>JARQOC010000008.1:130785399-131985399 GCA_033576535.1 Allobates femoralis | reverse complement strand
GTACCTCACAATATATATATATATATTGTGAAGCATGCCGGTGCTATGGCACGTCGCCGACATGACTCACATGGGCCCTGAGCTGTGCACACAGGGGTTAACAGCATTTGGACATGTGTGAATGAATGAGTGTATTGTTAGACCTGACCGGTGCACAATGGGTTAATGGCACCCAGGTTTGAGTGTTTTTTAATTGCAGCACACAAAGGGTTAACAGCAGCGAGGTCTGTGCAGGAGAATGCTGATTGAAAGCACTACTTCCCAGGTGTGGGTGTGTCAGGTGGGTGTGCCAGGCAAGATAATAGCTGCCTAGGCCAGTGTTTGAGGGAGAGACCAGACATGATTCTCTGAGGGAGAGGACGTGTCCCAGAGGGGTCCCCAGGGTCGTATCATCAATGAGCCAATATGAGCACCCTGCTCAGGCGACGATGAGTCCCTGAAGACAGGGGGCGGCAGAGCGGTCAGATGACATGCTGCCGTGCTCCTGCAATCCTGTGTGTTGTCAGTGACTGTGTGGAGCAGCTGCGGTCGGGACTGGGGAGGGAGGAGGCTCCTGGCTGGTTTTACTTTCAATACAGCAGCAATTGGCTCTGCCTCCTCAGCATCCGCCCCCTCCAGCCAGGGAGTGTGATGATTGGTCAATCTTGCAGTCATTCTACCTCTTCATCAAGTGACTCTGTGTTCATTGGGACTCCAGGTGCTGTAAATGGGGGAGCTGTATATGGTTGAGCTCTGTATATGGGGGCTGGGGTACTGTATATGGGGGGGGATCTGCTTTGTATGGGTCTGGGGTGCTGTACATGGGGGTGCTGTATATGGGGGTGCTGTGTATGGGGGGCTCTGCTGTATATGGTGGGGCTCTGCTGTATGTCGGGGTGCTGTATATGGGGCAGGGGTGCTGTATATGGTGGGGCTCTGCTGTATATGGGGGGCTCTGCTGTACATCAAGTTGCTCAGCTGTATGTGGGGCTGCTGTACATGGGGCTGGGGTGCTGTATATGGTGGTGCTGTGCTGTATATGGGGGAGCTGAGCTCTATATGTGGGTGCTGTGCCATGTATGGGGGTGCTGTGCTGTATATGGGAGTGCTATGCCATATATGGTGGTGCTGTATATGGGGGTACTGTGCTGTTTATGGGGGTGCTGTACTGTATATTGGTGCTTTATAATATTTGTACGTTTATGGGGTGCATTGTAATATATGGAGGACTATGGGGGTGCATTATAATATATGGAAAATTATGTGGTGCATTGTCTATGGGGGTGCATTATATTATATGGAGGGCTATGGGAGTGCATGTATTATAATATATGGAGCCAATTCTACTATATGGAAGTCATTACAATATTTGGAGGGCTCTGTAGGGGCAGGATAATACTTGCAGGGCTATGATGGAGCCTTTATACTTTATGAGGGACTATTTGAGGGCTGTGTTGGGGTCTATTATACAGTGTGAGGAGGTTTAGGGATCATTATACTATGTGGAGGGCTATTGTGGAGGAATTCACTGTGGGGGGGATCATAGTGTTTGGGGGACACTTTTGGTGGCATCATACTTTATGGGGGCAATGAAAGATCAATTCTCCCGCCGTTTGGTCGGCACCTATCCTCCTTCCTGCTCCCACATTGGGGGATGATGGGTGCTACAGATGATGTGGGCTGCAGGGGACACTGGGGAATGTTGGGTGCTGCAGATGGATGATGGGGGCTGCAGGGGACATTGAGGGTTGATGGAGGCTGCAGAAGAATGATGGGGACATTGAGGGATGGTGGGGGCTGCAGATGGATGATAGGGGCTGCAAGGGGACATTGTGGGATGATGGAGGCTGCAGAAAGATCATGGGGATATTGGGAGATGCGGGCTGCAGAAGGATGATGGGAGCTGCAGGCGGATATTGGGATATGATGGGGGCTATAGATGGATGTTGGGGATATTGGGAGATGATGGAGGCTGCAGAAGGATGATGGAGGCTGCAGGGGGATATTAGGGAATGATGGGGGCTTCAGATCCATGATTGGGATATTGGGAGATTATGGGGGCTGCAGATGGATGATGGAGGCTGCAGGGGATATTGGGGGATGATGGGGGCTGCAGATGGATGACGGGGATTTTGGGAGATGATGGGGCCTGCAGAAGGATGATATGGGCTGCAGGGGGACATTGGGGGATGATGGAGGCTGCAGGGGGACATTGGGTGATGATGGAGGCTGCAGATGGATGATGGAGGCTGCAGGGGGATATTGGGGGATACTGGGGGCTGCAGATGGACAATGGAGGCTGTCAGGGGACATTGGGGATGATGGGGGCTGAAGATGGATGATGGATGACACACTTTGGTTATGCTGGTCTGTGATGACAATTGCTGTACAGTATGTAATAAATATTCATTTTTTTGGTTCATCAATAAATGTGAGATAAGACGTCCCCTGAAAATAAGACATCGCGCTTCTTTGGGGGCAAAAATTAATATAAGACGGTGTCTTATTTTCAGGGAAACAAGGTATTGGCTCCTGATTGCCCCATGTGCGGCACTTGTGATTGGCTAAGCATTTCAGGAGGAGGCGTGGTCTGTTGAGGAAGACGCGCCATTTTACCAGCTTAGTGCAGTGGCGGCTTGTTGACGCTCAGACTGCAGGTCGTTGTATGTGTGGACGGTGTCGCATGGTGGCATGTCTGACTAGTCAGTGCCAGCTAGAGTTTTGTAGGTGTGTGCCCTAGATAATAGGTAGCAATCAGTGCTGCCTCCTGTGTTATAAGGCTGCAGCCACCATTGTGTGACTGTAGCTTGTGCCAAGCTGCCATTGCCATCAATGATCCTGAGGCTGAAGGAACACTGTCATGCATCAAAAATGGAGCGTTTTTGATGCATGACAGTGATGCGAGTGCTGTGCGTGTGGTAGTGCCAGTGTGGTGCGAACGTGGTCTGAGTGTGGTGCGAGTATGGTACCAGAGTGATGAATGTGGTGTGACTGTCGTGCGAGTGTGGTCCGTGTGCAATGCATTTTTAACATGGTCTTTCTCATGCTGTATAACGTGATAGAATAGATAGATCAGGTTTAATAGTCTCCTGCTGCTACTTCCTGGGCCGCCTATTAAGCTAATTGCATATTCACTGCACTGTCAAACAAACAGCCAATCACAGGAGCTCACACTCTGTGAGAGCCTCTGTGATTGGCTGTTGTAGTCAGACTAGATTTCCTCAATCTGGACAGTGAATCTGCTTGGTTGCCATACACATTAGTGGTAACTCACCATGACGGTGGCCTTCCTGTGGAGCTGGGGCTGATGGCGCTGTGCTCACTTCTCTTCCTGGTGCTGTACGTACATGCTGCTGCAGTATTTTTACCACTGGCTTCTGCCTGGGAGCTTCTGCCTGTAGTGCAGCAGCAGCCGCCAGAGCTGTAAGTACACCACCAGGAAGAGCAGTGAGCACAGCGCTGTACACAGTGCTATCAGCCCCAGCGCCACTGCCCACTGACGGCTGCCTTCATGGTGAGTCACTGCTGTGAGAGCCCTGCGAGCCGTACCAGTACTTTTTACCACTGGCTATTTCAAATGATCAGCTAGTGAATTGAAATAGTCGGCAGTCTTTTTGAAAAAGCCGGCGGGCTTGCTTCTAGCATGCAGAGGGTAGGCAGAAAACAGGACAGGAAGCGGAGGACTAGGCAGGGAGTGAATAAGCAGTTGGGGACAAAGGACCGGGCGGGGAATGAATGATTGTACGAGGAACAGGCAGGGAGCAAAGCAACGGGTGGGAGCGAAGCACTGGGTGGGGAGCATGCATCAGCTGATTAAGAAAGCCGGCAACTTTTTATCGCTGGCTTTTATACAATCATGCATCCATTTAAGCCTTTTCCTCAGGCCCCCAGACCGCTTTGTAGGGTCCAGCAGAAAATTACTCGCATTACTTGCGTTGGACTCGCTACTAACTAACGAATGTGCGAGTATTAGGACTTACCCGTTACGAGTATAATGAGCCTGAATATTTCACTACTTGCTCATTCCTAACGCTCATCAATACAAGTCATCAATTATGAGTATCATGAGTTACAAATTTGTTGAAATACAAACCAGGAAACAACATACTTGGGTTAAATATTTTGCTCCTCATTGTTTTACAGATTTTAATTACTTTTTAAAGATTTAAGTTACAAGACATTCATTTCTGAAAGGGCTAAGAAAGAGCCATCTATATTTGGAAAAATAGTTTAATGGTACATGACCTATTTGTGTGACAAGTCTTCTTCAGCTACATGGAAGCACTCCGCAGGTTACTGCGAATGACCGACATCTAATATGTAAATAATGATCCCACTTAATGTCAGATGTGACTCACCAGCTGCCCTTTGTGACATTAATTTGCTTACATATTACAGGCAGAGTGATAGTTCACTTGATGTGAAATATCAATACAGGAACATCTTAATAATTAAAAACGTGACATTTATGAAAGATTTATTCCTCAGATATAAAACTTCCTGATGGAACTTGCCAATTTAACAACGCTTGTTAATGGGAGTCTAATTACCCTTAAACTATTGAATAACACCTTACTTTAGTATCTTTTGTGTATGATGTATGGAGACTGCAAAATTTATATATGCATGCTCATTCCTTCCTCTCTGAATGATCATTAGAACAGGCAAAATGATGGAGCAACAATTAGCACATGAGCCCCCGTGACGGGTTTAGTTGGACTAACTTACATGAAACTTGTATCTTCTTGAGTTATCTTCCTTGTATTTATAAATAAATGAAATAAATAAGTTGTCTTCCATGAACAAGTTTGCGAACTTAAGTATCACTATTAGTAGTATCTGGGCTCCCTTAAAACGTTTCAAGGACTACAGAAGATAAGAAACAAGAAATCATCCAAATTGTCTTACAAGGGTGGTATTTCATTATGTAGCCTAACAAATGTATAATTTTGAGGTTATAATATTATATTAAAGGTTACTTGTAAGAGGATTGGAAAGTATGCCAGTGACCCCTCTTGCCGCATTGATGTCATGGAGTTACTCAACATAAGCTCTCTTTAGATTTTCATTACTGCATTACAAGTCCATCATGCTGACTTATTTTATGTGAATTTGATACTCTACAATATTTAAATATAAAGTAACTAGATGGCGGCCCGATTCTAAAGAATCGGGTAGTCTAGAATCCATATATACTTTATTTACTAATAGTTAGGGGAGTGCGGTGAAATTAATTGTGTGTATACAGGTGGCTCAGTGGGTAGCAGAGTATATGGTGGCTCAGTGGTTAGCACTGTGTGGTGGCTCAGTGGTTAGCACTGCGCGGTGGCTCAGTGGTTAGCACTGCGCGGTGGCTCAGTGGTTGGCACTGTGCAGTGGCTCAGTGGTTGGCACTGCGCGGTGGCTCAATGGTTGGCACTGAGTGCGGTGGCTCAGTGGTTGGCACTGAGTGCGGTGGCTCAGTGGTTGGCACTGAGTGCGGTGGCTCAGTGGTTGGCACTGAGTGCGGTGGCTCAGTGGTTGGCACTGAGTGCGGTGGCTCAGTGGTTGGCACTGAGTGCGGTGGCTCAGTGGTTGGCACTGAGTGCGGTGGCTCAGTGGTTGTCACTGAGTGCGGTGGCCCAGTGGTTGGCACTGAGTGCGGTGGCTCAGTGGTTGGCACTGAGTGCGGTGGCTCAGTGGTTGGCACTGAGTGCGGTGGCTCAGTGGTTGGCAGTGAGTGCGGTGGCTCAGTGGTTAGCAGTGAGTGCGGTGGCTCAGTCAGTGGCGTAACTACCGTGGTCGCAGGGGTCGCGGGCGCGACCGGGCCCGCCCCCTGGGGGGGCACCGAGCTCCCCGGGGGGCCCCGATGCCCGTGCCTCCAGCCGCCCGCCGCGACTGCGGTAGCGCCGGAAGAGGAGCGGAGGGAGGACTGGAAGTGACAGAAGACACTTCCTGCAGCCGAGCAGCAATGCCCGCCCGCCCCCACTGCTCCACAAGCCGGGAGGCAGAGCAGAGCAGGTACTCACGGCGCTGGCAGATGTGTGTTTTAGGCCGCCTCCCCTGCCTGCCTGCATGTGGTCTGGCCCCTCTCTTGCTTTGCCCGGGCCGCTTGCGTCAGTGGTGGGGATCCGTCTCCCTCCCCCGCTCCTTGCCCGGCTGGTACTCGCTCTCTGTCACGCCGGCCGCCGCTGTGTGGAGGAAAGCGGGGGAGACAGAAAAAGGGGACAGAGGAGAAAGAGAGCGGGGGATACAGGAGGACGGGGGATAGAGGAGGAGCAAAACGAGGGATGCAGGGAGACAGAGGAGGAGAGTGAGGGACACAGGAGAGCGGGGGCACAGGAGGAAGAGAGTAGGGATCACAGGAGAACTGGGGACAGAAGAGGAGGAGAGTGGGGGACACAGGAGGATAGAGGAGGAGGAGAGCAGGGGACACAGGAGAACGGGGGACAGAGGAGGAGAGCGGGGGACACAGGGAGACAGAGGAGGAGACTCAGGAGAGTGAGGAACACAGGAGAGTGGGGACACAGGAGGAAGAGAGTGGGGATCACAGGGGAACTGGGGACAGAGGAAGAGGAGAGTGGGGGACACAGGAGGATAGAGGAGGAGGAGAGCAGGGGACACAGGAGAACGGGGGACAGAGGAGGAGAGTGGGGGACACAGGAGAATGGGGGACAGAGGAGGAGAAGAGCAGGGGACAGAGGAGGAGGAGAGTGGGGGACAGAGGAGAACGGGGGCAGAGGAGGAGAGCGGGGAACACAGGAGGACGGGGGATAGAGGAGGAGGAGGAGAACGGGGGACACAGGAGGACAGGGGACGGAGGAGGAGAGCGAGGGACACAGGAGAGCGGGGACACAGAGGGAAGAGAGTGGGGATCACAGGAGAACTGGGGACAGAGGAGAAGGAGAGTGGGGGACACAGGAGAATGGAGGACACAGGAGGAGGAGAGCGGGGGACACAGGAGGAAGAGAGCGGGAGATACAGAAGAACGGGGGACAGAGGAGGAGAGAGCGTGGGTCACAGGAGAATGGAGGACAGAGGAGGAGGAGAGCAGGGGACAGAGGAGGAGGAGAGTGGGGGACAGAGGTGAACGGGGGCAGAGGAGGAGAGCGGGGAACACAGGAGGACGGGGGATAGAGGAGGAGGAGGAGAACGGGGGACACAGGAGGACAGGGGACGGAGGAGGAGAGCGAGGGACACAGGAGAGCGGGGACACAGAGGGAAGAGAGTGGGGATCACAGGAGAACTGGGGACAGAGGAGAAGGAGAGTGGGGGACACAGGAGAATGGAGGACACAGGAGGAGGAGAGCGGGGGACACAGGAGGAAGAGAGCGGGAGATACAGAAGAACGGGGGACAGAGGAGGAGGAGAGCGTGGGTCACAGGAGAATGGAGGACAGAGGAGGAGGAGAGCAGGGGACAGAGGAGGAGGAGAGTGGGGGACAGAGGTGAACGGGGGCAGAGGAGGAGAGCGGGGAACACAGGAGGATGGGGGATAGAGGAGGAGGAGGAGAACAGGGGCAGAGGAAGAGAGCGGGGGACACAGGAGGACAGGGGACGGAGGAGGAGAGCGAGGGTCACAGGAGAGCGGGGACACAGGGGGAAGAGAGTGGGGATCACAGGAGAACTGGGGACAGAGGAGAAGGAGAGTGGGGGACACAGGAGAATGGAGGACACAGGAGGAGGAGAGCGTGGGACACAGGAGAATGGGGGACAGAGGAGGACACAGGAGGAGGTGGAGAGTGGGGCACAGAGGAGAGCAGAAGACTCCACTACTGGAATAGGCTAACATGTGGGGTGACACTGGGTTTTGGAGTGAGTCTACTGTTTTGTGCAGTTGTCACTAATCCTATTTTTCAGATGTCGGTGGGGCTGCATATATAACACTATATAGAGCGATATAAGGCTGCACTAATGGAGAGCTATGAGGCTGCATATATAAGGCTGTACTATAGGGGCTACACTACATGGAGGACGGAGCCTGCATTATACTGTATAGAGGGCTGTGAGGCTGTATTATACTATATAGAGGTCTATGAGGCTACTATATGTAGGATAGTGGGGGTGCATTATAATAACTGGATGACTATTGGGGCTACCTTATGAATGGGGGACTATGGGATGCATTATAAAACATGGAGGACTATGGGGATATATTGTAATATATGGAGGAATATGGGATGCGTTATAATAATTGGACGCCTATCGTGGTGGGAGGAGGAAGACCGTATATACCAGAAAGGGGAACATATATACCAGGATAAGGGCCATATTCCAGCAGGAGGACCATATATAGCAGGGTGAGGGACATTAATAAATAGAGGGGTCAATTTGTGAGTCTTTATAGAACTTTGAACGTTACACGGGGCCCAAACATCCGACCAACGTGTGTCCGTGGGGGGGGGGCCCAGGTCTGAATTTCGCACCGGGGCCCACCAGACTCTAGTTACGCCACTGGGCTCAGTGGTTAGCACTGCGCGGTGTCTCAGTGGTTAAAACTGCGCGGTGGCTCAGTGGTTAGCACTGCGCGGTGGCTCAGTGGTTAGCACTGCGCGGTGGCTCAGTGGTTAGCACTGCGCGGTGGTTCAGTGGTTAGCACTGCGCGGTGGCTCAGTGGTTAGACGGGCAGAGGACGGGCAGAGGCTGGAGCGGGCGCGGGCAGAGGCTGGAACGGGCGCGAGCAGAGGCTGGAGCGGGCGCGGGCAGAGGCTGGAGCGGCCGCGGGCAGAGGCTGGAACGGCCATGGGCAGAGGCTGGAGAGGCCGCGGGCAGAGGCTGGAGCGGCCATGGGCAGAGGCAGGAGCGGCCGCGGGCATAGGCAGGAGCGGCCGCGGGCAGAGGCAGGAGCGGCCGGGGGCTGAGGCACTTAGTGTATTTCAAATATGGCGGCATAGCGCCCGCCGCTATTCTGATTGGTCGGCGCGCTGAAGGCGCCGACCAATCAAAATAGCGGCGCGCGAAATGCCGCCATATTTGAAATACACTGAGTACAGTGTATTTGAAGTATGGCGCCATAAATCGCGGCGCTATTCTGATTGGTCGCCACGCTGAATGCGGCGACCAATCAGAATAGCGCCGCCAGCTATGGCGCCATCTTTGGAATACACTGTACTCAGTGTATTTGAAGTATGGCGCCATAGAGCGCGGCGCTATTCTGATTGGTCGCCGCATTCAGCGTGGCGACGAATCAGAATAGCGCCGCGCTTTATGGCGCCATACTTGAAATACACTGAGTACAGTGTATTTCAAAGATGCCGCCATAGCTGGCGGCGCTATTCTGATTGGTCGCCGCATTCAGCGTGCCGACCAATCAGAATAGCGGCGCGCTGTATGGCGCCATACTTCAAATACACTGTACTCAGTGTATTTCAAAGATGGCGGCATAGCGCCCGCCGCTATTCTGATTGGTCGGCGCGCTGAAGGCGCAGACCAATCAGAATAGCGGCACGCGCTATGCCGCCATATTTGAAATACACTGAGTACAGTGTATTTGAAGGATGGCGCCATACAACGAGCCGCTATTCTGATTGGTCGCCGTGTTTAGCGCAGAATAGCGGCGGGGTCTATGGCGCCATCTTTAAAATACACTGTACTTAGTGTCTTAGAAATATGGCGCCATAAAGCGCTGCGCTATTCAGATTGGTCGAAGGCAGCCGTGAGTGACCAATCAGAATAGCGGGGCACGGAGCGGGTGCGAGGTAGGCGGGAGCCAGGATTTGCCCGGTACCGCCGCCGGAATTCTGATTGGTCGCTCGCTTGCGAGCGACCAATCAGATTCAAGCCGCGGCACGGCGCTATGTTTCAAAATCTAAGAATGTACATAAAAAATTTTTTAATGATGGCGGCGCTCTTCTGATTGGTCGGCGGTAGGCGCGAGCGACCAATGAGAAGAGTGGTGCGGGGCACGGCACCATATTTGAAATCCAGCGGGAACTTTTAAATGTTTTTTTTTAACTTCTTAGATTTTTAAAGATGGCGCTTTGCCGCGGCTTGAATCTGATTGGTCGCTCGCACCAATCAGACTTGCGGCGGCGGTACCGAGCAAATCCCGGCTGGCTTGCGGCTCCCAAGGATATGGCCGGCACCGAGATCCCCGGCGGCGCGAGGTAGCCGGGAGCCGAGCTTGGCACCCTGCTACCTCGCGGCCGCTCCGGAGTTAAATGTCCGCCGGTGGTCGGCCCTAAGCGCAGCGGACCTTCCTGAGGTCCGCTCCGCTTAGGGCCGCCATCTTGGTCCACCCTGAGCAGGTGTATGTGACGCTGGTGACGTCACTTATCTCCGGACATTTATCTCCGGACATTTTATCTCTGGACAAAGCCACGGAAGTTGGCTTTTGTCCGGAAATAGAATTCTAGGCAATTATATAATAGATAGTTTATTCCATTTTTTGGGCTCGAGAGTCTGATTTGGGAGATATGCAAATGGGGGTTTGATTTGCTGGCAGGTCTTTCTTGAATCTACAGATGACATTCAGACTAGATTTCTGGATATATGGATTACAGAACAACCCATAAACCTATGATATTATATTTTGCAAGAAAGACATCCAGGCCCTCCTTGAACGTTTATAGTACATCAACTGTTATATGGCAGACAGTCCCACTATATCACTGCTCACACTGTAAAAATCAGCATCTGTGAATCTGGCTATACCTGCTTTCCTCTAGATGTAGTGGATGCCACCTTGTCCTCGTCACAGGCTTAAATGTACAAAGTTCATTAGCAAGATCTGTGCACTGTCCCTTCATATATTGTGCGTTGTAATAATATCGTCCATAAAGCTTTGTCTTTCCAAATTAAATAACCCATGTTTGTTACCTTGTCTTGATATTGTGGTCCACCCATTCCCTTAATAACCTTGATCGATCTTCTTTTTAACAGTTCCAGTTCAGCTATATCCTTCTCATACACTGAAGCCAAAAAATGTACCCAGTAAAAACCCAGAAAAAAAAAAGTTTTTAAGGCATAGCCAGCCAGGCATTCTGAAGAAACCAGGAATATGTCCAGCCTATGGTTACAGTTGGCACAGAAATCGGATTGGGATAAATCTGCTCATGTAAAGAAAATGGCTTTTGTTTCTCGAACGATGAGTCCAGTGGTGGGATAAAAAGTTCCAGGTTTCTTCATCAACAATTTTGCACCTTTTGGACCTGGAGGAAGACACATGTAGTGTTAAAGCATGTCATCCAAAAGGGACTGACTGTGTGCAAAATTGTTGATGAAGAAACCTGGAAATTTTTAATGGATAAATAAAAGTTATATTTTACCCCACCACTGGACTGATCGCTGGAAAAACAAAAGCCATTTTCTTAAAAAACTGGTTAAAAACATTCATTCACCTTCCACAAGGTGCCCCCACTAGACTGTGTGTGAAGCATACAAATGTTCATTCTCACTCCGATCCGTATTCACAGTGAATACAGCAACATAACCATATATGAGAGGGGGTGCGGCCTTCACTGCTGACTGCAGCTCATGAGTAGTGATGAGCGAGTAGCAAAATATTCGCCCTCGCTATACTCATAACGAGTAGTTTTTTAATACCGCATATTCATTTAAATAGCGAGTCTAATGTTAGTCAATTAGTGATTGCCTCCACCCACACACATCCAGCTTGAAAACAGGTATTTCCCGGACAGGGTGGAAGGGTGGACTTTTTTGAGTTTCTACTGCATTAAACACCTTGTGGTGCCCCCTAGAGAGACCCTACATTCAATCTGCTCTCACTGAGGTGCCAGCTCACTTTGTGTACTGAAGGGAACTGGCAATTTATGACAGATTGAAAACAATCGACACATCACTCATGAGCACCTACGATACTCACCAAGTAACGAGTATCACGAATACTGTACTATTCGTGCGAGTAGCGAATAGTAATGATTACACTTGCTCATCACTAATCATGAGGTGACAATGTATCAGATTACCACCGCCTACAGCACAGTTGCTAAGCAATGTCAGGATCACTGCAAACTCCTCTTTTCGTGGCACAAACTTCTGAACTGTCATCTGGCTCCACACAGCTCAGGATCTCTCTTGTCCCTTTTCTGCTGTCACTTTGCACTGCTCCCTATCAGCTGCTTAACACGCCCACACAGTCATAAAATGCAGTTTTTAACAAAGCACAGAAAAATGTGAGGAAAAAAGTCATATGGCACAAAAAAATTACCTTAGGTGCTATGTGTCCCGTTATTAACAACCAGTGCAGTATTGTGTTTTTTTTTCCAATGAAATGACATTCACACTTTTAGTTATCCTTCTCTATAGTGATTACCTTGTAGAGTATAGTAACATCTGCAAATATTGAAATTTATCTCTTGCATACTACAAGGTTATGAATAACTTTATTAAAAAGAAGATGCCCCCAATACTGACTCCTGAGGTTCCATACTGTTTAATGTGACCCAAACAAAGTGTGTTCTATTAATAATCACCCTCTGTTTCCTATCAATAAGCTAGTTATTAACACACTTACAGGTATTTCGGTGAAATCAAAATGTTTTTGGAACAAATATGCTATTTATTCTAATGTATTATATACTAATTGACTGGAATCCTTCATCTATCTGTAAAAGTAAGGTTCTTTAGCAGCTCCAAATTATGCATTTTCCATGAGCTGCAGAACTCCATAATACAAAAATCAGATACAAGTACTCTACTTTTTGAAGAGGATGATGGTATCTCATGTCAACCAATAGTGGACAGGAATGATAGCCAAAATACAGGAGCATTTTTGCATTTGTATTATGGGGGTAATTTTTGGCCTGATTGCGAGTCTACCAAAACTACTTAAACTAGTCTCATATAACCCTATAATATTATTATTTTTGCGTTAAAACCCACAGTAGGACCAGAACTTATTTAAGATGATTAGTCTTCCTAAAAAGCTTCTTCTTCTTTTTAGCAGACATAGATATTACATAGGTATGGTCATTTAATTAAAGAAAACTGATTGCCAGAAATTTTGCATATAATATTTATTGGCCACAACATAGAGAGTAATTCAATGTTTATAATGGCATAACTTACTATTTTTTAGCATAACCTTTTGCTTTAATTACTAGCCCACACCGATGGGGCATTGATGCCACTCGGGCATTCAACCATGCACAAAGAAAGAAATTGTGGTGTTTTAAGGAGCGCTGGGCCTCCAGGGATATAAATTACAGATTTTAAGGCACAGACCTCTCTTTGCTGCTCAAAATACACCACAACGCGTTTCAATAGCCACCGCTACCTTCACTCATGGTGCGCTCCATATTTGTTTATTTTACAACTTGGGTATTCAAGATATCTTGAGGGATTTTGCTTCATTTCATTTGCAAATCTGCAAACAATTCATCTCTATTGCTATTGCTACTTGCTCCAACTCTTGTCCATAACTCATCCCAAAGGTGCTCTATAGGGTTTAAATCAGGTGATTGGCTTGACCATTGCAACAGGCGAGCATTTTTCTTTGCTAACCACTTGTTGACTAAATTAGATGTATACTTAGGATCGTTGTCTTGCTGGAATTTCCAGCCCTGCCTACTGGGGCCAAGAGGATATCGAACTGACATCACTCAGATCTTTCAGGTATGTAGGAGAAGCCTATCTATATTTTACCTTCTTACTAGTGTCTTAAACCTCATTACTACTAAGGGAGTTTTGGAAATGTACCCTGCATATGCTTAATAGTTTGGAGCCATATATATTCTATACTATATTAATACATTATATAGCTCTTGCTGCGATCAACTTACTTATTATTCCTTGAAAAATAAGAAAGAGAGAAGGGAGCAATGTGTAGGATTATCATGAATATAAACAGTGGCAAGGAACAGGTGGTCGCTCACCTTCCAGGGTTGTGCAAACCTTGCACAACCCGGTTATAAGCTACGTGGTGGCCCCTGCTGTGTTAATCCTCCTGATATCACCACCGCAGCTCCGGGTATAATGGCTATCCGGTCACGTGCTACGGCCGCCGGAATTGCGTCACCGCAGGTCCTCCAGCGCTTGTCTCCTGTTACCAGGCGACGCCAGGTCCTTGCAGTGGTAGCGTGTCCAGCTGCTCCTGCCGCTTCTCCCTCTAATGCTGATATATATCATGTTTTTATCTACTATATACCGTATATACTCGTGTATAAGCCGACCCCCCTACTTTTGCCCCCAAAAACTGGGAAAACTTATTGACTCGCGTATAAGCCGAGGGTGGACTCCAGCACAGGTATACAACCCCCAGCAGTGAGGTATACAGCAGCCTACCCAGTGGTAGTATAAAGCAGCAGCCCCAGTGGTATATACAGCAGCAGCCCCAGTGGTAGTAAACAGCAGCCCCAGAGGTATATACAGCCCCAGAGGTATATGCAGCCCCAGAGGTATATGCAGCCCCAGAGGTATATACAGCCCCAGAGGTATATGCAGCCCCAGAGGTATATGCAGCCCCATATGCAGCCCCAGAGGTACATGCAGCCCCAGAGGTATATACAGCCCCAGAGGTATATGCAGCCCCAGAGGTATATGCAGCCCCAGAGGTATATGCAGCCCCATATGCAGCCCCAGAGGTATATACAGCCCCAGAGGTATATGCAGCCCCATATGCAGCCCAAGAGGTATATGCAGCCCCAGAGGTATATACAGCCCCAGAGGTATATGCAGCCCCAGAGGTATATGCAGCCCCAGAGGTATATGCAGCCCCAGGAGGTATATGCAGCCCCAGGAGGTATATGCAGTCCCAGAGGTATATGCAGCCCCCCCATATCAGTATACAGGCCCCCCCCTTGGGTAGTAATCCTGTAAAGGAAGAGATTAGTATACTTATCCCTCCGCTGTCCCGCTGCCGCTGTCCCGCCGCCGCCATCACGCTCCTCCATCTTCATCCAGCGTCTTCCGTCTTCTTTCGGCTTCCTCCTCTGTCGCGCAGGCAATGACGTCATTGCCTGCGACCATCGGAGGAAGCCGGAAGAAGACGGAAGACGCTGGATGAAGACGGAAGAGCGCGATGGCGGCGGCGGGACAGCGGCAGCGGGACAGCGGAGGGATAAGTATACTAATCTCTTCCTTTACAGGATTACTACCCAAGGGGGGGCCTGTATACTGATATGGGGGGGGCACTGTATACTGTATACAATGTATACAGTATACAGTGACTCGTGTATAAGCCGAGGGGGGGACTTTTCAGCCCAATTTTTGGGCTGAAAAACTCGGCTTATACGCGAGTATATACGGTAATCATCTAAGGTTCTCAGTCTGTTACGGAAATAACGCGCCAGCGCCAGGGCGCTCATTGGTGGCCACCATTGATCTCTGTGATTGGTCAGAGCAATCTATAGCTCCTTTGTTTTGAAAGCACACTGTAATTTCACACTATATTTTTTTACTGTTTCTTTGATATTGAAAAATATTAAAATCTGAGAGTCCTCAGTGGTTGATACCTTTAAATAAATAGCAAGCTTTCCAGACTACACGGGTCTCTTCTTCTGGCTCAGGCTCTTCATCAGCGAATTATTTGAGCCTGTTGATGAGACCCAAATTGTCTTGAAACCTTGAAATTTATTACCATCTTTTCAGTTAGCCATTAAAATGTATCAACCACCGAGGACTATCAGATTTTAGTATTTTTTTATCTCATGGCTAACATATGCAAACATATATTTTGATATGCAATACAGATTCATATTTTTAAATAAATTCATATTTTTAAATAAATACAAGTGTACAGGTTATTGTTTTCCTGGTATAAGTCCCCTTAAAGGATATACTTTTTTACTTTTTGATTTATACCCTGCCTACTTTGGATTTACCATCTTGCAGCATCTTGCAGCAACATCCAGTATATTCCTGTACATAGTAGCATTCACATTTCCATCAATTCTATGCAGAGGGTCAATGGCTAATGCAGAAAAGCAGCTCTAAACCATGACATTGCCACCACCATGTTTCACTGTAGGTGTTTGGTACCTTACATCATTACACTTTCCAATTGGGTGGTATATATAGTACTTGCCATCACTAACAAACAGTTTGAACTTGGATTCATCTGAGCACAACATCTTAGACCAATCTATCTCCTTCCATTTGCTGTGTTCTTTGGCAAACTTAAGTTGGACCTTCTGGTTCTTTGCAGAGATGAAAGGATTCTTGACTGGAATTCATGCACTCAACCCTACTGCTCTTAGCCATCGCATCACAGTTTGGCGACTCACTTTCACCCCATATTCTCCATTCATTTTGTGCAAAATCTGTACAGAACTTTTTTTGACATCAAATACAGACTTTTTCTTAATAATTATTAATAATATGATCAACTTTGGAGGAAGTTTTCTGTGGTCGTCCAATTCTAGATTTTTCAGCTGTTCAGTAACCTTTTTTTTTCTTTATTATATGTGACACTTACGGTAACTCTGAAAAGAGTTAAATTCCATATCTTCCTCTTTTTGACTTTTGCCTGACTTCACTTTCAGAATAATACGTTTCCTGACATCTGGTGATAAATTTGTCTTAAGGCCCTGTTACACATTGCGATATCGCTAACTAGATTGCCGCGACATCACAGGTTTTGTGATGTAGCAGCAACCTCATCAGCGACATCACTGTGTGTGACACTTTGCAGCGATCAGCCCCCTGCTGGGAGATCGCTGATCGTTAATGAATGGCATTGACCATTTTTTGATCGCCGATCTCCCGCTGGGCATGCTGGATCGCTGTGTGTGACACGGGCAACTATCAGCGATCCCCATTCTGCGACCGAGAACCTGACGGATCCTAACGACTGTCGAGTTGTCGGCGCATCGTGGGTCATCGCTGGTAAGTCTGCCTGTGAGGCATCTCACCAGCGACCACATAGTGACCACATAGCGATGCACCAGCGATCCCGGCCAGGTCGTATCATTGTCAGGATTACTGGTGTGTTGCAATGTGTAACGGGGCCTTTAGTCATATTTTAACTGAAAAACGCACACAAAAAAAAAAAAAAATTGCAAAATTAGACTACTCATGACAAAATATGCAAAATATTTGGCTCAGGACATGTGGAAAACTAACACATAAAGGGATAAAACAAGGTCAAACACAATTTTCATCCTTAGAGCTGACAGCCATTTACTAAAATCACTAGGAAAATGGCAACAACCAGACAGAAGTAATCTCGCTTAAAAAAAAGGCAAAACTTTTTAAGTACTGCAGTATAGAAATTGTCAATAAAAATATACAGGTTCTTTCTTGTATTACATGTCTTTTCATAGAATTAGCCTTAGAACTTTCAAGACAAATTGCACTCAAAACTGCATAAATGTCCTATGAGTAAAGAGAGATCTGAAGGAGGATGAAGGAGCTGGGACAGCACCGAAACACATCGGAATAAAACGTTGTTGCACTCAGACTGTGTGTGGTCCACTTTCTTAAACAGCAACGCGGATCGTAGAAGCACCATCCTTCGAATCTCTATTTGTACGATACTTTGTATGTGGAAGTGATGATCCAGCGGCAGCTGTACATGCACATATACTAGTTGTGGGTTATTACAACTAGCCAAGGTGAGCGGATATAATCATAAGGGCTTGTTCACCTTTGGAGATAAGACCCATTGCGTTTTTTCTGTCTCGTAATCCTCTAGCTATGTGAAAAGACACAGTCTGCTGCATGGAGCTGCCATTATTAAATACAGAATCTGCTGAGTAAATGATTATTGATTCAACAAGACAGTTCTATGATGGATGTGCTTAGTATCCTTCATTTACATTACTCATATAGATATAGATTTATATTTACTTTGCTTAGTATAGTCTGCTGGGGATTTATTTGTATATAGTGTGGTGATGCAACCCATGGCCAGGTGCATCACATGAGTAGTTGGTATATGGCTCTGTTCACATTTATCCGGTTTTACTGTGGGTGTGCTGTGTTAAACCTACCCGGAACACAGGGAGTTAACAGCTGAAAGTGAGTGCTGTAGACCTGACAGATTCATGAGCCTGATGAGCGGCTGTGAGCAAGGTATGCTGATTGCATATCAGCCCAGGTGGATGTGTCAGTGTGGGTGTGGCAGCTATGATAAAGAGCTAGCCAGGTGTCTATAAGATGGATTGGTCAGAGACGTCAGACTGCAGAGATCAGTCTGAGAGGAGACGACAGACTGCAGATCAGATCAGACTGCAGGGGAGTTCAGACTGCAGAGTCCAGGGAGAGACGGCAGTCTGGAGACAGAGACCAGATTAGAGACACAGACACAACAGAGACCAGACATGATCCTCTGAGGGAGAGGACGTGTCTCAGAGGGGTCGCGTCCCCTTTGAGGGGGATGAGGCAGGACGCCTGGCTCTCCATGCCTGGAGACGCTGGTCCCTCTGAGCCTATGAAGCCTGTGGTAAGACCGAGAGGTTAGTGGAGCACCTGGATGTTTGGGGGGTCCTGGCTGAACTTGCAGGGGGCTCACTCTGTCCATGGTGGTGAGGCTGCCATCCGGTATTTCTGCCTGTGTTGGTAGGGCTTGGAGGCAGCTGGGCATCATGGGCAGGGTGAGAAGACCTTGGGGGATGCTTTGACTGCCCTGAAGCTCAGGTGGCTCACAACCTGGTATGGGCCTAGAGGGCTGAAGTCCATGCTGGACTGTGCTGGTGTGTGTGGTCTGGGCCTGACAAGGTTGATGTCCATAGAAGTCCATGAGGGACAGTGGATGTATGTGTGTGTGGGTCCTGTGAGGAGTTGGACCCCACGGAGGCCAGGCGGCCATAACCGCCATGGGCACCGACTGTCAGGTCGTGAGGTTCCCATTAAAGTATATGTGTTGGCTTAAGTAAAAGGGCCATGTATGATGTGGGGCCGTTCAGTCCATGGGTGATTGAAAACAGAGCAGAAGCCTCTGAGGGGAGCGAAGACCAAGTCCTGTGAGAATGGAGCCGTGAGGCCAGACGACAGGGGTTAATAGAGTACCGGGAGTTGGGAAGTGGGGCTGACCCTGGGGGGCTCGCGAGGGCGTGTTTGGTGCAGCTGCTTGCCTGGAGGTCTGGCCCTGGTGATGGCAGACTTGGAAGTGGTTGGCGACCTGGAGAAACATGCCAAGGAGTTCTTGGGGGCCTGGTCTTGCCCTGGAGCTCCGGTGATTAAACCCAGGTCAGGGCCTGGTTCAGAGAAGCCGGAGCGCTGTGTATAGGCTGGGAATAGTTAGCAGCCTGTGGGAAGAGACTGGACTCTCCAAAGGGGAATTAGACCATGGAAGAGCTTGGCCGTAGGGTAAATACCATCGAGTGTGTATAGGGGTGTGCCGTCCAGGCCTGGATCCCTATGGGACGGTGTATTACCATGTACTCTGTGTGTGTACCGGTACTGTAAGGTAACCGCGTGTAGAAGGAGATGTGCAATATAATTTATGTACTGTAGAATGTAATGTAGTGAGCTATGCATTAATGATGTAATGTGATATTGTTCCTACGGGAATGTGAGTATATAATGTATTTATTCTGTATGCATGTGAGATGAGCAGTTTACACTTAATAAACTGCTGCATAATGGTTAAAAACATGTTCGGGTGTCATTTTATGCTGTCAAGCGAACCCCCAGGAGTACACTACCTCACAATAGACAGACCTCTTGCATTGTCCCAACATGTTCTCATGGTTGCCAATGACAAACTCTCAGTTGCGGTCCTTCTCTGTGCCATTGTTTTGGCAATACAAATATGTGATTATTACAAGAAGGACTTTTTTTTCACTTTCCAGCTCACTTGGTCTGTAATTGGTGATCCAGACTTTTAGCTTCTTGACGTAGATAGCCTTTGTCAGTGAATTGTACCTCCCTAATCAGTTTCTGACTCCTCCCAAATGTTTGGACATTCTGACTTTTGACCTCAATTTGTGTCACTTGACTGTTTAGCTTCCTGGATGTCTTGACCCTTAATCCCTCTGACCCTGTTGCTACTGTTCACCCAGCCTTGACTTGTAAAAACATGATCACTCTTAAGCTAGTACCATTACTGCTGATTTTCATTATGGTTTCTTGTATAGTAATAGTAACTTTAGATTAAATTATTATTGATGTCTACTCTTTCACATTGGAGAATGAATAGCTTTCAGTCCTTTATTAATATTCTATTCCTTTCCTACTCCAACTGGTTTCACATTTAATTAAATAGACCCCATGGAAAGAGCTGGTTACTTGTACCAATATGGATATTATCTATTATACTTGGTCCTTGTCACAGTGATAACATTGGTTCGATATGGAGTGCAATGGCTAAATATAGAATACAATATAGGAGTTCCACAGTTATCATAAAGTATGAGCTTATAGTCTCAAGTTTGATTTTTTAATAATATATTTTAATATGTATTGTAAGCTGTCTACATAAGTATATACAGTGCCTACAAGTAGTCTTCAACCCCCTGCAGATTTAGGTGGTTTGATAAGATGCAAATAAGTTAGAGCCTTCAAACTGCAAACGAGAGTAGGATTTATTAACAGAAGCATAAATCTTACAAACCAAAAAGTTATGTTGCTCAGTAAATTTTAAACATAAAAGTGTGGGTCAATTAGTATTCAACCCCTAGGTTTAATATTTTGTGGAATAACCCTTGTTTGCAATTACAGCTAATAATCGTCTTTTATAAGACCTGATCAGGCCGGCACAGGTCTCTGGAGTTATCTTGGCCCACTCCTCCATGCAGATCTTCTCCAAGTTATCTAGGTTCTTTGGGTGTCTCATGTGGACTTTAATCTTGAGCTCCTTCCACAAGTTTTCAATTGGGTTAAAGTCAGGAGACTGACTAGGCCACTCCATCACCTTGATTTTTTCCCTCTTGAGCCAGGCCTTGGTTTTCTTGGCTTTGTACTTTGGGTCGTTGTCTTGTTGGAAGATGAAATTACGACCCATCTTAAGATCCTTGATGGAGGAGCGGAGGTTCTTGGCCAAAATCTCCAGGTAGGCCGTGCTATCCATCTTCCCATGGATGAGGACCAGATGGCCGAGGCCCCTTGGCTGAGAAACAGCCCCACAGCATGATGCTGCCACCGCCATGCTTGACTGTAGGGATGGTATTCTTGGGGTCGTATGCAGTGCCATCCAGTCTCCAAACGTCATGTGTGTGGTTGGCACCAAAGATCTCGATCTTGGTCTCATCAGACCATAGAACCTTGAACCAGTCTGTCTCAGAGTCCTCCAAGTGATCATGAGCAAACTGTAGACGAGGCTTGACATGACGCTTTGAAAGTAAAGGTACCTTACGGGCTTGTCTGGAACGGAGACCATTGCGGTGGAGTACGTTACTTATGGTATTGACTGAAACCAATGTCTGAAACTTACTGCCATGAGATCTTCCCGGAGCTCCTTCCTTGTTGTCCTTGGGTTAGCCTTGACTCTTCGGACAAGCCTGGCCTCAGCACGGGAGGAAACATTCAAAGGCTATCCAGGCCGTGGAAGGCTAACAGTAGTTCCATAAGCCTTCCACTTCCGGATGATGCTCCCAGCAGTGGAGACAGGTAGGCCCAACTCCTTGGAAAGGGTTTTGTACCCCTTGCCAGCCTTGTGATCCTCCACGATCTTGTCTCTGATGGCCTTGGAATGCTCCTTTGTCTTTCCCATGTTGACCATGCATGAGTGCTGTTCACAAGTTTGGGGAGGGTCTTAAATAGTCAGAAAAGGCTGGCAAAAGAGATAATTAATCCACACATGTGAAGCTCATTGTTCTTTGTGCCTGAACTACTTCTTAATACTTTAGGGGGACCAAACAGAATGCTGGTGGTTTGAGGGGTTGAATAATAAATGACCCTCTGAATTAACTTTTAACACTTTAAAAAAAAAAAAAAATTTTTGGCTGCAGTGCATTTCCCACTTCCAGGCCGATCTACAGTCCAAATGTCACAATGCCAAGTTAATTCCGCATGTGTCAACCAGCTAAATCTGCAGGGGGTTGAAGACTACTTGTAGGCACTGTAGATCCTAGAAAGTTGAATAAAATGATACCTTCATTTCTGTGATCTGTTTTCTTTTGCCTGAGAAATCCATGATTTTCTTAATACCGTATGTAAATTAACTTTTAAGATCTATGAACCAAACATAGATCTCCCTGAGAATCTGCCCCGGGGGAAAACTGCTAGTTAACAGGGCCTGGCCTAGCATTTTAAGGTTATACATTGATCAAGAACAGGCAGATAAGTGACAGGTGTGAGATTATTGGGCTGGGAGCCCATATACCTCATGCAACCATGTCAGTAAATTTCATTCTCCGCTATACTCAGGGGGCACAAATATAAGTTTCACTTACTACTAAAGGAATAGGAGTTGACGTGCGCTGCCCAATTGTTGAAATAAATGCACAGAATTTTCCTCAGTTCCGGTTTATTAAGTCTCAATGCGTTTCGTGAGTACCCCTCACTTCGTCAGGAGACATAGACATTCAATGTCTATGTCTCCTGATGAAGTGAGGGGTACTCATGAAACACATTGAGACTTAATAAACCGGAGCTGGGGAAAATTCTGTGGATTTATTTCAACAATTGGGCAGCGCATGTCAACTCCTATTCCTTCTTTGATCACAATACTTTCAATAGGAGGTGCTGCAGACTCTTCTAGGTGTTCCCCGGCTTCTACACCTTCACTAACAGTTTTTCTAGTACCATGAGCCCCTCCCTGTAACTCTAAGCCACCCTCCCATGACACCTGGCTTTGTGATGAGAGTCCTAACCTTAGAGATATAGGTATCCTATTTGCATCCTCCTGTTCTTCCTCCTGTTCTTCCTTTGGGATCACCACATCATATAGGAACCTTTTCAAACTTTGCTCCAGCATGTTGATATCTGGAATAGTGATGCTGATGATGGCATCGTCAGCACTAATCATCTTATTAGCCATTTCAAAACGGTTTACTAAATCCATTAAAAAAGATATCCAACGGTTTTGCCTTTCGGCCGCCTGGTCCGTCATCCCACGATATTGGAAATCCACAGAGCAATCTCTTCTAGCTGAGTGGTACGCAGAGATGATGGACATTTTCCGGATGGAGGAACTGGCGGCTGTTCTGGATCAATGGACCGATTCAATACAATGTGGATAGAATGGTTCAGTTACTGAGACTCCCATGACTCCTCCAGGTTACTCGTATAGACACCCTTGGGCACCCCACCTTCCCCATGCCAGGGCGCCAACCCCCCCCTCTATCTCCCCCTCCCCTATTTGCCCCCTCTATCCTCCACCCTGTATATACCCCACTCAACCTACTCTTCTAGCTTCCACCTGATGTCCCCGATCCCTTGCAGCGTCAGCTGCCCCTGAAGGCCCTAACACAAACCATCCCGGTCGACACCAATTGGCCACCTAATTCACTAGATTGAGTCATAGTGCGCCCTTAACACAAACCAATTGGCACCCCATGTACGACCAACCCACCAAGGCCTTAGACAATTGTAATGCTTATATACCAGAGTATTCCCTTATATGTACCCGATTCAATCGCCCATGTAAACCAATGTTGATAATTCTTTGTTTGCTTATTATTTTTCCTCCACTTATGTCAATGTTTCCCTGAATTCACATTATCTGACTTTTCACCTAGTAGGGTACAAATTTATGCATGATTTACTACAAAAGTGTAAATGTACTATTAATGATGGTCCTGTACGACCAAGTGTTTATCTTGTAGCTTTGCAATTCCATGCGTGCATATTTGTATGACCTGTTTCTCAATAAAAATAGATTGAACATAAAACTCACAGAGTGTCAAGGCAGCATGTGGCTTTGTTCACATTTCAAATTCTGATTCTCCACACTGAGGTTTTTCTCACGTTTCTGAGTTCCACAGGCAGGCTTGGGCACCGACCAGCTGTGTTCTTAGTAATGATCGGGCTAGCAGGAGTTAATCTTTTCATTACTCCTATTCACCTCTACAATCACATGTTCTGAGAGACCTAGCACTGTTGCTCCCTACCTTTCTAAGATGGTGAAATATGTTCTCTCATGCTGTGGGGCCCCACCGGGTAGACCGCCACCAGAGGTACTGCACTCCTTCAGTTAATGGGAGTAGTGCCTCTGCTCTCCAGTTACTGGTGGGGTGCAGTTGAGCGCAAAAACACACACACAACCATAGGCCCCTGGGAAGGTGGGTGGACCCTGAAGGAGGACCCAGGTTCAAAAGGGGGACAGGGAAGTGTAAGACAAGGAGTAGTAGTAGTAGGAGTTGGAGAGTAGAGACCATCAAGAAAGGAGTGGAGTGGGAGTCGAGAGTGTATCGGCGGTGCCAACTCCCGTGGGCTGGAGCACAACCACGCTCGTCCACGGGAGGGAAAGACCGACAGGTGGGAGAAGACGAGAGCTCTTGGGGTGTAGATAAGACATCGATCCCTGTACCCCCGAATCTGATGAAATGGAGGGGCTGGTGGACAGCGACCTAGCTCTGAACACAATGCAGAAGCTATATGCCTAAGCCGTTGAACCGGAGGCCCCAAGCTTCTACGGGAGCTGTGGCCGAACACCTGACACAACTTTGGGAAGGTGGCTGAACCAGGGAGTAGTGCCCGAGGGGATGCACAACAGCACTCGTGGTCGCCGGTACTTGAGATCTGTGCTGCAAAGGTGCTGAGAGCCTGGGGGGCAGAGTAGTGTTGCGTTTGCTCCAAAAGAGACCCACCCCTTATAGCGCTGGAAGAAAGAGAAAAACCTCCAGAGACAGGAACACCTAGAGAAGAAAGAAAGGGCACCGACCGTGGCTTGACTGCGCTAACCCAGTTGCGGAGACAAGGCTGAACCCGAGGTTGGTAAAGGACATACCCAGTGGCCATGCTGAAAGAACTGAGTAAAGGTAACAGAACTCTATCTGTGGGGTATAAGACTCTTATTAGCGGCGACCACCGGCCGCAGGGGCCGTATGAGACATTGGGGTACTGACGTCCCAGTGAACATTTGCCAAGGTATGAACTGACTCCTCCATCCCGCTGCTCTAGGGACTGGAACCATCCAAGCTGCCGGTCACCATCCCCAGAGGTTCTGAAGCAGCAGTGCCTGTCCTGGCCGCATACCGCAGGTGGGGTCACGAATATCCCCTTTGTCCCCTCAGACCTTCCTTGTCATCTTCCCCCGTTTATTAAAATGAGAACGCCAGGATCAAAGGACCGGGTTTCGGCCCCCCGTCGGTCCCCGTGAAAAGAACCGAAAGAGGTGAAGAGAACAACGAGTAACCGTCTGATTCCCGAGTCTTCCCCGGCCCTGGAGTGGGTGTGTCAATGCCACTATAGTTTCAAAGTTGCTCCAGCAATACCAGTCCTTTCCTTGGTAATCCAGTAATCTGGTATCAGTTTTTGTATCAGGTATTGTTTGGTGTTTGGTAAAAACGTCTCCTCCTTGTACTTGTTTTCTCCCTTTTACTTATTGTATTCTCCCTGTGTTTGAGCTTTAAGCTTGTGTTTTGGTTCTCCCCTGTCTGTCTTTATCTTTGGGCTCCTTAACTACTCAGGTCCAGTGGAAGGGGGAGTGGGAATCAGCTCAGGACTGCATAGGTTTACAGAAAAAGACAGGGTTACTCAATGTAGGAGCGCAGAATCACTGTTAGGAGAAGAGTGGATTAGGATTTTAAAGTATCTTTATTACCACAACGCATTTCCACAATGGAGCGTTGTCTTCCTCAGGTAAATTTAGGTTAACTAACGTGACTGGACCGAACGAGGAAGTGGCTGGAGCTGCTCCCAGTGGTGCAGGCGCAGGCTCACACTGAGCTTGTGTGGAGGCAGCACAACCTCAAAAGGTTAGAGTCCCCTCTCACATCCTCATAACACCCCAATATACCACCAGGTTCTCCCCACAAGAGTGCTTCCTTTATGTTTTTATATCAAGACTGCATAGGAGCAGGGTCAGGGTGGAGACTTAGATTTTCCATCATCAGGAATATCCCTGAGTTAGGGATAGTTCAGGGCTCCATAGCTTAAGGGGAAGATCAAGCACCCCGGTTATCCGTTTCCTCACAGTCCTCATGACAGTTGGCTTGACAAAGAAATGATGTGCTTGGTTCCTGAGCTCTCACTCGCCCCCACTATAGAGGGTAAACAAGTGGAGGCTCTGTGGCTGGAGACCTGTGTGACAACACCTAACACAGTGATAGAGGAGGAATTAGCAGCAGATGTGGTTTATGTCTTGGACAGTTTGTTGAGGTCTGCTAAGCCCCATTTTAGAGCAGTAAGTTTGTCAGAGTAACACATATTGTTGGACCATACATGTAATAGTCAAATTGTTGTTTTTTTTTGCCTCTACTGAAGTTTTTTTTTACAAATTTTGCAAATAAAGTGAGTTGGGTCATCCTTTACAGTCTCAAAAAAGACCAAGGCTAGGCAACCCTTGCCACCCCTAACAACTGAAGACCCGTGACTGCTGCTGTCCATAGCTAGAGTTGTAGCTGAAAATGCAGTGCTTGTAATGGTTGCTGAACTAAATCTCTGTGCGGGAAGCCGCAACCTAACCTCCTATTCTTCCTTCTCCTCCATCTCTTCTGTTGAGCTACTCAGAGTTGATTCCAAGTGGGATATCAAGCCTCATCATCATCCTCTCTGTTGTGCCCCTCCTTGCCCTGAGAGTCACCCTCCTCCTCTTCCTGCCTTGAATACAAAGTACAGTGCGGGTGTTCCTCAGGTATTTGGACCTCATCATCATCACCTCCACACTCTGGGATTAATGTCTGGTTGCAAGGGTCTGGATTCTGCTCGGACCCTATTTTGTCTATCCTGTATCTAACTCCAAAAGATTTTGGGCATCAGTGCTGATGCTTTCCTCCTTTGGACTATGTGAATCTTTGGACCAGACCTCTGATGCCCATGGAATAGAATGTGTGAACATCTTTGCATAATTGCCCATCTGTGTTTCGTCACAATCAGAAGTGCGGTTGGGGAGTTGTGAAACATACTGTAGGTAATTGGGATGCCACCTCTGAGGATCGTACTGTGTGTGATGTTGAGGTGGAAGAAGAGGAGGAGAAAGCAACTTAATGCAGTGATTGCCATGAACTGTAGCAAAAGCTTGCTCTGGGGCTCACCGACAACTCATATTGCTTTGCTGCTGCCAAACAAAGAGACTGGAGTATGCCGTTCAGTATCCAAATTTATCACTTTTATTGAGATACGACGAGCTGGTGTTTAGTCTATCCAACTTTCAGTAACATTAGCAGCAGTAGTGCCTACCCCACGTACACCTCCAACACCATGTCTATTATTCCTTCCCCATGCTTACTCCCTTTTCCATATGCTTATTCCCATTTTCTCAATGACTTCGGGTTTCCCTACGCATGTTTAATGCGCACAGATTTGGAAAGCACTTGTTTGAGACGCAATTAAAAATTATTTGACTACAGACAAAGATTTTGCAATAAGTTTTCTGGAGGCCAATAAAAACCTTTTTAGGAGAAACACAAATATTTGGCAATCACTTGTTTGAGGCCAAACACAGACTTTTTAGAGGAAACACTAATATTTGTCAATCCGTTATTTGAAGCCAAATGCAGTCTTTTTAGGGAAACAAAAGGATTTGACAATCACTTGTTTGAGACCAAAAAAATCTTTTTTAGGGGAAACGGAAAGATTTGTCAATCACCTCTTTCTTTTTCTTTCTTCTGCCCTCTTTTCTCCTTTTCTATGATCTCTTACCTTGATGCTTAGGGTGGTTTCACACTACGATTTTTCTAAATCCGATGCTGTCCGATGAAAATCGGACAGCATCGGATCCGAATTTGGCCCCATGCAGCCCTATGGGCATCGGACCGAATCGGATGTGCACTAAATGCCATCTGATTTGGTCCGACCCGATTCTGTCCGATTTTATTATCGGTGCAAAAATCGGAGCCTGCTCCGATTTTTGCACCGAAAATAAAATCTGACAGATTCGGATCGGACCAAATCGGTTGGCATTTAGTGCACATCCGATCTGACCCAATCCCTATAACATGGGGCCCTATGGAGAAGGGTCTCCTCGGACCCGATTTTAGTGTACTGAGCATGCTCAGTACACTAAAATAGCTCCTAAAGGTGAAACAAAGGGTTAAAAAAATAATAATAATCTATACTCACCTGTCCACGAGGCCCCCGGCGTCTCCGGTGTCTCCAGGTGTCTTCCGGTATCTTGCTGTTCTGTCTTCTGTGCTGCCAGGACCTGCCGTGATGTCACAATCACATGACTGCCGGCTATTGGTTACTCGCAGTCATGTGATTGTGACATCACGAGAGGTCCTGGCAGCACAGAAGACAAAACTGCAAGATACCGGGAGACGCGCGGGACCGTGCAGGAGTCGTGGACAGGTGAGAAAAGATTGGAGAGGGGGAGGACACATGGGGGGACCCGGAGGACACATGGGGGGACCCAAAGGACACATGGGGGAACCGGAGGACACATGGGGGGAACCGGAGGACACATGGGGGGAACCGGAGGACACATGGGGGCACCACATTGAAGGATTGGGGGAGGACACATAGAAGGAGCGGGGGCCAAGAGGGGAGGATCGGGGGTGCAGGGAGGAGGACCGGGGGCCAAGAGGGGAGGACCGGGGGTGCAGAGAGGAGGACCGGGGGCCAAGAGGGGAGGACCGGGGGTGCAGAGAGGAGGACCGGGGGTGCAGAGAGGAGGATCGGGGGCCAGAGGAGAGACAGTGACAGCTAGGGAGCGATCTGACAGGAGGGCGGGCATCCTATTTTCTGTCAGAATCGGATGCCTATTTGGCATCCGATTTCAGGCATCAGAGGAATCCGATGCTGTCCGATTTATATCGGACAGCATCGGATTTAAAAAAATCGTAGTGTGAAAGTAGCCTTAGTCAAGTATGCTATTGACTCCATCTGATAACCAATGATACATATCAAGCAAGTGCCAATTGAACACTTGTGGTGGTTTCATCCATTCTTGTATATAGTTCATGTGATGATATGTACAGCAAGAGTGCATCATGTAACATATGTATATACTTATGTTGTGTTTTGTTCTTTCTTTTTCTTCCTAGCAACTAATGTGATCAAGGCCATTGTTGTGGTCAAAATGCATTACTCAAAAGTTGCCTGTTTTCCCTGCACAAATAAAAAGACTTTGTCTTCGCATTCAAAAGGAGTGGGAGTTTGATTAAAACTTCCCTGATTAGCAACATGGGATCCTGAACCAATCCCCTCAAATCGCACCTCCGCCCATGAAATATATTGGTGTGCACACTAAAATCTAGATATATGACAAGCTAGCCAATGACACCAGGATTGTTTCCCGGATCCGGTTTTAGTGTACTGAGAATGCTCAGAATACTAAAACTGCTCTGTTCCCGTAATTTCACTTTAGCAGTGTATCTACATTCACTGCTAAAGTGAAATTAAAGAAAGGAATGGTTAAAAATAAAAAAAATGCTTACCTCTCCACCGAGTGTCCCGAGATGCGAGGCATCCACCTCCGATGGCTGCAGGACCTCAATCAGCTGACCCGGCAGGGTGGGACAGTCTAATTCGCCCACTAAAACCAATCAGCGGGTGATTTAAACAGCTCAGCTGATGCTGTCATGTGACACATCAGCTGATCGGGTTACCTCGCCTGGTCAGCTGACTAAGGTCCTGCAGCCATTGGAGGTGGATGCCTTGCATCGCGGGACACTCGGCAAAGAGGTGAGCATTTTGTTTTTATTTTTAACCATTGCTTTCCCTTCCACAATGTATGTCGATCCATTGCGAAAGTGAAAGTCAGCCCCGACACCACTTGCCTGCACTTTGCAAGCTCGGCTCCTCCCATCTGTTTCTGTGTCCAGATCCTTCAAAATCACGGACTGTTAGGCAGGAATTTTTGATATGTGCCCACAACTGTTGGTGTTTCGGGGGGCCTGGAGAACCTGACAAGTTCATAAAGCAGTGAGGGATCATCACAAATGTATGAATAATGCAGATACTCTATATAGTTCCTTGCTAACATCTTAGCTTGCTTTCAAACATATACAAGTTATAATAATGACGCAATATTTTGTTAGTGTATAACTCAACCACAACAAATACATTCTCAAAACTCCTGTAAATTGTCTCATTTTAGAACCAAACATCTAACCACCCAAGGAACAAAGGACATGATTTGTTATGAAGCCTGTTTGGATTATACATTGTTTTGCTGTAGAGATAGAGAGAGATGATGGATGCTAAGATGAAACCAAAGTGGTAAAAATACCAAATGCTTTTATTTAACACATAGCATGTAGAAATTTACATCTCGTACAAAGACAATATGATGTGTTTTTCTGTTATCTCAGCTTTGCCTAACTCCGGCTGCTGAGAAGAGAGTGTGTGATAAATGTAGACACAATTCCAATTCCATTGAAACAAAAATTGTGATTGTAATTTAATATACTTATGTGATTTCCGCAGCCAATCAGATAACACCACTGTGACATTCGGCACTCTGCGCCTTTTCAGCCATGCAGCATAATACACACCCTGCCATGCCTAATTACTTAAATAGCTTCCATTTCCATGAGATAATTGATAGACTACAACAGTCCACAATCATAAAAACTATGGCCGCCCGAAGCTTTGCTGTTAGATCTTACAACCGATCTATTTTTTTTTTAAGTATGACATTTAATTATGTTATTAGAGAAGTAAAGCATTATAAGAAAACATGCATGGAGCAATGTAACCTGACATAGCTGGAGAATGAGAGATCTACTGACTATTTGTAATATCTGGTCAAAAGCAAAATCCTATTTTGTTATTTTTAACTCTTACATTTTTTCACTGTGTCCCATATATATTCAGGGGACATGAATTATAACATGAGAAATAGATTTACAGTAAATGTACTATATAAGTAATTCAGCAATTGAAAGGTAAATCTGCAAGTTCACATTAATGAAACAGAGAAATACATGCAGAAAACGTTGTGACTGTAATATTATTATTAGGAGAGCAAGCATCTCTTATAAGCATATACTTGTTGGCGTCTTAGATCGAGCTTTGGAGGAAATTCAAGTTCATTCTCATTGTCCTTCCAATCTGTCAGCTGGATACAGGCAGAGTGTTCATGTGGATTCACAATTAGGCTCCGTTCACATCATGTTCTGGCTTTAGAGTGGGCAAATATACTGAGGAAATCATCTGATCTTTGAGCTGAATCAAAACCCCCTACGTACCATACAGTTGCTTAATTTGGCCATGGACCACTATTGTTATAAAATTTGTATAGCACGCATAGTATACCTTATTTAAAGAGGCCAACGAGATTGGAAATGTTAATAGGCATTGATGCCTGGTCAACTGATACCAATATCCTGTTACAGCCTAAAAGGCTATATGGACCTGCTCAGCTTTTCATGACACCTATGCAGATGTAGAGACAGCCTTACCTGCCTGCCCTGCTCTATTATTTGAATTCTGCCAATAGATATCATAATGGATGAATAGAGTATTTTGTTTGTTACCGTTCTCCACTACATTAGTATTAGACATGAGCATTTCAAATATTCTGAAAATTGGGGTTTCACAAGAAACTTGCCCAGCACTACTGGACCCTTTGAAGAACAGTGTCGATCAAAACAGCTGTCGTCCATGGTCCTGTCCATGTCTTCCTGCATCCGTGGTTTCTATGGAAACACAACAAAGGACTTCTATGGATTGGTGAGTGCAACCTTTTTCTTCTCTACTCGGCTCTGCTACATTGTCTATTTGAAAGTTGAGCAAACTTTTCTTCAGACTGCCAGTTAGTGCTCATTGTATTCCTTTTTTGGTCCCATGAAGAATTGGCTGATTAATGAAGCCGTAACTGCTTGTCTGTCTATTGTGGTTACACTTTGCTTGTTGATAAAGCTTACAAACATTTCTCTATACTCCTCTTTCTAGATCTGTCCTCTGCCTTCTTAATAGTCTACCAATAAATCACATTCTCCCAAGTACCCAAACTCTGCTGCCTTGGAGTAACTCTAGACTCTGCCTAAACCCCACATCCAAGCTCTCACCATCTTCTGGTGCCTTCAACTCAAAAATATTTTGAGAGTTTGTTCTTTAAGCAATCCTCAATCTACTAAAATCTACTACCCTCATTCTGCTAAAATGCTACTACATTCATCATCTTCTATCTTGACTTCAATGTGCTCCTCTGTGGTCTTCCTGCTAACACTATTGCACCTCTCTAGTCCGTCCTTAAAGGGAACCTGACCCCTCCAAATGACCCCCAACCCTATTAATACCTGTCCCTGCACCATTACATATCATTATTAGTGGTCCTTTTCTATAAAAAATGTGTTCTGTAACATTACATAAATCAACATTATGCACTTACATATGTGTGACTCCTTGGCTCTGAACAAGTCTCACAGGGCATCCCCTGTGAGACTCTAAGTCCTCCTTAGCTGCTCATTATCATGCCCCGATGGGCGTTATAAGTAATTCTAGTCCTCCTTGCCCTGCTGTAAGGGTGTAATAGCCGGTGTGACGCTATTTGCGTCACATCCGGTCTTTGTGATGTCGGTACATATGAATTCAAAATTATAAAACGCATTTCCGAACAATCGTTTTAATTTAAACATTTCCAAATATGCACATGTGTCTGCTATGCTCCTAGCCACATCTGTACCAAAATTCAAGTTGGGATCGTGGTGGCATCATATTTTAAAATATTTAACTATTAGTGATGAGCGAGCACTAAAATGCACGGGTGCTCGATGCTCCAGCACTGAGCCCAATGTAAGTCAATTAGTGACAGGCTCCGCCCACAGACTTCTGGCTATAAAACAAGTGTTTCTGGGAAAGGGTGGGAGGGTGGGCTTTTTTAAATTGTCGTAGCATACAACACCTTGCTGTGCCCCCCAGAGGGACCCTAACAATCAATCTGCTCTCTGTGAGGTGCCAGCTCACTGTGTGCACTGCTGGGAGCTGTGTATTTGTGTCAGAGCGATAATTATTAGTGAAGAGTACAAGCATTTCGGCAGTACTTGGTGCTCGCCAAGCATCCCGAGTATCGGGATACTTGTGCGAGTAACGAGTAGCGCCGAGCATGCTTGCTCATCACTATTAACTATTATAGTGTCAATTTGAAAATGTTGAATTCAGATCTGTTCAGCGTGTGGTCTAAAAGTGTGGGGTCTATATTTACCAAATAATCCATTATTTTGAGAAATGACTGTATTATTTTATTATGTTACAGCTTAGAAGCAGGAGAGGACAGAGGGGAAAGCTTTGTTAGGGCTCAACCTGAGAATGAACAGGGGTAGACAGTGAATGCAGAGCAGATGACAGGCCAGCAGCTCTGTCAATCATGTTAAGTGTCTGTCCACCGCAGAGTCATGAAGTAAGACAGAGCTTCAGAGCTTTCATGTCCTGACATACCTGGACATGTTCACTCTTGAACAAACAATAGTCTGTACAAAGGCATCTAGGACCTCGGTGTGCTAAAATATTGGTAAATGTGTTTAAAGATTGAGTAAATTTATATCAATAGTTTAAAGCGTTTCTTATTAAGTGCTAATAAACACAGCGCTATTCGGAGTGATCATTGTTCAGATAAACCCCCTCCATTGTTTTCAATGGGGTTAAATACATGCAGTGTTTTTTTAAACACTTAGAGTGAGTAAATCACTGCTTGCACTACTTTTTGATCGCTGCAATAAACACAGCATTTATCACTATTTATGTAAAAAAAATCTGCCATCGTTTTCACTAGCGATTAAAAAAAACGAATGCAGATGTGGTAAAAACTTGGTAGAAAAAAGCTGCCAAAACTGCTGCATTTATCCGCAGGCAGAAAAAACTGCGTATGCGCTAGCCCTAATACTCACTTTAGAGCAACACAGTTCTATCTCAAGCGTACTGTAAATCTTTATTTTTATTACTCATCTTCCTTACTTAATATTAACAGTATTTTTCTCACACAGCAATGGCTGCTACTTCTCAAGGAACAATATTTGATAATACAGTTGTGGCCAAAAGTATTGACACCCCTGCAATTCTGTCAGATAATACTCAGTTTTTTCCTGAAAATGATTGCAATCAAAAATTCTTTCATTTGTCTTAAATGAAAAAATACAAAAGAGAATGAAGCAAAAAGGAAAACATTCGTCATTTCACACAAAACTCCAAAAATGGGCCAGTCAAAAGTATTGGCACTCTCAGCCTAATACTTGGCTGCACAACCTTTAGCCAAAATAACTGCGATCAACTGCTTCCGGTAACCATCAATGAGTTTCTCACAATGCTCTGCTGGAATTTTAGACCATTCTTCTTTGGCAAACTGCTCCAGGTCCCTGATATTTGAAGGATGCCTTCTCCAAACTGACATTTTTATATCTCTCCACAGATGTTCTATAGGATTCAGGTCCGGACTCATTGCTGGCCACCTTAAAAGTCTCCAGTGCTTTCTCTCAAACCATTTTCTAGTGCTTTTTGAAGTGTGTTTTGGGTCATTGTCCTGCTGGAAGACCCATGACCCCTGAGGGAGACCCAGCTTTCTCACACTGGGCCCTACATTATGCTGCAAAATTTGTTGGTAGTCTTCAGACTTCATAATGCCATGCACACGGTCAAGCAGTCCAGTGCCAGAGGCAGCAAAGCAACCCCAAAACATCAGGGAACCTCCGCCATGTTTGAATGCCTCTTTTTTTCTCCTGTAAACTCTATGTTGATGCCTTTGCCCAAAAAGCTACACTTTTGTCTCATCTGACCAGAGAACATTCTTGCAAAATGTTGTAGGCTTTCTCAGGTAAGTTTTGGCAAACTCCACCCTGGCTTTTATATGTCTCAGGGTAAGAAGTGGGGTCTTCCTGGGTATCCTACCATACAGTCCCTTTTCATTCAGACGCCGACAGATAGTACGGGTTGACACTGTTGTACCCTCGTACTGCAGGGCAGCTTGAACTTGTTTGGATGTTAGCCGAGGTTCTTTATCCACCATCCGCACAATCTTGCGTTGAAATCTCTCGTCAATTTTTCTTTTCCGTCCACATCTAGGGAGGTTATCCACAGTGCCATGGGCTTTAAACTTCTTGATGACACTGCGCACAGTAGACACAGGAACATTCAGGTCTTTGGAGATGGTCTTGTAGCCTTGAGATTGCTCATGCTTCCTCACAATTTGGTTTCTCAAGTCCTCAGACAGTTCTTTGGTTTTCTTTCTTTTCTCCATGCTCAATGTGGTACACACAAGGACACAGGACAGAGGTTGAGTCAATTTTAATCCATGTCAACTGGCTACAAGTGTGATTTAGTTATTGCCAACACCTGTTAGGTGCCACAGGTAAGTTACAGGTGCTGTTAATTACACAAATTAGAGAAGCATCACATGATTTTTCTAACAGTGCCAATACTTTTGTCCACCCCCTTTTTTATGTTTGGTGAGGAATTATCTTCAATTTGGCTTTAGGACAATTCTTTTTGTGTTTTTTCATTGAAGACAAATTAAATGAAGATAATAATACCAAAGAATTTGTGATTGCAATTATTTTCATTAAGAAACTGAGTATTATCTGACAGAATTGCAGGGGTGTCAATACTCTTTGTCACAACTGTATATGCTGTTACAATCCTTTTGAAAAAAACTGGACAAGAAATAAATATTAGGCTAGGGTCACACCTACGGTATTTTTTTACATCCGGATGGGGTTTTGAGCATTAAAAATGCTCAAAACCGCATCCGGACCCACAGCCCATAGGCTTCAATAGAAAAACCGGATTGCACTATTTGCAATCCAGTTAGCACATCCGGTTTTGCAGCCTGCAGTAAAAATCATGCAGGCTGCATTTTCGGAGCAGTTGCAAAAAAAAATCGGATGTGTTTTTTTTACCGCAAATGTACCTTGCGGTACCGGATCCGGATGCGGTTTTTAATATTGCAAAAACTCACATTCCAAAACCGGATGCGTTTATGCATCCAGATGCACAATGAGGGTTGCAATTTTACTATCAAAAGATAGTATGAAGACACACGGTAAAACCGCATCCGGTAATGGATGCGGTTACCGCATTGTGCCTTTTAAGTGTGACCCTAGCCTTAGGCTGGTACAAGATTGGATGTTTCATATAAATCCATCAATCAATGCAGACATGAAAAATATGATATGATTAAAAAATCTAAAGCCATACCAGGCCAAAATACGCGCTTTTAAAAAACTTTAAAAACCTTTAAAAAATTAACTGATGAAGAAAAATATTCAAAACTTTTAAATTGTAATTAACTAAAGTTGTACTTCATATAGAAAAAAAATAAATATTATTTTGTTTCTCTCTCTTATTTCTAGCCTGAGTTATGAGGAAAAATGTAAAGGCAGGCAACACCGAAATTCACACTTTTTCCTAACTTTGAAAATCATTTAAAAAAAATGAAAACATTTTAGAATTTTTTTCTCTTCGCATTTTGCATTGTCTGACATGCTATTATCAAATAACAAAATCTCAAAAGAATTAAAAATATAGAGGTAATAATCATTGGTTCACTTGACATGGAATGACCCGTTACAGCATTAACGTGAGGTAACTTTAAATAGATATAGAAGACGCCAAACAAAGAAACACATGACCACGACGTCAATGTGAGAGGACGCACTGACGTCACTCGTAACCCGATATTCTATTATACAAAGGTTTCAAGATATATACACCTTGCTAAAAATACACATTGAATGAGACAATTAAAATATCCTAATATCCAAAAACTTTAAACTGAATAATAACCAAAAATATAATTAAGAAGAAAAAATCAAATATATTTATTTACTTTATTTTTTCCTTTTAATTATATTTTTGGTTATTATTCGGTTTCAATTCAGAAGTTTGAAAAAATAAAGAATTTCAGTTTTTGCTCCATTTTCCGTGACCGGTAGCGTTCTCATTTTTTGGGATCTGGAGCTGTGTGACAGCTTATTTTTTGCAGCTTGAGCTGCCGTTTCTAATGATACCATTTTTGGTTGGATAGGCTGCTTTGATCGCCCGTTATTGCATTTTATTGCAATGTTATGGTGACCAAAATAATGTAATTTTGGCATTTAGTCCTTTTTTTTCGTTATGTAGTTTACAGATCTGATTAATTGATTTGATATATTGATAGATTGGACATTTCTGAATGCAGCAAAATCAAATATGTGTTTTTTGTAATACTTTAGTTTGAATGGCGCAGAAGGGGGGTGATTTGAACTTTTGTGATTTTTTTCATATTTATAAAAACTTTATTTTTTAATGCATTCTTCGTTTTACACTGCCCCATAGGACACCACAGTACTGCACAGTCCAAAAGCTTGTGCCATTTCCCAATGAGCTGCAGTACAAATGATCACTGAGAGTGGTTGGCAGCGCTTGCCAACCACTCACATGAAGGGAATCCTTGTAGAATCCAGGGTCATTGCAGGATCCCAGGCAATCAGATTAAGGCCAGAGATCCCTTGATCTTATTGCGGGATCTCTGATCTCGGTGGGGAATGGCGCGGTCCCCGCCGTGTTGTTTTTGTATCTCACTGTCTGTGAATGACAGCACGATCCAAAGAGTTAACAGCACTGATGAGATCCCGGATCCGATTTGTGCTGTTAGCCCCTCATCTCAGCTGATGAGATCAGCTGAGATGTCAGCGATATGATATGAGCTCACTGCTGGAGCTCACTTCAAAATGTGGGAGCCGACCCATGTACATCATGGGTTGGGAAGGGGTTACTTTTTCCAATCTGGTCAAGTCCTTTAAGTGGATGTGTAACCTGTTTTAGGTGTTATAAACTGTGCCCACCACCTTTAACCTTTGTCAGGCTGCATAATTTTACAACCTTAACAGGCTGCATAGGTACAATTGTACCTTCATATATACCTCCACTGTGGGACGACTTTACTTGGTTTCAGAAACTAAAGTTCATTCAGCTACAATTGTTATGCTGATATCTATTGGCCAGTGTTGTTACTGGTCACTTATGTTGCTGTCAATTAAGTTAATTCAAACTGGGAGTGGCTTCTACTTCTCTTCCTGCCTCCCTCCTCTCATTAGCCATTTTGCTGTTCATCTCATTGCTGTGAGCACACACATTTCTAGGCTTGTGAAGTCTTTAATTTCTTGGATGCGAAGGTAGGAAACTTCATGCATTTTTGGGCATACTGATTGCTGCTGGTGTGCACAGAGCCAACAAAGAGAATCTGGAGGAAAGGTTGAATGTTGCTGCTCTGCCTCTTATACGTGCAGCCATGTCTCATGACCGCTTCAAGATGATACTCAGATTTATCAGATTTGACAACAAAAATACAAGTGCAGAACGTGTGCAAACAGATAAAGCTGCACCAATACGGGACATCTGGACAATGCTGAACAGTAATCTGGAGAGATCCTACAAGCCATATCATTGTATCTCCGTTGACGAGCAATTATTTCCATTTAGAGGCCATACTAAATTTACCCAGTATATACCTTCAAAACCAGCTAAATATGGCATAAAGATTTTCTGGGCTTGTGACTCATCAAATGCCTACCCATTACAAGGTCAGCTCTACACTGGGAAACCAACTGATGGTCCTCGACAAGTAAACATTGGAGAACAAACAGTATTGGAAGTAGTGAGCTCGTATAAAGGTTCTGGAAGAAATGTCACCACCGATAACTTCTTTAAAACCATGGAACTAGCTAAGGTATTGAACTCCTGGAACATGACACTAGTTGGTACAGTGAGAAAAAACAAAAGGTTCCTACCTAGCAACATGCAGCCTGCCAAAGAAAGGCCTGTAAACTCGACAAATTTTGCCTACAATCATGATGCAACAATCTGTTCATATGTACCAAAGAAGAACAAATCAGTCGTGCTTCTATCATCTATGCACATGACGGGAGAAGTTGAAGAGACACTAGCAGCCAAGCCAGAGATAATAAAATACTACAACAAAACAAAACGTGGCGTTGATGTTATGGATAAAATGTTGGGAGAGTACACTGTGAAACAACGAACATCACGTTGGACTTTGGCATTTTTCTACAATATGATTGACGTCACTGGGTTAGCATCCTACATCATCTACAGAGAACACAATCCAAGCTTCAGGGCAAAGGATCAACGAAGAAAGTTCCTGAAAGATCTCGCAAATCAGCTGTGTATGCCTGCAATTGAAGATCGTAGTACAAACCGAATGATAATGAGAAACCATTTTCTTCGAGGTGCAGTAGAAATGGTGCTTGGACGATGCATTCTGGTAGCATCGCAAGCAGCAGCTGACCCTCAAATACCTCATGGTAGTCGTGGACCCTCCCCTGTTGTTGGTAGTTGCTATGTCTGCCGAGACCTGAAGCGAAAACAACGTAAGACTAGAAATTCTTGTGTGGTTTGTGTGAAACCCATTTGTGATGAACACTCGGTAGCAAAGACAACATGCATTACTTGCGAAGAAAATCAATAAAAAAAGTTTCTTACATTTTCTTTTATAATGTAAATGAACAGTTTTTTTACTTGTTTATAATAGTTAAATAGCATTATCATTAAAAAAAAATTTATGCTTTTTCCCTTGCATTATCTTCATTCAAAATATATAAGGTACATTTGTACCTATGCAGCTTGTTATGGATGCAAAAAGATCTCGACCCCTTATCTCGGAAGCGAGTGGAGATATTTTATTGAAATTTGGCCAATATATTCTGGACCAAAAATGTAGAGATGTCATGAAATTTCAGCCTTCTACGTCTTTTCGAAAAAAAGTTATTGCAATTTTAAAACGGAATAGTTACAATTGTACCTATTCAGCCGGATAAGGGTTAACATACTGTAATTGGGGTTCCTCTAATCCCTTTGTATCCTCTGATGTGCCCCTACATACCTTATGAGTAAACTTTTAATATGTCTTGTGCAGTATGTAAATGTTCTTAAGAGTCTTATGTGGTGTGGCACAATTTAGTCTGAGCTGCCCTGCTCCATTGAAAATACTACCCCTCCTATGTATGTGAAAGACATACAACATTATTACAACTCTCGCACCTGCACAGTGGCGCGTTTCACTGTGGTCTATTGAATACCCGATGTCTCATGAGGGTTGTGAAGTCTTGCATCTGTGCAATAGACTCTCGCGAAACTTTGGGCATTGTGTGGCTTCAACAGAGCACAGTGACCCGCCACACTGCGCAGGCACGAGAGTTGTAATGACTTTGTATGTCATTGACATACATACACATGAGGGGCAGGTTTTCCAGGCAGCGCGGCCGCTCGGACTGAAGTATGTCGCACTCCATCAGGCCCTTAACAACTTATTTACATACAGTGCGGAACACATTAATATTTCATTCATGAGCTATGGAGGGGCATATCTGGGGATATAAAGTGGTTACAGGAAGCCTAATTACAGTATGTTAAAGTTGGTGGCACAGTTTATAACCTCCAAAACTGCTGACAAGCTCACTTTAAATGTAACTATATATAGTCGCTGACAGAAGTTATGTCGTTTATCCATGTTATGTAAATAAAAGCTTATAACCTGACGTTAAATTCCCCCTTTGGTTGTATAAATTACTCTTTTGAAAGCTAAAGCCATGCGAAATTTGGTTTAGGTTAAGAAAGTAAAGTGGCATCAATGCTGAAATATTTATCATTTAATGAACACAGAATGGTCAGATTTTAGCAAGACAAAGGTTTTGTCTCCCACAGAAAGTAATGTGATATTCAAACAAATAATTAACTTAAAATACAAATATCTGTTGTATAACATTGGTGAATGAAGTTGTGGTGCTATTAGAGTCATATTTAATATTTTGTGTGACTTCCATGAGTTTGAAGGACTACATCCATGCGGTTCAACAATGATTCATACAATTTATTAATGAAGTCATCAGGAATAGCAAAGAATGCAGTATTACATGCTTCCCAGAGTTCAACTAGATTCTTTAGTTTTGCTTCCAAGCTTCCTCTTTCATCCTACCCCAAACATGCTCAATAATGTTCATGTCTGGTGACTGGGCTGGCCAGTCGTTGAGCACTTTGATATTTTTTGCCTGGAGGAACTTTATTGTAGAGATGGGTGTATGAGATAGAGCACCATTCTGCTGCAGAATTTGACCCCTTTTATGATTTGGAATGTAAGAGGTAGCTAATGTCTTGATATTTTAGGCTATTGATATTGCCTTCAACTTTGCAAATATTTAGCATACCTCCATACTGAATGTAAGCCCAGACCATGATCTTTCCACCACCAAATTTAACTTTTTTTCTGGGTGTATTTTGGATCCATACGGGCTCCAGTAGATCTCCTGCAGTATTTGCGGTGACTGTGGTGTAATTCTACTGAAGATTCATCGGAGAAATCCACCTTCTGCCACTTTTCCAGCGTCCATCTGTTTAGCAGGCTGTGAGACTTTGCAAATGCCACACGATTTTTTATTTGCCTTTTGTTTAGTGCTTGCTTCTGGGCACTGATTCGACCTTGGAGGCCATTTTGAGACAGAATCCTACAAACTGTTCAGGTGACCAGGCCTGTTGGAGCTCTGCTGAAGAGGAAGAGGGGCTTGCTTTGCATTTTCTAACCAACAAACGTTCCTCCTGAGCAGTTGTCTTGCGGGGTCCGCCGGACCTGGGCTTGTCAAACACATCTCCAGTCTCTTCATATCTTTTTTTTAATTCTTTGTACTTGACGCTGAGGCACATTAAAGGCGCCAGCCACCTCTGCAGTGGATCTGGTCTTTAGCCTCTTGATAATCAAGGCTTTGGTCGCAGGGTGGATTTTTGTAATGTTGTCAGAGCTCAAGTTGCAGTTTCAGTGAAGGTCTGGGGTGCTGGGTTTCTTTTTATACACACACCACTAATTAACCGATCATTTACTGAGCACAGGTGAGGATGTAAACTAGGATTGGGTGCATTATATGACCAGGCGACAAAACTTTTGTCTTGCCAAAATTTGACCATTCTGTGTTCATTAAATGATCAATATTTCAGCATTGATGCCAATTTATTTCCTTAACCTAAACCACATTTCGGAGGGTTTCAGCTTTCAAAAGAGTAATTTATACAACCAATGAATGAATTTAACATCAGGTTATAAGCTTTTATTTACTTAACATGGATAAGCGACATAACTTCTGTCAGGGAGTGAAAATATATACAAACATGAAGACAGCACTTCAATGCAAAAAATTTCGAATTAAAGTGAATTTTTAATAGCCCATAGTAGCGACATTCCTCAAAGATCAGTCTTAATATATATATTTATTTATCAATAACATACATGGGATATTTGTCCTCCCTGCGTTTCACAGGTCTTATTTTGCTGCTTCAACAAATTGCCATATTCTTTTACAATAAACAAGCATTTGCTACTAAGCTAAACAGGAAAGAGAAATGCTGTCAAAATGTATTAAAAAATAATATTAGATATAAATAATTTTGCAAAATACACAAATTTTAATTTTGGAAACATTATTTACAAGGAAATGGGTCTGTAATGAATAAGAAATCTGCCAGAAGTTGCATAGTGCAATATTAATGCTAGTTCGAGGTAACACGTTGGAGTGATAAATTATTGGTACCTCACAGGTGGGAGCCTTCTAAAACAAATAATCTAGTTAATCAAAGCTTAGGATTTACTAATGTTGTTTTGTGTTCTGAGAGGAATTCCGCTAAGCTTGGAGCAGATATTTTGTGTTGCCATAGCAACCCGTACTTCCTGCAGGGTTGTAACCTCTAATCACTACAGTGGAAAGCTGGGGAAAAAAAAGGATTATTTGAAGATTAGAAAATACATGCATACTTAAGGACAATATCTAGAATACTACAAAGAGAAAATAGCAAGTTTTCTGCCTATGGAAACTTATTTTGCTCTCACTCTCCCTCTCTCGGGATATCAAGTGACCTCTGATTGTAATAAGAACATTCCAGCTATTGGCTGTGGTGTGAATATAAATGATTTCAATGCAGTCTACGTTCAATAAATATCATGATATATACACTCCTGAGCAGTAATATTGCAACACAAAGAAAGAAAAGTTATGCAGTCATTAAAATCATGGTCGATAGACGTGATATTGATATTGCAAAGGAGTAAAATAGAAACAAAGTTTTCAATATATCTTGATTTATTCAATATCGATATGAGTACTACGTGACTAAATATCCGCACTTGTATGCTGCTATCAATGAGGTCATTAAAGGGGTTGTCTGGGCTTTTCCTAACATCTGTGTGTGTATGTAGGCTGCAAAATGCTAACAGTTTGTAATTTTCACCATGATAGCATTTTGCATTGTTACGTAGATATTACGATTCAGCATGTGTGGAGCAGCTGCTCACCCCCCGACTAGAGGTGTTTTGTTTTGGAGCCTGGCTGTGATATCGTAAGTGAACATCTACACCCAGTCTCCGCAAGCCTTTCCCAGACTCCAACAGGCCCGCCCAAGTGTCCAATAAGACCACCCCCATTCACCTATGTAGATGCTGATTGAACCTTAATGCACTGACGGAGCGGTCATCTCCTTCTCTATGCATCACTTTACTAAAATCGCCCCTCTGTGAAGGAGCATGAACCGGTCTTTGTCAGTGCTGCGGTGTGTGCTCCAAAATAACACGACTCTAGTCGAGGGCAGAGCTGCTCCTCCACACACTCTGAATTGTGATATCTAGGCAACCATGCAAAATGCTAACAGGGTATAAATTACAGCCTGTCATCATTTTGCAGTCTAGATACACACAGATTTTAGGAAAATCCTAGACAACCCCTTGGTATATTTCCACAAATCGTATGACTTGGAATATAAATAAGTGCAAACAGTGATGAGAAAAAGGGTACCAATGTCTTGAACTTTTTACTTTAAAGGGAACCTGTCACCCCAAATAAGCTTTCTAAACTATTAATACTTGCCCCTGCAGCCTTATAATACATTTTAACACATCCCTTCCTCATCTTTTGTAGTAATCTGCAAGTACTATAATGTAGTTTGCAAACTTACAAAAATGATGTCAGAGGGGCATTCCTGAAGGTATTTTGACCGGTAGGCGGGTCCCCTTGTGCCACGCTACCCCTGCCTCGTTGCTGTAATACGCCCTAATGTGCATCATTATACAAAAGCAGAGCGTGGGCACAATTTCTATATCGCGCCCGCCACGTCACCGCTGCGACGCGGTCATGTGACGCCGGGTATGCGCGTCACTTACGGTCGCACACAGGCAGACTTCAGCATGCTATCTGCGCATGCGCGAAGTCTGCCTGTGAACCCTGTGACCGGAAGTGATGCGTCCCGGTGTCACATGACCGCGACGCAGCGGTGACGTGGCGGGCGTGATATTGAAATCGTGCCCGCGCTCTGATTTTGTATAATGACGCCCATTAGAGCGTATTACAGCAACGAAGCAGGGGTAGTGCGGCACAAGGGGACCCGCCTATCAGTCAAAATGCCTTCAGGAACGCCCCTCTGACAAGATTTTTGTAAGTTTGCAAACTACATTATAGTACTTGCAGATTACTACAAAAGATGAGGCAGGGATGTGTTAGGCTGCATTCACACATTGCGTATTTTGCCGCGTTTTTTTACGCGCGCTTTTCAAAATACGCAATGTGCCTTTTGTCTGCCTGCAAAGTGAATGGGAAATTCACTTTGCAGTGCAGACATTGCGTAAAAATACGCAGTGCGTTTTCCGGGAGAAAACGCAGCTCCGTAAACAATTGATATGTCAATTGTTTACGCAGCTACTACTGCGTATTCTCCCAGAGGGGAGGAAGAATCCTGCTTCCTCCTCCCCTCTGTGACAGCTGTGGCCGCCCATTAGATTCCACAGTGTGTTAATACACACTGTGAAATCTAAATTAAAGAAAAGCAAGTGTGTGAAAAATAAAAAAGAATCAATACTTACCTTCCGACGCCTTCTCCCGCTGTCCGGTGCCTTCTCCCGCTGTGCGATTCCCGGTTCTAAGTCAGATCTCTTCTGACAAGACCTGTGGTGATGTCAGAGGGGGGGCGTTCCCGGGCACTCGCGGTCATGTGACCGCGAGCAGCCAATCAGCGATGGGACCGCCCCGGTAACGCCCCCTCTGACGTCATCACAGGTCCTGTCAGAAGAGATCTGACTTGGAATCGGAGATCGCACACCGGGAGAAGGCGTTGGAGAGGTGAAGTATTGATTCTTTTTTATTTTTCATTAACTTGCTTTTGTTTAATGTAGATTTCACAGTGTGTATTAACACACTGTGGAATCTAATGGGGCGGTCACACATGTCACAGAGGGGAGGAGGAAGCAGGATTCTTCCTCCCCTCTGTGACATCACTGCGCTTTCTGGGGGGAAGAAAGCGCAGTGTGTGAAAGCCCCTGCGTATTTTGCTGCGCTTTTTTGCGCGGCCGAAAAACGGGGCAAAAAGCGCGCGCAAAAAAGCGTAGCAAAATACACAAATGTGTGAACGCAGCCTTAAAATGTATTCTAAGGCTGCAGGGGCAGGTATTAATAGTTTAGAAAGCTTATTTAGGGTGACAGGTTCCCTTTAAGGCTCCATATCTCATCATCTACTACAGCTTTGAGGGTGAGACTTCCTTCATTTCTTAGACAATCATCTTGGCTATCTCATACATAAACATGACTTGTAAAGCTATTTAGAATATGATTAGTTATGCAGATTCTTTTCATGTCACTGCATTGTTACTGTTTTGCTCCTGGTGTTTGAAAAATCTTTTTCTTCCTGTATACTACAAATTACAACCAGTTCTCGCATTCCCTAATACCTCAACATGTTCTTCGGTTTATTCCCAAGCAAAAGGTCACTGGTTTGAAATGATGAGCAGCATTGAAAAAGGTTTCCCAAGAAAAGAGACAAAGCATCTTCCAGCCCATCGATAACGGTCTAGTGGGCAAGAAAATTGGAAAACTGCATTATGTGAGTGCCCTGAAAGTTTGAAGAATACAAAATGAAGTCCGTCATTCAGTTCAAAAGTCAACAAGTCGGCTCCGTCCAACAAAGTCTACATGGGTAGCAATGTCAGCACTGCTATTTCGATCTGCAAGCATCTATGCAGAGCGAGAAGCAGGCTGATACTGACCGTGACAGTCAGAGTTCACCCGAGTTCATGGCTCGGGCCATGAACATGGGTGAACCCTGACATCACCGCACAAACACTGCTTTTTCACATGCAAAGTGCAATGGAACAAATGGCGCTATAATAATAATAAATAATAATTGCTACTCAACAAGTACACTATATTTTTACAGTCCATGCATAAGACTTTTCATATCTGAGCCTCTCTGTACCCTTCACCTGTACCGAGAGAGGGAAAGTCCTGTACACAGATTGTTTGATTACAGTGGAAGGACTTGCCAAGCAGCAGTTCAAAGAAACTTGTAAAAGAGCCTAAACTGACCATGTAAAACAGCAGTGCCACATAGTGTCTGGGAGAGAAGAAGGCAAAATAAGCCAATGAAGTATATTACAAAAAATCATACCTTTGAAAATGCTGATCAATAGTTATATATAAAAAAAGGCTTAGGATAAGTGAATTTTTTTAAATTCATATTTACCAATTATGCTAAATTAAAAAAATAAATTAATTAATTTGAGGCAAATCAATTTGTGGTGAATCACAAATTCTCCTGAAAAGACATGTATAGAACTTTGAGGACTCCAAGGACTGTACCAACGCATTTCAAGCTCTTTAATGTAAACACAGACTTAGTAATGTCAAAGTGATCTCAACATATATGGCTGAGTAAACAGATGGTTACTGTTCTTCACTGTTGCTCTGTCACACATACATTATCACTAATGTTTATTCAATGCTGTATTGCTTTCTCTACCTAACTCTATGTATAAGAGTGCTAGCGATTTTTTCCTGTTCGTGGGGATCCTATTTTTTTGTAGGACCCCACGGACAGGATCGCATATTGCATCCTGGTGCCATTTCTGTGTCTGGGTCCATGATTTTCCCAGACCCCGACACAGAAAGGGCACTTTCACTTCCGCAGTGTATATATATACATTGCGGAAGTGAAATAAAGTAAAAGAAGGGTTAAAAATAAAAAACATTCATGTTCACCTCTCAGGCGTGTCCCGCGACGCCTCCATCTAGCTCACAACAGCAGGACCTGGTGGGGCGGAGCAAGACGATCAGCTGATCAGTCACATGACCGGCATCAGTTGAGCGGATTAAACCCTGTGCCCGCCAAAACCGCTCGGCGGGCAGGTCACATGACCGCATCAGCTGAGCGGTTTAAATCTCCTGCCCGCTGATCGGTTTTGGCGGGTGTGAGGTTTAAACCGCTAAGCTGATGCCGGTCATGTGACCAATCAGGTCCTTGTCGGGAGCTACACGGATGCATCGGGGGACACGCCGGAGAGGTGAGCATTAATTTTTTTTATTTTCAACCATTCTTTTACTTAATTTCACTTCCACAATGTATGTATATACATTGCAGAATTGAAATTAGATGGTACAGAGCGGTTTTGGTGTACTGAGCATGCTCAGTACACTAGAATTGAGTCCGAGAAACGATCCTGTGTTTTCTCAGACCCATGTTCCATAGGCCCCCATGTTAAAGGCAGCGGATCAGGTCGGATACGATTCAGTCCAATTTGGTCCTCTGTGCCTAAAATCGGAGCATTCTCCGATTTTGGGTTCAGCAAAAAATCAGACAGAATCGGATCCAACACAAATTGGATGCCATTAAGGGCAAATCCGATGTGATCCGTTGCCCATAGGGATACATGGGGGCTAAATTGGATCCGTGGCTGTCTGCTTTACAACGGACAGCCACGGATCCACAAAAATCCACAAAAATCGCAATGTAGCCGCCTAAGTTGTGAGCTAGGATATCCTCACACTGTTATCTTTATAAGTTACTGTTTAAACTAGAAAACCCCTCCATTACATAATAATCAATACTGAATACCAAATACTGCCATGTTCTACTTAAATCCAATCAATAATTAATATAATCTTCAACAACAGTTTATTGCAATCATTATTATTATTTAAATCTTATGATTGTCGAGATCTGAATGTCAATCAACCTTTTGACTAGGTTTACACTTATATATTTGGGATCCATTCAGATCGATGATACCAATATGTATTTTAATTGTGGTTTGCAAATATAAAATTAATGTTACTAAGACTGAAAATGATTTTTTTATATAGAAATTCTTTTATTAGGAAATATCTCCAGATGCAAATTGGAAGCTCAAACCAACTGCTCCAATAATAATATCTGTCTGATTGGGGCCAAAAGCTATGTGTTCAATCCCAGCCTTAGATGTCATGGATAACATTGTAGGAGGTATAACCCTTTCTGTGCCAGGTCAGCTTAGAAAACAAGGCTTTGGATTAGCCGCAGTTATAAAAACGGGGTCATGAGCTTTATGGGCTCAATGCAGAAATACATGACTGTGTAGAAATAGGGAACAAAGAATAGGGAAGCTTTGGACTCAACGATACAATAGGATATAACAGATTAAGGAACTAGGAATGGAAATTTACTGCTTTATAGAAGGGTTTAGCTTTATAAGTTCTGATGGGAAACAACATCTTTGTCCTTGTAATGGAATCGGTAATCACGACATAGACTTCAATATCAACTTCACAACACTTGGTTTTTAGCAAGAAAATTCTTATTCTATACTAGGTAGTATTTTAACTTGTGATTGTGCAGTTGTGTCAAGTATGGTCACGTTATCTTTTTTTCTAAGTTTTCTGGTAAGTTCTTAAAACTTGAGAAGATGAGTATGATGAAAAGAAAATTATATTTGATTACAGATTTAAAAACAAAATTTGAAAAATAATTACTAATAAAATGTACAAATAAGTAAATAGCTTTTGATGAAAAAACATATCAGTCGTGAATTGGTATATAGACAAACGTTTGGGAATGCAGTCATATGTATCTGAATTGAGGAACCTTAATTATAGAAGCTTGCAGTCAACTGTAATTGGAAAGTAGATTTTAAGGATTTAAGGCCCCTTTCACATCAGCTTCTGTCCAGATCTGGTCAATCCGGCAGAAATACCGCATCTGCCGCCTAACGGCCAACTTGCGGTACACTTGCGGCAAGCCCCCATTCATTCTCTATGGGGCTTGCGTCATCTGCAGCAGTTGCAGTTTTGCTGCGTTCCGGCAAATCCGGCAGTTGCGGACGCGAAAAAAACCTGGTCAGCTGCGGTTATTTTGCGCAGCCACAACTACGGCAAGTGCCGATCCCGAAAAACCGCACTTGCCGCAAGCCCCAGAGAGAATAAATGGGGGCTTGCCACAAGGGTACCTCAAGTCGGCTGTTAGGCGGTAAGTGCAGTAAATCTGCCAGATCTGCCACAATTCAGCAAAAACGCTGATGTGAAAGGGGCCTAACTGGTCTGGGAATGACTAAATTCAGATTAGAGTCTAAGAGATACTCAAATTTTTCACTAGAAATGCCACAAATTTTGGCCTTAAACACTTGGATGCCCAAATCCAACCATGGCTCCTGAAACCTTTCTTTCACTTTTGATTGCTCCATCCTGATTGTTCCTCCTCATTAATCTGGTTGACACTTATGGTTTCAACTGAATTCTTTTCGACTTCTGTCATGAGCAGTAGAACACAGCAGCTGTGAAATAAACTGGAAGGTAGATAGATGGAGCCATGAGTATAAACCACAAAATCAACCTGGAGTGATAATAACAAAAAAGTAAAGGCAGATTCAACGTTCAGGCTGGGAGTGAAAACCATGAAAGACACAAAGAGAGAATCTAAATGGAAAGGTGGTAAGCAAAATCCAGGGGAGAATACACAAAATACAGACAGGCAATACAGGAATGCCAGACAAGAGGTACTAACCAACACAACTGATGATACTCTGCCAAAGGCCAGGAGGAGCTTTCCAGTTTAAATAGACCGCCAGAGTTGAATAGTGTCTGGTTTCCATGGAAAGCTCACGTCCTGGCTGAAAAAATCATAGCTGCATGACGCTTGCCATGGCAACACGGCACATCTGCCAACAGGAGGCTGAAGGACAGCCTTGGAGTGATAAGCGGTGAATAAAACTTGTGCATTAGACAAAAATATTAACCAAATTTTACAGAATGCAGGATAACCTTGTAAGGTTGGGGAGAATGGGGTATCAGTACTTGTATGGTATATTTTGTGGTACAGGACGCTTGCTGAATAATTAAATATGGACTTGACGAAAGCTTAACAACATAACAACATGATTTTCTTTGAGCCTTATCTGTGTGCATTATAATAGCTACAAAATCTGTACTTTTCTTGCTGTGGAAACAGCAAAAACTGTTATTTAGCCTAGATTCATTCTCAACACTTACTAACTATTATTAACAATAAGTCTTCCCTCTTCAAACTCAACTCTCTAGTCTATTATGAATGCATCAGTGATAACAATGCCTCCACTCTGTTACAGTCATTGCACTGGTTACCCATCAATGTAAAATGAAATTTAAACTTCTCACTCTCAACAATAAACTTCTATAAGGCTGGGGTCACACATAGAAGTCCGTTTTTGGAAGTGATTTAGGGTGCTTTTTGAGCCTCCTGCACCCCTGAACGTTTTTGGACTTAGTCATTTTTTCATTAAAAACGCACGTGCGTTAACGCAAGTGCCTATATGTGCCATGCGTTAACGCATGCGTTTCCCATAGGGCCCCATGTTAAAAAAACGCATGCGTTTTTTAACTAATGCCAAAAACGTTGCTAGCAACGTTTTTGGCTCAAAAACGGACAGAGCAATGTTTTGAGGTCCAGAAAAAATCAGACAGGGTGTTTATTACATCCAATCCGTTTTTCTGTCAGTTTTTGGACTTAGAAAAAAAAAATGACAAAAATGAAGCCAAAAACGGACCAGGGGCTTATGTGTGACCCCAGCCTAAGACAGACAGGCTTTGAATGTGAATTTTGCAAAGATCAAAAGCCTTCAACACTGAAAGGGAGCTTGTCATGTTAAAAAAATGCTATTAGCCTACAGATATGGAGTTAATCTACAGGTTAATAGAGTTCTAAAGCTGGGCCACTGATCAGTCTGTGCTGATAGCGTGGTTACAGCTGCCGCTCACTATGCACTGAGTGGTGAATGAAGCTATGCTGGCCCACCCATATGACTGAAAGCCTGAGAATGCCTGGGAGAATAAAGTTGATTTCCTCCCAGCAGCAGGGCTCACAGTGCAGCTTCAGAACCCTATTAACATGCAGATTAGCTAAATATTTGAAAGTTAATAGCATTTTTTACATGGTAGATTCCCTTTAAGCTATTGTGAAACTACAACTCGGATGTTCCAAATTGTCCATAAATGCTGGAAATTGTAATTTCAGAATAGCTAAAGTGCCAGAAGTTGCTAATCCTTGCAGTAGTGTAAAAATTCTTCTTTTTAACCGTTCTTCGTTACAGTGTTCTCCTCAAATACGTCATATTTGTACATAAATAGATACAGGCTGGTGAGTGGCTGATGCAAACTTACATATACTACTGTGGACTGGACCATTGTGTAGAAGCACTTGTAATGTTTTGAGTCATCTGTATGCAGAATCCTCAATCATCTTGTTTCAAGAAAAACCTAAAGACCCACCTCTTCCTACAAGCCTACAACACACATTGAGCCCAATCCACTGCACCACCTCACCTCTCCCCCTCCTACTGTCTCCCTCCCCACCCCCTCTAGACTGTGAGCCCTCGCGGACAGGATCCTCGGCCCTATTGTACCCGTATGACTGATTTGTCGATTTGTCGTCGTTTTGACCTACTTGTCTTTGTCTACCCTCTAACTTGTAAAGCGCCATCTATCCTAATAGCGCTATATAAATACTTAATAATAATAATAATAATAATTGTAAATGCTTCAAAATATATTGACACTATACAGATTATATTATTGTATTATTATTATTATTATCATTCAGTCTCTACTCATTGAAAGGAATTCAAAACAGATAAAAAGGGCCACAAAGGCACAGATAGGGTCTTATCCAATATAGGAATAAAATATAAAAGTGACCAGACAGGCTCCCTTTAGTGGTTGGGACAGTCACAACCGCTATAACAGCACAAGATAGCGGCTACAGCAGTCACTTGGAGAAAGCTCAATGAAAAAGGCTGTTGCTGGATGTCTATATACCCCTGATTGTCTATGTATGTACCCTAAAATGATTTTTGTCCTGATGAAGGAGTTTTACTTTGAAACGTGTTGACATTAAAGATCTCAAAGATTTAGCAACTTGGCTTTATTACTTAGACCACATGGTGTTTTAACCCTTTCATCCCCATACATTGTTGAGCTTTTAAAGGAATTAGGCAAATATAAAGCTTCTGCATGCCCACCACATAATCATGCATAATACTTGTGTCTGCAAAATAAACATTTCTGTAAAATCCGGTAGATTACTGTAAATCAGCCCTTACAAGTGTATAAGAGAAAGTGCCCCATTAATATGATTTTGATTGGAAGAGTACAGATAACTAACAGATATTTTCTCTAGATTTGCCATCTGGCCATCCAATTCAGCAAAACTGGTTGGAACATTGTACAACAACTAACTTCATTTGGGAGCACGCTACAAAACTTAATTGGTTAATCTTTTATGGGAATTATAGAAGCCCTTGTTTGAAGTGGTAATGTATCATGATTAAAACACTTCACCTTCAATGCCACCCTCTTAAAACAAAGGCTTATCTTTGTTAGTGCTGCTGAAATGCTTACAAAATAAAAGAAAACTAATATCATTTAAGGAAAAGAAGACCCATCAAGCAATTATGTGTTACCTACCTAGTAAAACCTAACCCACTCTCATTACTACCATTCTACTGATTGCTCTCCGAGAAGCTCTAACAACCCTGCCCTCCTATTTACCAATCATCCTTCACTTAATGCATGCGCTCAGATCTAGTGTTGCAAGTTCCTCGTTTGAAGACTCAACTGACAGAAAATCATTTGGATAATGGCATCTATGTAAATAATTTTCTCCAGAACCTCCTGGGGAGCAAACTCTGTATTCTGACAATAGTGATGCTTTAGAAATAGCTGTGCGCCGCTAATGATTTTTCATACCCTCAAATTCTATACACCTTGGCATTAATAAAGCTAAAAGGCTTCCAATAAAGGTTTACTTATCACAGAGACCTTTCATTGTGGAGCGCAGATGTCACACATTTGAAAGGGAAGAAAAAAAATAAGTCAGGCAATGTCTTCTCTCGCAGGAAAGTCGAAACTCTTTGGCAATGCTGTGCTCTCAAGAAACTGTTACTTTACCATTATCAGCATTTACATGAGAAAAAAGATAATTTATGAACTGTAAATGCATCTATTGGGGAAGGAAGAAATGATAGAAGTCTAAAACCATAAGGTCATCCGTTCTTATATCCAACTACCACCACAGTGACATTGTTTGTTGTGTATTAGATATTGTACGGCTATTTTATAGTATCTGCCGCGGTTGCTATTATACAATAAATATTGGATCAACAATTAAGGCGCTATATAGACCATGATATTGTCTACACAAGAGTCAAATGTGATCTAGACTGTTTTTCATTGGACACTTTTGATTGCGATATACTGTGTGTATTTATTACGTATAGTTTTTTACAGGAAAGCATCTAATTAAGCGTTGTTGATTATCTCATGTCAATGGCATGTGTCAATGGCTGGGATATATTACTTCTTGAAATCAGAAGCAGAAAAATGTGACAGGTGGAAGCAACGTTGACAAGAATCAATGTAGTAAAGCTAAATGATTGACAAAGCATCAGGACAATGGCAGGCATGGTAGGGTGTTCCAATGATTACTATATGGCAAAAGTGAACCAAGAAAGAATAACCATTAAATTGGTTTCTGGGACCTTGGCCAGCAAAGGTAATAGATTCTTGAAGACAGCAATGGATAGTTCATCTGCGCTAATCCGACAGAAGATCAACCGAGTATCATAACAAGACCATGGCAAAATGGGAGAAGGTGGCCTTGTCGATACTCACTTTTTCACACCGTTTGGATGTTGAGGAAAGTATGCACTGGAAAAAATATATGTCAGGAAAATATTTTGGAAAGAAGTTAAAAGGAGGCAGTATGATATTCTGGACAATGTTCTGCTACTAAACTTCGGATCTTCAGGTGAACCCAAGGTAACATTCAAGGGGATGCTATTTGACACATACCACCATGTAAATATGGTTACAGACCAAGTATCGAAAAGTATTCCAAATAGCAGTGACCTTTTTTTAAGCAGGAAAATGAAAAAAGGCCACACTGGAAAAATTGTTTAGGAATGGTTTGAGATGAGAAGCATAAAAAGTGTTAAATGTTGACTTGGCTTCCAATTTCCCAGATCTCAATCTGTTCTGTGGGATTTGCTAGAAATATATTTGATCCGTGGAGGCCCAGTTGACTGTTACTTGACATACAGGACAATATTTTCTGCTAAAGCCTTTGTGTCAGATAGCTGGAGACTGGCAATGGGTGAACCTAAACTGTAAAGCTTGTGGTCCCTACCAAACGCCTAGTATTTGGGCACAGACCTCAAACACTTCCCTTAGAAGTCTGTGTTACTGTTTGTGTTTGGCTGGGGGGCTGTAAAAATAAGCAAAACAGTGATTAAACATCAGTGTCATACTTACCAGGGTCCACGTGCTTGTACTTCCAGGCAGCTCGTTATTTCCTGATTATTCATTGCACTGTAGATGCTAGAATGTATAGGCTGCTTCAAGGTTACTGCACTTACACCAACAGCCAATTACAGATGACCACTCTGTGGTTGACTTTTGCGCCCTTCACCCGTTGTGCCAGTGTCCGTAATTGGTTGCCATTGGCAACAAACCTGAAGTTATAGTAGTGGAAAAATAAATAGACTGCAGTGAGAGGATGCTTGTTCCCTCACTGCAGCCTCTGGATGAAGCAGAGCCAGAATCATGTTTAGTGGGACAATTGCTGTGGAGTATTGTCAGATGGTATGTGCAGGTTTAGTAAATGGGAAAATGAGGGTTGTCTGTGTGTTTATTTCTACAGCCTTCAGCCCCTCTAGCCTACCATTTCATAACTTTAATGCCCTGGTTCAGTGTTCGGACTCAAGTTCGGGTCAAGTCAATCACTACTGGAGATCTTGTGGAGTCCATGGCTGAAAAGTTTTAAAACTGACTGGAAGCACTAAGGCACAGTATTAGACAGGTGGTTTTATTGTTAATAGCTGATTGGGGCATATGTCAGTATACCTTTGCCTTTGCTGTACTGAAAAATGTAGGCAACGATAAATGTCTTCTTACTTACCTTTTCTCTTGGCTACACATTTCTCAAGATGGGTGATACGTAATAAATAACACTGTAAAAAAATATGTTACAATATTCTGTTGCCAGCTGTTTATGCTGTATTTGACTATATGTATCTATGAGTGGCCTGTTGAAAGTTTTGCTGGAACATTGATAGAATATATTGAATTTGTGTCATGAGAACTTGGAATCCAAATTTGCGGAAAGGTAAGGGTGGACACTGCTGTACCTTTGTCATGAAAACTAGAGATGAGCGGATCTTTTGAAATTCAAATTTTCAGATTTTCTCCCAAATTTGAGTTGAGGTAAAAAATGTGTGTGAATGTCAATGCTGAAAAGCTTGTAATTGCTCAGAATATACATGTAGGAGAGAGAAGAAAGAACTCAGCTAATAATAAGAGCTTACACTTTATAGGTGCAATAAAGAGAGAACCCCACTGACTATAAGAGCTTACACTCTACAGGAGAGAATAGGACCCTGCTGACCATAGGAGCTAACACTCTACAGGAGAGAAAGTGAACCCTACTGACCACAACAGCTTACACTTTACAGAAGAGAGACTTACCCAGTGATTCTGGAGATGTATCATTACTCTGCTGTTAAAACTGTTCTCTGATTAGAACTGCTGATCTGTGGAGGCCCAGGTAGTGACTCACTCTATACAAAGTATGATAAGCCTTAGGATTTCATAGCTACATGACATTGTGGGAAGGCCCAAGTGTCATCACAAAATTACATTTTATATAAACTACAAAAACCTAACCCCACCAATGGCGGTGGATGATCTATAGCAATACCAAACCTACAAACGTTGGATGCCTTAATGTAAATACTCTCAATAAAAAGGAGTTACCAGATTACCAGATTCATGCAATAAATTGATAAATTTATTTGATTTTAACAATACACCAGGTGAGAAAACAGGAAAACAGGTGAGTAGAAGAATCACCCAGGTCAGGATAACCCAATAACTAAAATAACCAAATAGGAGGTCAGGTCTCAGTCACAATCATTGCTAAGTGTTAATACAAGCCTATGTACTAATCAAACTCTGGAACATGTCCAGAGAAATCTAAGGCAAGAAAACCCTATAGGTAATCACTATCCACAACAAGAGATGGTGTGGTACATAAACCCATACATTTTATGACCAAAGGTTACCTAATGACATAATAAGAAATGTGTTCCACACACGGACCTACAGAACAGGGACCCCACACCTCAACTGCGTTTCACTTCGCTTGGCAGCTCCATCAAGAGGCGTGGTTAGGGTGACTCGAAATATATAGCCAACATTATCTGTGTCTCCCCACCCATTAGATTACCGGCACCTGAACGTTCCAACACGAGCACAGGATGGGGAGTCGCCTTCTAGTGACGCTCACATCCGCCATGCGCCGGAAGTGATGGGGTGGAAGAAGAACTTCAGTGCATGTGTTGCCTAGCGTGCAGGTCCATTAGATCTCATACAGCTAAGCCTGACCAAGGTAAAAAGGGCATAGTTTGTATCTTCATGCCAGCAAGACCACCAACACAGCATTCCACCATAACCAAAGACTGGGCAAAGCTGTTATAAATCAGTATCAAATAACAATATTTTAAACAATATTAATCACATAATGGAGAGAATTTGTACAAAATAATCAAAAACTACCCCAATTATTATCTCCAGTTAATCATTATGCGTTGGAGATGCAGAATAACACATTTAATCCAGAATCATCCATTTTCCATATTCTTCACCAAAGCCCATTATTTTCTTCTTCAAAATTCAGCAGAATAATGCAAGGCCAGGAAAAATCACACATCACAATAAGGCAGGTAATGAAACCTATAAGATATATATCAAAGAGAAACAATTAAAAACATGAATACAGAGTAATTAAAAACTGCACACTACACCACAAAAATAGTGCAACACTCTCTAAATTTTTTTTTCTATAGAAAAGACGTGAAGCTGACTGCCTTGTTAAGGCCTTTAAGGGAAACCGTGTCAAGCATGATCATCTGCTTTGTCTCCCTTTTGGAGTAGGCGACATTTAACGTTGCCCCCCTTGATCCCATATAGACATGATCAGTACCCCTCACCTCAAGACCCGCAGGGTCCGATTGGTGGGCTTGGAGGAAATGTTTTGTAATAGTTTTATTTTTTTCCAGATCTAAAAAACTACACACATTTCTGATATCCCTCACATGTTCTTGTACATGGACCCTCAGGGATCTGGTGGTCATACCTATGTACAACAAACTGCAACGACAAGTGGCCATATGTGATATTGTGCACAATTTTAAATGATGTTGTCCCACTGGAGTCAAGAAATTCTGTATTTTTTGGAATATATTTACAGGCAGAGCAGGAAATGCTTTACCCTTGGGGCTGTTGGTCATGCTATACCCTAACCACTCTCCTGATGAAGCTGGCGAGCACAGTGAAATGTGTGTCGAGGTGAGTGGTACCTGGTCTGTAGGTCCGTGTGCGTAATGCATTTCTCATCATGTCACAAGGAAACCTTTGGTCATAAAATGTATAGGCTATGTACAGCACAATCTCTTGTTGTGGATAGTGATTACCTATAGGTTTTCCTTACCTTAGATTTCTCTAGACATGTTTCAGAGTGTGATTAGTACATACTCTGGTATTCACACTTAGCAATGATTTTGACTGAGACCTGGGTCCCTTATTTGGTTATTTTAGTTGCTGAGTTATCCTGACCTGGGTTGTCCTTCCACTCACCTGTTTTCTTGTTTTCTCACCTGGTGTATTGTTAAAATCAAATAAACTTATCAATTTATTGAAGGATCTGGTATTCTGGAGACTCCTTTTAATTGAGAGCATTTACATTAAGTGGTCCAACTTTTGTAGTTTGACAAAATGACATTTGCCTGCTCTCTGATGCTTGAGCCTGTGGGATACGGTACTGTGCAAGTTTATTCTTTGCAAACCGAATGTTAAAATGGTCAAATTCATGTGAATCTGCAAATGTCAGTAAATTCAACTTGAAGAACTGGATCCCTCATGGATTGATCCAATCATCTCTCATTATAACTGTATGTAATTCAATCCTAGGTTTGAGGCTAAGGCAGCAATTTCTAATATACATATTTTGATAATGAGTGCATAATTCTTGCTAGATTAACCCTTTCCCCCTGGAAGGTTTAGAATCCACCCATCCTCTAATCTAAGAAATTGTATTATTCTGACTCATATATAATATTTGTATGTATATTATAACATGCACATGCTGAAAGGGTTGTCTGAGCTTAGTAAAAATATGTTTTTCCACTTTTTTTTCAAGAAACAGTGCAACATTACAGCTCAAGAGAATTCAAGTCGATAGCGCTGAACTGCTACTAGTGTATCTCAATGAATTAGAATATCATCCATTATCTATGTAATATTGCCATGTTTCAAGACATTTCTGGGAGCCCTGAGACTAATAAATCAATATTACGTTCACCCTTTGATGACCAGTGGAATAAGGCAGAGCGGTTTTTAACTCTTCATCCTCCCTACTTTAATTTTCTGAGATAGTGACCTTTGGGTTTTCATTGGCTGTAAGCCATAGTCATCAACATTAACAGAAAAAACTTTTGAAATCGATCACTCTTTAATGACTCTATATATACATTTCACTTTTTGTATTAAATTACTAAATATATTAACTTTTAGATGATATTCTAATTCATTGAGATGCACTAGTATATGGCAATGGACAGAGGTAGTGACTGCCAAAATTTGCAGGGAGTTTCACTTTTTAGAAGAAGGAGATTGGCTGGAAACAACATGAGCCATAGATGTCTAGGAATAAGTTGACCTTGACAGTTATATATATATAGGGATGAGACTAGAATTACATTGGAATTGTTGAATTACCTGATGAGCCTGATTGTATATCACAGTGTACCATTTAATGGAACAGATACATGTCAACATACATCAATTTATTTATTCAGATTTTTCTTTATGGTTTAACAAAAATCTATGTTTTTGGATCCTTTAACACGAAATATAAGATTGTTCTAACTATAGACACATTGCTTTATTTATCAATTCTCAAATCTGTTTGGATTAATTTTGATAAAAAACTGAAGTGAAACATTACTAAATGCTATTGTGAAATAAAAAAAATATGTTTCTTTGACAAAATAGGGATTGTTACCCCTCTGTGTTAAGGTTATGATAGAAGGGAGAATCCTGTAACTGTGGTATGGTTTATATTTATTGATATGATAAAAGAAGTCAGTTACTAAGCAACAAACATAGTGTCATATAGTGTACATGTTTCATGAAGAACAGCATAAAACAATATAAACAGGGAATGATCAAATAGTACATGACATGGAGAAGAAATGGATATAAGGAAGTTATAGAAATACACATTATACACACACACATATATGTATATGTACATATATATATAAAACTAACCATTACACTTAATTTAGAGATATTTTATACATATATATAAAGAATGAATAGAAAGAAAATAATTGAATGCTTAAATCATTAATATAATTTTTATAATCGCCCTCCTGCCTATGTACATCCATTTATCTGGCTTTCTATCTAGTTTTTTAATCTGATATTTATTTAGCAATCTGCATATCCAGGAGCTAAATGCTAAACCTATCTGCATCAATTCAGAGATCTTAAATATACATATATATATATATATATATATATATATATATATATATATATATGTGTGTATATATATATATATATATATATATATTATCTCTAAATTAAGTATAATAGGTTTGGAAAATATATATATATATTTATATATATATGTATAATATATATATATATATATATACAAATTTATGTATATAAAAAAATCTTTGAATTGATTCAGATAGGTTTAGCAATTAGCTCCTGGATATGCAGCTTGCTAAATAAATATTAGATAGAAAAACTAGATAGAAAGCCACAAAAATGGATGTCTATAGGCAAGTGGTGGGAGATTATAGAAATGATATTAATGTTTTAAACATTCAATTCTTTTCTTTATATCCTTAAACAAAAATAAAGAATTCATTTATTCATTTAAAAATTAAAAATAATGTATAAAATAAAAGTGTTACAAACTTCAACACTTAAACAAATTCACTTAATGGGGTAAACAAATCACTAAAGCCATGAAAAGTCAGGATTTTATAATAAAGAAAGAATTGTATTAAAAACAATAGAATTTAACAACATTTTACGAGACAAGACATGACCACTGTGTATAAAAATGTTCTCCTAGCAACAGAGTTTATATATCACAATTTATTATATATTAATTGGGTGAAATATAAAAGATAGAAAACATTTTTTAATATTATATGGATACAGAAACACAGATATTAATGAATGTATAAAATTTGCATTATTTATCTTGAATAATTAGACTTCTAGAATATCTTGATCCATGCGGTGTATCTTAGTTTCTTGTTATAATATAACTGAATATAAAGCACTTCTGCGGTAACTTGCTGCTCTTACTTTTGCTCATTTCTTCTTCTTTCGATAATATGAGCTTCCTGTAGATTTTTTTTTCATTGTGAAAGAGCAGTGACAGAAAAGCATCCAGAAATGTCGTCCTATGTAAATACGAGCCTCCAAACCTCCTGGTGAGTACATTCGCTCCTCTGACAATAATGATGTCTCAAAGAATAGATGTGCAATGGAAATGATCTTTTTCAGAAATTGTGCGTACTCTCGTCTCTTTAGAATCTAATGATTTCTAGAAGGGACGTAGACTAATCATTTCCAAGTGTTTAAAAAAAATCAAGGAATTCATGATTATTACGAATAACTGAAAAGTTCCACTAAATATAATTTGTCAATTTGCATTTTTTTCATTGAATTAATATAAAGTGCAAATGTTGATATTGCTCAATTTTTCATTGTAATTTTACTAATAATAGTAAGTACATTAAAAAAGTGAATTTAGGCTATATTTAATGTTAAGTATTATTTCTAGCATTATTGTGGTATTTATGGTAAAACAATAATTTATCTAAATTATTGCACAATTAAATTGTAATTATAATATTCATATTCGTTATGTGTTAGTCCTTTTTACATTTGTGTTATTAGGGTATATGCATGTATGCCTATATGTATTTATTAAATATATGTGTATGTTTATATATATATATATATACATACATATCTGTTTGTGTGTATACAAAAGTATACATATATAGAGTATATAAATTTATTTATTAAAGCTATATTACGTTACTGATCTTATTATATTATTTATAAACATATATAAAATTGGCAATTTTTATATAAAAAATATAATATACAGTATATATGTATGCATGTATTTATTAATATGTATTAAAAAATATGTGTGTGTTTACATATATATATATACACGTCTGTTTGTGTATATACAAAAATATACATATATAGAGTATATATTTTTAGCTGTTAATTTATTATAGCTATATTATTCTATTGAACTTATTATATTGTTTATAAATATATTTATATAAAATAGGCAACTTTTAAATAAAAATACAATATATAGTATATATGTATGCATACACATGTGTTTATTAATATATGTAGAATTTAAGCCCGCAAGGGCAGGGTCCTCTCTCCCCCCCTGTATCAGTCTGTCACTGTTAGTTTCTTCATTGTATTTTTAACTTGTTTGTAAGAAACCCTTTCTCATGTACAGCACCATGGAATGAATGGTGCTCTATAAATTTATAATAATAATAATATATATATATATGCCTGTGTGTATATAAGTATGCATATATGATATATATTTTAATTTTCTATAGTTATATTATGTTATATATATATATATATATATATGTATATATATATATATATATCCAGTCATATATATAAAACATATATATATATAAACATTTTTAATCCAAAAAATTGCATAACATATATGCATATAATATACATGTATGATATATATTTTTATTTATTATAGCTATATTATGTTATTGGTGTTATTATGTGTATATATATATATACAGTATATATTAAACAATTTTTAGATTAAAAAATGTTTTTCTCTAACCTTTTGAAGAATAAATATTGCATTCATACAGAAAATTTTGAAGTTATGAAATAAATAAATGACTGTTTTGAAACATTGTATTCAGTGCAACAATCTAAAACTTTCATGGAGAAAATATATTAATGGTTGATGTCACTCTAAACATTAGACCTTCAACTTATATTACTATGCATCATGAGGAATACTAGAACTGCTCACAATTTGACTATAAACGTCTCTTTCCCTAAACTGTCATGTTCTCACAGTGTAGACTCATATATTGTAATGTCAGGTGATAGTTTTCAATCATTTCCTGCTAAACTACTCTTTTTTGCTTGTATTACAAAGAGAAACATTTATTTCTACAGCTAAATTATCAGATTGGAGGCATTGAAGAATATTTCTAAGACAGATCACATAGAAGTGTTAAACTATTTGAAGCTATCTTAGTCATTATAACTACTGCCAGCATATGCAAGGTAGTGATATTTCTCTAGATAGATATGATAAAGATGAAGATAAATAGAGATAGATAGATAGATAGTCAAACAGATAGATAGATAGATAGATAGATAGATAGATAGATAGATAGATAGATAGTCTAACAGATAGATAGATAGATAGATAGATACAAAACAGAAAAAAACTGCATAGCACTCACTTGTCCACCCCCCACTTCTCAGAATATATTTTTCTAGTTATTTGATCCAGCGTCCCTGCTGGCACCGGTTCACATTAGTCTGTGAGTGCTATGCAGTTTTTTTTCTGTTTTGTATCTTATGGAGTTGCTGGCTCCATGCTGCAATTTGCACCCTCATTGACCACAGGTGATCTAGGGTCGAGATGGAGTCTGCCCACTGAGAAGTGGGGGGTGGACAAGGAGGACAGGGATGTCAGCGTTAGGACTCGTCGGACCTGAAGTCACTTTGTCGCAGTCGACGAGCAAACAGACATTGGCCAATGTATGTACCAAGAACTTCAGAAATAAAAAGATAAGATTTTGAGTTTTTTGAAAAAACGTAAGTTTTTAACTTTTTTCTCATATATATATAGCTTATTAGCAATTGTACGTCATTGGTAGTAGCTGAGTGCTGCAGAGAACTTTTTTCTCATATATATATAGCTTATTAGCATATGTACATCATTGGTAGTAACCGAGCGCTGCAGAGTATTTTTTTCTATTTTTTTCTAGATAGATAGATAGATAGATAGATAGAGAGATAAGATAGATAGATAGATAAATAGATAGATAGATAGATAGATAGATAGATAGATAGATAGATAGATAGATAGATTTTTAAAAAAGCAAGAGCAGCAACATTCAACCCGGGACAGAGTCCTTGGCAATGTTCAATTGCTTAAATAGGCACCAAGAAATGGACAGCACTTGTCAATAGCATATACTTCACGTGTCTATTGGCCCATACCGATCGGTCGGTGTAGGCCTAAAAACACATGAAGTATATGCTATTGACGAGTGCTGTCCATTTTTTGGTGACTAGATAGATAGAGAGATCAAATGATGAGGCATAGATACAGTAGAAGTATAGATGGATGGATATATAGATGATAATATAAAGTAGATTTACAAATAGATATTAGATTATTTTATAGATACATAACTAGGTATATAGAGGATTAATAGATATAGTAGATTTAAAGATAGTTATGTGATAGATCTGTGGGGAGATGATAGATTTATAGATCGATAGATAGAGCGATAGATAAATGGTAGATAGATATAGGTCTGTAAGATGATAGAGAGATGGATAGATAGATTTATAGATAGATAGATAGATAGATAGATAGATAGATAGATAGAATAAAGAGATTTGATAGGAGAGACAGAGATAGATTGATAGAGAGATAGATAAATAGTAGATAGATATAGGTCTGTAAGATGATAGAGAGATGGATAGATAGATTTATAGATAGATAGATAGATAGATAGCTAGATAGATAGAATAAAGAGATTTGATAGGAGAGACAGAGATAGATTGATAGAGAGATAGATTATATAAAGTATATTTGCAGACAGATAATAAATTATTAGTAACCAGGTAGATAGAAGATAAATAGATATTCAGGGGTTGGACAAAATAATGGAAACACCTAACGTTTTGGCATCATAATCTTCGAACATTTTATAAATATGCAAACCGTGACGTATGTTAATGTTTTGAGGTTGATTATTTGTGTTCAGTGATATGTGTATGTAAATTAACTGTTTGTTTTGCTGAATTGTAAGAACATTGATGAGAACCTGATACAATGGCAGACCTTTCCGATTTTCAAAAAGGCCAAATTGTTGGTGCTCGTATGGCAGGTGCTAGGTAACAGAAAGTGCCCGAATGCTTGGCGTGTCAAGAGATACTGTCTCCAAAGTAATGACTGCATTTTAAAGAGAAGAAAAACGTCCGCAGCAAAGCACAGGTCCAGCCGAAAGTCGAAGTTGACTGAGAGAGACCGTCGGACTCTAAAGCGAATTGTGAGAGAGGATCGCAAGACCACGGCTCCGAAAATGACTGCTGAGCTCAATGAACACATACAGAACCCAGATTCCACAAACCGTTGGGAGCTGCACAAATATGGATTCCATGTAAGAGCTGCAATTACAAAACCGCTGCTCTCAATGACAAATGTTTCCAAGCGTTTACAGTGGTGTAGAAACCTCCAGAATTGGTCCCTCGAGTAGTGGAAACATGATATTCTCAGACCAATCATCGTTTACCCCATTTTCCGACCTCCGGCAGAGTGTACGGTAGGAGACAGCCGAAAGAAGCATTCCATCCAGACTGCCTTCTCTCAACTGTAAAACATGGCGGAGGTTCTGTGATGATCTGGGGTGCTATTTCATGGAGATCCGCCGGGCCAATGTTATCACCTTGTATGAATCCATACCTCGGAGAATTGAGGCAGTAATCCCCGCAAAAGGTGGACCTACACCATATTAAACTTACTTTTGCTGGTTTTTCCAGGTGTTTCCATTATTTTGTCCAACCCCTGTAGATAGGTATGTGATAAATAGACAGATAGATAGATAGATAGATAGATAGATAGATAGATAGATAGATAGATAATAAATATATAGAGATAGATGAATAGATAGATATAGAAAAATGAAGTCAGGCAGCACTCCAAATAATAAAAAATAGTGGACTTTAATCCAGCCCCAAGTGTTGTGATGTTTCGGCTTTCATAGAAGCCTTTCTCAAGCACAGTGCAGTGACATCAGAGCCAAGTATTTATGCATATGTCAGATTTAAATCAACTAACAATCTTTGAAAAAATTCTTCATACTTATACAAACAGCACTGATAATAACAGTATGTGCCCATCATAAAGTACATAATAATGTACAATGTAAAGTGCAGAGTTATATAACTGCCTAAGTATAATCAGAGTCATTGCATGCATGATTAATAAAGTAAATTAAATCCATAGGTATTACACTCACCCACATGGTACATAGAACGATAGAATAGATAGATGAATAGATACAAAAAAGAGAAAAAAAAGAGAAAGAAAACTGCACAGCACTCACAGACTAAATGTGAACTGGTGCTAGCAGGGACGCTGGGTCAAATAACTAGAAAAAGTTCTCTGCAGCACTCAGCTACTACCAATGATGTACAATTGCTAACAAGCTATATGTATATGAGAAAAAAGTTTAAAAACTTACGTTTTTTCAAAAAACTCAAAAATCTTATCTTTTTATTTCTGAAGTTCTTGGTACATACATTGGCCAATGTCTGCTTGCTCATCAACTGCGACAAAGTGACTTCAGGTCCGAAGAGTCCTACGCTGATATCCCTATCCTCGTTGTCCACCCCCCACTTCTCAGTGGGCAGACTCCATCTCGACCCTAGATCACCTGTGGTCAATGAGGGTGCAATTGCAGCAAGGAGCCAGCAACTCCATATGATACAAAAAAGAGAAAAAAAACTGCACAGCACTCACAGACTAAATGCATCGGACTATAAGATGCACCCAGATTTTAGAGGAGGAAAATAGGGGGGAAAAATTGAGCAAAAAATGGTTATAATGCACTGTTGGGGGGTAGGGGTCTGCTGCTGACACTTATTAGGGCAATGTCCCCACCCTGGCCCATTCCAGGTAATATATAGTTCCCCATACTGGTTTATAATCCTTAACCTGGATGTGGCCCCCCATCCTGGTATATAGCCCCCTATCTTGGTTTATAATACCCAACCTAGATATGGGCCCTGATCCTGGTTTATAATCCCCATCCTGGTATATAATCACATCTGGGTATATAACCCCCCATCCTGGTACTTGGCCCCCCATTCTGGATATGGCCCCCCATCTTGGTACATAGCCCAACAACCTAGTACATAGTCACCCATCCTGGTATATAGCCCCCATCCTTGTACATGGCCCCCCATCCTAGTACATGCCCCCCATCCTGATATATGGCCCCCATCCTGGATATGGTCCCCCATCCTGAAACATAGCCCCTCCCACCCAGGATATGACACCCCATCCTGGATATGGCCCTACCGTTATAGTATTTGCCCCCTCTGCTGGTGCACACACAAAAAAATAAACAGTGATGACATCACTGTGCTGTACCAATCACATGATTGGATGCCAGCACAGACAGGAAGACGAGGCTTTGCAGGTAGGGGAGCTATGTAGAGATGAGCTGACATTGGTTTTTTTGTGTTAGTACCAGCAGGAGGGACATATACTGTGACAGGGGGTGTGAGTACTCTTAGGCTCATGTAATATATACTGCTACCCCACCCACCTCTCAGCTGGAGCGTCAGCTCAGCTCTGAGAGGTGATGGACAGGGGGATGCAGTGCATATTACATGAGCATAATGAGATGACCCACATGACCAGCCTCCTCTAGCCTGCTCCAGAGCCATTTATCCCCCCAGTACAACCAGTACATATCTGTATATCAGGACTATATGATGCACCCCCACTTTCTCCCAAAATGTTGGGGAAAAATGTGTGTCTTATAGTCTAAAAAATATGGTAGATAAATTAAAAAATAGATAGATAATAGATAATTGTTGGAATGACAGATACATGATATTCTTTATACCGTAGCTATATATGTGGTGATAGTTGTATGATAAATGCCGCTACTTTACTGTTAAAACAAGGTATTACATTTTTCTCCATGCATGCATAATACATTTTGAGCATAAAAGTAAAACCAAGCTTCTAGAACTGAATCAATAACTCAATATCCGCCTGACAATGAAATGTTTAGTTAAAACATGATTTCATTATCTGAACCTTGTGAAGACTGATGTAAAGTTCTGACAGGCGTCCTATGGGATTTTAGCTGCATAAAAATGTCATCCAAAGAAGGGAATATTAATATTTTCATATATTGCTGTCACTAAACAAGGCATATAGAAATTGTATTGTGCCTTTCATTATTCCGCAAAGTACATCATATCCAGTCAATCTACTATCAGGTTAGAGTTGCAAAGTTCACTGAAAATAAAAGTTATTTTCTGACTTTGAGGCTCTATAGAAGCAATAAAAATAAGGATATATGTACCCGCTATGGTTAATGTCATTAGAAGAAGCCAATTAACATATAGTGAGTACGGAAAGTATTCAGACCCCTTTAAATTTTTCATTCTTTGTTTCATTACATCCATTTGGTAAATTCAAGAGTTAAATTTTTTCTCATTACTGTACACTCTGCACCCCATCTTGACTGTAGAAATTGTTATAAATTTATTAAAAAAGTAAAACTGACATATCACATGGTCATAAGTATTCAGACCCTTTGCTCAGACACTCATATTTAAGACACATGCTGTCCATTTCCTTGTGATCCTCCTTGACTCCTTCGTTGGAGCCAGATGTGTGTAATTAAACTGATAGGACTTGAAAGGACAAGTTCCCCTGGAGTGTGCTTAAGGCGCATGGTCGCGTTCCTGCCCTGGTATTAAAGGGCAAGCACTGAATTACCAGGATTTACTGCTTTGTACCCCTGAGAGAGGTGCTGGGACAGCACCGAAACGCGTAGGGAATAAAGAAGCAGCATTGAAGAAGCCTGGCCTTCCTTGTCTTTCAGCAGCGCGGATCACACAAGCACTACTCCTTTGGATTTCTGTATACTCCACCACTGTGCACATGGAAGTGCAGACCCAGCAGCAGCTGGCAAGGTGAGTATACTGGTTGTGGGTCATCACAATCGAACCAGGTGAGCACATACACTCATGGTAAAACAATCTTATCCAAACGATAAGACCCATTTGCACCTCTCTGTGTCTCTCTCTGTTTTTTTAGACTGTGTATATATGGCATCCTCCAATTAGGGGAGGTGCCTGATCACTGTCTTTAGTTATTTGAGTTCCTGCTTAATAGTTGTCAGATCCCTGTGCCCATAACCTATATCTGTGTTCTGCCTTCCCATACTTGTCTGCTTCTGACTGGCACTGTACCTGCCTTCTTCTTCAAATGCACCTTTCTGCTTCAACCAGACCCTCCTGACTATTTCAGAAAATCTGTATTTGTTACATAGACACTGTGTTTGTTACCTTGTTCGATACAGTCATACTGGCTGTATCTGCCTTACCAGTGACTGTGTCAGCCACCTGTCCCCGTGTCCGCCTTGCATACCCCAGATGTGTCTACCTAAACCTGAAATCCTGCCTTGGTCTGTCCCTGCTCTGGGAGTCAGCTGTCACAGTGAGCGTTACATAATTAAATTGTGTTGCAAAGCGGGTGAACTTGAATACTTTTAGATGATGTCTAATTATGTCTGATGTCTTTTAGATGTTGTTACATGATGTCAGGTAGGCTTCCCCATAATGTGTTGGAGCTATTACATCAAGAGCAGGCATAGCATTGGTGTAACATGTGCAACCGTACAGGGGACAGAGAATTTCAACACCAAAGCAGATGGCATTATGCATTGAGAGGAAGTATTTGATAGCAAAGGACCCACCTACAGTTCAAGTACAGGGACCCTCTTCTCTGAGACTGACCCTGTGTCACATGACACACTATTACATAGTCAATCAGGACAGACTCATAGCTTTTATAAGCTGAGGCAGGAAATGCAGCCGCCATTTGGAGACAAATTTGGAATGGAAAATGAGAAGGTGACACAGGTCACAGCTTAGCTATAGAGATATGAAGAATAGGTCACAAACATCGAAACTGTAAAAAAATGGAAGAACCTGATAGTATATGTGACAACACGGCAATGACATTTTTCAGAGCAATTGGACGTTTTGTTGTAATTTCGATTTAGAGTTATTTCAATTTTCTGGAAAAATTAGACAAATGAAATAAATTTGAATCTTAAGAGATTGCCTCATTTTTATATAATTGATTTATTTTCAACATGACTATATTTTTAACAGTATATACAATTACACTTGTACAGTTGTGCTTATTGGAAGCGTATAATTCAGAGAGGTTTGTAGTCAGTAAATCTACAATTTTCAGTCTTCTTCTGGTAGTGACCCAATAAACTACTCAAGATTGTTCCTGTAGTATTCCAAAAGGAAAATGACTCTTCTTCACCTTGGTATGAGTCAGATATAGGGCTCAGAGGAAGCTTCAAGAAAATGTTCTCATATATGATTTCTACACAAAAGGAAGTCATATGAAAGAAGGTTAAAAAAATGACATGGACTTTGACTCTTACAAAGGCTACAATATGTGGTTGGTCTATTTGTAGTGTCACTTCTCTTCAAAAAATATAAATGGCAGCATATAATAAACAGCCATATCCAGTGCAGAATGATTTTAAGGAATGTCACAAATCCAATCAAGGTTATTGTCAAAGCTTTTATATATCTTTATGTTTAGACAGTTTACAATATCATTCTATCATATCGGCTCACTATACTTTGTATAAAGCTTCTTTTTGTGTGGCTGAATCCTCTGGCTCAAGAAAATGACATTTAGGCTGGAAACACACTATCCGACTCACATGCGAGTCTCTTGGATGAGACTCAGATCAGTAACCCTAAACGGCATCCCCCCGGTCAGGACAGGACTGTGATGCTGTACAAAAACACAAGCAGCTGACATTCCCGCCCAGAGAGGGGGGAGGCCATTCAGGATGACTGATCCGAGTCTCATCCGAGAGACTCGCATGTGACTCGGATAGTGTGTTTCCAGCCTAACAAACCAAATCCTGTACTTTGTAGAATTTTGTTTGAATATTGTTTTTGATTTATTGTGGGTCTCAATGGGTTATATAAGACTTCCTTAAATGGGTTATTCATTTTAGAAAGAAAACAAATTGCAAAAATCACGCTAACCATTGCAAAACATCATGTATCTACCAAAATTTGCCCACAATTTTTTTCTGATTGATGTCCATTTTGCCACCACCTACTTTAAGTTTATATCCTGAGGCAGCAGTGGTGGGGCATGTCAGTAATTATTGTGTTTGGTTTCACATTACAGTAGTGTTTAAGCCTGCTTCCCTTTTTTGGTCCACAATTACTTACAGTCAAGTTAACTTAGCTACATGGCCAATTTTTGAAAAATTCCATTACCATTCTGTTGCATCCTCCGATTATGGCACGTGCCCTTTTAAAATTATATAGTAGGCCAGGGCAACCATCATGAGAGGAAATGGACTGCATCTCTGGGTCCCGAGAGAAGTCTCCTAAGCAACAGCTAACCAGCCTATCTCTACCACCAGCCATACCTCCTATTACCGTCTTGGAAGATTTTGAGAGGGTGAAGAAGCTTCCTTCATGCCTGGTGAAGAGGGGGCATAAGGAGGGTACAAAAACTACTCAAAAAGGCAGCATCAGAAAAACTTACCATCGGCAGTCAAAAGCAAAAACCAACACTGCACTTAGCAGGATGCAGTCAGACCCCATTATGTAGAGCAAGCCCAGGTGCAAGCAGATACAATCACCTCTATCTACAAAGACATGTGGGAGGTGACTTGCGATGCACATAATGGGTCTGCTTAGGACGCAATCACACTGATACATATGATGTGGAGTGTCCGATAGCTACCCACCGGTCCTGCCACCAGACCAAATGGCCACCCAGTATGGCATCCTACGCAGATCCAATAAGTGCATGGCAAGTCACCTCCCATGTGTCTTTTTAGGTAGATGGTGATTTATCTGCTTGCACCTGGGCTTGCTCTACATAATGGGGTTTTACTGCATCCTGCTAAGTGCAGTGCTAGTTTTTATTTTTGGCTGCTGATGATAGGCATAAGGGGATACTGTAATACTGCTCTGCCTCAAACCATGCAGCAGGAATGACAATTTACTCACTGCCAAGACCCTGCTGCAAATGTCCTCTCCTCTCCTCTGTTTGGCTTCCCAAGTGTGCTGCTGTCTCTCACTCTCAGGTTTTGAGCATGTCACACAAGTTCCCCTGGAGAGCGTCAAAGGTGAGCGGCTGCGCTCCTGCCATGCTCTTAAAGGGAACCTGTCACCTAATCTACCCCTTGTACCCTATGAATACCTGTCCCTACAGCCTAAAAATGCTATACTAAGCATCTCAGTCTGGTATTTTATTGCTACCTACAAGCTGCATAAATCTTTTTATAAACTTACATTTTCTCTGGCGGCTGGGCGTTCCCCTGGGTGTCTATGACGGTAGGCAGGGTCTCCTTGGGCGCGCTTCCCCCGCCTCAGTGCTAAAACTACACCCTAATGGGCGTAATCCTTGATCCTGAGCACGGGCATGTTTAAATTTACCCACCTACTGCCCGCATCACTGTGACGCGGGTCACGTGATGCCGGGCCGCGTCACTTCCGGTCGACCGGCGCTGGCTGTATGACATGCACAGACCAACTTCAGCATGCGATCTGCGCATGTGCTGAAGTTGGCCAGTGCTAAGCAATGTCATAGTGAGTATGACATGATTAGATTGTGTAAATGTTTTACGAAGCAGACAACCTTGAATAATTTTAGATTTGCTACACATGTTGCCAGGTAGGCTTCCCCTTAATGTCTGGTAGATACCACATCAGGAGCAGGCATAGCATTGATGTAACATGTGCAGCCGTACAGGGGCCCAAGAATTTAAACTCCAAAGCAGATGGCATTTTGTATTGAGAGGAGCTATTTGATAGCAAAGGGCGCACCTACTGTTGAAGAACTGGGGCCCTCTTCTCTGTGACTGACCCTGTGTCATATGACATGCTATTACATAATCAATCAGGCAAGACTACCATAGCTTTTATAAGTTGAGGTAGAAAATGCAGCGGCCATTTTGAGATGAATTCGGAAAGTGAGAAGATGACACAGGTCACAGCTTAGCTATAGAAATGTGAAGAGAAGGTCATAAAACATTGAAGAAACTGTAAAAAACATTGATGAAATAGATAGTATATGTGACAACACGGCAATGACATTTTTCAGAACAATTGGAGGTTTTGTTGTAATTTTGATTTAGAGTATTTTGAATTTTCTGGAAAAACTAGACAAATCAACTGAATTTGAATCTTAAGAGATTGCATTAATATTTAATACCAGATAGCTTTTTTTCAGCATGACAATATTTTAACAGGATTTAGCAATTACAATTGTGCTTATTGGAAGTACATAATTCAGAGAGGTTTGCAGTCAGTAAAATTACAATTACCAGTCCTCTTCTAGTATTGACCCAGTTAATTACTCAGGATTGTCCCTGTAGTATTCCAAAAGGTAAATGACTCTTCTTCACCTTGGTATGAGTCAGATATAGGGCTCAGAGGAAGCTTCAAGAAAATGTTCTGATATATTATTTCTATACAAAAGGAAGTGTCTTATGAAAGAAGTTCAAAAAATGACATGGACTTTGACTCTTACAAAGACTCCATTATGTGGTTGGTCTTTTTGTAGTGTCACTTCACTTCACAAAATATATATCGCAGCATATAATAAACAGCCATATCCAGTGCGGAATGATTTTAAGGAATGTCACAAATCCAACCGAGGTTATTGTCAAAGCTTTTATATATTTTTATCTTTAGACATTTTACCATATCAGTCTTTCATATCGGCTCACTATACTTTGTCTAAGGTTTATTTTTGTGTGGCTGAATCCTCTGGCTCATGAAAATCACATTAACAAATCAAATCCTGTGCTTTTGTAGAGGTTTGTCAAAATAATGTGTTTGCCTTATTCTGGGTGTCAGTAGGTTACATAAGACCTCCTTAAATGGGTTATCCATTTTAAAAACAAAATAAATCCCCGAAAGCACCCAAACAATTGTAAAACATCATCTACGTACCACAATTTGCACTCAATCCTTTTCTGATCGATGTCCATTTCCCACCACGTACCTCTAGTTTCGTGTATAAGCCGAGTTTTTCAGCCCAAAAATTGGGCTGAAAAGTCACCCCCTCGGCTTATACACGGGTCTATACGGTATATGGGATTTTTTCCTGTGCTGGGGAGGCTGGAGGAGGCGGGGGGAGGCTGATGAGTGAGCGGCCCATCACGTGGGGCCGCTCATTAGATATGCACTGCTCCCCCCGCCCATCACAGCGGCAGGGGGAGCCGTGCATACAGCCCCCAGATGTATACAGTCAGCCCCCCCAGTGGCACTAGCCCCCCTATCATGGGAAGAGCCCCCCACACTTTGCAGAGCCCCCCGCTGCTTTATCTTACCATCCAGGGTCTTCGCTGCGGGTCCTGCGCGCTGTGTTCCGGGAACATGAAACCGGGAACACAGCGCGCGAGGATGGACACGAGGGCCCGCGGTGAAGAAGACCCTGGATGGTAAGATAAAGCAGCGGGGGGGAACTCTGCAAAGTGTGGGGGCTCTTTCCATGGTGGGGGTGCGAGTGCCACTGGGGCCTGCTGTATACCTCTGGGGCCTGCTGTATACCTCTGGGGCCTGCTGTATACCTCTGGGGCCTGCTGTATAACCTCCGGGGCCTGCTGTATACCTCTGGCGCCTGCTGTATAACCTCTGGGGCCTGCTGTATACCTCTGGGGCCTGCTGTATAACCTCTGGGGCCTGCTGTATAACCTCTGGGGCCTGCTGTATAACCTCTGGGGCCTGCTGTATACCTCTGGGACCTGCTGTATAACCTCTGGGGCCTGCTGTATAACCTCTTGGGCCTGCTGTATACCTCTGAGGCCTGCTGTATACCTCTGGGACCTGCTGTATAACCTCTGGGGCCTGCTGTATACCTCTGGGACCTGCTGTATAACCTCTGGGGCCTGCTGTATAACCTCTTGGGCCTGCTGTATACCTCTGAGGCCTGCTGTATACCTCTGGGGCCTGCTGTATACCTCTGGGGCCTGCTGTATACCTCTGGGGCCTGCTGTATAACCTCTGGGGCCTGCTGTATACCTCTGGGGCCTGCTGTATACCTCTGGGGCCTGCTGTATACCTCTGGGGCCTGCTGTATACCTCTGGGGCCTGCTGTATAACCTCCGGGGCCTGCTGTATACCTCTGGGGCCTGCTGTATATACCTTTAGGGCTGCTGTATATACCTTTTAGGGCTGCTGTATATACCTTTTAGGGCTGCTGTATACTACCACTGGGGAGGCTGCTGTATACTACCACTGGGGAGCCTGTATACCACACTGCTGGGGGCTGTATACCTGTGCTGGGGTCCACCCTCGGCTTATACACGAGTCAATAGGTTTTCACAGGTTTTGGGGGCAAAAGTAGGGGGGTCGGCTTATACACGGGTCGGCTTATACACGAGTATATACGGTACTGAAATAAATTAACTTTTTAATGATGTTCTAATTTAGTGAGATGCACTAGTACATCAATCTCAAGCATAGACCTTAATATTTTTACGTATTGACTGCCTTGTAGTATGGAAGTGATGCTGCTGTGATTTAAATTAAGCCTTTTTTTCCCTGCTCAGTGTGGAGAGAGAAACCTAATGAGCGGGAGCTGAGATTGCAGGTGTGTGTGATGAATATGATTCATGCTTGGGTGAGCTGAGGGGTATGTCTGGGCTGGCTGCTCCCCACCCCTCAGCCATAAATGGGTCAGATCACATCCACCTGTTGTTCAGTTCACTTCTGGACTGTAACCTGTTGTGAGCAGACACTGATCTGAAGCTGCTGTTGTTTTCCTTGGAAGTTGCTGGGCTCCATGGCCCATGGGTGGAGGTAGGGGCTCAGGCCTAGGGCTTCTCAGGAGCTTTAGGGACTTAGGCTGGCGGCACAAACCTCCTCACCTTTATAGGTACCTTCGAGATCAGGGTGAGCCAGCGAGCCCAGTATCAGGGCCAGAGCAGGCTCCCCTGATCCCCTTTGTCCAGCTCCTGGCTACCCAGACCCCTCCCAGCGTGACAAATATATTTTTTGAGTTTGATACCTTATGTAAATTATTCACAACTAGGTGTAGTTACAAGGTGCAAAAGCAAAGGGAGCTTTAGACTGGCAACAAGGTGAGACTTTTAGTCTGCCATATGTTAAAAAACATAGGGTTGATTCTCAATCCTCAATGAAAGGTCATGTTTAGAAATGAGCTGACTCGTGTAAGTTCGGGTTCTGGGGCTGCAGCTGGACTTTTTATAAAGTTTAGTTCTGGACCCAAACTTGACCTGAACCTCATTTGAAGTCACTCCAGGGGTTTGCGTATGTGAAGCACCTGAACTCAGAACCAGAACACTGAAAATTATTGTACATTCTGTGTTCAGTACAAACACACATCTTTAAAGTCCAGTTTGCTCATCCCTAGTCACTTCCCAACTAAATATTTTAGCACTTTTCTTAGTCCAATAGAGATTGGAAGGAACAGAACTAGACCAAAAGTTATGGCATTACTGCTGAGCATTTGTTGCATTCATTTTTAACATTGATGAGTCATTATTATTATTATCATAAATACTTTGTGGTATAAATGTTATTTTTGAATAATAGATGTTGAGAAAGATTGGACTCACCTATCACTTATATGTATTAAGGCTTCCGAAGAAAAACATATTCATAATTTCTTGTAATTATTATTCTACAAGATAGTCACATGAACATGATATTTCCTGTGTATTGTTTTATTAGTACTTTCTCAATGGTCTATGGTGACATTACATTGGAGGGTCCATCAGAAACTGCTATCTGAGTTTCCATAATGGTAAAGGTAAATGTTGCTTATAGCACTATTTTCCCTTTCAGAACAAAAAACAGCTTGGAGGAAGTCAGCAGACCATCATAAACAGATGTAACAATGTGGATGTGAACCGATCTTTAGATACTTTTTTTCCAATGTTCTATACAGGTGTGTTTCAAGTTCTTGATATAAAACGTACTGTCTATCAAAACATTGTGTGAATGACCTTAAACTACTTTTAGATTTTCCTTACACCTTTCTATTATTTTAGTAAAGTGCTTTGAAAGTTGATCTATGAACAGGCCATGAAATTCAAAGTGAAGGTTAAGTAAAGCAGCATTTATCTGTGCCCCAGTGTCTCCATATGGCCTAATTCTCCCTATGCAGGTATAGAGAGGCCATTTAGGTTTGTGTGATAATATTAAGTCTCCTGCTTGGAGACCTGTATAAATCCTGTACCTACATCATTTTAACAGCCTGTAGACTTATGCTTCCTCAGCATCATTCAGCCATTCCTAGCTATGTCTATGTGCTCAAATACTATCAATCATTCAAACACTTGCTGGCGTTTTAATGGGAATTTGTTGCTCGTAATTCATCTATAAGGTCATGTAGATCTTAGGAACCTGAATAAAATCATAAATTCATATTTGCTGTTACAGGCTATGGGTAATATAGTGATCTGCAGGAGAATCTGCTTCCAGAGTCTATTTTAAATAAAATGGGGCCTTAGTAGTTTGAGACATCTAACTAATGAAGAACAGTAGAGCTGAACTTTGTCTTCTTACACACATCTTAGCAGCTGCAGCTCTAATGGCCGCTTTACACGTCCCAACATCGTTTCAATATTGTATAAAACGGCACAAGAGCGTGCACTTTTTTGGCAGTAATCCAAGATTACATAGGAGCTGTCACACAGAGAGATATCAGCAGGCAACACAACTGCGATGTGTACGCCCCCTTGTACGAGCCAGGGAACGACCATTTAACATGGGAGTAAATAGGGGAAGTTGGGCTCCAAATCGTTGTTGGGCTGTCACACAGCACGATCCTGCCAGATCGTCCATCCAATATCGGGCAGTTGGAGAGCCTGCACAATTCTTCCTCAATATCGTTTTGGCATCGTTCTTGCATCGAATTGCACATTTACACCATGCAACGCACGAACGATATCGGCGCCAATGCACGAACCACGTGACTTTTTATCGAAGTTGGACAGCGATATCATGCCGTGTAAAGCGGCCATAACAGTTCTGCAGTATTACAACTGTCTCCTGTGAGATGGAACCTTCAGATGTGTTAGTTATGAGAAAAAAGGACCCAAGGGAACAATTGGTACATGATTAGGTCATGGGTACAATTCAAAACAACATTATCAAAAAAGAGAGAACAGAGTAGAAATGTACCCTAAGTTGGGCTATTTAAAGTAACAGCTCAAAAGATGATAATTGCAAGTGCCATATTTATTGCTGTGACACCATCAATTGAACACTACAAACTATACATTACAGACCAAGAGAATTGGTAAAAAGAGGGATAGACATGGATGACCCACACTGAAAACTGGTGACCTGGGTAAACAGTTAAAGTGCATGAGGCAAAATCAAATTACAATAGTGGTACATACAGGCATAAATTCATCAATTGTACAAAAGATAAAAACATTAGGTTAAATGTATGACAATTCAGACCCTCTGCACCTAAGGTGCTAAACAGACTAAGTCTCAACCCACTCACCCATGCCCAAAACAGAGGTCAGATACAGCACATCCGTCATCAGGGCTCAGACCCTGACGTGTTTCGTGAGCCTTTTTCCAGGGGTCTGTGTTAGTTATAATCACAGACAGCTCTGCAGTGAGATCAGGAAAGCAGAGAGCACCCATCACACATCACACTGGGAACTCCTCCTTTTAATCTATTGAGAGATTCAGATTCTTAGGGAGATTGGTATCCGGCCCATAGATGGACAGCTCATTTACACATAAGAAAAATTTGGATTTTTTTTTTTTAAATAAGCCTCTTATGACCTACATGTCCATGTAGTTAGCTATAGAGCTTTGATCCTACTGACATATTCCTTTTAAGTTGTTATCATCATCATAGAGTGTATCCATTACAAAACAGCCACCATTTATTAATCTATGGTATACTTATGTAAACATGCAAGTCATCTAATATTATAATGCTGTAGAGAGGTTATGATACTGTTATAGCTAAAGTTAGGCTTTTTTTTCTCTTTTTTTTCTCTTTTTTTCTCTTAAAGTTAGGCTAATTTATTTGAGTAGAATTGAATTCTACTTGAATTTAACAAAAGTAGTTGCTGGTCGCCTTTTTCGTGAACTATTGAGTGCTGGAAAAGGGCCAAAAACAACAACAAAATACTCCTCTCGACTTACCTACTCAGCTACATGCGTTGCTCACACTCCCCTGTATGATGGTCCTTGGTACTAATTCTTACCGCAGCACCGTTACACTATGCCAGGGCTTCCAGCCACATGGATGGATGCTGCGACGATAGATTGCACACATTAGGCCTAGACTTATGGCCGTGACAAACATCAGGATGTCTGTGCACAATCATATTGTAAGGTCACTGTGACATCAATTTTCAGTGCGTGGTGACAGCAAAAAGAGGTGCCAAGGACCATATGAGAGGCAGCAAGTAGTAGAAGGGCACAGTGAGGTGATTGCTAGTTGTTTTACTTTTTTCATCTTACCTCTATGTTTTGTGGTTTCTCCAGACCCTAGAGCAGGGGTCTCAAACTCGGTTGGGTTAGTGGGCCGCATGTAGAAAAAAATTGATATCGGGGGGCCGCATTGCTTGTAGGACTAAAGGTACCGTTACATGTCGCAACACTGCATGCAATTTCACAGGCAATTTGCTGGTTGCAGTGAAATCATGGACACATTGTTCCATTTGTACACAGCAAGAAAATAGAACAATGTGTCCATGATTTCACTGCAACCAGCAAATTGCCAGTGACATTGCATGCAATGTTGCGACGTGTAACGGTACCCTAAGTGACATTTTAGCAATACCAGAATTTTTTGCTCAATCTAGTAAAGTACAAATTATGATCTTCTTGTAGTAATGTCCCCACCCTGGTCTCCATCTTGTAGTAATGTCCCCATACTGGTCCCCATTGTATATTAATGTCCCCCAAACTGGTCCTCATCATGTAGTAATGTCCCCATCCTGATCACCTTCTTGTAATAATGTCCCCATCCTGGTCTCCATCTTGTAGTAATGTCCCCACCCTGGTCTCCATCTTGTAGTAATGCCCCCATCCTGGTCCCCATCCTATATTAATGTCCCCCATCCTGGTCCTCCTCTTGTAGTAATGTCCCAATCTTTTAGTAATGTTCCCTCCCTTGTCATCTTGTAGTAATGTCCTGGTCTCTGTTCTTTTTGTTCTCTCGCTCACACACACACTCACATAGGGCTTGTTCACACACCTGCGCTCTCAGTATTTAGCGCTTCTGCGCTAAATACTTAGGTTTTGACAGAGAAGCAGAGGTGCGTGTATGCGGCCGCTTTCAGCAGACGCTGTCCCTGGTTACCCGATGTGTATCGTGGTAACCAGTTCATACAGCAGGCTGCATAGTGTGCGCTTATCCAGAGCGCACAGGGAAACACTGCAAGCAGCGTTTCCCGTGCGCTCGGGATAAGCACACACTATGCAGCCTGCTGTATGAACTGGTTACCACGATACACATCGGGTAACCAGGGACAGCGTCTGCTGAAAGCGGCCGCATACACGCACCTCTGCTTCTCTGTCAAAACCTAAGTATTTAGCGCAGAAGCGCTAAATACTGAGAGCGCAGGTGTGTGGACAAGACCATATATACACACCCGCACATTCACACACACTCACATACATACACACATACATCCTCAGACATATTCACACAAACACATACACACTCACACAGTGACACACTTACATAGGGCCATATTTGGAGTTCCTGCCGCCCTAGGCACTTTCAGCGGTCTCGCCCCCCCCCCCAGGCTGCTATCTTCGGCTGTAACAGCGCCTTACCTGACTCCACTCTTCTCATTCCGGCAGCTTCTTCCTCTGTGGCTCCCGGTCTTCCGCTTGCTGGCAGCAGCCGGCACCAGCCTGCACCCGGCAGCCGGCACCAGCCAGCACGTGGCACCAGCCTGCACCCGGCAGCCGGCACCAGCCAGCACCCAGCACCAGCGATGTGCCGCTCAGGCGGCACAGGAATACACTCACACATATACATACACTCACACACATATACACACTCACATACAAATATACACGCACACACATATACACACTCACATACAAATATACACGCATACACATATACACACTCACATACAAATATACACGCACACACATATACTCACTCACACATATTCACACACACATACACTCACACATACACACTCACTCACATATACACACAAATACACTCACACATATACACATACACACTCACATATACACACAAATACACTCACTATTATACACACAAATACACTCACACATATACACATACACACTCACATATACACACAAATGCACTCACTATTATACACATACACACACTCACATATACACACAAATACACTCACTATTATACACATACACACTATTATACACACAAATACACTCACTATTATACACATACACACACTCACATATACACACAAATACACTCACTATTATACACATACACACACTCACATATACACACAAATACACTCACTATTATACACATACACACACTCACATATACACACAAATACACTCACTATTATACACATACACAGTATTATACACACAAATACACTCAATATTATACACATACACACACTCACATATACACTCACTATTATACACATACACACTCACTCACATATACACTCACACATACTCACACTCTCTCTCTAACACTCACTCATACACACCTGATGCCCCGGGCTCATTACACATGCAGCCGCCGCGGTACCGCTTTATTGTGACTACTGTGACAGGTACCGCCGGCTCAGCTCACACAAGCGCCTTCGTGCATGTACATTCACGGAAGCAGGCGCCCGGCGGACCAATCAGAAGCCTCCTGTGACGTTACAGGCGGCTTCTGATTGGTCCACCGGCCGCCTGCTTCCGTGAATGTATAGGCGCGAAGGCGCTTGTGTGAGCTGAGCCGGCGGTACCTGTCACAGTAGTCACAATAAAGCGGTAACGCGGCGGCTGCATATATAATGGCCCAGGGCATGCATTTTTCTTTCATGGTGCCCCGGGCTGCACTGGGGAGCGTGGCGGGCCGCTTGCGGCTCGGGGGCCGCGACTTTGATACCCCTACCCTAGAGACTCAATTCACTGCTAATAAAATGTCCCAGTAAAACCCACACAATTTAAAAAAATTGAATCTCATCATTTGGCTCCTATCTAGTAATAATTATAGACATTCACTGATCAGCCATGACTAAACACTGAGAGGTGTAGTGTATATTATAATAATAATAATATAATATTTATTCATTTACATAGCACTATTAATTCCATAGCACTTTACATACATCAGTAATGCTGTCTCTCTTGGAGCTCACCATCTAAACATCCTATCAGTATGTCTTTACAATTTGGGAGGAAACCGGAGTGCCCGGAGGAAACCCACGCAAACTCCTTGCAGATGTTGTCCTTAGTGTCCTTGGTGGGAATTGAACCCAGGACCTCAAGACCCCAGTGCTGCAAAGGCTGCAGTGCTAACCACTTGAGCCACCGTGCTGCCCTATTATCTCATGACGATGGCACCTGTGTAGGATTAGTATAAATTAGGTAGCAATGAATGTTCAATTCTTGAAGTACAAGTTTTGGAAGTAGGAAAATTGGTCAAGTGTAAGGTTAAATTCCTGCAATGAGTTTTTGCTTCTGCGTATTTTTACTGCTTCAAAAACACAGCGTCTTTTAGTTCCAGCAAAGTGTGTGGGAGTTTTAAAAAATCTCCTGCCACTATGGATAGGGTCACACTTGCATCATGACCATAGTCTGAAGCATCCGTGAAAAACTTAGTGCCAGGCAGACATAGCGCATGGGGTTAACGGCAGGTAATGCTATGCGCCACCTGCCTGTGCATTGCTATGGTGATGTGCACCTTACCGCACCCGCCGGCTCCACTGATCAGACCCGGATACGCACTTTTGCTGAGCGCACAGAAAACACTGTTTGCATCCATTATAGGGTATCAACCACTGAGAACTTTAAGATTTTAATATTTTTCTATCTACTGGCTAACATATATTTTGCATTTTTATGCAGCATACACCCACTTGCTGTCTGTGTTTAAATCCATAACATGTTAATTTTTCTTATACGTATGTATTAGAATTGCATTAGCAATTGCATTGCCGCTGCTGAAATGCCCCAACTGTATCAATAAAGTTTCAGTATGAAAAAAAATCCTTATTTAAAACATGAAACATCAAAATAAGCATAAAACTGGGGCGTAAAAATGTCATTTTTGCCTTTTCATTTTTACTTCCTCTTCTCCCAAGTGCCATAACTTTATTTTTCCATAAATATAGATATATGAGGACTTGTTTTTTGTGGGTCAAGTTGTACTTTTGAATGACACCATTCATTTTACCATGTAGTGTACTTAATAACATTAAAAATGTAAGTGCAGTGAAACTGCAAGAAAACTGAAATTAGGCTGCTTTCACATCAGCGTTTTTCGCTGATCGCAGCAGTTGCGGTGAAAAAAAAACGCAACTGCCGAGATTACCGCATACCGGCCGCACTTGCGGTTCACTTGCGGCAAGCCCCATACAATGTCTATGGGGCTTGCGGTAAGTGTGTGGCAAGTGCGGCAAGTGCGGCAAGAGCGGTTTCGGCACTGGCGGCAGGTGCGGCCGCAAAAAATACTGCGGTATGCCGCGTTTTTTTTGTGGCCGCACCTGCCACAAGTGCCGATACCGCACATGCCGCACCTGCCACAAGCCCCATAGACATTGTATGGGGCTTACCGCAAGTGAACCACAAGTGCGGCCATTATGTGGTAATCGGGGCAGTTGCTGTTTTTTCACCACAACTGCCGCGATCAGCGAAAAACGCTGATGTGAAAGCCTTACACAATTGTTTTTTAGATCTTTTTGTTTGGCATGTTCACTATATGGTAAAATTAACCTGATCTCCAGGTCAGAACGAGTGTGTACATACCAAACATGTAGAGTTTTTTATCAAGTGGTGAAAAAACAAATGGGTTTTGCTTTTGTTTCCATTTTCTAAGAATGGTAATGTTTTTATTTTTGGATAAGCCATGGCATATTTTTTTGTGCCCTGAGCTGTCTGTTGTACTGATATCATTTTTGGGTAGATATAATATCTTGATCACCTGTTTTTACATTTTATTGCAATGATGTGGCGGCCAAAAAAGCTATACTTTTTATTTAGATTGATCAGACTTTTATGAAGGTAGCTACAAATGTGTATTTTTTACATTTCCTATTGTTTTATTTTCAATTGGGTTAAAGGGGGATGATTTGAAGTTTTGTGTTTTTTTATTTTTTTCATATTGTTAATTTTTTTTAAACTTTGTATTGTACTTAGTCACCTTAGGGGCCTTAAAGCTGCAATTATCCAATCGCTTGTACCATACAGAGCAATTAGCAGTTTTCTGCATAGCAGAAATCATTATCTCCTATGAATGCTGTCTCACAGCCGGCATTCACAGGAAATGCCCTATGACAGACATTGGTGTCACCAACTAACCACTGGCTGTCATAATAACAGTATACAGTAGCAGCATAGTGGATGGGATATGCTTCTCCTGACCATGGCATGTTTTCAGCTGCGGTGCGAGTTTCTGGACTTCCACATCTCCGCAGCATGTTTATTTCATGCTGTGGAGTTGGAAGCGGTCATCATTGACTGCACACAGAGAGATGCCGCCCTACACCCACCGCAGATCATGAGTAGAGGGCGGTTGCGGTCTTCCTGTGTGCACCCGCAAGTTCCAGCAGATGTGTAGGTACTGCGTCCAAGACGCAGCGCCTCCAGATCATGAGTACATACCCTAATAAACCAGTTATATGTCGTGAGTGACCAAAGTTGATACACTTGGGGAAAGATCATAAGCCATTCACATTGCAAAATTATTAAGGAATGGTTTGAGAAACATGACAACGAGTCCACCGATATTGTTTAATCAAGTACTTGTGGGATGTGTTAGAAAAGCAAGTTCAATTGACAAGGATAAAAAAAAAATTATGTACCTTGCAAATAACATGAATTAAAAAAAATAGGCTTCCAATGTTATCGCAAATACAGGATGCCTTCAAAGATGTTGTGGTGTCCATGCCTCAATGGGTCAGAGCTGCTTTGGTAGCTTTAGAGTAAACAGCACAAAATAAGCCAAGTGGTTTTGCTGTTATGGCTGATCAGTCTATAAACAAAGATAAATATATACATAGATGTAAAGATAGATATATGAGACAGGTTGTCTACAAATCACACATTCATATTGTTCGGTTATTTATCAGACAGACAGCCAAGTAGACAGATACCAAAAACATACCTTTTGCATTCAATTTTTTTCCAAAATTTGCAAACTCATTCACATAAAATACACAAATTGGAAATGTGTGAATATTTATTAAGCAGACACAAAAGAATAATTTATGGAAATCCGGAATTGAAAGATTGAATAACGAAAAATCCTGAATCTTTAATAAATAAGTCTAACTGAGTATTAGGCACGATCGCAATTACAAAAAAAAAAAACATTTTAAAATGTAAAGAGGACAGCATGAGTGTAGACTTTTATAAGCCAATCATTTAGGTCCATGGTTTGAATTTAAATATACTTAATTACCAAGAAATATGAGAACATTAACACATTTAAAGATCTGTCTCAAAGGAATAGAAAACACATAAGTAATATTCTGCACATTTTACTTTTTTGTTGCAAGTATGTGTCAAAATGAATAACAACAGTCATAATCATAATGTCATCTTTATTATTATTAGTAGTAGTATTAAAAAATATTATTTTATTTCACTCTTCAAAATTAATCTTTTTAGGATTAGCTAAATCTAATACATTTTAAACATTATGTTTTCATACAGAAATTGTAATATTTTTGCAATATTGGGAATACAAACAGCAATATCATGCCAAAAGGATTTCTATAAGAAAGGAGGAATAATAATAAAAAATACACTAAATTTATTATGTTTTGGCATCTAGCTTTAGGACCATTATGGATGTAAGACCTCATTTAGACGTCAGCATTTTTTCAAGTGCGCAAACCAAACGTACCGATGTCATCAATGTTTTAGGTCCATCTGTCATCAGTTGTTGGTCATTGTGTTGTATTTTGCACATATCAACAATGAGTTAAATTATGAAGCTCCTATCCTTTACAATGATGAGGCCTAAAACAGTGCTACAGCTCAAAATGGGTGAAGAGGTGTCAACATTTGGGGTCATAAAAATGTTTAGTGTAAGCCAACCAAGAAGTGGTATAACCATAGAAAAAAAATATGTAACTATCAAATTTACAATCCAACATGAGCTACAAAGATACAGTTATGCTCAAAAGTTTACATATCCTGACCGATGTTTTGCTTTCTTGGCCTTTTTTCAGAAAATATGAAAGATGAACACAAAAACGTCTTTTCCACTCATGGTTAGTGGTTGGGTGAAGCTATTTATTGTCACACTACTGTGTTTTTTCTTTTTAAATCATAATGGCAACCAAAAACATACACATGACCCTGATCAAAAGTTCACATACCTCAGTTCTTAATACCGTGTATTGCCCCCTCTAATGCCAATGACAGCTTGAAATCTTTTGTGGTAGTTGTGGATGAGACTCTTATTTTCTCAGATGGTAAAAAAGCCTCCAGTTCCTGTAAATTCCAGGGCTTTCTTGCATGAACTGCATGCTTGAGTTCTCCCCAGAGTGGCTCAATGATATTGAGTTCAGGAGACTGAGATGGTCACTCCAGAATCTTACTTTGTTCTGCTGTAGCCAATGACAGGTCGACCTGGCCTTGTGTTTTGGATCGTTGTCATGTTGGAACATCCAAGTACGTCCCATACGTTGCTTCTGGACTGATGAGTGCAAATTTGCCTCCAGTTTTTGCTGATAACGTGCTGCATTCATCTGTCCTTCAACTCTGACAAAGTTTCCTGTGCCTTTGTAGCTCACACATCCCCGCATCATCTACCTCCATGCTTTACAGTAAAAATGGTATTCCTTTCATCATAGGCCTTGTTGACACTCTCCAAATGTACTGCTTATGGTTGTGGCCAAAAAGTTCGATTTTGGTCTCATCACTCCAAATTACCTTGTTACAGAAATTTGGAGGCTTGTCTCTGTGCTGCTTGGCGTATTGTAGGCGAAATACTTTGTGGCATTTATGCAGTAATGGCTTTCTTCTGGCGACTCGACCATGCAAACAATTTTTCTTCAAGTGTCTCCTTCTGTGCATCTTGAAACGGCCACACCGTTAGTTTTCAGTGAGTCCTGTATTTCAGCTGATGTTATTTGTGGGTTTTTCTTTGCATCTCAAACAATTTTTCTGGCAGTTGTGGCCAAAATTTTTGTTATTCTAGCTGATTGTGGTTTGGCTTTCACAGAGCCCCTGATTTTCCATTTATTAATCAAAGTTTGAACACTGCTGACTGGCATTATCAATTCCTTGGATATCTTTTTGTATCCCTTTCCTGTTTTATACAGCTCAACTATCTTTTCCTGTAGATCCGTTGACAATTCTTTTGCTTTCCCCATGACTTATAATCCAGAAACATCAGTGGTTGGATGAAAGATGCAACAGTTTGTCTGGATCCCAGAAACTCAGTCAGCTTTTATGCACACACACTGATTACAAGCAAATAGGTCACATGTGAAGTTACCTTTATTAACCATTCAAACCCATTTGTGTCAACTTCTGTGCATGATATCAGGCCAAAATCACCAGTGTATATGAACTTTTGATCAGGGTCATTTGGATGTTTTTGGTTGTCATTATGATATAAAAAGAGAAAACACAGTAGTTTGACAATAAATGGCTTCACCCAACCACTAACCATGAGTGGAAAAAAGTTTTTGTGTTATCCTTCATATTCTCTGATAAAGGTCAAAAAATCAAAAAATCTGCTGGGCTATGTAAACTTTTGAGCCCAATTGTAACCTATATACTTGCAGTGCCTTAAAAAAGTATTAATTCATTTACACATTTTTTCACGTTATATCCACAAACTTAAATGTATTTAATTGGAATTTTATGTGATATACCAACACTAAGTAACAAGTATTTGTCAAGTGCTTTTCTAAATATTTAAAAAAAATAAATCTGAAAGTTGTGAGGTATATTTGTATTCAGCCCTCCTGGGTCAATACTTTGTAGGACCACCTTTCCACCTTTGCAATTACTGTTGCAAGTTTCTGGTGTTGATCATTACCAGCTTTTCACATCTACAGGCTAAAATTTTTGCCCGTTCTTCTTTGCAAACTAGCTCTAAGTCTGTGAGGTTGGATGGAGGTGTATCTGAACAGCAATTTTTACATTTGGCCACAAATTCTCAATGGGATTTAGGTCTGGAATGTGTCTGGATCATTCATACACATGATAATGCTTTGATCTAAACCATTCCATTGTAGAGCTGTCAGTATTCCTAAGGCTAGGGTCACACTTAAAAGGCACAATGCAGTAACTGCATCCATTACCCGATGCGGTTTACGTGTGCCTTCATACTATCTTTTGATAGTAAAATTGCAACCCTCATTCCACATCTGGATGCATTAACACATCTGGTTTTGGAATATGGGTTTTTGCAATTTTAAAAACCACATCCGAATCCGGTACCGCAAGGACCGGATCTGTCCCATAGGCGCCCATGTTAAAAAAAACGCGTCCAGTTTTGCAACCACTCCGAAAAATGCAGGCTGCATGATTTTTACTGCAGGCTGCAAAACCGGATGCGGTAACCGGATTGCAAATAGTGCATACCAGTTTTTCTATTGAAGCCTATTTGCGGTTTTGAGCATTTTTAATGTTTAATTTTAAACCGTATCAGGATGTGCATGCCCATTTGCAGATGTGACCCTAGCCTAAGATTGTCTTCCTGTTGGAAACAGAGATGACCAATTTTTTTCTGAACATGTTCGCCAATTTCAAATTCAGCACGAACATTGCACATTTGGTTCATGATCAGAAACTCAAGCAATTTACCAAAAAATCACCGTACACAGCCTTGTTTGGGAAAAAGTTTGAAATTTAAAAATGGCCTTAAAACTTTCGCTGAATCTTTTGGGACAAAACACTCTCCGGAAGACCCACTGGCTGTGAACAGCACCTAACTTTACAGCTAGAAGTGTTCCTAGCCATCCGGTCAACCGTTTTCTTTCAACCTATAGAATTTAATAATAGAGATTTTTATTTTTGTTACTTTTCCTCCAAATATGTAAGGCTTTAATAATCACTCCCCCAACCACAAGCTCAAATGTTACCTGTGGTATAGGGAATGAGATTTGTAAGTCAGGTGCCTTCTGCAGTCCACCTCATGGAAGGGTTAATGAGCAGCTAGGCTACAAGATTGGGCAAACAATAATATCCTCTAAGTGATTAGGTTCTGGCTCTGGAAGAGGTGGGCCCCTAGGCAAAGGAAAGATGTCGGTGCCATTTTAGGATTTAAGCTACACTGTGCTACCATGTGCTTGCAGTCCGCAGTTTGGAGACGTGATAGATTCACCCCAAGACATGCCTGCTCTGGATGACGTGATCTTCCTCAACACCCCAGGAGCTGAGGGTGCTTCCCCACCAGAACCGGAGCAGCCCTCAGAGTATATTAGTTCTTCTATATATGTGAGTAACATCAACCACCGAAACTCAAATAAACAATTAAACATCCTGATCGATATATATATCCACCCTAAGATGGGGATTACATTGGCAATCGCTAATTTACATACAAAAACCAGAGGAACAAACAATCAATAGCCCAAATGGAGATTGCAAATTTTATTTATTTCAAGGATGCATGGAAACAGGGGGAAATATACCGCTCTGTGATGAAGGTCCTTTGACTGAAAAACACGTGCAGAGCTGTTTGGCGTGCCAGCAGGGTATGTTCGATAATTTGACGTTGTGTGGTTGTATCACTGTGGTAATTCTCGTCTATGTCCTTTGTACATCAATGGGTCAGTAATTATAGATCTTTAATTAATGCAAAGGCCATTTATACTATTGATACAATTAGTTTAGTATTAGCACTAAGTGAGTGATTCATCCATTTGCAATACATTATGGCCCAAACATTGATACAATACAGGTGTCATCATCTGGGTATTATTTATATTGCCACATTAAATTAAGTGACGACCACTACTGTTATGGTGCCTTCACACCTGGCGACGTCGCTAGCGACATCGCCGAAAAAGTGACGTATCAGCGATGTTGTTAGCGACGTCGCGCTGTGTAAATGAGCGGCGCGACCGCGTTATATCGTTGGTCGCAGGTTGACAGGTTTACGGGAAGAACCATAAACCTGGCAACCGGCGACCCGCGATAAGGCTGCATCGCGCCGTGTGACATCGCCAGAGCGATGTCGGTGGCGATCCAGCCTATACCGCAGCGTTGCTGCGGATCGCTCGCTGGGCTGAGCCCAGCCCAGCGAGTGATGTCACAGCCCGCGTCGCTGCGACATCGCCGGCCGCAGCAATGCTGTGTGACAGCTGGCCAGCGATGTCGTAAGCGAGCGGGCACCCGCGCATCGCTTCCGACATCGCTGGCAGATCGTGCTGTGTGACAGCACCATTAGGTTAATTTTGACCATATCTTGTGGGGTGTATTGTCCCTTCTGTGCATTAGTACTATGTATTATATGTATAGTTAAATTTGTTTGGCATGCAAATTGAAACACGTATTTAGTGCTTATTGTGCATGTGGAATAGAACATTTTATGTACCTGTAATTTGCAGTCTATTGCTCAAATCCTGGTAAAAACTCAGGTTTTGATCCCCCTATGCACTTTGGAAGTGAATGCACCCCATCATGTGTCTATTATGGACTTGTAGCAAAAGCCTGTATATTCCTTGGTATGCACCAGCTGTTCTCCACATTAATTGTTACATTCCCCCCTGTTTCCATGTATCCTTGAAATGAATTAAATTTGCAATCTCCATTTGGGCTATTGATCGTTTGTTCCTCTGGTTTTTGTATATATGTGAGCTGGAATATAACTGTGCTACCTGCATTGGGCCTAATATGCAGCAAGGTTTGGATCCAGTGATACTCCCCCATGCCTGAACAAGAGATTTCATTGGAATGCAGCTCTGAGTCAGGAGGTCATCTGCTCCGTATCCCAACTGAAACCAGCACAGGTCACTGTCAGGATCTTACAGCATGCCTGAACTTTTTCCACCTTCAGCCAATGCTTCAGCCAATGGATCGAAACATTAAGGAGTAGGTAGTAGTGTCAGAAGTCCCGGTTTCCCTGTCTTGTGTAGTGCCTCTGCCAGAGGCCTTCGACTGGGAAAATGCCATGTGGGAACGCCTACCCCCTCCAAGCAACTATCCTAATGGGCTTGAACCACTCCTGCCCATCTCGCATCGTGAAGAAATTAGGCATTGACTGAGAGTAGTTGCAGCAGCCTAAGGCCAATGACTTTCATGAGCAATGCATCCAGGACCAAGTGGCAATATTCTTCCTGAGAAGGGGGTTTGGGTTCCTAGCCAAAGTCAGGACTCATGACAGGTGCTATGTGAACCAGTCTACCGGTTCACCATTCTGCACCCTGTATGTTCGGGAGGGGCACCTTCATGAAGGTGAAGGGCAGCAATGGGTGGTTTGTGGTAGGCATAAGACAGGTCACTACCATGGAGGAATTCCTAGACTGGCAGAAGGAGGCTGACATGGAGAGGATGCTGCGTCAGATGGAGGCCATGGCTTATCTTGCTAGCCAGCCAGCTACAGAAAACTTCATAGGGGTCAGAGATCCTAAAGAACCAGTCGTGATTGCCTAAGTTCCTCCTGTGTCTCCTCGAGAGGAAGGTTATCTCCTAATTCCTTCATCTTCTTCTCCAGCAATGGCCATGATTGGGTATGCTGGGGACAGGTGGCGGTGAGAATGCCCCTGGAGGAGTAGCCCTTACGACCACCTGAGACTGTCTGGCAATAGTTGTTCTGTGGACACATTCTCTCTCCTGAACTATGGATCTTTGCAGCCATTTCAGAGTGGTCACGGGCCTCTCTACATTCTACTCTTATTAGTGCCCTCTTTCCTTGTTATGGCCTGATAAGAGGACGGCCATGTCTTGGTAGGTTTGCAGCTGCGCAATACTCTTTCCATTTTTGGCTGATGTATTGATTAGTGCTCTGTAAGAATTTTTTGAGCTTGAGTGATTTTCTTCTAAAAAAAAACTAACCCTGCTTTTCTCTTTTCTGCACTTTTTTTTTTTTTAAAGATATATTTACTAGTCAACAAGGAAACAACAAAAGTAAGTTGAGAAGAAAGAATTTCAACATATACATAAATTATAAATATAATGAATGCATAGTATACAAATTCAGAGAAGAATTTTCTGCACTTTTAACCCTGACCTGTCTAGTATGTTCCTTCAGGTTTTTCGGACGAAGTACCTTATGTTCGCGCTGCTGCCAGAGAGGTAAATACACCAACGACACTAGACGTCTGAGTGCTGCTGATATGGGTTTATTTCCAAGCGTTTCGGAGCCACGTACCGAGCTCCTTCCTCAGGGAACAACAAGATTACACTGGACAAATTTGAATTTATCAGAAAAAAAGCGCCAAAGAGATAATTGCAATGACATCAGCAATTGGGGAGGCGCCTTTTTTCTGATAAATTCAAATTTGTCCAGTGTAATCTTGTTGTTCCTGAGGAAGGAGCTCGGTACGTGGCTCCGAAACGCGTTGGAAATAAACCCATATCAGCAGCACTCAGACGTCTAGTGTCGTTGGTGTATTTACCTCTCTGGCAGCAGCTCGGACAAAAGGTACTTCGTCCGAAAAACCTGATCACTGCACCTCACCTTTTGGAAGTACAGTCCCTGCAGCAGCTGCATTGTTTTAAAGTGATTACGCTGGTTGTGTGCTACACAATCGGACCAGGTGAGCAAATCTGATTTTTTTGTACATTTTACCTGTCTATAAAGGATAAGACCCTATGTGTGCATTCTCAACCCTCTAGATATAGTATGTTCCTTGACTTTCATGATACCATTTGATTCCTAATGTTCTCAAAAAAACCTTTGAGGTCTTCACAGAGTATAGCTGTAGTTATACTTAGAATAAATTACACACAGGTGGACTCAATTTACTTATTAGGTGACTTCTGCAGGCAATTGATCACTCAGAATTTTTTTTAGGGGTATTGCACTAAAGAGGGCTGAATACAAATGTAGGCAACATTTTCAGAGTTAGGCTGGTTTCACACTGCAGTTTTTTCACTGATCAGTGTCCATCCAGTTTGTTGCCAAAACCAGGAGTGTCTCCAAAACTCAAAACAGATGTCAATCTTTCAATTAGGCCACGTGCACACGCTGAGTATTTGATGAGTTTTTTACCTCAGGATTTGTAGCCAAAGCCAGGAGTGGGTGATAAATACAGAAGTGTGCAGTGTTTCTAAATTAGACTTTTCCTCTGATTGCTCCACTCCTGGTTTTGTCTACAAATCCTGAGGTAAAAAACTCATCAAATACTGAACGTGTGCATGTGGCCTTATAGTTTCACTCCTGGTTTTGGTACACAAACACTGATGAACACTGATCAATGAAATCATGCAGTGTGAAGGAGGCATTAGATTTTTAAAACATTTAGAAAACCATGTATCATTTCCTTTACACTTCACAAATACTTGCGATTTTGTGTTGGTATATCACATAAAATTGCAAGAAAACAAATTTACGATTTTAGGTGTAATATGAAAAAATGTGTAAAAGTTCATGGGGTATGAATACTTTATCAAAGCACTATCCACTCTCAATTTACATTAATAATGGAAGTCAATGGTCACCATATCTGGAGCAAATTAATGGGCAAAACTGGATTTGGTATGAGTACTGAGCGTACAGGTCTCACTATAAGATAGATACCCTGTTTCCCCCAAATAAGACATTGTCTTATATTACTTTTTGCTCCCAAAGATGCTATATGTCTTATTTTCAGTGGATGTCTTATTTTTCCAATATTCCCATGCAGTCCCCATTATCCCCATCATCCCCTGGCAGCCTCCAATATTCCCATGCAATATTCCCCCACCCCCCGTATTATTTTACTGGAAACAGGGTAGATAGATAGATAGATAGATAGATAGATAGATAGACCTCAACACTCTCCCATTGCTTGCTTCCAGGGTTTTCTTATTAAGTTTCATAAATATTCACTACAATGAACTGCAATGGCCAATCACAGATGCTAACTCTCAGTTACAGCATGTGTGATGGCAACCAACCTGCCATCATATAGGTGGAAAATAAATAAACAATGGAAAAAATGCTTCCTGTATTTTTCATTCTCAGCACAGATAAAGCAGCCAGCTATGGGCAGCAGCCCCTAGCTGTCTAGTTTTACCTTGGCAGGCAATCAAAAATACAGGGGGGCCCATTAATTTTTTAAATATTTTAATTAGTAATTAAAATTGCATGTATCACCCTATTTTTGGTTGGCAGCCAAGGTAAAACCAGGCAACTAAAGGTAGGTATTCTTAGTATGGTGAGCTGACATGGTTTTCATGGTGACCTCACACTGCACCGCTGACATGGTCGAAGTTTTTGATGTGTGCCCAGAGGTCAATCACAGCTCTCGAAGCACTCATTGTGTGCTCACAGTTCGCACTGATGAAATGCTTCTTCAGCTAGACCTATGCTGCAGCTGAGATAAGTGTGCTTTGTGTGACCTGATTGTGGATTTTCATTGGAGGATATCTTTGGGGTTAATAAATGGGGAAATGAGGGTTGTTAGCGTGTTTTATTTCTAATAAAGAAATTTTCTGTGCGTGTGTTTATTAATTATTAACGCACTGGATTGGTAATATGCAAGTATCATAGATGCCTGAACATTACCAATTTGGGCTTAATAACAAGCTGTCAACACTCAGCTGTTATTAACCCCTTATATCACCCCTATGCTATCACACCAGGGCATCAGGAAGAGCCGGATAAAGCACCAGCAATTGGCAATTCTAATGAATGTGCCAATTTCTGGGACGGTTGTGGACTGCTATTCTGTAGCCTGGAGAGCCCAATAACTATGGGCCTCACCATGTTGAGAATACCAGCCTCCAGCTGCCTGGTTTTACCTTGGCTGGCAATCAAAAGTAGGACAAGACCATGCATTTTTATAATTACTAATTTAAATAATTTAAAAAAATCAATGGTCTCGACTTTATTTTTGATTGTCAGTCAAGGTAACAGCTGGGGGCTGCAGCCCAAAGCTGGCTGCTTTATCTGTGCCCAGACTGAAAAATACTTGGCTCCTCTGATTTTTTCATTATTTATTTTACACAAATATGATGACAGGTTGGTTGCCATATGCTAATGTATATGGATGGCAACCAAGCACAGACACCGGCACAGATTGTGGGGGCACAGTCTGAGTGCAACAGCCAATCACAGACGCTGTCACCAAGGTACATCATGGTTGATGAAATCAGCTGTCCTATACAGGAAATAATGCTGGCTCTGTCTGCGAGCCCACATCATAAGCAGAGACATTACTTTTTTTTATATAAATATACATCAAACGCTGTGAACAGGTTAAAGCAGGGGTCTCAAACACGCGGCCCAGGGGCTGCATGCGGCCCCCAGGGCTTCAAAGTGCGGCCCGCGGCACCGTTGACAACGTAAGTATGCTGGAATCCACTGTGCAGGGGGCCGCCATGGTGTGCTGTGTAAGGGGCCGCCACGGTGCTGTGTGCTGGGGACTGCGGCTTTATTATCACTTCCTGCAGCCGCTACCACAAGCTCCGAGCCTCCTTCCCTCAGCTACATCAATGGAAGCTGGCTAGCCAATCAGATCACAGACTCGCAAGTGATGTCGGCCAATCAGAAACCTCAAGTGACGTCATACGCTGATGTCACTTGCAGGTCTGTGATCTGATTCGCCCGCCAGCTTCCATTGATGTAGCTGAGGGAAGGAGGCTCAGAGCTTGTCATAGCGGCTGCATGAAGTGTTAATAAAGCTGTAGTCCCCAGCACTATGCACCGTGGTGGCCCCTTATACAGCGCACCGCGGCTGCCCCTTACACAGCACACCGTGGCGGCCCCCTGCACTGGGGATCCTGGCATCGTTAAGGTGTGTTTGTGTGAGGGAGAGTGTGACTGTGTGTATGAGAAAGTGTGTGTGTGTGTGTGTATATGAGTGTGTATGAGAAAGTGTGTGTGCATATGAGTGTGTATGTGAGTGTGTGTATGTGTGTATGAGAAAGTGTGTGTATGAGGGTGTATGTGAGTGTGTATGAGAAAGTGTGTGTGTGTATGAGTGTGTGTGTATATGAGTGTGTGTGTATATGAGTGTGTGTGTGTATGAGAAAGTGTGTGTGTGTATATGAGTGTATGTATGAATGTGTTCATGAGTGTGTGTGTATGAGAGTGTGTATGAGTGTGTGTGTATGAGAGTATGTATGAGTCTGTATAAAAGTGTGTGTCTGAGAAAGTGTGTGTGTGAGAATGTGTGTGTGTATAAGAGAGTGAGTGTGCAGAAGAGTGAGTGTATAAGAGGTGGGTGTATATGAGTGTACATGTGTGAGTGTGTGTGTGTGTGTAGGATAGTATGTATGAGAGTGTGTGTATGAGCGTGTGTGTGTGTGTGAGTGTGTATGAGAGACTGCGTATGTGTGTATGCAAAAAGAAGAGAGACCAGATTGGGACATTACTACAGGAGAACCAGATGAGGACATTACTACAAGAAGAGGACCAGCATGCGGGCATTACTACAAGATGACGGTCACAATGGAGACATTACTACATGATGAGGACCAGGATGGGGACATTACTACAAGATGAGGACCAAGATGGTGACATTACTACAAGAATGACCGTAATGGGGGACATTAATCTAGGATGGGGACCAGTATGAGGACATTATTACAAGAAGAGGACCATGATGGGGACATTACTACAAGTGAAGACCAGGATGAGAACATTACACAAGATGAGGACCAGGATGGGGACATTACTACAAGAAGGGAACCACGGTGGGGACATTACTAAAAGGAGATCAGGATTTGAACATGACTACATTAAGGGAAAAATTCTGGAGTTACTAAAAATGTCACTTAGTAATGTGGCCCCCCGATATCAATTTTTTTCTATGTGCGGCCCACCAACCCAGCCGAGTTTGAGACCCCTGGGTTAAAGTGAATGTATTTTTACATTTAGGGTTTTATGTTAATTATATTTACTTTTTATCTTTGGCAATTTTTTTATTTACTGTATTTTCTAGCATATAAAATGACAGGACGTATAAGATGACCCCCAACTTTTCTAGTTAAAATATAGAGTTTGGAATATTCTCGCAGTATAAAACTACCCTCTTCTGACGCACATACAGTAAAACTTAACTATATTGTATACTATATGCTATACTTATGAACAGGTGCAGATACTGGTGATGTACTGTACAGTATGTGGTATGTGGTACCCAGTAATGTACCTTACCGGCGATTGGCTGTTTGTTGAATACAAATCGTGCTTGGATTGGTCAGCTCTCTGTGCCTTCTCAGCCATTTCTGTTTCTAAGTCTATCAGAGTGGTATCGCATAAAAAATCATCTTTTTCACCTGGCTGTCCTGTCCTTCCGTCTGGCCTGCCCTTGTGTCCCACCACTTCCTTCTTTGCCTCTCAGATCCTGCTCTTGAGGACTGCAGTGAAGCAATGTAGGTGCTCATGTGCGATATCTGAGAGGCAGAGAAGGATGTAATATGATACAAGTGTGGGCCAGACAGAAGGGCAGAATAAACGGATGAAAAAGGCGTGTTTTTCTGGGCACAGTGCACCTCTTTCTTTCTTCCATACTGCAGACGCCTGCAGCTTGCTTCACTTACACCCACCATCACGGTGAGGTGCTCTCTCACCTCGTCACTCCAGTCCTCAACAGCAAGATCTGAGAGGGAGCTACTGGTGGTGGAATACAAGGGTGGACCAGGATGATACGATACCACTCTGATAGACTTGGAGACATACATGTATAACATGACCCCTGGCGTATAAGACGACCCCCAACTTTTGAGAGGATTTTCAAAGGTTAAAAAGTCATCTTATACGCTGGAAAATATGGTATTTTTCATTTGACAGTCTATACTAAAAAATAAAACAAAAAAACTAAGTAATAAATCTTGTAATTTTTATACTAGATCTATTTTACACTCATACTTCCTCATACTTCCAGTTCTTTGGAAAGATTTTTCAGCAGTATTATTATTAACATAATTGTATTATTTTTTTCCATAACATTAACTATACCCCAATTACCAGCCAGTATACAGTATGCTAAAATATAGAACCATATAATGGTTGCCTATTTAAGCAAAGTTGGTTATGTGATAGAAATGAGACATATATTAATTTCAGTATATTTAAGTTTAATCTTATGCAAGCTGCCAATCAATAATGGCAGAGGTCAGAAGAACCATGATATGTACATACTTACATATTACCATTTAACTTCCAATTCAGATACATTCAGATCTACATAAATATGCAAAATACACAATCTCTGTCTTCTGGTTTACAATTTTTTGACATTTTGTCAGCTTTTCCATATATTAACTGTGTATTTTTAATTTAAAAAAAGAAAGAAAATACATTAATTTGATTTTGTTGTGCAAATGTTGACATGCGAAATAAAAATGTGTACGATACACAAGGGAGATGGTCACAAATAATCTTTATTGCATGTGCTAAAGAGCAATCAAGAAAATGATACCCGCTGAATTAGTTTTATGAACATGTGCATCACTACTGATTGTAATTAAATGATGTCCCACTGCACCAATATAGAATTTAATGAGTTTCTCCTGAGTAGTACATGTGGTATGAGGCAACATTGGAAGCATCCAGGCAAACTTTCGTGAAAATATATTTTATTTTTTCTGATGCATAGTAAGGGTGGGTTCACACTGCGGTCAGGTCCGGTCCGGGGCTGTCAGGGGTAGTATCCTATGGGGCCGGATGGAGCCGGATGGCAGTTATCTGCCATCCGGCTGCCATCTCGCCAGAAGAATCCGGGAGAAGTGGGATTTTCCTCCTGGATCCAAAAACATTGCATGCAACGTTTTTGGTCCGGGAGTCCGATTTGCACCTAATTGGTGTCTCCCGGATCCTCCCGGATTCCCCCAGATCCTCCCGGATTCCCCCGCATCCTTCCGAGGCAATCCAGCTCCGGTTTTGTGTGCTGATTCGGTCCGGGGCTGTCAGGTTCACCCCTGACAGCCCGGACCGGACCTGACCGCAGTGTGAACCCACTAACCTGCTTTGAAAAAGAGATGTTAAAGCAATCACAAGCAGTAGCTCTTTTGACCTCTAATAAAGTGGATATAATCATTGCTAAGATCAGTAAAATCAATCACATAGGTACATGGAAGTTTTACGCTCTGTACAAAGGAACCATATTGATCACATATTGATACCAATTTTAAGATAATTTCAGCACCTGTATTTTAATTGCAAATCCCAGCCAAATTATGGGTGTAAGCACCAAAACACATTATAGGTCTTAACTGTGCTGTTTTGTTCGGTCAAAATTTGTAACTTTTTATCTCATTTTTCCTTTATTTACAAAAAATCATGTTCGCATACAGTATAATAATGCAACAGGTATTCAAATAAAACACTTAAATTAGCTAAAAATCATGACTTTAATAGGTTCGGTCAAAAATTGCCGAAACATTACAAATGTATAGTAGACCAGAACAGAACAACAGGGTTAATGGGGTACTCCAGGAGTGAAACATTGATGATCTATCTTTAGGATACCTCATTAATTTTGATTGGTGGGATGCAACACCCCTATCGATCAGCTATTTTGGTGCTAGCGGCTGTTACTACCAAGTTGCAGAGCTGCACAACAAAGCTCCATCAATGGAATAGTGGCCATGGCTGGGTACTGCTCATTTGCCCCTAATCATTTGAATAGGAAGCAGATATCCAGTACCTAGCTGCAGCACTCTATGGTTGACAGGGCTATTCTGTGCAGCTCTGCAACTGAGTATTGCCGGCTGCCCCTGGTAGTGGGAACAGTTGTGCCAGGTGTCATACCCCCAGTGGTCTGACAATGATGATTTATCCTAAGGATAGGTCATAAATGTTAAAATCCCAGACATCTCCTTTAAAGAGAACCTGTCACCTCCCCTGGTGCTCTGCAAAGTGAATGCATCACTGAATGCAGCATGTATGCTGTATTCAGGGAAGGTGTCACCCATGTCTCTATCCCCCCTGTAACCTGAAAAAATTACTTTTGAAAGTTGTGAGTTAAGAGGTCCGGAGGGAGTTATCTTATTTTGCAGTCTTTGCTGCTTACAGGGTCCTCCCTTCCTCCTGCCTCTCTGTTCTGCCTCCTGCCTCTCTGTGCCGCCTCCTGCCTGTGTGGGTTTCCCCTCCTCGCCTGCGCCTGCACCTCAGAGTGTCAATTCATGCAGACGTACAGTGAGGAATTGGTAGGAGCGGGTCCCAGATGCTGGAATGGTGCATGCGTGGGAACATCAGCACCAGAGCCTGCCCTACTAAAGATTATGCTGTATGCATACAGCAGGGCGGCAATCTGGTGCTGATGTTCCAGCATGCGCCATTCCAGCAGCCGGGACCCGCTCCTATCAATTCTTCGCTGTGCGCCTGCATGAATTGACACATTGAAGAGCAGGTACAGGTAAGGAGAGGAAACCCACACAGGCAGGAGGGAGCACAGAGAGGCAGGAGGCGGCACAGAGAGGCAGGAGGCAAGGAGGATCCCGTGAGCAGTGAGGACTGCGAAATAAGATAAGTCCCTCCAGACCTCTTAACTCACGACTTTCAAAAGTGATTTTTTTTGAGTTACAGGGGGTAGAGACATGAGAGACACCTTCCCTGATCTAGCCAAATTTCTCTGAAGGCATACAGAGGTTTCAATTCATGGATAAATCTTAAATATGGAAGAAAATTAAATGTGGTATGATAGAGGGGATAATTATTACTCAAGTACTTAGAGGGGACAATTCCTACACAATAAGGTACTTCATTGGGCAGCACATAGGGGTAGATTCATCAAGTCTGGCGATTGTCTTGCTGGTCTTGATAAGGGGGCATGTTAGAGTCAGATGCTGCTAATTCATGATAAAGTGCACTTCTAATGAATCAGAAGCATATGACAAGTGCTATGTGCCTCCGTTAATCTCACCAGAAACCCTAGGCTATGTGCGCATGTTGAGTATTTGGTTACAGAAATTTCTGCATCAAATCTGCATCTCCTGGTAGAAAAATGCACCAAAAACGCATTTGTTTCTACACCAAATCTGCAATGGGAAGAAAAGCAACATGTGCACAACACTTCAGAATTCTCATTGACTTTGCTGGCATAAGGATTTGCATGTAGTTTTGTGCCCCCCAAAATGCATAAAAATGTGACACAAATGCACTGTGTGCACGGGGCCTTAGTCTAGTTTCTAACTGGAATAAGATTTCTAGTGTAAGGAAAGCCACATCTCGTTATAAGTGATCTGAGATGTGGCGTCATGCAAACACTGTACCCTAGTCTGATTTGGATTTGCTGGGAGAAAAAATTTTAGTGACTTTTCAAAGCAATATATGCCAAAATGTTTGCAAAATTGCTTTAATGAATCTGGGCCTTTCAGTGCTTACTACTCTGTATCAAAGAGCCGTGGCGACTCCATTCACTGATGTTCATTTATTCTTAAACCCCCGCCTTGCGCTCCAAGAGAGCATATTTATTGCTAACAAATAGTAAGTGAAAATATAGCAATATGTGATAATGGTTAAAGTTTTAAATGATGGTAGAGATTTCTATCAGTCAGTGCCAATCATGATGAGAAATGCAAAAGATATGCTCAGCCAATGTAGAACTTAGTTTATTGTTATATTTATGTCAAGCTTAAAGTTTACCTGTCACCCCAAATCACCTTCCTAACCTATTAATACCTGTCCCTGCAGCCTTACAATACTTTCTAACACATCCCTGTCTGACCTTTTTTTTACTAATCTATCAGTACAACAAAGTAGTTAGCAAACGTACGAAATTTCTGTCAGAGGGGCGTTCCTCCAAGTGTTTTTGACCGGTAGACGGGTCCCCTGTGCCGCGCTACCCCTGCCTCACCGCTCTAATATGCCCTAATGGGCATCATTACACAATGCAGAGCTCGGGCACAATTTAAATATCGCACCCGCAACTTCACCACTTCTGGTCGCAGGTCTCTCACAATTAAGGAAAATCCCTGGCACACTTAGGCTGGCTTCACATTAGCGTTTGTGTCTGCATGCTGATGGCATGCAGACACAAACGCTGTCAAAAGCAGGGTGTAAATGATGTGTCCGCAGCGGATAATGTCCGCCTGCGGACACATCACTAGGGAGCCAATCGGCGCTGTCCGGGGGCGGGCCGGAGTTCAGCGCCGGAGATCTCCGCCCCCTGGCCGCCGGTAAGCTCCGGGAAGTGTCGGCGGTGAGAACAGCTGATTTGACAGCTGTTTGAATCTCCCGCGCCGACACCGAGAGGAGATGTCGGCGCGGGAAGATTCAAACAGCTGTCAAAATCAGCTGTTTCTCCCCGCCGACATCGCTAGCAGATTACCGGCGGCGGGGAGGAGGAGAACATCAGAGGCTCCAGCTGATCTCCTGGTGGCCGTCGGTGAGCTCCTGTGACATCACCGGCGGCCACCGGGAGAGATCTCAATGTGATCCGCAGCGTTCTCCTGCGGTGTCATGCAGAGGACACTGCGGACCCATTGAGATCAATGCATTTTTTGTGCGCTTGCAGGCGCTTGCGGATAGAGCAAGCGCCGCAAACGCACAAAAAAATGCTGCAAGCTGTGTCTGGAGTGCGGTCGGAGGGCGCATAAATTATGCACATCCGAACGCAAATGCTGCCAAACGCAGCCATACGCAGGCACATGCGTTCCCATGTTAAACATAGGAAAGCATGTGCGCAAGCGTTTGGCTGCGTTTGGTACGCAGCGTTCCATACGCTAATGTGGAGCCAGCCTTAGAGGTGAAAAAATAAGCAAGTTGTTTCTTTCTAGATTTTTTATTTTTTTGTGTAGTTCATGAGAAAATCATGATTTTCTTATGAACTACACAAAAAAATAAAAAATCTAGAAAGAAACAACTTGCTTATTTTTTCACCTCTAAGTGTGCCAGGGATTTTCCTTAATTGAGTATTTTCCCCTGTTTCCCTTGAGCACCTTTTTTCCAAGCAGTAGAGCCAGCCTCTATCCATATTAATTGCAGGTCCCTCACAGGCAGACTTTGCGCATGCGCAGATTGCATGCTGAAGTCTGCCTGTATGCGACCGGAAGTGACGCGATCCTGGCGTCACAGGATCGCGTTGCAGCGGTGACGTTGCGGGCGAGATATTTAAATCGTGCCCAAGCTCTGCATTGTGTAATAACGCCATTAGGGCGTATTAGAGCGGCGAGGCAGGGGTAGCGTGGCATAGGGGACTCGTCTATCGGTCAAAAACGCTTGGAGGAACGCCCCTCTGACAGAAATTTCGTAAGTTTGCTAACTAATTTATTGTACTCATAGATTAGTAAAAAAGGTCAGACAGGGATGTGTTAGAAAGTATTGTAAGGCTACAGGGACAGGTATTAATAGGTTAGGAAGGTGATTTGGGGTGACAGGTTCCCTTTAAGCAACTCTTGTAGTTCTTCAACTCATAAACATAAAGATTTGTGTTATAAGGTTTCCTTCCATTTCTTTAAATAATTGACCTATTTTCTGTTGCTTCCAATCCAATTTTCCAAACTGCTTATTCCACTTTTTTTCCCCATACATCAACACAGATCAAGTATCATTATGTACATAAGTTAAAACCAATACTAGTTATGGCCACTTTACAAGTCTCAACATCGTTTCGATATTGTATCCAACGGCACGGGAGCGCGCACTTTTTTGGCAGAAATCCCAGATCGGATAGGAGCTGTCATACAGGGCGATATCGGTAGGCAACACAACTGCGATGTCTACACCCCTTTGTACGTGCGACCCAGGAACGACCATTTAACATGGGAGTGAATAGGGGAAGTTGGTCTCCAAGTCGGGGTTGGGCTTTCACACAGCACGATCCTGCCAGATCGTCCATCCAATATCGGAAAATTGGAGAGCCTGCTCTTTTCTTCCCCAATAGCAAATAGAAAAACAAGCGGTGTCAGAGGTTTGGAGCACTAAAGAAACCACGGGTTGGTGATTAAATTACCGATAATTTATTGCACGAACAGCAGGGGTCCAGTATGCCACAACGCGTTTCGACGCACAGATGCGTCTTTCTCAAGTGATCCACTTGAGAAAGACGCATCTGTACGTCGAAACGCGTTGTGGCATACTGGACCCCTGCTGTTCGTGCAATAAATTATCGGTAATTTAATCACCAACCCGTGGTTTCTTTAGCGCTCCAAACCTCTGACACCGCTTGTTTTTCTATTTGCTAATCTCCTTCTCCCTTGTTGGGAGTGCGGTGTGTGAGCTGCTCTAAGATCCACAGTACCTGGCAGTACATCATAAAGACCCACCCTTGAATGATCAACTGATACACAGTGTGGAGCTGGGACGGAAGCCAGTGCAGCGAGTCTGCCTCTTCGGGTGGAGGAGTGAAGGAGCCCACCTCCATCTCCAGAGGAACTAAGGAGCCGACCACCAGGCCCGGAGTATCTGAGGAGGAGGGAATATTGGCCCTTGTCACTACAGTGATCCACATTAAGCCATCAGTCTGGTTGTGCGGGGTGTTGCACAACCAGTAAAGGTTAGTGCAAACATAGTAAAACCGTGTATTAAGTTCCTCCAGTTGCAGTGTGGCGCAATATCTGTTTTTTCTTTTCTTCCCCAATATCATTTTGGCATCGTTCTTGCGTCGCATTGATCATTTACACCATACAATGCACGAACGATATCGGCGCCACCGCATGAACCACGTGACTTTTTGTCGAACTTGAACGACGATATCAGGACTTGTAAAGTGGCCATCACTGTGACCAAGATAGATTAAAATATGACTGCACACAAATTCAGTTTTGTTACGTAGTTCAGGGACTCCATTGTTGTCTCCTTACTATTCAGCAGTGCAATTTTTTTTGGTGAGCACCCCTCTCTTTTCATACAATGTCATGAAATTTGCCATTTTTCCCCTTACAGATTACATATACCGTATATACTCGCGTATAAGCCGAGTTTTTCAGCCCAAAAATTGGGCTGAAAAGTCCCCCCCTCGGCTTATACGCGAGTCACTGTATACTGTATACAATGTATACAGTATACAGTGCCCCCCCCCATATCAGTATACAGGCCCCCACTTGGGTAGTAATCCTGTAAAGGAAGAGATTAGTATACTTATCCCTCCGCTGTCCCGCTGCCGCTGTCCCGCCGCCATCGCGCTCTTCCGTCTTCATCCAGCATCTTCCGTCTTCTTCCGGCTTCCTCCGGTGGGCGCAGGCAATGACGTCATTGTCTGCGCGCCAGAGGAGGAAGCCGGAAGAAGACGGAAGACGCTGAATGAAAATGGAGGAGCGTGATGGCGGCGGCAGCGGGACAGCGGCAGCGAGACAGCGGAGGGATAAGTATACTAATCTCTTCCTTTACAGGATAACTACCCAAGGGGGGTCTGTATACTGATATAAGGGGCTGCTGTATATACCTCTGGGGCTTTATATACCTCTGGGGCTGCATATACCTCTGGGGCTGTATATACCTCTTGGGCTGTATATACCTCTGGGGCTGCTGTATACTACCTAAGGGCTGCTGTATAGTACCACTGGGGCTGCTGTATATACCTCTGGGGCTGCTGTATACCTCTGGGGCTGTATATACCTCTGGGGCTGTATATACCTCTGGGGCTGCTGTATACTACCTAAGGGCTGCTGTATACTACCTCTGGGGCTGTTGTATATACCTCTGGGGCTGTTGTATATACCTCTGGGGCTGCTGTATACTACCACTGGGTCTGCTGCTGTATATACCACTGGGGCTGCTGCTGTATACTACCATTGGGGAGGCTGCTGTATGCCACACTGCTGGGGGCTGTATACTTGTGCTGGGGTCCACCCTCGGCTTATACAAGAGTCAATAGGTTTTCCCAGGTTTTGGGGCAAAAGTAGGGGGGTCGGCTTATACACGAGTATATACGGTAAATATTAGAGATGAGCTAATATGTTTGAGTGAAATTGAATTTTACTCGAATTTGACAAAATCTGCATTTGCCAAAATTCTTATTTCTTTTGGTAATTCGCTTCTGTCCCAATTTAGCAAATGGCGGCCATTTTTTCAGAGGCATAAAATGCCATAAAATAGTAATAAAGTAAGCAAAACAAAAAAAAACCCTTATGCTGACACCTTGACTTCTTACAGCCATACGTTAGGTCCTTGTTGTATTTTCAGATCGAAGTGTAGAGAGACCTAAAAAAATATAAAGAAAGAGGCAGCACTCACCAGTATTGTGCAGCAAGGGTCTCTTTAATCCAGTATATTCACGGATTCATGACAGGGTGCAGGGAGGTGACCACGGAGGGCGGACGACGACGTCAATTCGCAAAAAAAATTTTCTTCTACGGGTCCGGTATCACCAGTTACCGGACTTGTAGAAGCAAATTTTTTTTGCGAAACGGCGTCGTCGTCCGCCCTCCGTGGTCACCTCCCTGCACCCTGTCATGAATCCGTGAATATACTAGATTAAAGAGACCCTTGCTGCACAATACTGGTGAGTGCTGCCTCTTTCTTTATATTTTCATTATTGCTTGTGCTGTGGATTAGCACCACCAGGGGAAGAATCTGCATACAGGGCAATCCGCCCGGAGCATGACGGTTGATACTGCCACTTAGTGCCCTGAAGCCTTATAATTTGTCTAGAGAGACCTAGACTAGTCTAGTCTAGAGAGAGCATAATAATGGAAATTAAATTTGTTAAGAATAATATTTACGCAAATTGAATTTCCAGTGAAAAATATCATGCGATCATGCTAATTCAAATTTTGCAAGATCCTCTCATCTTTATTAAATAAAGAAGGAAAACTTCCATATGCCACTGATTTAATGCACTAGAGATACAAATAGACATAAACTACCACAGAGGCTGTACAATAGATCTGTGCAATACAAAAAGATGTTTCCATTTGCACTCACACATATAATAATCAGTTTAAAGGACCACTATGGTGTCTTTTTTCACTACTGTAGTGGTCGTGCTTTAAATGCAAGCCCCCTGTCTTATACTCACCTTCCGGCATTTCTATACTTTACCGACGCTGCTCTTGTCCTGTGTTTCCATCTTGTGCCTATAGCTTCTGACTGGCTGGAAGTCAGAAGTTACGTAACAGGTGCTCAATGAATCTCTATGAAAGCCAGAACAAGGTGAGAATGAGGCTCTCTTATGGTGTCGTCACACAGCAGGACCTGGCCAGCGATGTCGGAAGCGATGCGCGGGTGCCCGCTTGGTTCCGATATCGCTGGCCAGCTGTCACACAAGCATCGCTGCGGCCGGCGACACCGCAGCGATGCGGGCGGTGACATCGCTCGCTGGGCTGGGCTTAGCTCAGCGAGCGATCCGCAGCAACGCTGCAGTATAAGCTGGATCGCCGCCGACATCGCTCTGGCGATGTCACACGGCGCGATCCAGCCTTATCGCAGGTTGCAGGTTGACAGGTTTACGGTTCTTCCCGTAAACCTGTCAACCTGTGACCAGCGATAAAACGCGGTCGCGCCGCTCGTTTACACAGCGCGACGTCGCTAGCGACATCGCTGATACGTCACTTTTTCGGCGATGTCGCTAGCGGCGTCGCAAGGTGTGAAGCCACCATTAGGCTAGGGTCACATTAGCGTCATGGAAGTGCTAAAACCGAGCGTTTTTTATAGTTCAAAAAGATAAAAATGCTAGCATTAACGCACCCATGGACTCCCATGTTAAAAATGTATTGCAAAAGTGCAACGTGTTGTATGCTAGGCATTTTTGCAAAAGCACCAAAAAACGAGGTAAGCATAGTTTTTGGGGGCATTTGCAAAAACCCTAGCGTTTTTTTTTTTTTTTAACATGGGAGTCTATTGGAAACGCTTGCGTTAACGCATGGTACATATATGTACAATACGCTAACGCAGGTGTTAACGCTAGCGCTAAAAACGAAAAAATGCCATAAAAATGGCAAGGGAAAAAACAGCACCCTTTAACGCATTCTTCCACAGGATGCAAGTTCCCAAATGTAACGCTAGCCTTAGAGATGCATAGAGCTGTGACCTCCAGTGCACTTTATGAAACAATGAAAGTTGCTGGTAGGTAATATTTCTCCGCAGACTGACCAGAGCATCACTGGAAAAACATGAAGATGGCAGAATGTGAGTATGAAACAGCCTCAGGGGACTTACATTTAAAGCACCACTACAGGAATGCAATAACAGAAAACTTCAGTGGTGTTTTCAATTTTAAATTAATCAAGAAATCTTCTCGAGCACAGCTTGGTGTTAAAAAACAAACCTCTTTACCTGCTGTCCCCAGTCCATTGGGGAGTCTCTGCCGTTTCTCTTGGTGTTTAGAATAGGCTACAAAGTTAATGTCAACAACGATAGTCAATCAGTGAGCTAATCAATCATATTATGCCATAGTAAAAGCTGCTGAGGTCACTAAGTGACTAAACACTGTTGACATAATATCGGAGCCACAGCCAATGCAAGATAACATTTAGAGATTCACCGGTGGACCGGGGGATGATGAGAAAGCGGCAGTTTGCCTTTTCAGGCAGAACTGAGCTTCAGGATGATTATTTGCTGAAAGGTGACAGCCCCTTTAAGTTTATATGCATTAATATTTGTGTGCATGGTACTATTGGTTAGATTAAAATATTTATGTTGTATTCTTTGAATGCGGTAGTGTAGTTAAGGCCGGTTTCACACCATGGTTAAATCAGATCCGAGGTGTCCATAGAATATTATGGGGCCGGATAGAGCTGGATGGCAGCTATCTGCCATCCGGCTTCCATCTGTCCGGGAGGATCCGGGTGTATTCGGATTTTCCTCCCGGACACAAAAATGTTGCATGCAACATTTTTGTGTCCGGAGAGAAAAAATCTGAGACACTCGGATCCTCCCGGTCCAGTGCTATCTGGTGCCCCATAACATGGGGGTCTATGGTGCCGGATCACGCCGGAGCCACACCCGGAGCTGGACGCTGGGTGCTGAAGCTCAGCGCCAGCCGGTGCTGAACTTCAGCACCATGGAGCTGTCCCCTGATGACAGTTCATGACTGTGTGTAGCTCCCCGCCAGGTGCGATCTTGAATTATCAGCAGCTGCGGCTGCTATAAGAAGAATCCAGCTGGACCCCACACCGGAGGGCATATTTGTCCCTCCAGTTCTGTGTCCAGATCAGGTCCGGGGCTATCCGATTCACATTGACAGCCCCGGACCTGATTGTGCCATGATGTGAAACCGACATAAAGGAGTCAGGTCTCTCCTCTGAAGAGGTAAGATCCAACAATCCCAATGTAGAAAAAACACTCTAGCTTGTTAGATATGACTAAGGGTCCTTTGTGTTCTGAAACACGTCATCTGCACACATTTTTAATCAGTTTGTTCTGTTCATCTTGGATTTTAATGTTTCTTTCTAATAAACTAGAGAGTTTTTCTATATTTTGATTGCTGGATCTTCAATGCATTCTCCGGTGATCAGCGGATCTTCTTCCGAGCAGTCCTCCTACCTCTGTGACCATATGCCTGGCTCTGCCAGCGGGTGGATTGGTTAATAATTATATCTTCTACTTTGCTCCTACTGGTCTTTCCTGTGCCTTAATTCTAAGTAGGGCATCAACATTTACATACAGGATGAATCTTTGTCCTGCGTCAAAAAAAAAGCCTAGCCAATATATTTGTAATTTTTCAGACTTTTTTTTCTTATTTGTGTAAAATAGTGTTTTTTCCAGAACACATTTTTGAAAAAATACCTTTATATTAAATATATGCTCTAAGCAGACGGCGTTTTAAGTCCAACGAAGGGTTTGATAACAGCGCAAATAAAAACAATAGAAGCCAGTTAATAATAATAATGTCTCAATTGAATGACTAAAACTGCAGCGGTTTAAAGTATCTTATAAAAATTGTTTCACTTTACCAAAAAAAAATAAAATTATTATACTGCACTTCTGTTTTTCACTTTTGCCCTTAGAGGGCAATTAAGGAAACAAACGATTTGTAGAGATTAACTGACTGTGGGCTTTGCATACTAATATAATAGCATTTGGCTACAACTGGCGCACTTTCTAATTAATGGAGCTTCGCTCTTTCAGTCTGAAATGTCTGCTTTTGGAGGATTAGACCCCTGTGGATTAAAGTTTGCATGAAGCAGCAGTAAGAAAAAAAAGGCGTGAGCCACATATCCTAAGTGCAGTGCAAGCTGAATGCAGATCCTTATTTACATTGGTGCCCTAGAACTGGATACAGAATTGACATTCACATTACAGAGAAGAAGCCAAAAAAAAAGGGAAAGGAAGGCGCCCCCCTCTTCTGCAGTGGATGTCTTGCAGGTTGCATACGAAGAGATGTAAGTGAGCTTGGCCTGCTCCAGCATCGCACTGTAGGTTGCGTCTTCTTGCTCTCTCTTTCTCTCTCTCTCTCTCCTTCAGCCTCCATCTCTAGCTTGCTTTTTGTCCCATTGTGCACAGCATGTGTATTTCTTGTGATGTGATTGCATATGCAAAATGCGGCTCGGGAGGCAGGGCTTACCGTGCTCTGTGTGAGACGTTCTCTCTCTTTGCCGCTGATTCTTGTTTTTAATGATGTGTTCATTTACACCTGGAAAAAAAGAAAGAAAGCGTAATAAAGAGCCTATTAAGGGTACTGTCTTTGGTTTACTGCACAAAAATACAGTATCTGAATCCAAGATGAATACTAGGAGTAAACAGCGTCGTTACAAACGTCCCTTTCTTCTACATATGGGAACTAAGAAGTGGCAGATGGTTTTATAATAGCAGTAATCTGTAAAGGGAAATGGCATCTTTCATAATTGTTGCAATGCATTAACCCTGTGGCAGATATTTGGAGAACATAATGGTACATGATAGGTTAACGGAAGAAGATGGAAGTATGAGGTTCTTAAATGAATTCATCAGAAACTAATGGCCCATTTGCTTTATGTAGATAAAAATAAACTGGTATCAAATATCTTTGTTCTATGCACATGTGTGTGAATGTATATCTAAGTACATACATGTGTATGTATACATATATATGCATATATGTACTGTATATATGTACGAGCTGATATATAAATATATATAAAATATAGTTTAAATGGTGTATGTATGTGTATCTATCTATCTATCTATACATTATATAGTGCATGTACATATGTTTATTTGCATACATGAATATTTTTATCTAATATAATCCTTGGTGTCAGGATATTGAACATAATATATTTATCTATTATGCTTACCTATTTACTAGCAATTAATAAATGTATATATAACTGTGGCATAATAGGTTAGGGACCCATCATATCTAAGGTCACCTTGCCACGGTTGATGGGCAAACATATATTGGCCAATATGTGTACCAAGCACCCTACTTTACACAAATAAGTCTAAAAAAGCTACACAACTTGAGCTTTTTTTGAAGAAATGTCTGTTTTAAGCACTTTCTGGTATAATATATATATATATATATATATATATATACACACACACATATATATATATATATATATATATACATTTGCTTGGCTAGCAATGCACAATCCAGGAATGTTTTTTATATATAATATGCTTTTATACTTTGATTATTCCTCTACCATGATTATATGGTTACATTAAGAAACATACTGACAAATTTATTTGTAAGAAAATACTTTTAAACAAAAAAGACTACACATACTTAATCAATAATTGTTTCATTTTTCATAAATAAAAATACATTGAACTAAAAAATATGTCAATTAAGTTAAAGGAAAATTAAATGTAATCAAATAAATTACATAATTTTACAATTAATTAATTAATATGATTACATTTCTTTTTTTTTAACTATGTTAATAATCTAGATGCCGATAGAGAAACTTTCTCTTGAAAAAACTAAAGCTTTATTGTGACAAGCTTTCAGTTAATCTAATTTTTACTAAATGCTAAAAGTTTCTAATTTGTTCTTAAATGATATCAATATCAAGCAAATTTAATGTCAGTGTTAATTATTACGATTTTCCAATCTCGATGCCTTATTTAAAATATTTAGTTTGGTATTTCAGTAACATTTTATTCCATTTCCAATGCAAACTAATCAAATCTATAATTATTTGATGTACATAAAAGTTTGCCAAGATCATGAAGTTTTCTTTTGTCCTGTATGATGTAACAATATAGATTTGTTGTATTGTATGTATAATGTATAAAATATAATGCACTACACCAAGATAAATTTGTTCAGTTTATTTAGGGTGATTTCACATTGGCGTTTTTGCCCGGATCCGGACAAAAAAGCGCATCCGCCGCAAGTGCCGCCTAACGGCAACACTTGCGGTACACTTGCAGCAAGCCCCATGCATTGTCTATGGGGCTTGCTGTAAGTGTGCAGCAGACGCGGCAAGTGCGCTTTTAGCAGTTGCCGCAGATGCCGAAAATGCAGTTGCCACACCTGCGGCACAGTTACCGCAAGCCCCATAGAAAATGCATGGGGCTTGCCGCAACTGTGCCACAATTGCCAATGTGAAAGCAGCCTTATTTGGGTTACTTTTTAGTTTTATTACTTATTTTTAAAGTTAAAAGGTTTTTTAACAACTTTAGAAAAAGACCCTAAAGTAATTGAAGCTGATAATAAATGATGAATAAATGATAGTCTATGTAAGGTGACATATCAGCCTCTGCTGTGTATGTACAGTGTTGCGGATGTGATCGGAGCTCAGCCTTCTATGCGCCACCCCTCGTAATGCCATTACTCTGCAGTCTGACCTGAGCAGTTCAGTAAGGATGAGTAGACATGACACGTGTAATTCATGCATGCTGAATGATAACTGGTCATTATTACACAGTTTTCATTATATTCAATACTGTTTTATGATGCACTTCAAAATTAGTAAAAAATACAATGGAGATGTAGTGATGAAGATTGGATTACAATAGTATCACTGACACAACTGAAGAATAATATATTAAAATTTGCTGATTATATATGAAGTATATGAAATGAATTAATAAGGATGAACTTATTCTTCATTTTTCACTTTTAAATCCTATAATAAATGCCAGTGTGATTATATCTTCTCTTCTTTTCATCATGGATTCGCTTATTATTTTTTTCACACATGCATTGTAACACAATTTACCCTAAACTCATTGTAATTAGCTATTACTATGGGATGTCCACAAGTAAAAAACATAAAGATGAATGAATCTGCCAAAATGTGAATATTCCTGTTCGCGTTGATTTTTTTCGGTTTAACAGTGAAGTTATTCTTCATGATTGAATGTCCCTAACTATCCTGCAGGGTTTTTAATGCATAGTAAAAGCAAAATGTAAAAATAAAACAAAAAAATGCATCCGCACCTTAGAGCTCACCTCTCCTGCCCCTCTGCTCCTCACCACATCTTCTAATCATTCGATATGAGTGGACCCACTGAAGATCAAAGTTCTGGGGGCAGGGCTGGCTCCAAGTTTTTGTGGACCCTGGGCGAAACAGTCTCATAGAGCCACTTTAACGCATGCCACGATTCTTGAATATAATATATATGCTGCGGGCTGTGTATATATAATAATATAGAGGCTCCTGGGAGGGCTGTATATATAATATTGACGCTGCTGCCGGGCTGTATATATTATTTGGAGGCTGTGCCAGTCCAGTTGCAGCCTCCAAATAATATATATAGCCCAACACAGCCTCAAAACAACATATATAGCCCAGCACAGCCTCCAAGTAACATATATAGCTAAGCACAGCCTCCAACTAACATGCATAGGCCAGCACAGCCTCCGTATAGTGTATACAGCCCAGCACAGCCTTCAAACAATATGTACAGCCTAGTGCAGCTTCCAAATAATATATACAGCCCAGCACAGCCTCCATATAATATATACAGTCCAGCACAGCTTCCAAATAATATATACAGTCTAGCACAGCCTCCAGGTATGATGTATAGCCCAGCACAGCCTCCATATAATATATACAGCCCAGTACAGCCTCCATTTTATATATACAGCACAGCCTCCAAGTAATATATATAGTCCAGCACAGCTTCCAAATAACTTATATAACCAAGCACAGCCTTAAAGTAAGATAAACAGCCCAGAACAACCTCCAAATAATATATACAGTCAGAACAGCCTCCAAATAATATATGCAGCACAGCACATCCTCCAGGTATTATATAGCCCAGCACAGCCTTTGAATAACACATATAGCCCAGCACAGCCTCCAAATAAAATATACAGCCTGGCAGATCATCCAGGTAATATATATACCCCCCCATTTCATACTGCTCTATGCCATATCTGGGCCCCCCTAATTTCATTCTGCTTCTCCCCCATGTGGACTCCGTTTCATGCTGCTTCTTCTCCATGTGTTCCGACTGTTTTATGATGCTTTTTCCCCATGTGTCACCCCTTTTTCATACTGCTTCTTCCCATGTGGTCCCCCTGTTTTATGCTGCTTCTCTCTAATGTGGCCCCCCTGTTTTTATCCTGCTTTCCCCATGTGGCCCCCTGTTTTATGCTGCTTCCTATTATGTGACTCCTTGTTTTATGCTGCTTCCCTCCATGTGGCTACCCCATGTGTCCCTGTTCCAGATTTTGCCCTCCCCAGGCTGCCTTCAGCTCCTTGGCGCTTACCTATTCCAGGATCCATGCTCCCTCTTCCTCAGCGGTGGTCTGCAGTTTGCACAGATGCCAGCAGTGTGAGGAGACAAATTCTGCATACTGTGCCTGGCACCTCTGCAGCATCAGCAGTTCTGGGTCATTGGGAGCTCAGCTACTCCATGCTCTAAGCTGCTCTCCATTCAACCCAAAAGTGACTGACAGCGTGCACGGAGGATTAATACAGCATTCCAATATTCAATAAATATTGGGACACTGCTGCCGTGCCGACACCCTCCTGCTACATCCCTGGCACCGCCCCCATGAGACCTGCTGCTCTGCCTCCACCTCCACATGGCTAATTTGCATCGTATGTAAGTTAGCCATGTGGACACATAGAACTGTAGCTCACACTCAGCTGTGGGGCCCCTCGCTGTCAGGGCTGCTTGTCCCTGATGGCGAGTGGGCCCCCCAGCTGTATAGGGCCCCAACACTTGCCTGGGTGCACCGAGTGCTGATGCCAGCCCTGTTTGGGGGTTCAGCCAGACTTTATATAAAGTTCTTTTGTGGACTTGAACTTGACCAGAACCTCATTGGAAGTCAGTGATTGGACAGTTTAGCTCTCCATCCATATAAATCCAGCCATAAACAATTGTATAAATACAAACAGGGGGAGACAAGAGGCGCAATAGTGCCCTATCACTGGTGACACAATGAGTATATCAATAGGTGTACACTCACCTGGTCCAGTTGTGTGACCCACAACTGGTTTATAAGCCTTTGGTTTAACGCTGCTGCAGGACCTCCACCAGCCACTCGTACATGGAAAAATGCTCATATATGAGGAAGATGGTGTGTCACGGTCCGCGCTGCTGTCTCAGTGGAATCCCAAGGAATGGATGTCTCCAAGAAGTCACAAGGAAGGCAATGGTTCCAAAGCAAAGATCTCCTTTATTCACCTACGCGTTTCGGCACCTATCCTGGCACCTTCATCCTGATGAATTTCAGTCTTAAAAGCTTGCTATGTTTACCATCTTTTCAGTTAGCCATTAAAAGGTATCAACCACTGAGGACCTCAGATTCCAATATATCTTATAGCATGTATACAATGATATGTGTATATATATACTAGGTAGTACAGTGTACACAGTGTGTATGTAATGATGTATATACTGTATCAATGGCGTAACTACCGGCATAGCAGACGTAGCGGTCGCTTTGGGGCCCGGCGCTTGTGGGGGGCCCGGACCAAGCGCCGCTACACTGCTATACCGGCAGCTGCAATACCTGTTGTTGTGTGGCCGTCAGGTGTGGGGGTGGGGGCCCGGCGGGGGGTGCCCACGCCCGACGGGGCCCCCCGGCGAGGTGGATGCCGCATGCCATGGGCGTACCCAGCGTGAGGCTGCCCCCCGGGTGAGCCCACCTGGCACCTACTACTGTACCACTGTGACAGTGTGACTGAGTCACTCTGTGACATGACAGCGTCAGCGCCAGCGGCACAGCGCCGCCCGTGTGTGACATGGGGCGGCAGGCCGGCAGCTGCAGCAGCCCCCAGCAGCAAGCAGGGCGCAGGGTGGATCAGTGATCACTCTGTGATATGACAGCGTCAGCGCACAGCGCCGCCCGTGTGTGACATGGGGCAGCAGCTGCAGCAGCCCCCAGCAGGCAGGGCGCCGGGTGGATCAGTGATCACATCGCTGGGCACCCTCAGCATCAGCAGCCTCAGACAGTGTCTGCCGACTGCAGATCAGCTCGGCAGGCACTGTCTGGCAGGCCTGCAGGGGGACTCAGAACAGTGATGTGTGTTGTGTGACATCACCACTGCACTGAGAGTGCTGAGTCCCAGGCTGGAGTGGGGTCTGTCTGGGGAGTGGGGACACTGCTGGCCTGGTGGTGAGGAGGGAGGCTGGAGCCAAGAGCTCTGAAGGCGAGCTACAAGTGAAGAGACAAGAAGACATCACAAGAAGAGGACAACTGACTGTTAAAAAATAGATCAAGTATGTAAAAAAAAGTGATGTGGGGGGTTGGGGTGATGGGAGCCCAGAGGGTTGTATATGGGAGCCTTATGTGGTGGCTGCGTGCTGTATATGAGATGACATGTACTCCCATCTCATATACAGCCCTGGCCCCTGCCCCCCATAGGCTCCCATATCATATACAGCATCCCTATAGGGCTCCTATATCATTCATATATATGACCCCTAAAGGGCTCCCATTATTGGAGCCCTATGGGGGGGGCTGTATAGGACATGGGAGCCCTATGGGGCTATATGTGATATGGGAGCCCTATGGGGCATTAGGGGGGTTGTATATGATACGGGACTCCCATATCATATACAGCCCCCCCCATAAGGCTGCCATATCGTATACAGCCCACCACATAGGGCTCCCGTATCATATACAACCCCCCATAGGGCTCTCATGATGGGAGCCCTATGGAAGAGCTGTATATGATACAGGAGGGGGCTGAATATGATTTGGGTGCCCTATGGTGGTGTTATATATGATATGGGAGCCCTATAAGGGGGCTGTATATCATATGGGAGCTCTATGGGGGGCTGTATATGAGATGGGAGCCCTATGGGACATTGGGGGGGGGGCTGTATATGAGAGATGGAACTTCCATCTCATATACAGCCCCCCATAGGGCACCCATCTCATATACAGCCCCCGGCCCCCATATGGCTCCCCAGTGGCGTAACAAGTCTGATGGGCACAGGTGCGTAATTTAGGCCCCCCACCTTCCACGTGCACGTTGGTCAGATGTATGGGCCCCGTGTAACATTCTAAATCCTATACTCACAAATTGACCCCTCTCCCCCTTCATTATGTATTAATGTCCCTTATCCTGCTGTATATGGTCCTCCTCCTGGAATATGGCCTTTATTGTGGTATATATTTCCCCCATCCTGGTTTATATGGTCCTCCTCCTCTGCCACCATAGTCCTCCAATTATTATAATGCATCCCCACATTCCTCCATACATTACAATGTATTCCCAAAGTCCTCTATGTATTATAATGCACCCCATAGTTCCCCATTCATAAGGTACCCCCATAGTCATCCAATTATCATAATGCAACCCCGCTATCCTCTATATAGTATAAATGTAGCCTCATATGCCTCCATACATTATAATGCACCTCCATATAGTATAATGCACCCCCATAGTTCTCCATATAGCCCTCACAGTCCTGTGTTTAGCATAGTACAGCCTTCCATATAGCACAGTACAGCCTTATAATTCTCCATACAGTATAATGCAGCCACGGTGAGCCACCCCCTTCCCCCCCCCCCATACTCCTCTGGCCAGCGTGTACTCCTTAAAAAAAAATCTGTACTTACATCTCCTGGTTCCACCGCAGCTTCCCAAAATTGAAGATACAGGAGGAGGTGGTGACGCCGAGCGTTGCACAGTGGAACGCATAAAAGCAGGAAGTGACACCTAGTCCACACTAGGAGAAGGTAGTGCTTCCTGCTTTTTATGCGTTCCACTGTGCAATGCATGGCATCACCCCTGTGGTAAGAGGAAGCGCAGGGGGGCGGCAGTGGATAGCAGGAGGCTCAGTGAAACACACGGGACCCTTAGCGGCCCATGTGCTGCTGCGCAGTGAAGGTACGAGAAGCGGGCGCAACCTGAACGACCATGGCTTGCCCCCCCAGTTTTGATCCTGGGTACACCCATGCAGCATGCCGCTCCTATTCAAAGTGGCCGCAGGCGCCGGCCGCACACTGAGATCAAAGGGGCTGCTGCTGCCAGACTGTAGCCTGCTGCCTACCTGACATTGTGTGTTCTCTGCGCAGTCTGTGGAGTTGATCTCCGCCCCCTTGCCGGCCTGTGACCACCGAGTGAGTCCTTACTAACTTACTGACCGGTCACAGCAGACAAGCAGGAAGGAGCTGCTGCTGCACTGAGCCCGGAGCGAGGGTGAGAGGCGCCGCTAATAACGCTATTTATTGACAGTGAGCAGCGGCAGCATGGGGAGGCCTTACTGTGGGGGGGGCCTGTATACCCTGTGTGTGCTGCTGGGACTCTGGGAGCTGTATACCCTGTGTGTGCTGGGACTCTGGGAGCTGTATACCCTGTGTGTGCTGGGACTCTGGAGACTGCATACCCTGTGCTGGGAGCTGTATACCCTGTGCTGGGAGCTGTATACCCTGTGCTGGGAGCTGTATACCCTGTGCTGGGGGCTGTATACCCTGTGCTGGGGGCTGTATACCCTGTGCTGGGGGCTGTATACCCTGTGCTGGGAGCTGTATACCCTGTTCTGGGAGCTGTATATCCTGTGCTGGGGGCTGTATACCCTGTGCTGGGGGCTGTATACCCTGTGCTGGGGCTGTATACCCTGTGCTGGGGGTTGTATACCCTGTGCTGGGAGCTGTATACCCTGTGCTGGGAGCTGTATACCCTGTGCTGGGGGCTGTATACCCTGTGCTGGGGGCTGTATACCTTGTCCTGGGGGCTGTATACCCTGTGCTGGGGGCTGTATACCCTGTGCTGGGGGCTGTATACCCTGTGCTGGGGGCTGTATACCCTGTGCTGGGGGCTGTATACCCTGTTCTGGGAGCTGTATATCCTGTGCTGGGCTGTGCTGGGGGCTGTATACCCTGTGCTGGGAGCTGTATACCCTGTGCTGGGAGCTGTATACCCTGTGCCGGGAGCTGTATACCCTGTGGTGGGAGCTGTATACACTGTGCTGGAGTCCACCCTTGGCTTATATGCGAGTCTATACGTTTTCCCAGTTTTTGGGGACAAAAGTAGGGGGGTCGGCTTATTCACGGGTCAGCTTATACACGAGTATATACGGTAAACTGGGTGGCGTCAGACTGTTAACACCGATTCGGTAAGGGGGTGTGTCTTGAAGGGGGCGTGTCATTGGGGGGCGTGTCTTGGAGGGGGCCCCGTTCAAAAGTTTGCTATGGGGCCCTGCCAGTTCTAGTTACGCCCCTGTACTGTATATATATATATCTAATATATAAAAGCCGAAGGCACTTCCGTCACTTTGTCCTCACTTCCGTCACTTTGGCCGGTGATGTCACCGGAGCTTTACACCCGTTGAGGGTGAGGCAAGATGGCAGCCGTAAGCGGGAGCGGAACACACACACATACACACACCCCTATACTTACCACCGGCCCTGCATCCTCAGTCGACATGTCGCCGCGAGACTTCCCGGACGCCATATTGGATCCAGTCGTCCGGGGGCGGCGATATGCTTTCTCCAAGATGGCGTCCAGGAAGTCTCGCGAGACTTGCCGGACGCCATATTGGATCCAGTCATCCGGGGGCGGCGACATGTCGACTGAGGATGCAGGCGGCGGGGAAGACGTAGGGCCGGTGGTAAGTATAGCAGAGTGTATGTGTGTGTTTGTGTGTGTGTGTGCGCTGACCACTCTGCTCATGGCGCTGCGCTCACCACTCTGCCCACGGCATTGCGCTGACCACACTGCCCACAGAGCTGCGCTGACCACTCTGCCCATGGCGCTGCGCTGACCACTCTGCCCACGGCACTGCGCTCACCACTCTGCCCACAGAGCTGCGCTGACCACTCTGCCCACGGCGCTGACCACTCTGCCCACGGAGCTGCGGTGACCACTCTGCCCACGGCACTGCGCTGACCATTCTGCCCACAGAGCTGTGCTGACCACTCTGCCCACGGCGCTGCGCTGACCATTCTGCCCACAGAGCTGTGCTGACCACTCTGCCCACGGCACTGCACTGACCACTCTGCAAACGGCGCCGCGCTGACCACTCTGCACACGGCACTGCGCTGACCACTCTGCCCACAACACCACGCTGACCACTCTGCACACGGCACTGCGCTGACCACTCTGCCCACGGCACTGGGCTCACCACTCTGCCCACGGCACTGCGCTCACCACTCTGTCTACGGCACTGCGCTCACCACTCTGCCCACCGCACTGCGCTCACCACTCTGCCCACGGCACTGCGCTCACCACTCTGTCCACGGCACTGTACTCACCACTCTGCCCACGGCACTGCGCTCACCACTCTGCCCACGGCACTGCGCTCACCACTCTGCCCACGGCACTGCGCTCACCACTCTGCCCACGGCACTGTGCTCACCACTCTGCCCACGGCACTGTGCTGACCACTCTGCCCACGGCACTGTGCTCACCACTCTGCCCATGGCACTGCACTGTCCACTCTGCCCACGGCACTGCGCTCACCACTCTGCCCAAGGCACTGCGCTCATCACTCTGCCCACGGCACTGCGCTCAGCACTCTGCCCACGGCACTGCGCTCAGCACTCTGCCCACGGCACTGTGATGACCGCGCTGACCACTTTCACCACACTCACTGCTAACCACTGACCCACCGTGCAGTGCTAACCACTGAGCCACCTCGCTGTGCTAACCACTGAGCCACCGCACAGTGCTAACCACTGAGCCACTGTGCAGTGCTAACCACTGAGCCACCGCGCAGTGCTAACAATTGAGCCACCGTATACTCTGCTACCCACAGAGCCGTCTGTATACTCTGCTACCCACAAAGCCGCCTGTATACACACAATTCATTTCACCGCACTCCCGTAACTATTAGTAAATAAACTATATATGGATTCTAGACTACCCAATTCTTTAGAATCGGGCCGCCATCTAGTATATATATATATATATATATACACACACGCAGTTGTGGCCAAAAGTATTGACACCCCTGCAATTCTGTCAGATAATACTCAGTTTCGTCCTGAAAATGATTGCAATCACAAATTCTTTGGTATTATTATCTTCATTTAATTTGCCGAACACATAATCAGCCCCCACAATGCACCAGGCCGGATATGACGTTCTGGCTGGTGCATCAGAGTACCACAGGAGGCGGGAACGACCATAGTTTGCCCCTCCCCCCCAGTTTTGATTTTGGGTACACCCATGTATAGGCAGCCAAAGAAGTAAATGGCACAGAGGGGAGGCGTCAGAGTAACGATTGGCCAGATAGATGATCCTGCCTGCTGCATTAAGGATGGACTGGAGAGGGGAAAATTTTAGTGTGGGAGAGGCCAATTAATAGATAATTGTAGTAATTAAGGCGGGAATGGATCAGGGCCACAGTGATGTTTTTTGTTGATTCCATGGTGAGTCAGGGGCGTACTCTAGAGATGTTCTTCAGATGCAAGTGACAAGAACCGTCGAGAGATTGTATATAGGTGAAGGAGAGATCAGTATCAAACGTAACATCTAGATAGCGAGCCTGCTGCCTAGGCGTGATTACCACACTGAGAGGGAGATGTCAGATTTAGGGAGGTTAGTGGAGAGCGGAATTACAAGAAGTTCAGTTTTGGAAAGGTTGAATTTCAGATAGAGAGCGGGCATGATATTGGAAACTGTAAGCTAGACAGTCATTGGTGTTCTTTAGTACCGCAGTGGTAAGGTCAGGTTCTGAAATGTATAATTGTGTGTCATCAGCATAGAGATGGTACTGGAAGCCAAATCTGCTGATGGTCTGTCCAATAGGGTCCGTGTAGAGAGAAAAGAGAAGAGGGCCAAGGACCGAACCCTGAGGGACTCCAATAGTGAGAGGAAGGGAAGAGGAAGTGGAGCCTGCAAAAGATACACTGAAAGAGCGGTCCGAAAGATAGGATGAGAACCAGGATAGAACAGTGTCCTTGATGCCAATGGAGTGCAGCATAGAGAGTAGGAGATGATGGATGACTGTTTCAAAAGCTGCAGAGAGGTCAAGAAGGATAAGCAGAGAGTGGTCACCATTACATTTTGCCATCACAATGTCATTGGTCAGTTTGATTAGGGCAGTTTCTGCAGAGTGTAGTGGGCGCAAACCAGACTGTAATTGATCTAGAAGAGAATGAGTGGAGTGGTAACGGGTAAGGCGGTAGTAGTCCAGGCATTCCAAGAGTTTCAAGATGAAGGGGAGATTGGAGACTGGTCTGTAGTTATTAGTGCAGGATTGGTCAAGAGAAGATTTCTTTAATAATGGAGTAATGATTGAGTGTTTGAAAGAGGAGGGGAAGATGCCAAAAGAGAGGGAGAGAGTGAAGATTTTGAATAAGTGAGTGATGATCACTGGAGAGAGAGACTGGAGTAGGTGTGAGGGAATGGGGTCAGTGGTGCATGTGGTTGGACGAGAGTAAGAGAGGAGCCTGGAGACTTCTTCTTCTGTGACTGGATCAAATATGGAGATTGAGCAGGAGGAAATGTGTAGGAGAATGGGAGTAGCGGCGCTTGGAGGCCAGGAGCTGATTTCCTGGCGGATATTGTTTATTTTCTCTGTAAAGTAAGAAGCCAGATCATCAGCATAGAGGTCAGTGATGGGGGTCTGCATTTTAGGACTGAGGAAAGAGTGAAAGGTGTCAAAGAGTTTCTTTGGATTGTTCAATAGTGAGGAGATCAAGGTGGTAAAGTAGGTCTGTTTGGTGAGGTGGAGGGCAGAGTTGTATGTTTTTAACATAAATTTATAATGGATATAGTTCTCCGGAGTGCAGGTTTTTGTTCTATTTTTGGAGGCTCTGAGGATGAGGGGCGCTAATTGGTCCAGTTGCTTCTGAGAGTGTCATTGTAGTGATTCAGAGCCGGACAGGAGAAGGAGGAGATTGGGGACAGTGATGAGAGTAGAGAGTCTGTTAATGTGTGAGGGTTAATGGCCTGTAGATTTCTGAATGTATAATAGGTACAGGTGCACTGGGGTTGGCAACGATTTGTGAGCGTGAAGGAGAGAATGTTGTGGTCAGAGGGAGGAAAAGGTGAGTTATCTAAGGAGGTGGTTGAACAGAGCTGGACAAAGACCAGGTCAAGGGTGTTACCCTCTTTGTGTGTCTCATAAGTTGAGAGCTGTGAGAATCCAAGAGAGGAGGTTACAGATAGAAGCTGGGAGGCAGATGGGGAGATGGGGCCATTTATGAGGATGTTAAAGTCTCCCAGAATAAAGGTTGGTAATTCTGAGGACATGAAGTGTGGCAGCCACGCTGAGAAATGGTTGAGGAAGTGGGTGGGTGAACCTGGGGGCTATATCATCACTACTCTGAGGGAAAGGGGATGGAAGAGCCTAATTGTGTGGACCTCAAAAGAAGGAAATGACAGTGAAGGAGCTGGTGGGATGACCTGGAAAGTACATTGTGGGGACAGGAGTAAGCCAACTTCCCCACCATGTCCATTCTGGGGGGAATGGGAGAAATGTAAGCATCCATGAGAAATAGCAGCAGTCTGAAATAGCAGTGTCTGAGTCATGGATCCAGATTTCAGTGAGGGCCAGCAGATAAAAAGAGTTAGTGAGAAAGAAATTGTGAATGAAGGGAAGCTTGTTGCATACAGACCACTGATTCCAGAGAGCACAGTTAAAAGAGGGAGATTAAGGTGTGCGGGTAATGTTAAGGCTAGTAAGGATTCTATGTGAAGTGGGGGAGGGGTGGAAGTTGGCAGAGGGTGGACCAGGATTTAGAGATTTGGAGAGATATCAACTGAAAGGAGCAGTAGTAGAAATTGAATTAGTAAATAGTTTTTGTATATGGATTTGTATTTGTATGTCTATCTATCTATCTATCTATCTATCTATCTATCTATCTATCTATTAGGTAGTACAGTATATATAGCATGTGTGTGATGATATGTATATATACTTGGTAGTACAGTGTACAGTGTGTATGTAATGATGTGCATATATACATTAGGTAGTACAGTAGTACAGTGTATGTTGCATGTATGTAATGGTATTTAATATACACATACAGTTATGGCCAAAAGTATTGACACCCCTGCAATTCTGTCAGATAATACTCAGTTTCTTCCTGAAAATGCTTCCCTTGCCTGACCCTCCTCTCCTCTGGTGGCGGCGTGCGGGGGTCAGCTGGGGGCCCCCCTCCAGGCTTGAAGGGGGCCCCTAGACGGTCAGGGCCCTGGTGCAGCTGCACCAGCTGCACCACGGTAGTTCCGCCCCTGTATATATATATATATATATATATATATATATATATATATATATATATATACACACACACTTACTGTATATATGTTATATATTAGTGATGTGTAGTATATGGTGTATACTGAGATGTAGATTGTGCGGTGAGGTATATAGTGTATACTGATGTATACTTATACTGGTGTGTAGTATATAGTGTATACTGCAGTGTATACTGACGTGTAGTATATAGTGTATACTGATTTGTAGATTGTGGGGTGTAGTATACAATGTATACTGATGTGTAGTATATAGTTTATACTGATTTGTAGATTGTGGGGTAAAGTATATAGTGTATACTGATGTGTAGCTATACTGGTGTGTAGTATATAGTGTATACTGCAGTGTATACTGATTTGTAGTATATAGTGTATACGGATGTGTAGTGGTGGGTAGTATATAATGTATACTGATGTGTAGATAGTGGTGGGTAGTATATAGTGTATACTGATTTGTAGTATGTAGTGTATACTAATTTGTAAATATACTATCTATATATAGATATAATGGTGTGTAGTATATAGTACATACTGATGTGTAGTATAGTGAATACTGATGTGTAAATATAATGGTGTGTAGTATATAGCCAGCACAGGAGGGGAGTATAGGGTCTTATATTTTCACAGTGGGAAACAAGTGTAATAAGAAAGGGTTGTTCTAGTAATGGAGAATGCCTTTAATAAATGAAACATCTGTCGTAACACTCACCCAATGATCTCTTAGTGATCATTCTATCCCCGATGATCTCTTAGTGATCATTCTATCCCCAATGATCTATTAGTGATTGTTCTATCCCCAATGATCTATTAGTGATCGTTCTATCCCCAATGATCTATTAGTGATCGTTCTATCCCCAATGATCTATTAGTGATCGTTCTAACCCCAATGATCTATTAGTGATTGTTCTATACCCAATGATCTATTAGTGATCGTTCTATCCCCAATGATCTATTAGTGATCGTTCTATCCCCAATGATGTATTAGTGATCGTTCTATCCCCAATGATCTATTAGTATCTTTCTAACCCCAATGATCTATTAGTGATCGTTCTATACCCAATGATCTATTAGTGATCGTTCTATCCCCAATGATCTATTAGTATCATTCTAACCCCAATGATCTATTAGTGATCGTTCTATCCCCAATGATCTATTAGTGATCGTTCTAACCCCAATGATCTATTAGTGATTGTTCTATACCCAATGATCTATTAGTGATCGTTCTACCCCAATGATCTATTAGTGATTGTTCTATCCCCAATGATCTATTAGTGATCGTTCTACCCCAATGATCTATTAGTGATTGTTCTATCCCCAATGATCTATTAGTGATCGTTCTATCCCCAATGATCTATTAGTGATCGTTCTATCCCCAATGATCTATTAGTGATCGTTCTAACCCCAATGATCTATTAGTGATTGTTCTATACCAAATGATCTATTAGTGATCGTTCTATCCCCAATGATCTATTAGTGATCGTTCTATCCCCAATGATCTATTAGTAATCGTTCTATCCCCAATGATCTATTAGTATCGTTCTAACCCCAATGATCTATTAGTGATCGTTCTATACCCAATGATCTATTAGTGATCGTTCTATCCCCAATGATCTATTAGTATCGTTGTAACCCCAATGATCTATTAGTAATTGTTCTATCCCCAATGATCTCTTAGGCTGGTTTCACACTGCGGTCAGATCAGGTCAGATCAGGTCAGGTTTTGTGTGCCAAAACCAGGAGTGACTCCAAAACCTAGAACAGGTGTCAATCTTTCAATTATACTTTTTCTCTACAAGTGCCTCTCCTGGTTTTGGAACACAAAACCTGACCTGATCTGACCGCAGTTTGAAACCAGCCTATGTGATCATTCTAACCCAAATGATCTATAAGTGATCATTCTATAACCAATGATCTATTAGTGATCATTCTAACCACAATGATCTATTAGTGATCATTCTAACCACAAAGATCTATTAGTGATCATTCTATCCCCAATGATCTATTAGTGATCGTTCTAACCACAATGATCTATTAGTGATCGTTCTAACCCCAATGATCTATAAAGGTACCTTTACACGCCGCCACAGGAAGGGAGAAACTGCCAGGCACTGGGGACAATTGTGCCTGTTGCCATGAAATCACTACGAAATGGCGGCGTGTAAATCGGGAAATTCCTTCATGTGTCTCACAGTTCCTTCGGATACCTGTTTCTGAGCCGTGCTCAAAAACAGGAAGGCACAATTCCTATGGTGGTGGCGTGTAATCGGGGCACAGGCAAGGTATTTGAGTGGCCTACGAAATCCCAGGGGCATGCCACGGCGTCATGGATACCACGACCCATCAGCGATCATTGGTGGAGGCTCCTGCGTTACGATTGGTTGTCCCTTCACAGGGCGCCATATTTAAAGAGCTATCCATTCACAGTCCACAATTGCAATGGCGTCATGTATTAGCCAGCCTTCCTGCGCAGGCTGGCCAATCATGATGTTATTGCGTTGTCCAATTACCGTACAAGCGTAACGTAATACACAACTCTGTCACGCCTATGTACTTGCGGCGCGAAATATGTACGCCCATATTCCTTTGTGGTAGTGGCGTGTAAACCAGGAAAGGTATTCAACATGAAGTAAGCCGCAGGAGCTGTCGGCACTTCCTGGGAACGCAAATACCTTCAGTGGAGTACGCAGTTGAGGCGTGTATATGCGGAATCAGGGATCGGTATCCACCGTTAAAAACGCGCACGTGCGGTGGATACTTGTTGCTACCCTCAGTGGCGGCGTGTAAAGGTACCCTTAGTGATCATTCTAACCCCAATGATCTATTAGTGATCATTCTAACCACAATAATCTATTAGTGATCGTTCTATCCCCAATGATCTATTAGTGATTGTTCTCACCCCAGCATTCTTTGTCAGCTGTGTGAGTAGCCGTTACACAAGCGCCGCATGACTTTACTATAGTCGATGGCGCTTGTTTAAAGGTCTGAAATCGGCCCCTGTAAATATAACTTAAATGTTCTGTGTGATGGTACAATATGTTAGCAGTTGGGGCCCTACTTTTAACTTTTGCCCAGGGCCCCACTTTGTCTAAAATCGGCCCTGGGTGTAGAAGTGCACTGGGACCTTGACCATGTCAAGGGTGCATCAAAGAACCTCATTTGCATCCAAAATGTATAGTTTTGTTTAGGGCAAGGCAACCACAAAAAACTAAAATCCATGTATTATTTTTATACATACTGTAGCTGTATAAGTGCTTTATTTATCATTTTGGGATGACAGACTCCCTTTAAATTCACTAAAGACAGACTTATTGCAGTTCCTTTGTTCTGCAGCCTCCAGACAATTGCATCCTTCTGCTTTTAACATTCCATTCAATTGAGCAATTGTTGAAGAAATCACAACTGTGATGCAATTCAATTTTATGTCAATCACTGTAACACCTATTACTGAAATGTAACACGCAAAACAATATGTCCAGAGCTCTGGCCTTTGCTTGTACACGTGAATAGAAAATCACCTCTGCACTTACATGTCCATCTGCTGAATCATGGTCCACAGTAGTATAGTATAGATGATGCATTTCCTCAAAATATAAAGTTGTCCTTAGCAAACTTAGCCTAGTTGTAAAAGCATAAAACAAATGAATGTGGCTACTTTTACATATTCTCAATTATTATCACCAAATAAATGTAAAATGAGCTATTTTTTATTAAATACATGACTTAACCCCTTCATTCCAGCCCATCTTACATTTTTGTGTTTTCATTTTTCATTTCTCTTCCTTCCTCCAAAAGCCATACCTTTTTTATTTTCCCGTCAGTATATGATTTTATGCGGGACAAGTTGTACTTTTGAATGTAACCATTAATTTTACCATATAGTGTACTGTAAAATGGGAAAAAAAATCCAAACAAGGTGACATTTGCAAAAAAAAGTGCAATTCCAAGATTGTTTTTTGTTTTTTTTGTTCACCATGTTCACTATATTGTAAAACTGAACTGGCTGTATGATTCTCCACGTCAGTACATGTACATAGATACAAAACATGTATAGTCTTCTTTTAATTTAAGTAGTGAAAAAAAATTCAGAAGTTTGTGATGAGCACAGGGAGAGGGGTACTCGGACACCGGGATGGATTTGATGGCGGTGACGGGGAATCACGGGTGGTCGGGTTCCCGGTTCCGTGCCCTGGCTGTCATTTGTTTGGTGGGGAGGAAATATTTACAAGGATTAAGAATACGTGACGCCACCTGTGGATCCCAGTCATTTGGATACCAGCGCTGCAGGCCGGCCGCTGAGGTGATGATGGGTGCAGCTCAGTTTGGTACAGCTCTCCAAAGGTGGAGATTTACCTCAGGGCAGCGGTGATTGAGGATAAGGGGATGAGGGGAGTAGTTGTTCTTACCCCTCTGGACGAGATGATGATGCTCAGGCCCTCCGGGCACCGGCGAGAAGAAAGACAGACAACGACTCAACTTCAACTCCACTTTACTGGTACCGGCAGATGTTATAGAGAACACGGTACAGTCTGGTTTAATGGGTACTAGTTGTCAGTTCAGGGTACCCCTATGGAGTCTCTCGATGTTCCTCTTTGATAGTCTTTCGGGGTCTAAGTATGACCTTCGCTATTTCACAACCTTTTGCAGAGCTCTCCCGCCAGTCCCCTGATCATATACGGTGAGGTACGGTTATCCTTGACCGGTACGGATGGGAGCAGCTGGAACGCATTCTCTCTCCCGCCACCGGAATCCAGGCCGTCACCTTCATAGTCTAATCATATGTGTATGGACTCAGTGTCAAAAGAGCATGAAATATAGGATTACTATCTAGGACGTACCAGTACACACTGCCTTTGACGTCATTGCTAGGATAGCTAGTTGCAAGAGGGGACCGGCCCCAATCTGGCAACAACACTGCAAGGTTGAACCAGGAAACCGGAGACCACTGGGCTTTATGTGCAGTGGTCAACTACCATAGACAATCTGCAGGATGGTGGCTAGACCTAAGGTTTGAGGACGTGTCGACTGTTGCTCGACGGGGCTCGCAGCTATCAGCCTGGGTCACTGTAGCATGAAGGCACAGGGCAGGAGTGGCAAGTAAACCAGCACAGAGAAAGACAAGCTGGAAAGGCATACAGAAGGGGGTCTTGTTGGGGTTGACCTCGATTGCCTGGGAGTTTTCTGGACTGCTGACCTGGAGGACACAGTACTCGGCTGGGTTCCTTTGCACAAGCGTCAGTAAAAGTAAAAAAACCTGCATCATTTGTGTCCTCCTGGTATGTCCCACACCCGCCTTGACGCCTCCTGCACACCTAACCAACAACCCCCATCATCCCTATAGACTCTCATATCAACCCTGGGGAGCGTTACCATCCCGGCTGCTGCACCATCTGCCCCAGAGGTCCAAAACAGCAGCGCTGGTCACCCATGACCAGGTTGCACAGGTGGCATCACGAAAGACTCATAATCCCCTGTAAATAACCCCCATCATTGTACGGCCAGGGCCACAGAGCTACCAAGTACCCCAGGCCATTGTGGCCGTTGCACTTGCCTTCGGCCACGTGCACACACTGAGTATTTGATTATATTTTTACCTCAGTATTTGTAAGCCAAAACCAGGAGTGGAACAATCAGAGGAAAAGTATAATAGAAACACCTCACCACTTCTGTATTTATCAGCCATTCCTGGTTTTGGCTGCAAATACTGAGATAAAAACTCAAATAGTTAACATAGCTTCTTTTTTGATAACTGAAAGTTGTTTTCTTAATGTAAGCATATGAAAGCCTTGGTGTAAGGGCCCGATGTTACATGTGTATAAAACAGATGAGTGCAATGGAAGAAAAAATCGTAATGCACGGTGACCCATGGTGTTCAATGAGTAAGACTAGGGTCACACTTGCGTTGCGACCCTGGCATGACGGAACTGTAAAAACTTAGAAATTAGCTGCCCCATAGCAACCCGCAGTGTACCTTGACAGCGGCCACACACAGAGCTTCATGACGGATGCTTTTCCTCAGCGCACAGTAAACTCTGCACACACCATTTCATGTGCGCTCCTGAAAAGCGGCCACCCAGCAGCTCTGTGTGTGGCCGCTGTCAAAGTACACTGCAGGTTGCTATGGGGCAGCGTTCTCCAGAAGCGCATAGCGTTAACGGTATGCGCTTCTGGAGAACATTTCTAAGTCTTAAGCACAGCCCAGTAAAATAAGCTAATAACGCTAGTCTGACCCTAGGTTTATCCAACTTCTCTGGATGAAAATTGGTCTGCAGCCTTTAGCCTTAAAGTTGGGAAAGCAACTACAGGGGTATGTAAAAGATGCTGTGTGAGGCTGCTACACTGAACTTTAGTGATATAATATAGAGGAGGGTTTGATATTGGGAGTAGAAGAAATATGTGATCTGTAAGTATTTGAGAATAAAGATGAGTGGATCCGTAGACGTTTGGGCTCTGGGGCTTTAAGCAAACTTTAGATAAAGTTTTGTTCTTTATCCGAACCTCATTAATAGAGACTGATTGGGCCTTTCTGTTCTCTGCCCACATGTAGCCATAAACAAACAACTTCTGCAGTAGTGATGGCTAGGTTTTTTTTCTTATTTTGAACACACTACATCCAATAATACTGATTTTACCCCCAGTGCAGTTATTCAAACACTGCAAGTGGCTCGCATTGGGCTGAGCACCTGGAATACCTGAGCACAGCGATGCGCCTTCCAGTGGTTTATGTACATAAAACCCCTGAACTCCAAACCCGAACACTGATTTTTTTGTAAAGTCTGTATTCGGCACGAATTTGGGTCTGCTCCTATCTACACATGAACACTTCACTACATACATATTACTAATAAATAAAGGAATTAAAGTGTTAAGGACGTTGGTAAGTATGTGTGGTCCCAACATTCCTATAATTGGTCAGCTGGCTTCTCTCATCTATTAGCTGGTCATCCAGAAGCTTTGACAGGCTAGGAAATAAGTCAAACAACCTGCAATGGCAGCCAATCATGCTGCACATGTGCTGCCCAGTGGTGACTATTGGCAGACAAGTAAATTGTAATTTTAATGCCATCACTTCATAGCAGTGATTAATTAACACTTCTGTTGCAGAAAGGTGGTACTGGTGGTGCTCTGATGGTAGGAGAATAATGATTAGTTGATGAACCCATTTCACTTAATGGAAGTCACTGGTTGGAAGTTCAGCTCTCTGCCAACATACAGCCAGCGATAAGAAAGACACTTCAGGGAGTGAAAGGGCATTGATACTTTTTTTACATTTTGGAAACACCCAACACCCAAAAACTGTGCTCTTAAATCCAGTGCAAGCCAATCAAACGCTGCATGTGGCTTGCACTGGGCCAAGCATCAACTGTATCCGACCACAGGGATGCCTGCTCCAGTGCTTTTGAAATGTAAAGCACCCAAAATCTGAACATGAACAGGTTTGCTAAACACCAAGAAGTTTGGTAACCTGAACTGAACCGAACCTTGAAAGGTTCGCTCATCTCTCGTAAAGACCAGAAAAATTTGCACTAAATAAAAAGACCCATATCTCTGGAATCATATGCAGAGTTAAAAAAAAACAGATTACTTATCAAGAATAACATAAAAGCAGAAATCAGCTCCTTTTGACCTAGTCACAGGTCCTCTCTAATGGCCGCTTTACACGTCCCGATATCGTCGTCCAACTTCGATAAAAAGTCAGGTGGTTCGTGCCTTGGCGCCGATATCGTTCGTCCGTTGTGTGGTGTGAATGTGCAATTCGATGCAAGAACGATGCCAAAACGATATCGGGGAAGAAATGAGCAGGCTCTCCAACTGCCCGATATTGGATGGACGATCTGACAGGATCGTGCTGTGTGACAGCCCAACAACGATTTGGAGAACAACTTCCCCCTATTCTCTCCCATGTTAAATGGTCGTTCCCTGGTTCGCGCGTCCAAGGGGGCGTATACATTGCAGTGGCGTTGCCTGCCGATATCTGCCTGTGTGACAGCTCCTATGCGATCTTGGATTACTGCCAAAAAAGTGCGTGCTCCCGTGCCGTTGTGTACAATATCGAAACGATGTTGGGACGTGTAAAGCGGCCATTAGCATCAGCTGAGTGTCCTCTTGGATTATCCACCCCTAAACTTGAGTACTCAGTAACTACTACTCAAACTATCTCCTGACCATTCAATTGCTGTCTATCTGTACTGCGATTTGAAAGAGTTTGCAATTTTAAGAATTTTATTTTATTCCCCTACATAATTGATGTTGACCTGCACAAAATATTCTGCTCGTGTTCTTCTCACTGATTTCTTAATTACATTAATTTGGACCACACAGACTGAATCATGTAAAAGAAATGCACATTAGAAATAATTTAATTCATTCCAGGTTCCTACAATTGGGAGCTAAATAGTCAAATAGGAGAAATTTCTCTCACTAGAAAGATCTTTTGTGGTTTTATTAATCTTAGTAGAAGAGGTCAGCTTGCTTTATTCACCTGATTAGTCTAACTTTACAGATGAATGATTTACCTAGACAGATGACTGGCTTGGACAAACACTGCATAGAAAAGTTAAGACTGAATACTGAACTAATTATATGAAGGCTATAATGTGCAAGATAATATAGAAAGCAATATATAATTAGGAAACAAAGCCTCACATTTGCGCTTGCATTCAACTCATTACAGAGTTTCGAGCATCATGCCAATATGGTCCATCCAGGCAAAAATGTTTCTAAGAACGGAGTTGCATGACCTCCATCAAATTTCTCTTTATGTAAGTATTCTCCCATGGAAAAAAATGCCTTTAGACTAGACTACTTCCATGCAAACCTCAAATTACTTAGGTGGGTGATGAAAAAATACTGCAAATGCTTTACAAAAAATAGTGGCACTATTAGTTTATTTTAATCAATTAGAAAAAAGCAAGATGAATGAATCAAAGTTCTAAATGAAATCATTAATTTTGTGCGAAAGTCCTACTTTATTAACTTTATATAAATATATATATATATGTATATATATATATATATATATATTTTTTTTTTTTAAACTAAACCATTACAAGTGTTATGTTACATCAGTGGTGGGGAAATCCAGGCCTCGTGGGGACAGGTCATGTTTTCAGGATTTCCTTAAGTTACCATTACACGGCTTGACATTGGAGCGATGTTGGCAACAAACTCGTGGGTGCGCGGTCCTTTCCGACATCGTTTTCACATCGTTGGTGCGATGTCACACGTCTAGATATCGTAGAAGACTCACCAACAATGTTGAGAGCAGGTATTGTTTGCAAACCCCGTGAACGATCCCTGCTCCATTGCTGTAAACGACATTGTTATCGCGGTGTCAAACACAACGATATACCAGGTTGGCTGATCATTGATCGTGTGGTTTTAGAACATGTTCTCAAACCTGCGATCAACGATCCAATGATTTATCGTTACAACATTGCAGAGTCACACACAACGACGTCCTAACGGTGTCGCTGGAACGACTCCAAACCTGTGACGTATCAGCAACATCGTTATCGATGTGGTGCCGTGTAACGGGGCCTTTGGTATTGCACAGAAGATTGGACCCATCACCAGTGCAGCTGATTATATTATCCCCTGTGCAATACTATGGAAATCCTGAAAACATGATGCTTTACCTTGGAATACCCTCATTAGATGCTTCAGTGGAAAATATAAGTCAGTCTAATGCTATTAAAGGGAATAAACCAGCAGGTTTTAGGGCTATAAAGTGAAGCCCTTGACATATAAATGGGTTTTTCTTTTTTTTCTCTTCTTCTCTTTCTCCCCAACCTAAGGCCCTTTTCACACGTCTGAGCAAATAACTCGTGTGAGAGGGGCCGTTTTCTAAATCCATGTATGTCATTCGTGTGAGGTCTGTATGCAATCTGTGTAAGGCTAGGGTCACACTTGGCATGCGTTTTTATGGTGCTTTTTCGCAGCCTGTGTTTTTGCATGCATTTTTGGTGATAGGTGTGGGGGACCCTTAAAAAACACATGCAAAAACGCATGCGGAAACACATGGTACCATTTAGTGCCACATAAAAACGCATGCGTTTCCCATAGGGCCCCATGCTAAAAAATGCATGCGTTTTTTAAAAGAACCAAAAGACGCTGCTTGCAGTATTTTTTGGTGCTGAGCCAAAAACGCATCCCAAAAACGCATGGTACATTCAGACATGCGTTTTTGCTACTGGGGCATGCGTTTTTTGCATGGGGGACTATGGATGCGTTTTTGCATGCGTTTTAACAATACGCAAGTCTCAAAAACGCATGTAAAATCTGCAAGTGTGACCTTAGCCTTAGCGAGTGGCCCTGGGAGTGAGTGACAGGCAGCATTGCTGGAGACTGGTAAGTATAAAAATCCTTTTATTTTTAGTGCAAACATTTTGCTCAGGTCCATGCACACGGATATCACACTGATGATATCTGTGTGCGGGACGTTTTTGGCAAGGACCCATTGACCTGAATGGGTCCATGTGTCCCTGCTGCTACCCAAAAATTAACATGTTGCTGTGTGGAGCACACGGATACTACGGAGACATGGTCTGTGTGTAAACATGGACATGTAAATAGAACCATTTAATAACATGTACAGTGTTGGCTAAAAGTATTGACACCCCTGCAATTCTGTCAGATAATACTCCGTTTCTTCCTGAAAATGATTGCAATCACATATTCTTTGGTATTATTATCTTCATTTAATTTGTATTCCATGAAAAAAACACAAAAAGAATTGTCCTAAAGCCAAATTGGATATAATTCCACACCAAACATAAAAAAGGGCGTGGACAAAAGTATTGGTACTGTTAGAAAATCATGTGATGCTTCTCTAATTTGTGTAATTAACAGCACCTGTAACTTACCTGTGGCACCTAACAGGTGTTGGCAGTAACTAAATCACACTTGCAGCCAGTTGGCATGGATTAAAGTTTACTCAACCTCTGCCCCGTGTCCTTGTGTGTACCACATTGAGCATGGAGAAAAAGAAAGAAGACCAAAGAACTGTCTGAGGACTTGAGAAACCAAATTGTGAGGAAGAATGACCAATCTCAAGGCTACAAGTCCAGATCCAAAGACCTGAATGTTCTTGTGTCTACCGTGCGCAGTGTCATCAAAAAATTTAAAGCCCATGGCGCTGTGGCTAACCTCCCTAGATGTAAACGGAAAAGAAAAATTGACAAGAGATTTCAACGCAAGATTGTGCGGATAGTGGATAGAGAACCTTGACTAACATCCAAACAAGTTCAAGCTGCCCTGCCGTCCGATGGTACAACAGTATCAACCCGTACTATCCATCGGTGTCTGAATGAAAAGAGACTTTATGGTGGGAGACCCAGGAAGACCCCACTTCTTACCCCGAGACATAAAAAAGCCAGGCTGGAGTTTGCCAAAACTTACCTGAGAAAGCCTAAAATGTTTTGGAAGAATGCTCTCTCTTTTTGGGCAAAGGCATCAACATAGAGTTTACAGGAGAAAAAAAGAGGCATTCAAAGAAAAGAACACGGTCCCTACAGTCAAACATGGCGGAGGTTCCCTAATATTATGGGGTTGCTTTGCTGCCTCTGGCACTGGACTGCTTGACCGTGTGCATGGCATTATGAAGTCTGAAGACTACCAACAAATTTTGCAGCATAATGTAGGGCCTCCCTCAGAGGTCATGAGTCTTCCAGCAGGACAATGACCCAAAACACACTTCAAAAAGCATTAGAAAATGGTTTGAGAGAAAGCACTGGAGACTTCTAAGGTGGCCAGCAATGAGTCCAGACCTGAATCCCATAGAACACCTGTGGAGAGATCTAAAAATGGCAGTTTGGAAAAGGCATCCTTCAAATATCAGGGACCTGGAGCAGTTTGCCAAAGAAGAATGGTCTAAAATTCCAGCAGAGCATTGTAAGAAACTCATTGATGGCTACCGGAAGCGGTTGATCGCAGTTATTTTGGCTAAAGGTTGTGCAACCAAGTATTAGGCTGAGGGTGCCAATACTTTTGTCCGGCCCATTGTTGGAGTTTTGTGTGAAATGATCAATGTTTTGCTTTTTGCTTCATTCTCTTTTGTGTTTTTTCATTGAAGACAAATTAAATGAAGATAATAATTAGTGATGAGCGAGTACTAAAATGCTCGGGTGCTCGAAGCTCGGGCCGAGCATCCCGAGATACTCGTGTACTCGGCCCGAGTAACGAGCCCAATGTTATCCTATGGGAGACACGAGTATTTTTATGAAATGACTGCCGGCTGCCTGGAAAAACCCTAAAAATGTCACAAAAGTCTCAGAAGAGTGCTGAAATGACATGGCAACACCATGGGGAAGACCCCTGGAAGCATTTCTCACTCAAAAGTCAGAGATGTAAACAATGTTGTCCGAGTTTCACGCCAATTTTACGGAGTGTCCAGAAAACCTTCCAAAATGACACCAAAATGAATATTTATGGTGGAAATGTTAAGGGCACATACCCAATAGTGAGATACAGCTGGTGTATGTCACTTTTTGTGATTACATAAAAGATTTTACGTGAAAACATTGTGCGACACTCCGATGACCCTGACAAGAGACGTACATGAAGCCCTGTGTACAAATAAAGTGCCCATTTTGAGGAACTGGGTCTATTGTAGTATCTTCCTTTGCAAGGGCAGTCAAAAATTGGGAGGTTCACCAATGCCCCTGGATACAGAGATGCAGGATGGCCTGTAAACAAGAACTGGGTGTATTGTAGTATACCCCTTTGGTCAGGGCAGCCAAAAATTGGGAGGCTCCTCTTTGTCCCTGGATGGAGACATGCAGGAGGGCCTGTTAAGAAGAACAGGGTGTATTGTAGTATAGCCCTTTTGTCAGGCCAGCAAAAAATTGGGAGGTTCAACAATCACCCATGCATACAGACATGTAGTAGGGCCTGTAACCCTCAAGTGGGTGTATTGTAGTAGAGCCCTTTGGTCAGGGCAGCCAAAAATTGGGAGGTTCAACAATCACCCATGCATACAGATATGTAGTAGGGCCTGTAACCCTCAAGTGGGTGTATTGTAGTATAGCCCTTTGGTCAGGGCAGCCAAAAATTGTGAGGCTCCTATTTGTCCCTGGATGGAGACGTGCAGGAGGGCCTGTTAAGAAGAACTGTGTGTATTGTAGTAGAGCCCTTTGGTCAGGGCAGACAAAAATTGGGAGGCTCCTATTTGTCCCTGGATGGAGACGTGCAGGAGGGCCTGTTAAGAAGAACTGGGTGTATTGTAGTGTAGCCCTTTGGTCAGGACAGCCAAAAATTGGGAGGTTCAACAATCACCCATGCATACAGACATGTAGTAGGGCCTGTAACCCTCAAGTGGGTGTATTGTAGTAGAGCCCTTTGGTCAGGGCAGCCAAAAATTTGGAGGTTCAACAATGACCCATGCATACAGACATGTAGTAGAGGCCTGTAACCCTCAAGTGGGTGTATTGTAGTATAGCCCTTAGGTCAGGGCAGCCAAAAATTGTGAGGCTCCTCTTTGTCCCTGGATGGAGACGTGCAGGAGGGCCTGTTAAGAAGAACAGGGTGTATTGTAGTAGAGCCCTTTGGTCAGGGCAGCCAAAAATTGGGAGGTTCAACAATCACCCATGCATACAGACATGTAGTAAGGCCTGTAACCCTCAAGTGGGTGTATTGTAGTAGAGCCCTTTGGTCAGGGCAGCCAAAAATTGGGAGGTTCAACAATCACCCATGCATACAGACATGTAGTAGGGCCTGTAACCCTCAAGTGGGTGTGTTGTAGTAGAGCCCTTAGGTCAGGGCAGCCAAAAATTGTGAGGCTCCTCTTTGTCCCTGGATGGAGAGAAGCAGGAGGGCCTGTTAAGAAGAACAGGGTGTATTGTAGTAGAGCCCTTTGGTCAGGCCAGCCAAAAATTGGGAGGTTCAACAATCACCCATGCATACAGACATGTAGTAGGGCCTGTAACCCTCAAGTGGGTGTATTGTAGTGTAGCCCTTAGGTTAGGGCAGCCAAAAATTGTGAGGCTCCTCTTTGTCCCTGGATGGAGAGATGCAGGAGGGCCTGTTAAGAAGACAGGGTGTATTGTAGTAGAGCCCTTTGGTCAGGCCAGCCAAAAATTGGGAGGTTCAACAATCACCCATGCGTACAGACATGTAGTAGGGCCTGTAACCCTCAAGTGGGTGTATTGTAGTAGAGCCCTTTGGTCAGGCAGCCAAAAATTGGGAGGTTCAACAATCACCCATGCATACAGACATGTAGTAGGGCCTGTAACCCTCAAGTGGGTGTATTGTAGTAGAGCCCTTTGGTCAGGGCAGCCAAAAATTGGGAGGTTCAACAATCACCCATGCATACAGACATGTAGTAGGGCCTGTAACCCTCAAGTGGGTGTATTGTAGTATATAGCCCTTTGGTCAGGGCAGCCAAAAATTGTGAGGCTCCTATTTGTCCCTGGATGGAGTCGTGCAGGAGGGCCTGTTAAGAAGAACTGGGTGTATTGTAGTAGAGCCCTTTGGTCAGGGCAGCCAAAAATTGGGAGGTTAAACAATCACCCATGCATACAGACATGTAGTAGGGCCTGTAACCCTCAAGTGGGTGTATTGTAGTATAGCCCTTAGGTCAGGGCAGCCAAAAATTGTGGAGGCTCCTCTTTGTCCCTGGATGGAGAGAAGCAGGAGGGCCTGTTAAGAAGAACAGGGTGTATTGTAGTAGAGCCCTTTGGTCAGGCCAGCCAAAAATTGGGAGGTTCAACAATCACCCATGCATACAGACATGTAGTAGGGCCTGTAACCCTCAAGTGGGTGTATTGTAGTGTAGCCCTTAGGTCAGGGCAGCCAAAAATTGTAAGGCTCCTCTTTGTCCCTGGATGGAGACGTGCAGGAGGGCCTGTTAAGAAGAACAGGGTGTATTGTAGTAGAGCCCTTTGGTCAGGGCAGCCAAAAATTGGGAGGCTCCTATTTGTCCCTGGATGGAGACGTGCAGGAGGGCCTGTTAAGAAGAACTGGGTGTATTGTAGTAGAGCCCTTTGGTCAGGGCAGCCAAAAATTGGGAGGTTCAACAATCACCCATGCATACAGACATGTAGTAGGGCCTGTAACCCTCAAGTGGGTGTATTGTAGTAGAGCCCTTTGGTCAGGGCAGCCAAAAATTGGGAGGTTCAACAATCACCCATGCATACAGACATGTAGTAGGGCCTGTAACCCTCAAGTGGGTGTATTGTAGTGTGTAGCCCTTAGGTCAGGGCAGCCAAAAATTGTGAGGCTCCTCTTTGTCCCTGGATGGAGACGTGCAGGAGGGCCTGTTAAGAAGAACAGGGTGTATTGTAGTGTAGCCCTTTTGTCAGGGCAGCCAAAAATTGTGAGGCTCCTCTTTGTCCCTGGATAGAGACATGTAGTAGGGCCTGTAACCCTCAAGTGGGTGTATTGTAGTGTAGCCCTTAGGTCAGGGCAGCCAAAAATTGTGAGGCTCCTCTTTGTCCCTGGATGGAGACGTGCAGGAGGGCCTGATAAGAAGAACAGGGTGTATTGTAGTGTAGCCCTTTTGTCAGGGCAGCCAAAAATTGTGAGGCTCCTCTTTGTCCCTGGATAGAGACATGTAGTAGGGCCTGTAACCCTCAAGTGGGTGTATTGTAGTGTAGCCCTTAGGTCAGGGCAGCCAAAAATTGTGAGGCTCCTCTTTGTCCCTGGATGGAGACGTGCAGGAGGGCCTGTTAAGAAGAACAGGGTGTATTGTAGTGTAGCCCTTTTGTCAGGGCAGCCAAAAATTGTGAGGCTCCTCTTTGTCCCTGGATAGAGACGTGTAGGAGTACCTAAAAACATTTTTCCCATTGAAAAGGAGCGGGTCTCCTGTCGTTGTAATGCCCATTCTAACAGAATGGGCTAAAAAATTTACCACTGCGGGTATACCTCAAACAAGAGCCTAACTATTCTAACGCTCATCATGGTGTCACATGAGGAGAAGGAGTAGCAGTCCAGCGATTAGCCAAAGTACGGAAGTGTGTACCCATGGGTGAGTGGAGGTACATGTCAAATTCAAATAACAAAATAAAATTCAGTTGTCATTTGCTGGTGGTGTGGTGAAGTCTGGCCCAATCCAACCCTTGTTCATCTTGATCAGAGTGAGCCTGTCCGCATTTTCAGTTGACAGGCGGGTGCGTTTATCAGTGATGATTCCACCTGCTGCACTGAAAACACGCTCTGATAAAACTCTAGCGGCAGGGCAGGCCAGGACTTCCAAGGCGTAGAGAGCCAATTCATGCCACGTGTCGAGCTTGGAGACCCAATAATTGAAAGGCACCGATGAATCTCGCAGTACAGTTGTTCGATCTGCAAGGTACTCCTTCAGCATCTGCCCGAACTTAGCATTTCTGGTGGCACTACCCCGCACCTCAGGGGCTGTGGTACGTGAGGGGCTGAGAAAACTGTCCCACATCGTAAAGACAGTTCCCCTGCCTCTGGCGGATTGGACTTGTGCCCCTCTCGGCCGTACGCCTTGGTTGTCCATCGAATCCTGACCTATGCCGCTAGCGTTTTGTGAGGGGAAGGATTTCACAACTTCCGTGACTATGGCCCTCTGGAACTGCAGCATTTTGGCTGACCTCTCCGCCTCAGGAATGAGAGACATAAAGTTCTCCTTGTAGCGTGGGTCTAAGAGTGTTGCCAACCAGTACTGATTGTCGGCCAAGATGTTCTGAACGCGAGGGTCACGAGACAGGCAGCTTACCATAAAGTCAGCCATGTGCGCCAGACTCTTAACAGCCATCACATCAGTATCCAGACCAACACGATGACTGAACATGCTGTCCTCCTCCTCCTCCTCCTCCTCCTCCTCATCTCCCCTGTCCTCTGGCCAGCCATGCTGAATCTAGGGTATGACTGGTGTGCATGTCATATCCCCAATTTGGCCTGAGAGTTGCTCCATGTCTTCATCCTCCTCCTCCTCCTCGTCATAGTCCTCCACTACACGTTGTGATGACATGAGGCTGGGCTGTGTGTTTTCACCCACACCCACTACAGTTTCTTGCTCTAAGTCATCGCGCTCTGCCTGCAATGCATCCTCTTTTATTTTCAGCAGAGACCGTTTTAGAAGGCAGAGTAGTGGTATGGTGATGCTAATAATGGCGTCATCACCGCTCACCATCTTGGTGGAGTCCTCAAAGTTTTGGAGGACGGTGCATAGGTCCGACATCCATCTCCACTCCTCAGGTGTTATGTGTGGAGTTTGACCCATTTCCCGACGGCTTAGGTGATGCAGGTAGTCCACAACTGCCCTCTTCTGCTCACATATCCTGACCAACATGTGCAGCGTTGAATTCCAACGCGTGGGGACATCACACACCAGTCTGTGGGCCGGAAGACGCAAACGGCGCTGAAAGCTTGCAAGGCCGGCTGAAGCAGCAGGTGACTTGCGAAAATGTGCAGACAGACGCCGAACTTTTACCAGCAGGTCAGACACCTCCGGGTATGACTTCACAAACCTCTGAACCACCAGGTTGAGCACATGGGCCACGCATGGAACATGCGTCAGCTGCCCTCGCCTCAAAGCTGCCACCAGGTTCCGGCCATTGTCACACACGACCTTTCCTGGCTTTAGGTTCAGAGGTGTGAGCCAGTGATCTGCCTGCTGTTTCAGAGCTGTCCACACCTCTTCTGCATTGTGGGGTTTGTCACCTATGCAGACTAGCTTCAGCACAGCCTGTTGCCGCTTTGCAGAGGCAGTGCTGCAGTTCTTCCAGCTTGGGACTGGTGTGGAGGGTACAGTGGATGAGGATGCGCAGGTGGAGGAGGAGGAGGCTGAAAAGCATGACATTCCGGAGCTGTAGAGTGTCGGTGAAACCATGACAGAGGTAGGGCCTGCTATCCTTGGTGTGGGAAGGACGTGTTCCGTCCCTCGCTCAGACTGGGTCCCAGCCTCCACAATATTAATCCAGTGTGCCGTCAAGGAGATGTAGCGGCCTTGCCCACAAGCACTTGTCCACGTGTCTGTGGTTAGGTGGACTTTGGCTGAAACAGCATTGTTCAGGGCACGTGTGATGGTGTTGGACACGTGGTTATGCAATGCGGGGACGGCACATCTGGAGAAATAGTGTCGGCTGGGGACCGAGTAACGTGGGACAGCAGCCGCCATCAGGTCGCGGAATGCGTCCGTCTCCACCAGACGGAAAGGCAACATTTCTAGCGCTATGAGTCGCGAAATGTGAGCATTGAGGACTGTGGCATGTGGGGCATTGGCAGCGTATTTGCGCCTGCGTTCAAATGTTTGCTGAATGGATAATTGAACGCTGCGCTGGGACAAGGACGTGGTTGATGGTGGCGTAATTTGTGCTTCAGCAACTTCAGGTGCAGGACCGGAGGCTTGTTCGCAGCCAGCATGGACAGGGGATTGGCTTGCATGCACAACAGCCGAAGACGTAGCAGTGACATCAGCACGCACCGCTCCTCGACTCTGTGGTACTTCCCACAAAGTCGGGTGCTTGGCTGACATGTGCCTGATCATGCTGGTGGTGGTCAGGCTGCTAGTTTTCGTACCCCTGCTGATAGTGGCATGGCAGGTGTGGCAAATGGCCTTTTTAGAGTCTTCTGGAGCCAACTTAAAAAACTCCCAGACTCGGGAAGACCGAACATTTGCACAGGCACCTTGAGTCGTGTTGTTGTTCCGGGGAACGGTTGCCTGCCTTCTGCCTGCGGACGCACCCCTGCTTCGTACTGGCTGTTGTGATGCTACGCCTCCCTCCCCCTGTGCACTGCTGTCCTCGCTCTGCATATCCTCCTGCCATGTAGGGTCAGCTACTGGATCATCCACCACGTCGTCTTCCTCTTCCGCACCCTGATCCTCCTCCTGACTTCCTGGCAATTGTGTCCTCATCGTCCACCCCTTGTTGAGACACTTTGACAACGTTCCGTTCGTCATAACGCGGCTGCTCAAATATTTGGGCATCTGTACATACCATCTCCTCATGACCCACTTCAAGAGGAGGTGGCGACAGGCCAGATTCTGCGAATGGATACGTGAACAGCTCTTCCGAGTGTCCTAGTGTGGGATCTGTAATGTCCGTGGACGTGTAATCGGCCAGGTGGTAGGAAGGAGGATCAGGTTGGGAAATGTGCGGTGCAGTATCACGGCTACTGACAGTTGACCGTGCGGAAGACAGGGTGTTTGTGGAGGTGCCCATCTGACTTGAAGCATTATCCGCTATCCAAGTAACAACCTGTTGACACTGGTCTTGGTTCAACAGTGGTGTACTGCTGCGGGCCCCAAGAATTTGGGACAGGACGTGCGAGCGAGGAGATGTGGCCCTTTGTTGTTGCGAAATGAGTGCTTGCACACGACCTCGGCCTCTGCCTGCACCACCATCACGTCCACTTCCTTGTTCCTTGCCAACGCCTTTGCGCATTTTGCCTGTATAGAGCGACAACTGCCTGGTGACTGTGGAGGTCACAGGAGATTAGGATTTTAGTTCCCTAACCTGTATAAAGGTATGACGTACAACAGTGTGGTGACTGTTGAGATGACAAGAGTTAGGATTTTAGTTCCCTAACCTGTAGAAACGTATGACGTACAACAGTGTGGTGACTGTTGAGATGACAAGAGTTAGGATTTTAGTTCCCTAACTTGTAGAAACGTATGACGTACAACAGTGTGGTGACTGTTGAGATGACAAGAGTTAGGATTTTTGTTCCCTAACTTGTAGAAACTTATGACGTACACCAGTGTGGTGACTGTTGAGATGACAATAGTTAGGATTTTAGTTCCCTAACTTGTAGAAACTTATGACGTACAACAGTGTGGTGACTGTTGAGATGACAAGAGTTAGGATTTTAGTTCCCTAACTTGTAGAAACTTATGACGTACAACAGTGTGGTGACTGTTGAGATGACAAGAGTTAGGATTTTAGTTCCCTAACTTGTAGAAACTTATGACGTACAACAGTGTGGTGACTGTTGAGATGACAAGAGTTAGGATTTTAGTTCCCTAACTTGTAGAAACCTATGACGTACAACAGTGTGGTGACAGTTGAGATGACAAGAGTTAGGATTTTAGTTCCCTAACCTGTAGAAACGTATGACGTACAACAGTGTGGTGACTGTTGAGATGACAAGAGTTAGGATTTTTGTTCCCTAACTTGTAGAAACGTATGACGTACAACAGTGTGGTGACTGTTGAGATGACAAGAGTTAGGATTTTAGTTCCCTAACTTGCAGAAACCTATGACGTACAACAGTGTGGTGACAGTTGAGATGACAAGAGTTAGGATTTTAGTTCCCTAACCTGTAGAAACGTATGACGTACAACAGTGTGGTGACTGTTGAGATGACAAGAGTTAGGATTTTTGTTCCCTAACTTGTACAAACTTATGACGTACAACAGTGTGGTGACTGTTGAGATGACAAGAGTTAGGATTTTAGTTCCCTAACTTGTAGAAACGTATGACGTACAACAGTGTGGTGACTGTTGAGATGACAAGAGTTAGGATTTTAGTTCCCTAACTTGTAGAAACGTATGACGTACAACAGTGTGGTGACTGTTGAGATGACAAGAGTTAGGATTTTTGTTCCCTAACTTGTACAAACTTATGACGTACAACAGTGTGGTGACTGTTGAGATGACAAGAGTTAGGATTTTAGTTCCCTAACTTGTAGAAACGTATGACGTACAACAGTGTGGTGACTGTTGAGATGACAAGAGTTAGGATTTTAGTTCCCTAACTTGTAGAAACGTATGACGTACAACAGTGTGGTGACTGTTGAGATGACAATAGTTAGGATTTTAGTTCCCTAACTTGTAGAAACTTATGACGTACAACAGTGTGGTGACTGTTGAGATGACAAGAGTTAGGATTTTAGTTCCCTAACTTGTAGAAACTTATGACGTACAACAGTGTGGTGACTGTTGAGATGACAAGAGTTAGGATTTTAGTTCCCTAACTTGTAGAAACGTATGACGTACAACAGTGTGGTGACTGTTGAGATGACAAGAGTTAGGATTTTTGTTCCCTAACTTCTACAAACTTATGACGTACAACATGTGTGGTGACTGTTGAGATGACAAGAGTTAGGATTTTAGTTCCCTAACCTGTAGAAACGTATGACGTACAACAGTGTGGTGACTGTAATGGTTTGAAGAGAGGATTTTAGTCCCTAACCTGTATTAAGGTAGTACGTACACCTGTCTGGTGACTGTTTTGATGACAACAGTTAGGATTTAAGTTCCCTAACCTGTATTAAGGTAGTACGTACACCTGTCTGGTGACTGTAATGGTTTGAAGAGAGGATTTTAGTCCCTAACCTGTATTAAGGTAGTACGTACACCTGTCTGGTGACTGTTTTGATGACAAGAGTTAGGATTTTAGTTCCCTAACCTATATTAAGGTAGTACGTACACCTGTCTGGTGACTGTAATGGTTTAAAGAGAGGATTTTAGTCCCTAACCTGTATTAAGGTAGTACGTACACCTGTCTGGTGACTGTTTTGATGACAAGAGTTAGGATTTTAGTTCCCTAACCTGTATTAAGGTAGTACGTACACCTGTCTGGTGACTGTAATGGTTTGAAGAGAGGATTTTAATCCCTAACCTGTATTAAGGTAGTACGTACACCTGTCTGCTGACTGTTTTGATGACAAGAGTTAGGATTTTAGTTCCCTAACCTGTATTAAGGTATTACGTACACCTGTCTGGTGACTGTAATGGTTTGAAGAGAGGATTTTAGTCCCTAACCTGTATTAAGGTAGTACGTACACCTGTCTGGTGACTGTTTTGATGACAAGAGTTAGGATTTTTGTTCCCTAACCTGTATTAAGGAAGTACGTACACCTGTCTGGTGACTGTAATGGTTTGAAGAGAAAATTTTAGTCTCTAACCTGTATTAAGGTACTAAGTACAAAGTGTGGTGACTCTAATGGTCACAGAAAAGCTTGGATTCCAATCTGTATCACCCTGCCTATATCCTCCTAGATTAGTCCTGAGAAGGACTGTTCTGGTCACTGGAAATCTTGGACTCCGATCTGGATCACCCTGCCTATGTCCTCCTAGATTAGTCCTGAGAAGGACTGTTGTGGTCAGCAGCAGTTTGCAGCCCTGATCCGGATCTACCTATGAGGGCGGCAAATCTGTCCCTAATCAGCAGCAGACACTCTCCCTACACTCACTGTCTGGAAGGCTGTGTGCCGAGCACAGCGCGCCGGGACTTATAAAGGCTCGGTGACGCTGTGCAGGCCGGCCAATCACTGCTATACCACAACTAACAGGGCTGTGGCATTGCAGTGGTCTGTCAGCCAATCCCTGCATGTGGGCTGGCTCTCAAAAGAGCGCCAACATGGAGAGATGACGACCACGAGCACAGCACGAGTGATACTCGTGCGAGTAACGAGTAGTGCCGAGCATGTTCGCTCAACACTAATAATAATACCAAAGAATTTGTGATTGCAATCATTTTCAGGAAGAAACTGAGTATTATCTGACAGAATTTCAGGGGTGTCAATACTTTTGGCCACAACTGTATATATGTATGTCTGTGTCTCCAGCATGTGGCTACATGGTGGGCACATGTACCAGAGACATGGGTCCAGGGCTGTCAGGTTTACACCAGGCCGCCCCGGACCTGATCATGCCATGATGTGAAACCGGCCTAACCAATGTGCAGCTTGTTAGGGAGAGCTATGAAAGCTGCATCTAATGATATTTTACACTACTATATGTGCATTCTGCTCTTATGCCAGGTGAGTGCATTTAAGTTGATACAATCAGCATCAGTTTGTTTGAAAATACTACTCTCAGATGGGTGCTGTTTTTCTTGTTTTCTCTTTTAATTTCTCCATCGCAGAGAAATATCTTTCCTATACTTTTTTTTTTAGTTTTTTATTTACCATGTTCACCTTATGGTAAGGGTGCGTGCACACGGTCCGGAGGAGCTGTGTGTTGGACGCAACTCCTCCAGACCTGAGGGAAGCCACGAGTGGCCGCAGGGAGACCGCAGCCGCCCTGTACTCACCGTGTGCAGCGCGGCTTCTCCCAGCAGTCACTTAATGGCAGCCGCTTCCGACTCCGCAGTATGAAATGAACATGCAGAGGAGCGGACTCCCGGTAACCCGCACCGCAGCTCCAAACATGCTGCGGGCGGGCAAAGCATAGTGAGGATGGGATTTCTTGAAATCCCATCCACTATACTTGTACTCTACTGTGCAGCGTTTTGGACTCAGCGGCAAGACGCTGCGTTCAAAACCCTGCGTACACTGATCGTGTGCACACACCCTGAAACTGACCTGTTGGTATTGTTCCCCTGGTCAGTTCGAGATTGAAGATACAAAACATGTATACTTTAACTTCTAAGTGGTGAAAAGAAATCATAAGCTTTTTTTAAGAAAAAAAAAGATGCGTGCATTTGTCGCTATTTTCTGCGACCCATAGCGTTCTCATCTGGGGCTGTGATTATTTTTTGTGCCTTGAGCGGACGTTTTTAATTATATAATTTTTATTGCATTTTATTGCAGTGTTGCAGCGACCAAAAAAACCTGTAATTTTGGCATTGTTATGTTTTTTGTCGCTACTCAGATCATCGATCAGATTCATTGATTTTATATTTTGATGAATTGAGCAGTTCTGAAAGTGGTGGTATCAAGTATGTGTGTTTTTTTTTACATTTAATTTCAATGGGGCAAAAGGGGGTTGGATTGAACTTCCAAGTTTTTTTAATTTTTCCTATTTTTAACACTTTTTCACTTTTTATTCATTTTACTTGTCCCCTTAGGGTATGTGCCCAGAGGACGTTTTTGGAGCAGTGCTTAACGCAGCAAAACCTGAGGATCCTAGAGTCCTTGACAGGAGAAATGCTATGATCTTGTCTGCGTTTTTTGCACTTTTTTGCGCGTTTGTACTGCGTTTTTACTGCGTTTTTTGTGCTTTTTTCCTGCGTTTTTGATGCTGTGTTTTTCCTGCATTTTTTCCATTGACTGCACCAAAAACGCAGGAAAATAGAGCATGTCAATTCTTTCCTATCTGCACCAAAAACGCAGGTATTTGACAGTTCTTGACACTTGCAAAACCAATGTGTGTGCACAGTGTTTCTGTGAAACACATTGGTTTTGCTGGGAATGAAAACCGCAGGAACATATTAGCATACATTACCATAAAATCAATGGTTTTCTGCATGCAGAAACCGCAGCATAACCGGAGCAAAAACGCCCTGTGTGCACATACCCTTAGGGCGCTTGAAGACTGCACAGCCCAATTGCTAGGGCTGTACACAGCCATGCTGATGCACGGTTCTGCAAAACAGAAATGATCATCATCTCCAATGAATGCCGGTGCTCAGCTAGCGTTCACAGGAAATGAGTCATGACAGTGACAGGGGTCACTGATCCCTTGCAGTCATGACAACGCATTGTCGCCCCGTGATCTCATCACAGTTTCACCAATGGCAGCAGGGAATGGTGCGATCTCTGCTGGCATGTGCTATATCACTCTGTCAGAGTTTGATCAAGTCAGTCGACATGTGTGGGGAATGATGTGAGCTTAGCACATGATTTTACATCAAAGCAGTGTGGAAGAAAGAAGTGGTGATCTTTTTGGAGCGCTGGGACACTTGGGCAAATATGGTTCAAAATTGCAAAGGATGGACGGTGTTCACGGACCTGCGCTGCACTGTGTATGCCAGAAAGGATCAGACGATGTTCATCACTAAAAGCTTTTATTTCCGACGCGTTTTGGAGTTAGTCGCAACTCCTTCCTCAGGGAACAATGACTATTGTTCCCTGAGGAAGGAGTTGGGACTAACTCCGAAACACGTCGTAAATAAAAGCTTTTAGTGATGAACATCGTCTGATCCTTTCTGGCATACACAGTGCAGCGCAGGTCCGTGAACACCGTCCATCCTTTGCAATTTTGAACCACATTGATTGAGGTGCGGACCTTGCAGCAGCCATCCTTTCATACCTTGACCCTGGTTGAGTGATACACAACCCGTCCAGGTGAGAGTCTAGTCAGATCTAGTCCCTACACTTATAAATGATAAGACCCTATTGAGCTTCTCTTTCCCTTTTTAGTGTTTGACTTGGGCAAATATAACACACTCAAAGTGCTTGATTTACAAACCTTTATTGCCCTTTACTTCCCACTATGTGTTTCGACAGAGTGTCTGTCTTCCTCAGGTGGAGTCAAGGACCTGCCAAGGACCTGCTGTGATGTCATCAGCTTCCAGATTACGTGACCAAAACAAGAAGTGACACAGGGAGAACTCTGAACCAGCCCTTGGGCCCTCCGGGACGCTGCCATCCCTGCACGGATCCTCTAACAAGGGTGCCTCTTACTCTGGTTGTGCAGATAGGATAGGTGAGTGGCCCTTTGGCCCACTCTCACAAAAGCCCATATACCATTAGGTGCTTTTCACATTGTGCCCCTTTCTGTGTTTACTACATTTACATTAATGTAAATGCAGGGGATACATCTATTAAGGTACCTATATATCATTGGTGGTAAAGGGGCAAATCCTGACCAAATTACAAACTCCAATTAATGAAATTTAGCCTCAAGCTTTCTAAGAATCTCCAACATGCTTCACTCTTCCCAGAAGACACTGTATTGTACTGCTCTCCAGCTCTTTGGTGATAATACTCATTTTTGCTACAGCCAAATATTTGAACTCCCGACTCATCAGTCTAGAATACGTGCAGCCATTTTTTCTGCATCCCAATTCTTATGTTTTCATGCACGGTTGAGTCGATTGGCCTTCTGGCAAGGCTCCTCCAAAAAGTAAATGATTATAGCAGGGTTCCACTGATTTCTGCCATTTCTAAGATGATAGCTCTGGTGGACAGATTACATTTTTAATGGAAAGTAAGCATAATGTGACTTTCATCTGCTGCACTAAAATTCCTTGATCAGCCACTGCTTCTACAGCGCTCAAAATTTCCTAATTCTTGGAGATTCTTCAAAAGAGATTGAAGAGCATATCTTAAAATCCCATTACTCTTTGAAGTCTTTGCCTGGGATAGACCTAGATTCTGTAGTAGAACTATCTTGTGTTTCATGCTCATTCTTGCCATGTATGATCTGCTACCTGGAACTGTCTCTATGACTTCAACTTAATCAGCAGAGCCTGGTTTTTCCTCAAATAGTTTTTACTTAGCCACATACATGGCTGTTTTTGTTTCTGTGTTTTAAACTACAAATATTTGGTATAGTTGATTACTCATACGCCTGACTATAGTCCTACAAAATTCCGGATTTTGTGCAAATGTACCTAGACTAAATGCTAATGCTTTGAAGGCAAAGGGTGGTCACACCTAATATTGATTTTATTTATGTTTCCGCTATGTTCATTCTCTTTCATTTATATTGACCACAGGCCACTCATCTATATGAGTGGTGTTGCACCCCAGGGCAGTGGGGTAGTCAGAACTGAGCTTTAATGCTTCTTCTGGGGAGTCACAGTGGTCGAGACCCAGCTCCGTGACCCTGGTGTCAGTGTTAAAACGTTCTTAGGGAAAATGTAGGAATTGGGTGGTTTAAGGGATAATTGTTCATGACACCACCCGTGGCTTGCGGCTATGGTCAGCCACCACTGCTGCAGAACCTTTAGGGATGATGGACTGGCAGCTTGGCTGGAGTGGCTCCCCACAGGTGCAGCGGGTCCCCAGGGCAGCGGGATGTAAGGATTAATAGTCTCTAGCAGGCAGGGATTATCTCAGGCACCGTTACCTTGTTCGGTGGCCTTCACAGATGGTTTCCACAGAAATAATTAAGTCTCACACAGTTCTGCAACTCTGTAACAAGGTTTATTCATGCCAAGACTCAAGTTCAACAGGTCAAAGATGTTACACACTCTAGGATAAGCTCCGGCCTGCGTAGTCTTAGGAAATCGGGGTAGCAAGTATGAGATCCTCAGTGGTGTGCCTGCCTTCTGTCTCTCATTGGTCCTGTTCCTCAGCACCCTTTGAAGTGCCTCTGCGTGCAGAGCCCTGATCCTGCAGCCTCGGGTATGAGTGGGCGACTGTTACCTTGTCTGGCTGCTTTCTCTGGGTATGTGCCAAGTATTTGAGCCACAGCTCCTATGAAGCTCATAGCCTCTGGTTCAATTGTTCGGGTATGATTCCCCATGCCGTGTTCATGTCCGGTCCCTGTTTCTGAATACAACCCCTCCGACCGGTATCGCTAACTTCGGATTCGGGCGCATGGGCCAATCCTGCTCTGCCGGTGTCCGTAGGGTTCTTTCCTCTTGTTCTTTCGGAATCAGCGTTACACAGCTCTAGCCCCTTCTTGGCAGTTTTGCTGTTCTCTGCTCCTCACTCAACTCGACTTCTCTACTCTCTCAGCTCTGCACACTAGCTGTTTACTGTTCTGTTGCTCAGACTGTACTCTTCAACTGTTCCATCCCTTTCCTTCCTTCTTTATTTCCGCTCTTTACCCACACTTCTCTACCCCTGTTGTTCCACTAGGCCCTCCCCCTAGGATTTTGTGCAGGGTCTCCTGGGTGTCTGTCTGAGTGTTGAGGATCATCACACCTACCATCTCCCATCTCCTGACTACTGGACAACCACATCTTGGCTTGGGTGCAGTACCCCTTGTGGCGTCCTGACCGATGGGGCGCCACATTGGCACAACCATAATTCAGCATTACTTGTAAAATTTGCTAAATATTAATTAAGGCAGTTGAATTAGATAATGAAATGTACTATAACAAGTCTGCAGAGTTACTCCATCAGAAGGAACATTCACGCTAAAGATAAGTAAGACAAAGTTTAATTTCCAAGTTTTCTCACTATTTTCTATCTCTTTCTGATTGTTATCTTGACCTTCACTAACTGATTAATATTATAAGTAAAATACAAATGTGGTCACTTTATTCATTGATAGGCATAATAGCTACAATGGAGGAATCTACTGTAAGAGAAGAAAAACTTTGTAAGGTAAAGAAAATAAATAGAGAGTGGTAATTATAAGGCCACGTGCACACGTTCAGTATTTGATGAGATTTTTACCTCAGGATTTGTAGCCAAAACCAGGAGTGGATGATTAAATACAGAAGTGGTGCAGGTGTTTCTGTTAGGGTAGGGACACACTTCAGTTCCTGATCAATTTTCCTCATCAGTTTTCCTGATCAGTGTTCATCAGTTTGTGTGCCAAAACCAGGAGTGAACTTCGCAGAGAAAAAGTATAATTGAAAGATTGACACCGGTGGTGGGTTTTGGAGTCACTCCTGGTTTTGGCACACAAATCTGATGAACACTGATCAGGAAAACTGATCAGGAAAACTAATCAGGAACTGAAGTGTGTCCCTACCCTTTCCTCTGATTGCTCCACTCCTGGTTTTGTCTACAAATCGTGAGGTAAAAATCTCATCAAATACTGAACGTGTGCACGTGGCCTTATAGTTACCACTCTCTATTTATTTTCTTTACCTTACAAAGTTTTTCTTCTCTTACAGTAGATTCCTCCATTGTAGCTATTATGCCTATCAATGAATAAAGTGACCACATTTGTATTTTACTTACGTGTGCACGTGGCCTTATAAAGCCAATACAAGGTTGGTTGTGCATTCGTGTTTATCCACAGCTTGTGATAACTATCGACAGACAATGTCAGGTTAAAGCCAATAAGAATTACTGCAAAGTTTCCACAGGATTTAATCCATAAGGTCAGGCCAATGAAGTTACTAACAACACATTTGTTCCTCTTTTATCTTCTCTCATTCTAATCAAGTTTGTGTGTAAAAATTCCCTACCCCACTTCATGTCAACTGTCACCTTCTGTAGACATCCACCACATTTTGTAGTCAATGTATTTACCATTATTGAGTAAATAAAAGCAAATTTTTTTAACAGATTTTCCTTAGGGATTGCCCTGTATTTAGCCTCATCTCTCTTCCCATTCACTCTGACCACTTTCCCTGTGCATGTTGAAGAAAAGCATCCCCACAGCATGCAAGGCAGACGCTATCACAGTCATCCAACATCGTCCTTGAGAAAACATATGTTCACGCGAAACGACATTGACCGACTGAGATAGTGTCTTCTCGGCACAGCTTATGTATTTGTTTAAAAAAAGCAGAAGAAAAAAATGTAAAAAAGACCTTTGTTTATTTTTTACAAAACATAATTTTTATTAAGGATTTTCAATTGTACACAAAGGCATTTCAAAAGAAAAGCTAATGCTGGTTTCACAACACGATTTTGTGCATCAGGTTCTGTCTGGTTTGAACCGGACGGAACCTGATCCGGTTTTGTCTCCCATGTATCCCTATAGTGCGAGATTGGTTCTATTTGGCCATCAGGTTTTGTGTATTCTGTGCCTGATCCAGTTTTGTCAGGTTTTTCACCATCCCCAAAATAGAAGCCTGCAGCATTTTTGTCTACGGTGCAAAAATCAGACAAAACCAGACGGAGCTGGATCTGGCGCAATCCAATTCCCATATAATGGGAGTCTAAAGTGCCGGATCTATGAAAAAATCTATCTTCAGAACCATGGAAAGCAATATTTCATGCACAGACTGTGAAATCAGCACCTTGGACAGCAGCAGAGCACACCCAGACAGACTTCAGGATAGCAGCAGAAAATGAATCCTACAAAAAACAGGATTGGAGGCCAAATTTGTCCACACTTTGTGCCCAATCCTGTGCTGTCAGTTTCTGTCCGATGGATCCTGCAAAAAACAGGATCCACCCTGACATTCAAAAACCATGGTGTGAAGCCAGCCTAAGATCCACAAACAACATGTCATGTTAAGCATATTAGCTCAAAGAGCATAACATCAATATAGTGTTACGTAAGTTCTCACAAAAATAGGTGAAAAGTGTCCCCAACATCCCTCCCCCTATCCTAAACTACCTATAACTTTCTTGGAATACAATCATGACTAGTCAATTTACTTTACTCTATATTCACCCAGTTTCTTTCTCGCCAATCTATTATTGCCTCCACCATTGTCCACTTTCAGTTTACCCAAAGTGCCTTAGATCTCCGATAACAAGTACCACTCAGTCTGAGAAAATGGTGACTCTACATTCTTAATCTCCTCCAGCTGCAAATGTTTGTTAGAAAGAGTTCCCATTTTTGGAAAAATGTTTCTGTCAGTTTAGATTTAAGTCTCATCATTTCCACATTCTCTAACTGGTGGAGTTTCTTTAGAACCTTTATCAATTCGCCTACCATGGGTCTTTGGTCTAATATAGAGTGTGTCAGTATAATTATTATTCACTAATATTGCAATGTCATGTAGCAACATCTGCCCCCCCTTCCCCACCTGAGATCCACCGAACCCTCTTTCTTCTCCATTCTCCAGTGGAAGATCCAAAAGAGTTGATCTGTTGTCCAATCTCTCCCCAAGATCTTTTTTGTTAGAGCAAATACTTACCTCCAGAATCCCTGGATCTCCACACACTCCCATATGCCGTGGTAGAGGTCAGTTAGGGCCATTTTACACTTTGGGCATTTTTGAGGACTTTCGGGATCCCCACATTGAGTGTCAGTGTTGCAGCAGATATCTCCAATTTTCATTAGTATGTATTTTTTCTGCTTGCACCTGCACTAAGAGGTTAGATGCCAGTCTCCTCTCTCCTCACCTACTGTATTCTCACGCATCCCTTGTAGATAGTGAACCTCTGCAGGCTGGGTCCTCTCTCCTCACCTACTGTATCTTCGCCCATCCCTTGTAGATAGTGAACCTCTGCAGGCAGGGTCCTCTCTCCTCACCTACTGTATCCTCACCCATCCCTTGTAGATAGTGAACCTCCGCAGGCTGGGTCCTCTCTCCTCACCTACTGTATCTTCGCCCATCCCTTGTAGATAGTGAACCTCTGCAGGCAGGGTCCTCTCTCCTCACCTACTGTATCCTCACCCATCCCTTGTAGATAGTGAACCTCTTCAGGCAGGGTCCTCTCTCCTCACCTACTGTATCCTCACCCATCCCTTGTAGATAGTGAACCTCTGCAGGCAGGTTCTCTCTCCTCACCTACTGTATCTCACCCATCCCTTGTAGATAGTGAACTCTGCAGGCAGGGTCTCTCTCCTCACCTACTGTATTCTCACGCATCCCTTGTAGATAGTGAACCTCTGCAGGCAGGGTCCTCTCTCCTCACCTACTGTATCCTCACCCATCCCTTGTAGATAGTGAACCTCTGCAGGCTGAGTCCTCTCTCCTCACCTACTGTATCCTCACCATCCCTTGTAAACTGTGAGCCCTCGTGTGCTGGGTCCTCTCTACACTTATACCTGTTCGTGCCTTGTATTGCTCATAAATATTGTAGTTGTCTATGTCTGCCCCTTTTTCACATGTAAAATGCTATGGAATAAATGGCACTATAATAATAAATAATAATGTGACTAAAAATAAGGTCATAATTGTAGAATGGACTAAAGAGAAGGTAGCATAGAATTAATAATTTCAAACAAAAAAAGGACAAAAGAAGTGCTAATAATCTTCAGAAATATATATATAGATGTCAAAAACCTTTATTAATAAAAATAATAAAATCACTTGCAGTTTAACAGTGCATGTTGCTGGTAGAAAGCCGTTGTTTGTTCTTACTATAGTGTCCTAATAAGTTTGATATTGAGAAAAATATCTCATTAACCATCCTGATCCTCCGGAAGCGCCAAAAAGAGAAATCTTCTACCTACTACAATATTTCATGTGAGACTTGCACTAAGGCTGGCATAGTTCCCGCATTTGTGCTGCAGACAAAGAGCTGATCCCCTATACGGATCGTTTGGGTGAAAATACAAGACACCTAAAGGGTGAGTGCAAAAATTAAAATTTATTGATGCAAGTGCAAATATATATCTACACTTAGACTCTTCACCCCTTGTCTCCCCTTTTATTCTTCCTTTTATATATCTTTGCAGTTCAACAGTGAAGTCATAACAGAGAGAGGTAACAAACAGCAGGAGAGTGTATAAAATAAAAAAAATTGAATATTAGATGACCACCAAAAAAGGTAGTTGATAAATATTATACTTAATGAGGTATGTACATAAATTGACAGTGTATAACAAATTGTATACAGATATACCTATTAATTATAACAGTACATACCCATTATAAGGACTCTTTCCTGTTCGAATGCAACCTGCCGAAACACACGTCGGGGCTGGCGGCATTCCAGCAGGAAAGAGTTTTTACAATGTTTATGTACTGTTACAACTAATATGTACATTTTTATACCGTTTATTATACACTGTCAATTTATGTACTTATCTCGTTAAGTGTACTATTTACCATATATCTTTATTGATGTTAATCTAATATGTATTGGATGTTTTTTTATCTTACACTCTTTCCTGCTGTTTATGTCGCCTTTCTCCGCTTTGGCCTCCCTGTTGAACTGCATGTGATTTTAATAGTAAAGTTTTTTTGACACATATATATTTCTAAGGCTTCCCAGTTGCCCTTCTTAACAGCTTTCCAGCAGCATATAGTGCTACCAGCTTTGTGTGTTTATCTGCTATGCTGGCCCTCGCTGATCATGCTGAATTTCCTGCTGCATTTTTGCCTCTGGTTCATTCTGCTCACACCTAGGCCGGCTTCACACCACTATTTTGCCCCCCATGTATCATTATGGGGCCGGATGGCTGTTATTTGCCATCTGGTTTGGGGCTTTTCTGAGAGGATCCGGTTATGTCCGATTTTTGCATTAAAAGCAGCCGCCGTTGAATTTCAGCACCTGGAGAGCTTCACGGCTGAAATGTCAGCACCGCGGCCAGCTCCTCTGCAGCTGTGGTGCTGAAAATTTCTGCACTGAACAGCGGCACAAACTAAGCCAGCAAAAAGCAGGATCTCCGGTTCTGTTCATTCGTGGTGGTCAGGTTCTGTCCGGTGCATCCTGCAAAACAACGGACAGAACCTGACAGTCAAAAATCATGGTGTGAAGTCGGCTTTACCTATGACTTTGATAATTTCCCTCACCAACTGAGGCCTTAATACACATTTGCTTCACTATGTTCTGTTTAGAGATTGAGCCTCTTAAATAATGATCTGTAGGGAGAAAAGTCAATTCATGTATTAAAGTTAGCATCATATGATATTGGATCTCTAAATTTTAAGTTATCTTCTTGAATAGTTAAGACAATGAATCCCGTTACTATGTTTTTATAAAATTCCATTCTTATCATGATATCATGCAATCCTAATTTTTACTAAAATTTACTCAACATAAGATTAACTATCGAATCAGGTCCTGCATAAAAAGTTATCTTAGTTATTTTATATTACCGTATATACTCGTGTATAAGCCGACCCGTGTATAAGCCGACCCCCCTACTTTTGCCCCCAAAACCTGGGAAAATCTATTGACTCGTGTATAAGCCGAGGGTGGACCCCAGCACAGGTATACAGCCCCCAGCAGTGTGGTATACAGCAGCCTCCCCAGTGGTATATACAGGCCCCAGCAGTGTTACAGCAGCAGCCCCAGTGGTATATACAGCAGCAGCCCCAGTGGTAGTATACAGCAGCCCCAGAGGTATATACAGCAGCCCCAGTGGTAGTATACAGCAGCAGCCCCAGTGGTAGTATACACGCAGCCCCAGTAGTATATACAGCCCCAGTGGTAGTATACACGCAGCTCCAGTAGTATATACAGCCCCAGTGGTATATACAGCCCCAGTGGTAATATACACGCAGCCCCAGAGGTATATACAGCAGCCCCAGAGGTATATACAGCCCCGGTGGTAGTATACATACAGCCCCAGTAGTAGTATACAGCCCCAGTGGTAGTATACAGCCCCAGTGGTAGTATACAGCAGCCCCAGTGGTATATTCAGCCCCAGTGGTAGCATACAGCAGCCCCAGTGGTATATACAGCCCCAGTGGTAGTATACAGCCCCAGTGGTAGTATACAGCAGCCCCAGTGGTATATACAGCCCCAGTGGTAGTATATATACAGCCCCAGTAGTAGTATACAGCCCCAGTGGTAGTATACAGCCCCAGTGGTAGTATACAGCCCCAGTGGTAGTATACAGCAGCCCCAGTGGTATATTCAGCCCCAGTGGTAGTATACAGCCCCAGTGGTAGTATACAGCCCCAGTGGTAGTATACATACAGCCCCAGTGGTATATTCAGCCCCAGTGGTAGTATACAGCCCCAGTGGTAGTATACAGCAGCCCCAGTGGTATATTCAGCCCCAGTGGTAGTATACAGCCCCAGTGGTAGTATCCAGCAGCCCCAGTGGTATATACAGCCCCAGTGGTAGTATACAGGGCCCCAGCAGGGCCCCCCTCATAATTTGGCGCCCCCACCTCACTTGCTGGGCCCCCCCGCATGCAGCGCTGCGCATATACATTACCTGTCTAGCAGCTGTCACCCTCCGATGGCGGATCGCGGCTCCCGGCTCCGGCTTCCATCTTCCTCTGTGTCTTCCTTGTCATGTGACCGGGGCTCATCGCGATGACGTCATCACGACACCGGCCGGTCACATGACAAGGAAGACACAGAGGAAGATGGAAGCCGGAGCCGGGAGCCGCGATCCGCCATCGGAGGGTGACAGCTGCTAGACAGGTAATGTATATGCGCAGCGCTGCATGCGGGGGGGCCCAGCAAGTGAGGTGGGGGCGCCAAATTATGAGGGGGGCCGTATGACTCGCGTATAAGCCGAGGGGGGGACTTTTCAGCCCAATTTTTGGGCTGAAAAACTCGGCTTATACGCGAGTATATACGCTTTTACTCACAGAGACTTCTGGAATATGTTCAAGAAGATTTGAAGCCCTGGGAATGAGAACCGAAACACTGCTGGAACCATGCTGGCATGGAGGTAAGTATAAGCTTTCTTATTTTAATAGGTATAAACATGTAGTGTCACATATTCACTGCTCTGCAGTCCAGGTGAAATTCTCTGCTATAGCTTAAATGGAAGTAAATTTTCTTTGGCACATTCAGAGTTAATGTAAGAAGCTACTGTAGTATTGCTGTCTATGTCTGGGTGGCTCAGCAGTTGAGGGTGCGTGTCAGTTAATGCGGTTGTCCACATCCCCATCCATTAAATAGTTCCCTCTTCCACCAGCAGATATCGCTGGCAGAGTTAGTGTCTGCAAGGACCTTGAGCTGTTAGTGCAGTCTGTGCTGAAACCTTCCTACGGAATTACTTGGAGTTTTTCCTTCTTTTGTGGGAGTTGCTGTGCTTCTTGGACTGTGGGTGGAGGTGAGGGGTTATTAGCCTAGGGCTGCTCAGGACAAAAGGGCAAGGGTGGTTGCCCGGACAGCCCCACCTTCAGAGGTAATTCCGGGAATGAGGAGTTCCAGGGAACCCCAGTCTAAGGGTTAGACTGGTTCCTTAGATCACCTTTTGCCCATCATTTTCATCCTGTTACCTTCTTACTTCCTTGACCATCATACCGCCCCATGACATGCAGATTGAGAACGCATTTTCTTAGTAGTGAACAACTTTCTATATTTTATGCAGTTCAAGTTCGTAACAAACTAAGTTTTAAAAATAACCTACAAATTCAGCTCTAGACAGAAAAAGTAACTGGCTTAATATTTGAAATGGGTAATGAGTGAGCCCCTCATAAATGTCAATAGGGGTGTGTCAACTCAGGAAACTCTCCTGTGTCCAACCAAAGCCACAAATGGAGCTGCCATGATTAGTGATAAGCACTGCTATCTTCAGAATGGGGCACCTTTGTTAACTCAAGGATATTTATGTGTATTGCATATATTTATATTTTAAATACATTTAAAGATATTTTAAAAATGGACAACGCATTGTAACTAAAAATGTAGTAGCCTTTCACATGGTCTATGCAAATAGCAATAAAAAGAGTCATTAAAACAATGTTTCAGTACTCCAAGTTCTTGTTCAACAAGACATTCTGCATAGGACATGGGAATGATTGATATATTGATTTCCTGTGGCCCCACATATAATGTAAGGTTAATCAGAAAAAGGAAAACAAGTTTATTTTTGCCAAAGCAATACTTTTTTTAATCAAAAATACTTACCGTATACGTAAAAATGCACCGAATAGTTAAAATACATAAAATGGGTGTACTAGTATGGCAGCAAAGCAATGTGCGTATATAATGTAGAATAAGTACATTCAAGGATGTGAAGCATAATGGACACTGAAAACTGGTCAAGAAAAACTATATTTACAGCATTAAGTTATGTTTATATATAGCAAACAGTATCATTGACTTTAACATAGTACACAGTTCCAAGCACACTGGCAGATTGGTAATATATTAGGGACAAAAATAAACTACTCAAGAGAAGTGTATGAATTCCAAATGATAGACACATGATCAAAAGTACTATATTCCCAACATGTGCTAATTCACATATATGTGGCTGAAAAATCGTTGCTATCCAGTATACACTGCACCTAAGCCTGGTTGCCAGAGATGTACAGTCTCCCAAAGTGTATTTTGTGTATGACGATATTCACCTGATGAAGCAAGAATATCACATGCGAAACGCGTGGTGTAACTATGAGTCTTTGGCAATAATATAATATTTATTAATTTATATAGCGCTATTAATTCCATAGCACTTCACACACATCAGTAATGCTGTCCCCATTGAGGCTCACAATCTAAACATCCTATCAGTATGTCTTTGCAATGTGGGAGGAAATTGGATCGGAGTGCCTGGAGGAAACTCACGCAAACACGGAGAGAACATACAAACTCCTGGCAGATGTTCTCCTTGGTGCGAATTGAACCCGGGACCTCAGCACTGCAAGGCTGCAGTGCTAACCACCAAGCTACCATGCTATTTGCATTGTACCTTTAATGTTCTTATTTTATTTTATATATCCACTTTGCTTTGCTACCAGTGCACTGGAACATGCCATTTTTAAGTATCTTTGACTATTTTGTTCCATTTTTTAGATGTGTAGTTTCAATACAAATAATTTATTTTTGCCAAAAAAACGTATTTTCCTTTTTATGATTAATATTTTATTTGTAGTGGCTGTTGGGTTATCCAGGTGGGTAGGTAATGTCCTGACTCTGTGACCTATTATTCTATTTAAATATGCATTTTTGTCTGTTAAATGTAATGTAAGGGGTCCTTACAGGTGGTGCTGCTCTTTAGCCCCATGCCATCCTTGTCCTATACAGAATACTTTGTTAGCAAAGAAGAATCAAAATATTTTGGGTATTTTGCCTGAATTCTTTGGCTGCATCAATATACCTTCTGGATTGGTGACCTCTTCTTTTCATATGTGCTACATATACATATCATGGACAGCATGGTAACTCAGTGATTAGCTCTTTTGCTTTGCTATGCTGGGGACCTGAGTTCAAATCTCACCAAGGACAACATCTGTAAAGTGTTTGTATGAGTTTCCTCCGGGTTCTCTGGTTCCCGGCCCCCCCACCCCCCACTCCAAATACTTAATGATAGGAAATTTAGATTTGTGAGCCCTAGTTGGAACAGTGATGATAATTTCTGTAAAATGGTAGCGCTATGTAAGTAATGCATAATAAAGAAATGAATATCTAGATAAATATAGTAATGACTAGGGATGGGCGAATCTACTCATTACTACTCGGTACTCGCCGAGTAGTAAGGGATTAGCCCGACTCGTTACTCTGCGAGTAATCGCAGGGATTACTCGCACAGTAACAAGTCCGCCCCCTCTCACCCCCCCGCCCGATCCTAACTTAGGACTGGGCTGGGGGAAGCGAGCGAGGAGCGAAGGAAGGGAGGGGGGAGAAAGGCTCCTTACCTCTCTTCCGGCTTCTGCTGTCTGCTCTGTGCTGGGCTTCGGGTCCTGCGGGCTGTGGCAGCTCCAGGGTCCTAGAGCCCGCCTTCTCTCCCTGTGTACAGACTTACATGTCTGTGCACAGAGATGATGTAGCAGAGCTGAGATTGTTCTCAAGCCTGCTATCCCTGTGTACAGACATGTATATCTATGCACAGGGATGTAGCCGAGTGGACATCGCGTTTTGGACCATGTCGGATGGAAGAGGATTTTTTTAATTAAACATGGAGTCCCTAATGGCTTTTTTGTTTTATTTCTAATAAAAAAAATTTCTCTGTGTTGTGTTTTTTTTAAAACAATTTAATAGAAATTCCATGTCTAATATTGGCGTGACCGCCATAAATTTCGGGCTTAGGGCCAACTGATAATAAAAAACTGGCCCTAACCCCTTTATTACCCAGTGAGCCACCACACCAGGGCCACTGGAAGAGCGGGGTTCAGCGCCAGAAGATGGCGCTTCAATGAACGCGCCATCTTCTGGGGCGGCTGCGGGCTGCAATTCGCAGCGGGGGGTGCCCAGAAGGCTTGGGCCTCCCTGCGTTGTGGATTCCAGCCCCCAGCTGCCTAGCTGTACCTGGCTAGACATAGAAATTGCGCGGAGCCCCACGCATTTTTTTTTTATTATTTCATGAAATTCATGAAATAATTAAAAATAGGGCTCCCCTATATTCTTGTGTCCGGCCAGGTACAAATAGGCACCTGGGGGTTGGGGGCAGCCCGTCGCTGCCTGCTGGATCCGGCTGGTTACAAAAATACGGCGAAGCCCACGTCAAATTTTTCTGAAAAATCCATAAAACAATATGAATAAAAGGGACTGCATCTTTATTAACCCCTCCACCATGGTCGAGGGGTTAATAAAAATGCAATCCTTTTTTAGGATTGTTTTATTGATTTTTCAAGGAAAAAAAATGACGTGAGCTTCGCCGTATTTTTGTAACCAGCCGGATCCAGGAGGCAGCGACGGGCTGTCCCCAACCCCCAGGTGCCTATTTGTACCTGGCCAGACACAAGAATACAGGTGAGCCCCCTTTTTTTTTTTATTATTTCATGAATTTCATGAAATAATAAAAAAAAAAATGCGTGGGGCTCCGCGCAATTTCTATGTCTAGCCAGGTACAGCTAAGCAGCTGAGGGCTGGAATCCACAGCGCAGGGAGGCCCAAGCTTTCATGGCACCCCCCGCTGCAAATTGCAGCCCGCAGCCGCCCCAGAAGATGGCGCGTTCATTGAAGCGCCATCCTCTGGCGCTGAACCCTGCTCTTCCAGTGGCCCTGGTGCGATGGCTCACTGGGTAATAAAGGGGTTAGGGCCAGCTTTGTATTATCAGCTGGCCCTAAGCCTGAAATTTATGGCGGTCACGCCAATATTAGACATTACCGCCATGAATTTCTATTAAATTGTTTTAAAAAAAACACAACACAGAGAAAATTGTTTTATTAAAAATAAAACAAAAAAAACATTAGGGACTCCATCTTTATTCCAAAAATCCTCTTCCGTCCGACGTAGTCCAAAACGCAATCTCAGCTCTGCTACATCCCTGTCTGTGCTTAGACAGACAGGGATGTAGCAGAGCTGAGAACTGACTAAACAGTCAGGGTTCAGCTCAGGTCATTATGACCTGAGCTGAACCCTGCTGTCAGTCAGACTCGCTCTGCTGCCGGAGATTCCCGAGCGGTCACGGAAGTTAATTTATTCACTGCTTCTGTCAGCGTTCGTGAATCTCCGGAAAGAGCAGCAGAGACTCGGGGAGCGAGTTTGCGGCCGGCGCCGGCGGAGGCAGCGGTAACTAACCGGCCGGGCCGGTGCTTTTTGCCGCTGGCTTTAAAAGAATAACATGGGGAATGGCAGGTTTTTCCTCTGCTGCCAGACCCCTTATAGGGTCCGGCAGCAGAGGAATCGCTGCAATACTTGTTCCCCATTCATTAACATTGGACTCGCTAGACTCGCAACGAGTAGCGAGTCCTGGACTCAGACTCGTTAGACTCTAGCGAGTCCGAGTAATTTAGGATTCGCTCATCTCTAGTAATGACTAAAAAAATCCTAGCATTGCTGAGACTATATTAGTAAAATTTTAAGTACTCATAAAATGCTGTATTTTTTGGATTATAAGATACACTTGTTTCCCCGAAACATGTACCATGTACAAGGATGGGGGGCCATGTACAGGGATGGGGGACATATATACCAAGATGCAGGGGCCATGTACAAAGATGCGGGACATACCGTATATACTCGCGTATAAGCTGAGTTTTTCAGCCCAAAAATTGGGCTGAAAAGTCCCCCCCTCGGCTTATACGCGAGTCATACGGTCCCCCTCAAAGTTTGGCGCCCCCACCTCAGTTTCTGGGCCCCCCCGCATGCAGCGCTGCGCATATACATTACCTGTCTAGCAGCTGTCACCCTCCGGTGGCGGATCGCGGCTCCCGGCTCCGGGCTCCATCTTCCTCGCTGACTTCCTGCTTGTCAGGTGACCGCCGGCGTCGCGATGACGTCATCGCGATGAGCCCCGGTCACAAAGCAGGAAGTCAGCGAGGAAGATGGAGCCCGGAGCCGGGAGCCGCGATCCGCCACCGGAGGGTGACAGCTGCTAGACAGGTAATGTATATGCGCAGCGCTGCATGCGGGGGGGCCCAGAAACTGAGGTGGGGGCGCCAAATTATGAGGGGGGCCCTGCTGGGGCCCTGTATACTACCACTGGGGCTATATACTACCACTACTGGGGCTGTCTGTATACTATCACTGGGGCTATATACTACCACTGGGGCTGTATATCCCTACGGGGCGGACTACATGGGGCTTTTCCCTGGGTGTATACTACCACTGGGGCTATATACTACCACTACTGGGCTGCTGATACACCACTGGGTATATACTACCACTGGGCTGTATACTACCACTACTGGGGCTGTCTGTATACTACCACTGGGGCTATATACTACCACTGGGGCTGTATACTACCACTGGGCTATACTACACTGGCTTATACTACACTGGGGCTGTATACTACCACTGGGGCTATATACTACACTGGGGCTGTATACTACCACTCTGGTGGTCTGTATACTACCACTGGGGCTATATACTACCACTGGGGCTGTAATACTACCACTGGGGCTGTATACTACTACTGGGGCTGTATACTACCACTGGGGCTGTATACTACTACTGGGGCTGGTGTATACTACCACTGGGGCTTATACTACCACTGGGGCTGTATACAATGGGGCTGTATACACCACTGGGGCTGTATACTACTACTGGGGCTGTATACTACCACTGGGGCTGTATACTACTACTGGGGCTGTGTATACTACCACTGGGGCTATATACTACCACTGGGGCTGTATACTACCACTGGGCTGTAACTACTACTGGGCTGTGTATACTCCACTGGCTATATACACCACTGGGCTGTATACTACCACTGGGGCTGTATACTACTACTGGGGCTGTATGTATACTACCACTGGGGCTATATACTACCACTGGGGCTGTATATACTACTGGGCTGATATACCACTGGGCGCTGTATACTACCACTGGGCTGTATACTACCACTGGGGCTGTATACTACTACTGGGGCTGTATGTATACTACCACTGGGGCTATATACTACCACTGGGGCTGTATACTACTACTGGGGCTGAATATACCACTGGGGCTGCTGTATACTACCACTGGGGCTGTATACTACTACTGGGGCTGAATATACCACTGGGGCTGCTGTATACTACCACTGGGCTGTATACTACTACTGGGGCTGTATGTATACTACCACTGGGGCTGTATATACTACTGGGGCTGCGTGTATACTACCACTGGGGCTGCTGCTGTATACTACCACTGGGGCTGCTGTATATACCTCTGGGGCTGCTGTATACTACCACTGGGGCTGCTGCTGTATATACCACTGGGGCTGCTGCTGTAACACTGCTGGGGCCTGTATATACCACTGGGGAGGCTGCTGTATACCACACTGCTGGGGCTGTATACCTGTGCTGGAGTCCACCCTCGGCTTATACGCGAGTCAATAAGTTTTCCCAGTTTTTGGGGCAAAAGTAGGGGGGTCGGCTTATACACGGGTCGGCTTATACACGAGTATATACGGTATATACCAGGATGGGGGCATGTAAAAGGATGGGGGACATATATACCAGGATGCTGGGACCATGTACAAGGGTGGGGGACATATATACCAGGATTCAGACACTGCTTCCCCTGCTGCTATTTCTTACGGCGGCTTACACTTCTCTCACTCCCCTAGACCTGGGAACAGACGTGGCGGTGGAGTTAGCCTCCTCCTGTCCCCACAATGTACTTTCCAGGTCATTCCTCCAGCCCCATCACTCTCATTCCCTTCTTTTGAGGTCCATACCATTAGGCTATTCCATCCCCTCCCCCTCAAAGTAGCAGTGGTATAACCGCCCCCCAGGGTCACCCACCCAGTTCCTCGACCATTTCTCCGCCTGGCTCCCGCATTTCATGTCCTCAGATTTACCAACCCTTATTCTGGGAGACTTTAACATTCCCATAAACAGCCCCATCTCCCCATCTGCATCCCAGCTCCTATCTCTAACTACCTCTCTTGGCCTATCACAGCTCTCAACCTCTAAGACACACGAAAACGGTAACACCCTTGACCTTGTCTTTACCCGGCTCTGCTCATCCTCCCCCTTGGATAACTCAACTCTACTCTCTGACCACAACATTCTTTCCTTCTCACTCACTAACCCTCGGCCAACACAGCCCAAGCCTACCTATCACACATCCAGAAATCTACAGGCCATTAACCCTCAAGCACTCACAGACTCCCTCATCTCATCTCTGTCCCCAATCTCTTCAATCTCTTCTCCAGATCAGGCAGTAAATCACTACAATGACTCTCTCAGAAGCTCCCTGGACCAAGTAGCGCCCCTCACCCGCAGAACCTCCAAACAGAGAACAAAACAGCCCTGGCTCACATCACAAACCCGATTCCTCCAGCGATGCTCCAGGAGTGCTGAACGCCTATGGAGGAAAACTCGCTCACCAGGAGACTTCATCCACTATAAATTCATGCTCAAAACCTACAACTCTGCCCTTCACCTTGCCAAACAGACCTACTTCACCACCCTGGTCTCCTCACTATCCAACAATCCAAAAAAACTCTTTGACACCTTTCACTCTCTCCTCAGTCCTAAAGTGCAGGCCCCCATCACCGACCTCTGTGCTGATGACCTGGCTTCCTACTTCATGGATAAAATAGACAACATCCGCCAGGAAATCAGCTCTCAGCCTCCAAGCGCTGCCACCCCCATTCTTCCTCACATCCCCTCCGGTTCACTTTCCACATTTGACCCAGTCACAGAAGAAGAAGTCTCCAGGCTCCTATCTTCCTCTCGTCCCACCACATGCACTACCGACCCCATTCCCTCACACCTGCTCCAGTCCCTCTCTCCAGTCGTCACCACTCATCTAACCAAAATCTTCAATCTCTCCCTCTCTTCTGGCATTTTCCCCTCCTCCTTCAAACACTCGATCATTACTCCATTATTAAAGAAAACCACTCTCGACCCAACCTGCACAAATAACTACAGACCAGTCTCCAATCTCCCCTTCATCTCTAAACTCTTGGAGCGCCTGGTCTATTCCCGCCTCACCCGTTACCTCTCCGCTCACTCTCTTCTAGATCCATTATAGTCTGGTTTCCGCCCCCTTCACTCCACAGAAACTGCCCTCATCAAAGTGACCAATGACCTTCTGACAGCAAAACGTAATGGTGACCACTCTCTGCTTATTCTCCTTGATCTCTCTGCAGCTTTTGACACTGTCGACCATAAGCTCCTACTCTCTATGCTGCTCTCCATTGGCATAAAGGACACTGCTCTCTCCTGGCTCTCCTCCTATCTTTCTGACCGCTCTTTCAGTGTATCTTTTGCTGGCTCCACTTCCCCCCCTCTTCCCCTCACTATTGGGGTCCCTCAGGGTTCAGTCCTTGGCCCTCTCCTCTTCTCTCTCTACACAGCCCCGATTGGACAGACCATCAGCAGATTTGGCTTCCAGTACCATCTTTATGCTGATGACACTCAACTATACACTTCAGCCCCTGACCTTACCCCTGCGGTAGTAAAGAACACCAATGACTGTCTAGCTGCAGTTTCCAATATCATGTCCACTCTCTATTTGAAACTAAACCTTTCCAAAACTGAACTTCTTCTGCTCCCCCCATCCACTAACCTCCCTAAATCGGACATCTCTCTCTCAGTGTGCGGCACCACGATAACGCCTAGACAGCAAGCTCGCTGTCTGGGTGTTATATTTGACACCGATCTCTCCTTCTCCTCCCACACGCAATCTCTCGTCCGCTCCTGTCGCTTACACCTGAAGAATATCTCTAGAGTCCGCCCCTTTCTCACCCTGGAAACAACAAAAACCCTCACCGTGGCCCTAATCCATTCCCGCCTTGACTATTGCAACTCTCTATTAAGTGGCCTCCCCCTCACCAGACTTTCTCCTCTCCAGTCCATCCTTAATGCAGCAGCCAGGATCACCCATCTGGCCAATCGTTACTCAGATGCCTCTGCTCTGTGCCAGTCATTGCACTGGCTGCCCGTATACTACAGGATCAAATTCAAATTGCTTGTTCTCACCCACAAAGCTCTTCACAGTGCAGCTCCCCCCTACCTCTCCTCCCTCATCTCTGTCTATCACCCCACCCGCTCTCTACGTTCCTCAAATGACCTTCAACTAACATCTGCACTAATCCGATCCTCCCACTCCCGGCTCCAAGACTTTTCCAGAGCTGCACCAAACCTCTGGAATGCTTTACCCAAAGAAATCAGGACTATCCACAACTTGCATGGCTTCAGACGATCCCTAAAGACGCATCTTTTTAAGGCGGCCTATCATACTCCCTAACATGTCCATTGTACTGTAGACAGTGAATGGGCTATCCTCTGGACATTATTCTTCTACAAACTCCACCAAACCATAAAGGTCTACACAGACTGTTGACCATTCATGTAAGCTTAGCCCTATACCCCATTTCCTCAAGATGCCTGGACCTCCAGTGCAATAAGCTCCGGCACCTTGTACAACCCCTATCCCGTTGTAGATTGTAAGCTCTTTTGAGCAGGGTCACCTTCATTTCTTGCTTTATTTACTGTATTTTTTCACATTGATTCTATGCCTATTGTTTTTGTATCCAATGATTGTACTTTATTTGTTCTCTATTGTAATTACTTACTGTATATTTTCTGTACGCTAACCCTACATTGTAAAGCGCTGCGGAATATGTTGGCGCTATATAAATAAAGCTTTATTATTATTTATTATTATACCAGGATAGAGTGCCATGCACAATGGTGGTGGACAAATATGCCAGGATGGGGGGCCATATACAAGGATGGGGAAATATATATCAGGATGTGGGGACCATGTACAAAGATGGGGGACATATATCAGGATGGGGGACATATATACCAAGATACAGGGACTATGTACAAGGGTGTGGGGACAAATATGCCAGGAAGGGGGGCCATAAACAAGGATGGGGAAATATATATCAGGATGTGGGGACCATGTACAAAGATAGGGGTCATATATACCAGGATGGGGGCAAGTACAAGGATTGGGGACATATACCAGGATGGGGAACATATATACCTAGATGTGGGGACCATGTACAAGAGTGGGGGACATATATACCAGAATAGAGGGCCATGAACAAGGATGGGGACATACACCAGGATGGGGTGCCATTTACAAGGATGAGGGACCTATATACCAGGATTGTGGGACCATGTACTAGGATGGGGGACATATAAACTGATTGTAAGAAATACACTGGGATTGAAAGATGGACCCCATTTAACATTAAAACATTTCATTTTTTTCTCTTTCCATAACGAAATTTGGGGTGCAGTTTATAATCGAGTGTGTCTTCTTATAAAGCAAAATATACGGTAAATATTAAAATTATTATGTTATGTATCCAGGTTGGTAAATGCCAAAAAAAAAAACAGAATTGCTAATTTTGGGTTACCTAATCCACAACAACAAGGGGAAAAAATTGTTAAAAAGTAGTATGTACCTCAAAATGTTACAACTGAAAACTTTAGCTCGTCTCACAAAACGCAAGAACTAACAAAGCTCCATCAATTGTAATATTTAAAAGTTACTCTATCAGAATACATACACACTAGTTTTTTCCTATATCATATTAGTAGTAATACCTAAAAACTATATAAACATGGTTTCTCCTTAATTATACTGATGTTAAAGTTTAACCGTCATTTTAATTTCCATTTAATAAATTAATAGTACACAAGAAAATAAGCAATTTCGTGTTATATCTTATCAGAGAAATCTGATTATTTTTCTCTCTCCTCCTGATCTGATCTTTTACTCTTAATTTAGGAATATAATTTGTATGCAGTAGACAGGATTTTCTATTATGGAGAAAGGAGATTAAATTAACCCCTTAATGCCAGTTCAAATCATTTTAATGTATATATAGATTTTAATTCAGGCAATAAGGGATTCATTGCTTTAAGAGTTCATTGGAGTATAGGGGGTAGCTAGAGGAAGACAGAAATGTTGCTGCAAGTTCCACAAAACATTGTGAGCACCAATTGTCATTACCTGTCTCAGTAATTGAAGTCTGTCTTCACTGAACTCAGTTTTAAGTCAAGATTTGCTAAGTTTGAGAATGATCAGTGCAGTAGGAGAAAGAAGCAGATCGATCTGATGAAAAACTTTATATTACAAAGTTTATTATTTGTATGTATCTCAATGGGTTATGAAAAAAGGATTATAGGCACAATGGTCAAAATACTACATTCCCAATATGTAGTAATTCACATATGTGTGGCTGAGAAATCTTAGGCTGGAGACACACTAAATAAGACACATGTGAAATACTCAAAAGAGTCTCACATGACTCACCCTGCATGGCCGACGACTCTCTGGACAGTAGCGTGGAGCTGCATGTGTTTCTATGAATCTCCATGCTCCTGTTCAGAGAGCTGGCAGCTGTGCCGGGTGAGTCATGCGAGACTGATGCGAGTATTTCACATGCGTATCACTCAGTTTGTCTCTGGCCTTATCCAGAGTATAGTATACTAAGCCTGGTTGCAAGAGATACATAACCCCAACATGCATTTCACATATGACATTCCCCTGAGGAAACAACAATATCACATGCAAATCGTGGATGGAGATTATGAATCTCTGGCAACCAACTAGGTGCATTATAACTTGAATGTACTTATAATACTTTAAAGCTTGTACCTTGAAAGTACTTATTCTATATTATATGTGCACATTGCTGGGCTGCCAGTGTTCCAAGCTGGCATTAACCCCACTGGCATTTTTTAAAATTATTTAAATAAATAATTTAAAAAGAAAATGTGTGTGCTCCCACCATATTTTGATCACCAGCAAGGAAAAACCTGGCAGCTGCGGGCTGGGATCCTCTGCATGGTAAGGTCCAAGCGTTCTGGGCTCCCCATGCTGATAACCGCAGCCCGCAGCCACCTCTGAAAATTGCACATTCATTGTGGCGCCATTTCTAGGTGCTTTTTCTGGCTTTTCCAGCTGCCCTGGTGGGGTGTGGCATGCTGGTTAATAATGGGGTTAATGCCAGCTTTTTATTGCCAGCTGGTATTAAGCTCTGAGATTCTTAATGTCAGGCCAAGTTAGACCCAGCCATTAAGTATCTTAAATAAATTGTTAAAAAAGACACAACACAGAGAAAAGTTTTTATTAGAAGTAAAACACATTTAGGGATTCTATCTTTATTAGAAATAAAAATCTCTCTCCTTCGTAGTCCAGGTCTTCTTACTTCATCTCTTCTACATCTTTGCCAGCAGACAAACACCATCTGCTGGCAGAGAGAGCAGGGCACAGAATGACAGCACAGCTGAGTGTTGTGAGTGGAGCTGAATGCAGCCCATACAATCTACCATACTAGAATATATGGGATAATTGTAGATTAATCGAACAGCCAATTACAGATGCCCAGGGCCCAGGGAGTGGCTGCTGAAGCCAGTGAAGTGAATATCGCCAGAAGATAATGAGCGGCCCGGAAGTAGATGCGGCCGTGAGAACGGGACGGAAGAACGCACACCGCAGAACCCAGTGATGATTATGTTTATAATTATATGCTTTGTTTTACAGCCCCCGAACCCAAACAGTGACATGGGTTTCCATCCCGTGTTCGGGATATGTGCACGAACACTAGGTGTTTGGAACAGACCCCGAATTTTACAGTTCGGATTTGCCCATCGCTACTAATGACTTATGAAACAAAAAGTTAAATGACAGTTACTCTATAACATTTCATTGTGAAAGATGTTAAAAGAAGCCTAAACAATAGCAGAATTCCCATTTTTTTCACCATTCCATCCAATTGTATTTTTTATTTATGACACTATTAAATAGCACATAAAAAAATTTACTTTTCCAGAAAAAAAAGAAAACCTTCATTCAACTATGGCAATAGAAAAGAAAAAGTCAAGGCACTTTGAAGAATGAGTTGGGGCTAATTGGGCATTGTGTATTACTTGACTTATGGCCTTCACAAAAATATTTGCATAATTTGCATTCTATGCTGATTTTGGATGATTTTGTTAACTTTAAGTGCAAAGTTTAGTGGATCAATAGTAGAATATCCTATTCAGCATCTCTGAAATACTTTTCCATAAAGGGTTGTGTGCTGATGACAGATCTCCTTAGATCACTTTAGCCCTGAGAATTATCTATTCCACTGTAGTTAACCAATTTGTCAGTGAACAATTTACTTATTTGTTAGGTAGAGCCCATTATAAAGATAGAGAGTTAATAGATAACAAAGATAAACTGAAATTGTCTCCACAACTTTAACAACAATAAGATCAAACACTTCTACAGAGATTTCTCACAATGGACTCAAAGTACAATTGGACATTATGAAAAAGCTATTCAGCTCATCTGATAAAAATACAAGGTACAAATCCAAAGGAAAAAAAGGCATAGAATGCTTCAATAAAATCCAAAAGTGTATTGATCCATATAAAACTCCAAAGTCGGTAACTATTAGCACATAAATAAAATCATACAGCAAAGATAGAAAAAACACCAATAATTTCATAATAAAGTTTTTATTTTATTAAATTAAATACATATAAAAATATATCTAAAGCATATATAATAGCACAAAAGAATGTGGTGAGTGCTACATATGTACATACAAAGCCTACAATTATTTTGAGAGGCAAGAGGACAAATAAATAACGGAGTTTAATATGTGCACAAATATTAAATCCATAAATCTAATGTATAAAATTAAATGTCTGTATGTTCACTATTTGCCCAAATATGGTAAAATCGCCCATTTATGGTAATAGCACTCTGTGTTCTTCATGGTAATAATGCTGCCTGTGCCCATATATGGGCATATGTGTGCATATTTGTGTGTATGTACAGTATATCCAGTATACTCCCATGTATGGTAATATTGCCCATATGTGAAAAATGTCTGACGGGATCACTCTGACACAGCTGACATTTCTTCCTCCTGTCTGGTTATATTGTACAGGGGATCTATATAGGAGCCTGGGATTCAGGTTCTACTTTTATATGTGTCCACTCTGAGCTTCTATAGTGGGATTTTCCCCATCGATTGGGCATTATGCTATTTTCAACTGGTGGCCACTAGCGCTATTGCTCCAATGGTAAATTGCCATTTTCTCTACTTATAATAATATTTATTAATTTATATAGCACTATTAATTCCATAGCACTTTACATACATCAGTAATGCTGTCCCTCTTGGAGCTCACAATCTAAACATCCTATCAGTATGTCTTTACAATGTGGGAAGAAACCGGAGTGCCCAGAAGAAACCCACGCAGGCACAGGGAGAACATACAAACTCCTTGAAGATGTTGTCCTTAGTGTCCTTGGTGGGAATTGAACCCAGGACCTCAAGGCCCCACTGCTGCAAAGGCTGCAGTGCTAACCACTTAAGCAACCATGCTGCCCAACTCTACTCTACTCTACTTAAACTATCTATACTGCATTTATGTTTGCTTTTGACTTTTAGTATTGTGAGGTTTAATTTTGAAGTCATTTGTGTATACTCTGGAGTGTACTGGTACAATTCACACCATTTGTGGCTTTTGAATGCACCTGTACCTATATGCCATAATGTACAATTCCATGCATTCTCCACTGATTGAATTTTGTAAGGTGTGCTATTGGAATTTATTAGGCAATGCATTCAGGGCTCCAGGACCCCTTCCTCAGGACGAACCAACATTACAAACTTGTGATAGTTGTCAGATATATATACATTAATCCACTACATATATATATATATAATATATAATGACAACTCCCACATATTTGTAATGTTGGTCTGTCCTGAGGAAGGGGCCCTTTAGCTCTGAAACAAGTTGACTAATATAAATAGCCGATATATCGTATTTGATGTCCTCTGACGTTTGATGCTCATTCATCCAGCAGTGCTGTCATTTACCCTTTCTGCATCGGTGATTCTTTCCCATATATGATAATAAGACTCTGTGTCCCTCACGATAATAGTGGAAAATCAGATTTATCAAGCTATATTAGCCCATGCACAAAATGTGCCCCATGCAGGAAATATCCGTGTACTGCAGGAGGCTGCACACAGCCCCCAGTATACTGCAGGAGGCTGCACACAGCCCCCAGTATATAACAGGAGGCCACACACAGCCCCCAGTATACAGCAGGAGGCTGCACAGAGCCCTCAGTATACTGCAGGAGGCTGCACAAAGCTGCCAGTATACTGCAGGAGGCTGCATACAGACCACAGTATAGAGCAGGAGGACACACACAGCCCCCAGTATACTGCAGGAGGCTGCATACAGACCCCAGTATAGAGCAGGAGGACACACACAGCCCCCAGTATACTGCAGGAGGCTGCACACAGCTGCCAGTATACAGAAGGAGGCCACACACAGCCCCCAGTATATAGCAGGAGGCCACACACAGCCCCCAGTATACAGCAGGAGGTCAAACACAGCTACTAGTATAATGATAATAATACATTTTATTTATAGAGAGCCAACATATTCCTCAGCACTTTACAATTAAGTGGGGCAATGTACAGACAACAGCGACAATATAAAGTAATACTAGTTCACCAGGTACAGGAAGGGTGAGGACCCCGCTTGAAAGCTTGCAATCCATTAGAACACAGGGAGACATAGTAGGTAGGACGTGCTTGTGGCATTTGCGAGATCAATATGTCTGGAAAGAAAATGTCCACAGATTGGAGGGTCAAACGAGCCTGGAGCAGAGGGTATAGTGACAGGGTCTCTGTGGAATGCTGGTGGGCATTCACAGTGAGGAGACTTATTGTCCCTCATTGTCAGATACTCTTCTGGCTTTATAATCTAAATTGCTATGCTTAAGGAGCACAGCAATTTCCTAATGAAGGTCTGTTGACCGAAACATCATTTGCTATAAAATTGCAGATTTCTTCATCAATTAAACGATCAATATATTCACCATATTCCTCTTTGAGTGCCGAGTTTACTATATATAAATACTATCAACGACTGCAACGCTACTCAAGCACCGAACACTCCCACAACTGAGTGCCATGTATGTCTTCTCTATTACATATCTTTTAGATATATTTTTATATGCATTTAATTTAATAAAATAAAAACTTTACTATTACATTTTTGGTGTTTTTTCTACTTTTGTTGTTCATTTCTTATACAGACTACCTGTAAAGCGTCCCAAGACTATGTGAAGTTCTATGTGTATGGGGGGAATAGGTGAGGTACATGTACCAGTCTACCCACATCTGCTGTCCATATAGACTTATTTTGTAAAGTGTGAAATGTTCTTGATCTTTGTTCTGCTGCTGTAATACTGTAATTTCCTCCGGGATCAATAAAGTTTATCTTATCTTATCTTATAGGAATAGTTGGATACTTTCTATGATAGTCATATATAAATAAAATCATGGAATGAAGAGCAAAACAACTGGTAACGTGTTTCAACCTGCAGGCTGAGATTAAGGGTCTTGGAGGCCAGAAACGCGTTACCTGTCTATTTTCTCTTCGTCCCATGATGTTATTTATGTGCTTACCGACCTTGCTATTTTTTATGGATCAATACATTTTTTTGGATTTTATTGAAGCATTCAGTTCTGTTTCTTCCTTTGTATTTGTTCTGCATTTGGACACTACATTACTTAGGGACCATTTTAATATTTATTGTACAAACAAGTTTAGGTTGATCTTTTAGCTTTAGATCTCTTATTTTAATTAAACTTTGAGAAATAATTTTGGGGCTTGTGAGTCATTTACATAATACAATGTACTGCCCCCCTGACAGTACTAAACAGGTTCAAATTTCTTTAAAGTTTGAAATCAAACATCCTTTAGAAGAAGGAAGAAAGTTTAACATTTCAAAAGCTTTCCGATAAGCCTTTGAGTCTTCAAAACTGGATGGGGTGCTGTAGAGTGAAATTTAGAGAGAATATATAAGTTATCTCCACCTCTCTCGCCTGCCAAAAATTTTGTACAATACCGCGCTGTACATACAGAAGAACATGTGTCACTATAATTAATTATCTAAGCTTGCAGGGAAGATGAAACAATGTGTGTCAGGAGATGCAAATATAAACAAATGTAGCAGCCATCATTAGAAATGCTGAAGCAGAAGAACGACGGCAGGTATCACAGTATTCATTCATTACTTACACTCCTAGAACAATAGGAATGTTTGTTAAAACATATTTAACTTGTAAAAACTTTCTTGAAGAAGGGCTTGCACTAAAGCCCCCGTCACACTATGTGAGATCACTGCTAAATCACAAGTTTGGTGAGGCAGCAGCAACCTCACTAGCGAACTCTCTATGTTTGACACTTAGCAGCGACCAGGCCCCTGCTCTGAGATCGCTGGTCGTATCAGAGTCACCTGGACCATTTTTTGAACATTGGGGTCCCGCTGGGCTGCATGCATCGGTGTGTTTGACAGGGACAACGACCACCGACCTCAATACTACAGGTCTGAGAAACAGGGTCCCAACGACCTCTGTATCATTCCGGATCATTGTTGCTTCGCTGGTGAAATCTGACTGTTTGACATCTCACCAGCGATCCCGACAGTGACGCACCAGCAATCCCTACCAGGTCGGATCGCTGTTGGGATTGCTGGTGCATCGCCAAGTGTGACAGTACCCTTCAGTATCAGATCAGATCAGTGAGTGCTTTGTGATAACTTTCCAAATGGCTAACATTGGTTGCCAATATCTGTCCCCAAGAACAGTAGGTACCTTATCATGAAAGCACTGGCTAAAAAAGTGATGCAAATTTAGAAAATAACATTCTGAAGCACATGTAAAATTTTATTATTGGACAGTGAAAAATTTACAGAGCTTTTTTTATTTTGTGGGTTAAACCTCAACTGGGCTGTATGGTCTGTAGATGGGAGGAAAGGAGAGAGGAGGGCGCAGATCTAAGTGCAGTATTAGAGCTTTACAATGGATAAAAAAGGGATATCTTGCTCAACTGATAGGAGTCTTGCCACCCGTCCTGGGTGGCTTGCTTGGGCTTAGGAATGTCTGGCTTGCAGCTCCATGCCTGGATAATCAGACCGCCCGGTTGATAGGTCTGTCAGGAAAAGTCAGGGAAGGAAAACATCCAGTGTATCTCACTTCCCGAAATTGACCGGTAGCGATGTGGCCAATCAGATGGCACCACGTCACAACTACATCATCACTAGCGGCCACCTGATTGGCCAGTTTGTAAGGTCCTAATAGTGCATCTAGGACCTTGCAAATTGGCCAATCAGGTGGCCACTAGCGATCACGTGGTTGAGACGTGGTGCCATCTGATTGGCCAGATCGCTTCCGGCCATCTGATTGGCTGGTAGTGAAAGGTCCTTGTCTAGCGATCGGATGGCTTCTCTGGCGGTCCTGATGTAGGCGTCAGAAGGTGAGTATGTAAGTTTATTATTTATTAACAACTTTTAATTACATTTAGGCTAATTTTGCAGTGTAGCTATAGATACACTGCGAAAGTATTAGGACTACTCGCTACTCCCGAGTACACATAAGTACTCGGAGAGTAGCGAGTAGCCCGAATATCGCTACTATTCGGCGAATACCGAATAGTAGCGAGTATACTCGCTCATCCCTAATCTTGACCCTATTAAATCAACATTGAGTCAACATCTCAATCTGTTGATGCTCTTCCACTGGTGCCATTTATTTGAAGACTGCTGGGAAGTCAACCTCCATAAGAGCTGCAACTGGCACCATTTTATTGAAGACTGCTAAGAAAAGAAGCTGCGCAAAGACTGCCCCGGCACAAAAATTTAAACTGTGATCTTTCATACAGACACCAAGGGCAGGTGGAATGGCCAGGGCAGCAGTCGAAGACCCAAACCACAGTCTCGCCCCTGTGCATTTAAATCTCATGAAAAGAAAACTGATCAAAGACCAACCAAAAAGCAGATTTCTTAGCTGAAGGTATCTAGTTCATGTGGATAACAGCACCATTTTTGCTATGCTTTTACTTTAACATACAAAAACCTGCTGACAAGTTTTCTGTAAGGTTCGTTTACACTGCAAGATTATTGTGAATAAACTTTTCTAATAAGACTCATAAACTATAAGCTTGCAGTATGAACAGGCTACCAATCACCAGAAGAACAAGCAAAATACTTGTTCATCGTCAGGCTTAAAATTCATTGTTTTTTTCAGCACAATGTTCTGTATGAACAGGTCTCATGCTTCTCAGTGGCAGTGTAGGTGCCCTGGACAATCAATAATAGATCATTCACTACTCATTGGAAGTGTAGTTTTCCTGTATAAGCGGGCAATTAAAAGAAGACTGATTAACAAACAAAAAGCTGATTGGTGGTTGTTAAGTGCCCCACATTGACTACTGTAATTGAAGATTTACACATAGATCGGCCAAACACAAGATAAAGCCCCATATTAAAAATTCTGCCACACAATGGAAAGCATTTTTTTAACCAATAGGTAACAAAACTTCAATAAAAATATTAACTTCTTACTTTTGATACATTAAGGGAATGTGTGCAAGAGGTATTTATTTTACAAATGTTATCATTGCTTAAGTATAACAATAGGTAAAATTGCAAAGGGACAGTAAAAACAACCAATTTGCAATTTACCTTTAAAAAAATTCCACTGTTGTCAAAAATGAAGAGATTGGTTACTTTATTGTTTAGTGCTCACCGCCTAGCACCACAGTAGCCAGTCCCCTAAGCAAGTTCTTGCCCCCTGGGGGGACATATATTTTAAAAAAATATTTAAGTTTTTTGTTTTTTAGCTTGTTAACTTTATTTTTGTTTTTAAGATAGATGATATTAAAAATACTTTTGTATGGTTGTATAATGCATACGTATGAAATCTTTGGAAAATGATGTCATTTGGCCAGTTTGATCAATATATACACTGAGGGGCCCAATGACTTTTGGACTCTCCACGCTGAGAATACCAGCCCCCAGCTGCATGGTTTTACCTTGACTGGCAATCAAAAATAAGGCAGAGACCACACATTTTTTAAATATTTATTTAAATAATAAAAAACTGAGCTCCACTGTATTTTTGATTGCTAGTCAAAGTAAAACCAGGCATCTGGGTGTGGCAGGCCATAGTTGTCCCCTTTTTTTGCACTGAGAATCAATAATATGGTAAAGCCCTACACAATTTTTTTTTAATTATTTATTTACACCCTTATGGTGGCAGATTCGTTGCCAATGGCAACCAATCACACAACCCACACAATGGGTTTGGGTGTGACAGATGCTGTCACAGAAAGTGGGCACCTGTAATTGGCTGTTGGAGGCAGAGTCCAGTGAATAAATGGAGGTTAATGAGCAGACCTGGAAGTGGTGTTACAAGCGCGCGGTTCTTGGTAAGTATAAGGCTGCTGCTGCTTTAATCACTGTTTTGCTTGATTTTACAGCCCCTCAACCAAACCAAAACCCAAACAGTAACACAGACTTCTCAGGGAAGTCCATGTACAGAGTCTGTGCCTGAACACTAGGTTTTCGGTATGGATCCTGAAATTTACAGTTCAGTTTCACCCATCACTACTAATGTTATTTAGATCAGGGCTCTGTGAGGGCTGGATCCAGGGGCGTAACTACAGTAGATGCAGGGGATGCGATCACACCCGGGCCCTACAGCCTAGGGGTGCCCCAAAAGTCCCTTTGGCCTATAGATAAAGACTAATACTATTAAAGAATTGCAATAATTGAGGGCCCTGTTGGACCTTTTACATCGGGACCCCTGGGCCTGAAGTTACGCCACTGCCTGGATCACCACTTCTGGGACTGCTTGTTCTCTTTCATTACACTGAAGGTAGTTCTTAATGACATCAGCTATACGATTGGAGTCAGCGTTCTGCTGCAGAATAAATAAAAAATTCATATACCTTACTAATAGTATTGCAAAATGGATCAGTATCTGCCAACACTCCTACACATCCAGAAAAAAATTAATCTGGACCAAATTCCCAACTCCATTTGCTGAAATAGAGCCTCATACGTACAAGGACCCTTCACTATGCTAATTGTTTACTGCAGACAGCATTATTGTTTCTTTTCCAGCCCTTCAGTGAAAAAACTGCCGTTTGTTACAGGCAAGTATTTCACATTTTAACTCATCAGTCCATCACATTTTTTGATATTTTTCAGCACCTGGTTCTATTGATTATGTGCATTATTCAGTCACCTGTCCTTGTTTACACGTGGAAGTTTTTTGGCCACAGTTTTTCCATGAAGATGACTTCTGGTTAGACTTCTCTGAACAGTAGATGGGTATAAGTGGGTGCCACCAGTGGCATAACTTGAAGCTCATGGGTCCCTATGCAAAAGGTCTAATGCGGGACCCCAATTATTGCAAATCTTTAATAGATCAAGTCTTTTACTATAGACCAAAGGAACTTTTGGGGTTCCCTTGGCTCCAGGATTTGGATTTGATTGCAATCTCTACACTTATTTTAGTTACGCCCTTGGGTCCCATTATTTGCTCCCAATCCTGAACTGATGGCTCTGCTGTACATCTTTTGGTTTTGAAGGAAAGCAAGCACTACTTCCTTGGTTCTCAATGTTGCTCAATTCTTGATGTCCTCATTGCTTAGAAATACAGGCAGACACTTTTCATCATACAATAACCACCAGGAATGAGTCTGATTTGCTCCAAATTTATTCTACAGCAGGACATCAACCCAGAACATATAGCCAATGTCAGCAAGCATGATCTTCAGTGCAAAGAGGAAAAAAGAAATCTGGAAGTGAAGATATGTCCGCCACAGAGCCCTCATCATAATATCATTGAATTTATTTGGGATTCGTGCTTGCCTGCACCCACAGAAGATCTGAGGTTATTTCTCTGTGATATTTGGAACATCCTCCCTGCTGAGATCCTTCAAAAACTGTGTGCAACTGTACATAGAAAAAAATATGCTTTGATTGTTTTTGAAGGCATACAGTGGTAAGAAGACCTGACCATAAGAATATATGAACAGAACTTCAACAGAGCCAGAAGTGCAGGATTCCAGTGCTCACGGTGATGATAAGACAAGGAGAGAACTACAAAAAAGGAAGAAACATTTTGGAGAATGCTGTTTTTGTAAACATTAAAATGAGTTAAATTTCAATCAAATAAAATTATTTTGTTTCAAGTTTGCACTGTTGCTTTAGAGCAAAGTTATACAGTTAGAGGATTAAGACTGTAAGGACACTAGGTAATAATACCTGTAAAGCACTGCAGAATTTCTTGCTATATGCTGTAATATGCATGGGTAATTAATAATTAAAACACACACTACACTACTATTTATGTGGAGCCCACTGGGATGGGGTACTCGGTACCTGACTGGGGTATTACGGGGGTTATCACGGCGGTCTTGGTCCGGACCGAGTCCCGAGCCCACAAGTAAAGGTTGGGGGTTATTTACAGGGGAGAAAGTCATGACGCCACCCATGGTATGTGGTTAGGGTGACCACCGCTGCTTCAGAACCTCCGGGGTTGATGGGCGGCAGCCTGTGATGTGACGGCTCTCCACAGGCAGAGCCTGATCCCCGGGGCAGTAGTGATGAAACAGTTTGTGAGGGAGAGCGGGGCTCGAGTGCAAGGATTACACAGTCTCATGGTTTTGTAGTTTTCCAAGTCTTTACTGAAGCAGATGGTAATTCAGCTGAGTACTGTCCACGGAGTCTGTACAGTGGCCGGGTTGCTCCCACCCTGGCCGGATCCTTTGGCTCCCTGTTCCTGCGCTGTGTGTGTGGCCCTGCTGCCGCTTTAGCTAAGCTGCTGGCCCTGTCTCCCCTCACGGGTACCAACTTGCTAGGAAACTTGAGTCTTGTTCCGTGTTCCTGACCCTGCCGTGTTGCTTCGCTGTGGTACAGTGAAGACGTGGGACCTTCACTAATCCGGTGTTCACTATGCTGTATGTTTCAGGCACAGTTTCGGATCCAGTATCCGTGATTTACGCTTCTCTGGGGTGAGTTTCAGGTAACTCGGTCTCCCAGGTGTGCTCCTCTCTGCTCTGTCTCCTGTCCTCAGACCCTGGCTCGGCCTGGAACTGTACAGTGGACCGTGGGTTGAGCCTAACGCAGCTCTTTTACCCCCAGGTCCTTCTTCCTCAGTCCTCCTGGGAACTGAACTGCCCATTTCCTCTCCACACTAGCATATGTAGGGAAGCAGCTTTAGCTCCCCCTTCTGGCCTGGAGACGCTAGTGTAGTGTTGTGGGTTGTGTGGGGAGTTAACTCTTTATGGTTCTACTGTGGCACATGAACCCTGGTAGAGCGAGACGTGATAAATATACTCAAGTATGTATTATGTAATATAACATTAACCTTGGTAACTGAAGACCAAGGGTGGGGAACAGGATAAAAAAAGTGAGAAGGGGGAGTCTTGGTGCTTTAGGCAATTGCCCCTTCTTATAGTGATAACGATTATTTGCAAAATCGCATGTCACAGTCCCATCAGAATTAGAAGGTAACGAGAGGCATAATTGTGACAAGCATACATAACAATTCTTTCTTCTTGCCGCTGATATTTAAACATCCATTCCCTGGCTCATCGGGAAGTACATACACATCCCACTTATCTTTTCAGTAGGAGTCACTGTCTAGTCAGCAATTATTCCTTCAGAAACACTTTCCAGCAATTCTGAGGTGTGATTCCTGACAGCCTGGAAGTAATCTGTTTGCACCCTATGACACAATATTCCAACCCCAGCCACAATATTATCTGGTGGTTTATTACACTTGTAAGGAGATAACAGATATAATTTATTTAAGATACCTCAGATTGGTGTGTGAAGAGTCAGAAAGCAGACTCAAATATCTCAAATATATGGAGGCCATAAGATCAGGAATGCTTCACCTCTGCTGGCAGTACAATATGTATTTAATGGGGCTTCATACTACAGGAAATTAAGACTTACAATTTTTTGCGAAAACTCAAGGGTAAAGTGACCCATTTCCCAACCAGTGAGGAGGTCACCCCATCGCGTTCAAGACTAAATAAAAAGATACATATGCAAAGGTTCCTACATTCATGGCTGAGATTAGTGTATGACCCACAAGGTTACTTCCAACTCTACCATTCTATGATTTTATGACTATGGGCATTATGGAAACAAGAAAACAAGCTGGAACATTGCTCTGCCAATCGTAGAGGAGCCCCACTTATCTGAATTATATGCCAAAGTCAATGGATATGAATTAAAGAGGTTGCCCCATCTTCATTCAGCAGTAAAACTGCAAAGTGCATGCAAAAACAAACAAATTTGCCATATGTCTCTTATTAAAGTCTCCAAAGCAGAGGGATTTTAAATTCTATTGTGTACAGCTCGATATCTAGCTTGCCGTTTGGCCTGCAGCCATCCTTCCAGACTCTTCTATACACAGGAGCACTCAATCCTCTGAGCACTATGTTTACCAGGACAGATCTTTCTAGTGACAGCTTAGTTCAAGGAGAACAAAAAGAAAGGTAGTCTGAAATCAGACATACCAAATCTTTATCTTCCCTGACAATACATTTTCAAGGACCTCAGAACACAATAGACTATTGATATCATCAAGTTCTTCCTACATTACTCTGTGTGTGTGTGTGTGGGAACCTTCAGAATGGCCAGTTATAGGAAAGGAGCGTGCACCACTTGCAGGATTTATAATTTAGAGTCTGAAAGAGCCAGCTGGCTGGATTGCTGAATTTGGCCAGCTTCAGTATGTTTGAGCTTCTTGCATTCTGCAGTGGTAAAGTGGCCTCTGGAATACATTACAAATGTGGGAGCCCACTAATTTAAATGGATTGACCGGGACTTTTTCTTATCAATTTGTATGTGCTCAACACAAATATGAGAGTCAAAATGGGTGCCAAAAGTAATAGGCCTATGGTGAATAGCTGTGAAAAAATTAAGACATAGACTATGTCTTAAGGCCACGTCACACGTGGCGACATCGCCGCAAATTACATAGGCGACGTTGCCCTTGCATCGCCTAATGTAAAGGGGCAATGTCGCCGGCTCTGACAGCTCGCCTGGTTTTACATCAGTGATGTGAAACCAGGTGGCCGTCTGGGGCAATGTGCACACATCGCCCCATGTAAACGGCCGCCGGCGAGCTGACAGGTGATGGGAGCCATAGGCTCCCATTGTCCTGCATCGCCGCTGGGGTTTTGAAACACCCTGGCGGCGACGCCGCCTGTCAGCTCGCCAGGGCCAAGGTGTCGCCCAATGTAAATGGGGGACGGCGACGCTGGGGGGGCACCAAAAACGTACGCTCACCCGCCAGTCGCCGCCGACATCTCCGGCGGCATTGGCAGGTGTAACGGGGCCTTTAGATTTCTTTGCCTGTCTCTTGTACAGCAACTCTGGGGAGTGTCCAGCAGTAGCCAGCCAGCATGTTAGTAGACCATTTTCCCTAGTATCTTTGTTCCATTGTGGCAATATCTTGACAGGAATGTTAGCTATGATTGTCACTAACCATATCACAGTTCTCAGAAAAGAAATCACGATCCAGGTCATTTAGTTTTCCTGTATTATTCTACAGGGGTGGGAAGTGATGATGCCTACCACAGTGAAAATCTGGATCATTGCATGCTGATGGTCCAGGAGAAGAACAGGTTGACTCACCCTCATCCTCATCAGCTAAATTAAGATAATATTCTTATGGAATATGGAAGTCATTCATCATATGGATACTGGTCTCAATGTGTATCGTGGTAACCACTTCACACAGCAGGCTGCCTAATGTCCGCTTAAGCCGAGCGGACAGGGAAACGCTGCTAGCAGCGTTTCCCTGTGCGCTCTGGGAAAGCGGACACTAGGCAGCCTTCTGTGTAATTGGTTACCACGATACACATCGGGTAACTATGGGCTGCGACTGCAGAAAGCGGCGGCACACACGCACCTCCGCTTCTCTGAAAAAACCTAAGTATTTAGCGGAGAATCACTAAATACTTACAGCGGAGGTGTGTGGACATGGCCGTATTAATGTACTTCTAGGCATTAGAATTCTGTATTTTAACTAAATGAATAACATATCGTTTTAATGTAGCAGTAGCTTAAACTGTATCGAAATCTGAAATATTTTAAATGCTCAACCTTTCTGACTGGACTTTACATAGTACACTGCTGACGTCAGCAGACACCTGGCAGTAGTACTACATTGTATCAGAAAAAGATGCAATAAACGCTTGATGATATGTGCATGATGGCATTATGCAATGGGATGCAATATTACATCATTCTAGGCTTATTCAGGATGTTGTTACAGTCCTTCTGGATAAATTTACATGGTGAAACATAGAAAATGCACTGTATAAAATATTTTCAAAATGAGAAAAAAATAAAAAAAATTATGGTCATATTTGTGTTCAGCACTCCCAAGATATTGTAGACTGGGAGACTGGGACTTTTTTAAGTCAGTAACAAACAATTTCAGTGTTGATCAATGTCTGTTCGGTGAAGGTGTGACCCCAGTATCCCCGCCAATTAGCAATTCCCAGTGCTGCCACTAGCTGGAACTATTCAGGGTGCTGCACATATAGCTCCATAAACTGTATAGTGGCTGTGGCTGAGTACTCTATGCCAAACCCTTTTCAAGTCAATTAGGAGCAAATGTGCATTACAAGGCTATAGCCATTATTTTGTCAATAGGACAGTGCTGTACAGCTCCGTAATTGAGTAGTTCAAGCTGGTGGAGGCATCAGGAATAGCTAACCAACTATTACATTTTTTTACTGTATTTCCTAGTCCCCTTAGGGGATTTGAATTTGCGATTATCTAAATACTTGTGCTATACATAGCAGTGCATCAGCACTACTCTTACAGCAGAAATCATGACTTTCACAGAAATCACGATTTTCAATGAATGCTGACTCGCCCCACCAGAGTTAACAGGAGGATTGGAGTGACAGACACAGGGGTCTTCATCTGACCAATGGCTGTCATGACAACCCATCAGTGCCCCGTGATCACATCACGTGCATGCTGATGAAAGCAGGGAAGAGCGCACGCCCCTTCCAGAGCATGTTAGATCCCACTCTTACAGATTGATAATGGGATTTAACTGATTAACATCTGATCTCAGATCCATCCATGGCTGCTAGAGGCACATGATGGCTGATCAGATATGCTGTCTTCTGTGGTGAAAGATGTGGGCCCAGCATGCGGTTGGGATACAAGATATAGGGGACAACCCCTTTACTGTACATTTTTTAAAACAGAATTTTTTAAATTTCTACCTATTTTAACAGATTTTAATACCTCATTACATATAGCTAATGACTAACATACCTCTGCATTTGCACATTACCTCATTGTTCTCCATTGTACCCATGTGCTATGTTTACTATGTCCAATCTCACAAATCCTTACTATTATCTAAAGTTGTGATCCAATTCTATAGTGGCCGCGCTCCCCGTGGTAATGATTACCACAGGGAGCGCGGCCACTATAGAATTGGAACACTTCCTATTGAACCTTTATGCCTGTGGGAATCCGTGGCAGGACCCAACACAGGATCAATTCGAGGAGAGCAGCAGACCCGGAAAAAATATCCAAAGCGTGAGGAGGCTTTGGAAAAACCATATACTTGAAGTTTTATGGCAAGAAGTGAGTGCATAAAACTTCATTAAAAGGGCACCAGAGAGTTACATTGGTAACGCGCTGAGATTGTGTCACGGGTGGCACGGATGACAGGGTGGAGGCCACGCGCAGACGATCCCAGCGGGTGGCCCACCAGCCATAATGGGGGAGGATGGTCCGTCTCTTTCAGGGGCATTTACCTTCTGTGTAGATGGAGAGAGGGTGTGATGGGATCTCGCTGTTATGGGGGGACGGCTGTGGAGGTCTTGTGCTCGGTCTGGTTTTATCCACCAATATGGTGGGTCACTAGGACCCAGCAGATTCCTTCCACCCTTATAAGGAGGTTCATTACCCTTCCTCGGTGCAGGTGATAGTTCCTTGTGCACTCATTATCCTTGCTCCAGCAGACGCTGAGGTTGTGGAGGTTGCTGAGTTCTGCTGTCAGATAAGTGTTTCCTTTTCCCTAATGTCTGTCTTCCCTGGTGTTTGTCTTTAGTTGATAGTGGAGGGGTCTAGTGAACCTCTCCATCTGATCCTTAGATAAGATAGTGCTAGGATCAGAGAGGGACGAGGTTCGTGGTCGGCGACAGTTGAGGAGACTGTATAGGGACGTTAGGGCAGACAGGGTCAGCTCTAGGAAGTCTAGGGGTCACCGTCTCCTTCTTGTGCCCTTAGCGTTAGGGACTCCTTATTCCCACCCCCGTCGTTATCCTACGCTGGGTGTCTTCCCCACTCCCAGCGTGACATTATCACCTGCCAGTAACTGTAAGTGAAGGAAGGGGAGGATTCGATTTTTTTCCTTTTCCTTATGGATCCTGTGTCTGCTTTGGCCCAGCAGCTGCAGACCTTGTCTTTAGAGGTTGCGGACCTTCGGTCGGCTCTACTGGGACCACAACCACAAAATGGTGTCTTGGGGAATCAAGCAGTGGGTCCGGCCAGACCGGAACCTAAGGTTGCCCTCCCTGACAGGTTTTCAGGAGGCAGAGATAAATTCACTGTGTTCAAAGAGGCCTGTAAATTATACTTCAGGCTTAGGCCGTATTCTACTGGTGACGAGCAGCAGCGGGTAGGAATTATTATATCATTGCTGCAGGGGGATCCCCAATCCTGGGCTTTCTCTCTGCCACAGGACTCTACTTGTCTCCAGTCTGTGGATGGATTTTTTGACGCCTTAGGCCTCATATATGATGACCCTGACCGTGTCTCTTTGGCTGAATCCAAATTGCGCCATCTCCACCAGGGGACTCGGTCAGCGGAATCATATTGTTCTGAGTTCCGCAGGTGGGCTATGGACACGAAGTGGAACGATCCGGCTCTCAGGAGTCATTTTTGCCAGGGTCTTTCGGAAAGACTGAAGGATGCCCTGGCAGTGTATGAGACCCCTCCGTCCCTGGAGGCAGCTATGTCGTTGGCTATTCGCATGGATAGACGCCTCCAGGAGCGAAGGGGTAGACCTCCGGCAACTGGGAGCCCTTCTCGTGGTGGTTCCTCGTTGCCGGGTGGTCACTCGGAGGGCGAGTCATTTCTCCCGAGGGGGGAGGAACCTATGCAACTTGGAGGAGCGGCGGCCTCGAGGCTCTCCTCCGGTGCCTCCCGGGGCAGGGGGAAGGGGGTCTGTTTTTTTTGTGGGAAAGGAGACCATTTTATCGGGGCCTGTCCCTACGCTCCGAAACGGACTGGGGTGCCGGGACCTCATGTGTCTATGGGGGGTGTGGGGGTAGTCGAGCGGGAGGTGTGTGTATCCTCCGTTTGTACTTCCCATTTTCTCCTGAGTGCAGAGGTGGCGCTAGAGAGCAAAACGGAAGGCATTTCTGTGTTTGTGGACAGTGGTGCGGGGGTCAGCATGGTGGATGCTCGTTTCGTACACGCTCATGGGCTTAACCGCTGTTTATTGTCTCGCCCCATCCGTATCTATGCCATCGACTCAGCACCGCTTGCTCAGGGTAGTCTCACACATATCGTACATAACATTAAGTTAACGGTTGGATCCCAACATCAGGAGACGTTATCTTGCTATGTCTTAGACGGTCTCCCCGCTCCCATTGTCCTGGGCTTGCCATGGTTGATTAAACATAATCCCATAGTGGATTGGCAGTCCAGGGACATTGTGGAATGGAGTGATTATTGTTCGGAGAATTGTTTGGCTACATCCTTTTCGGTGGTATCTGCTGAATCACTGCCCCCATTCCTATCGGAGTATGAGGATGTGTTCTCAGAGAAGGGGTGCCGAGACTTGCCCCCTCATCGGGCATATGATTGCCCTATCAACCTCGTTCCCGGAGCTAAACTGCCCAAAGCTAGGATGTTTACTATATCTGGTCCCGAAAGACAAGCAATGAAGGATTTCATTGCTGAAAGTCTAGAGACGGGTCACATTAGGCCCTCCACGTCGCCGGTTGCGGCTGGTTTCTTTTTTGTGAAAAAGAAGGATGGGGGCCTCCGTCCTTGTTTGTATTTTCGGGAATTGAATCGGATTACTGTCCGTGATCCATACCCCCTCCCTCTGATCCCTGATTTGTTTAGTCAGGTTGTGGGTGCTAAATGGTTCTCCAAGTTGGATTTGAGGGGTGCCTACAACCTGATTAGGGTCAGAGAGGGGGATGAATGGAAAACTGCATTCAATACCCCGGACGGCCATTTTGAAAGTCTCGTGATGCCGTTCGGGCTCACTAACGCCCCTGCGGTTTTCCAACATTTTGTCAATGATATTTTCCATCATTTGGTGGGTAGATTTGTAGTTGTTTACTTGGACGATATCTTGATCTATTCTCCCGATATGGAGACGCATCAGTCCCATGTCAAACAGGTGTTGCAGGTCTTACGGGACAACAAACTGTACGCCAAACTCGAGAAATGTGTTTTCGCCGTTCAGGAGGTTCGTTTTTTGGGGTACCTCCTGTCGCCGTTGGGTTTCCGGATGGATCCGGAAAAGGTACGGGCGGTGCTGGACTGGGAGCGGCCGGACAATCTACGGGCATTGCAACGTTTTTTGGGGTTTACCAATTTTTACCGTAAATTTATTAAGAACTATTCGGTACTGGTGACGCCTCTAACGGACATGACTAGGAAGGGGACGGATTTTTCTGAGTGGTCTGATTCTGCTCGCCAGGCTTTCTCCTCCCTGAAGCGTTGTTTTGCTTCCGCGCCTGTTCTTTGTCAGCCCGATCTTTCTCGGCCCTTCGTTGTGGAGGTGGATGTGTCTGAGGTGGGGGTGGGGGCTGTGTTGTCGCAGGGGCCTTCGCCTGGGAGATGGGTGCCCTGTGCGTTCTTCTCCAAGAAGTTGTCGTCGGCCGAGAGGAACTATGATGTGGGTAATAGGGAGCTCTTGGCTATTAAGTTGGCTTTTGAGGAATGGCGGCACTGGCTGGAGGGGGCCGTCCATCCCGTCACGGTTATTACCGACCATAAGAACCTGTCTTACCTTGAGTCCGCCAGGCGTCTCAATCCCCGGCAGGCCAGGTGGTCTTTGTTTTTCACGAGATTTAATTTTACCGTCACCTACCGTCCGGGGGTTCAGAATGTGAAGGCGGATGCATTATCGCGTAGTTTTCCGGGTGGTAGTACTCATGAGAGTCCCGTCCCCATCTTGCAGGAGGGGGTGGTTGTTTCTGCCCTTTGCCCTGATCTAGAGGGGGAGGTGTTGAAGGTTCAGGGGGGCGCCCCTGCCTCCTGTCCTTCTGGGAGGCTTTTTGTGCCGTTCTCTTTGCGTCTCAGGGTGCTGTCGGAACATCACGACTCTGTACTGGCGGGGCATCCAGGCGGTAGGGCCACTTTCGATCTCTTGTCTCGTCGCTTTTGGTGGCCGGGGTTGAGGAAGGACGTAGCGGAATTCGTATCCGCCTGTGGTGTGTGTGCACGTGCTAAGGTTCCGCATACCCGTCCGTCTGGGTCTCTCGTGCCATTGTCTATTCCTGAGAGGCCATGGACACATTTGTCAATGGATTTTATCACCGATCTTCCGGCGTCTGCGGGTAAGACGGTGGTACTGGTAGTAGTAGATAGATTCAGTAAGATGGTTCGCTTTGTGGCACTGCCTGCACTTCCTAATGCTCGGACTCTGGCACAGGTGTTTGTAAGTGAAATCGTGAAGCTTCATGGGGTTCCCTCTGATGTGGTTTCTGATCGCGGTACTCAGTTCGTCTCCAAATTTTGGAAGGCTTTTTGTACACGTTTGGGGATTACGTTGTCCTTTTCTTCTGCTTTTCATCCGCAGTCTAATGGTCAAACCGAACGTGTGAATCAGAATTTGGAGACTTACCTGAGGTGTTTTGTCTCTGACCATCAGGAGACTTGGGCAAGCTATTTGCCCTTGGCCGAATTTGCCCTTAATAATCGCCTTCAGGAGTCCACTGGCAAGTCGCCGTTTTTCGGTGCATATGGGTTTCATCCTCAGTTTGGTACTTTTAGTGGTACGAGTCCTTCCGGAGTTCCGGAAGAGGACCGTTTTACCTCGTCCCTCTCCTCGGTTTGGCGGGGTGTGCAGCGTAGCTTGAAGCTCTTAGGTGACAGGTACAAACGTATGGCTGACAGGAAGCGTGCGCCAGGTCCGGACCTATGTGTGAATGACTACGTGTGGTTATCTACCAAGAATGTGAAGTTGAAGGTGCCCTCTTGGAGGTTGGGGCCCAGGTTTATTGGCCCCTATAGGATAACCGCCGTTATCAATCCCGTGGCGTTTCGTCTCGCGTTGCCTCCTGCTCTTAAGATTCATGATGTGTTTCACAGGTCGCTCCTCAAGCCGTATGTGCCATCATCCAACCCGTCTCCTTTGCCTCCTGAGCCCATCTGTGTGGCGGGGAATCTGGAATTCGAGATCTCGAGGGTGGTTGATTCTCGCATGTTGCGCCGTTCTCTTCAGTATTTAGTGCACTGGAGGGGGTACGGTCCTGAGGAGCGGATGTGGGTGCCGGCGTCGGAGGTGTCCGCCGCGAGGCTGGTCCGCGCTTTTCACCGTTCCCATCCGGATAAGCCTGGTCCTGAGTGTCCGGGGGCCACTCGTAAGAGGGGGGGTACTGTCACGGGTGGCACGGATGACAGGGTGGAGGCCACGCGCAGACGATCCCAGCGGGTGGCCCACCAGCCATAATGGGGGAGGATGGTCCGTCTCTTTCAGGGGCATTTACCTTCTGTGTAGATGGAGAGAGGGTGTGATGGGATCTCGCTGTTATGGGGGGACGGCTGTGGAGGTCTTGTGCTCGGTCTGGTTTTATCCACCAATATGGTGGGTCACTAGGACCCAGCAGATTCCTTCCACCCTTATAAGGAGGTTCATTACCCTTCCTCGGTGCAGGTGATAGTTCCTTGTGCACTCATTATCCTTGCTCCAGCAGACGCTGAGGTTGTGGAGGTTGCTGAGTTCTGCTGTCAGATAAGTGTTTCCTTTTCCCTAATGTCTGTCTTCCCTGGTGTTTGTCTTTAGTTGATAGTGGAGGGGTCTAGTGAACCTCTCCATCTGATCCTTAGATAAGATAGTGCTAGGATCAGAGAGGGACGAGGTTCGTGGTCGGCGACAGTTGAGGAGACTGTATAGGGACGTTAGGGCAGACAGGGTCAGCTCTAGGAAGTCTAGGGGTCACCGTCTCCTTCTTGTGCCCTTAGCGTTAGGGACTCCTTATTCCCCCCCCCGTCGTTATCCTACGCTGGGTGTCTTCCCCACTCCCAGCGTGACAGATTGGCGCCGCATGTTTGTTTTTTATATATACTCTACAGGCAATCACCTTACTTCATATTATCTAAAGTGGGAAACAAAGCTACTTTCAATTATGGTAGTCTACGTTGAAAATGTCTTTGTTTTGTGTTTTTTTGCTGTGATACAGACCTTTGCATTTCCATCATATCCTCCCATTTATCTGTCCTCTGCCTTAAGGCCCTGTCACGCATAACGAGATCGCTAACGAGATCGCTGTAACGTCACAGGTTTTGTGACGTAACGCCGACCTCTCCAGCGATGTTGTAGTGTGTGACAGCCACCAGCGACCTGGCCCCTGCTGTGAAGTCGCTGGTTGCTGCACGTCGCTCAGGACCATTTTTTGGACCCAAATCTCCCGCTGGTCAGCACACATCACTGTGTGTGACCGCGAGAGATGAGCGAACCAGCGACCTCACAGGCTGGTATCCATGATAATCAGCGGGTAACTAAGCAGCGCGTGCTGCTTAGTTACCCAGTGTTTATAATGGAAACCAGCGTCTTCCCTGCTTAGCGCAGCCTGTAAGCAGGGAGGACGCTGATAACTATGATAAACTGCGGGTATCTAGGCAGCGCTGCTGTTACCACTGTTTATCATGGATACCAGCGATCTCACGGGTGCTGAGTCGCTGATGAGTCGCTGGTGAGTCTGCCTCCTTGACAGCTCACCAGCAACTTCAGAGAGACTTTCTAGCAATCCCAGCCAGGTCGGATCGCTGGTGGGATCACTGGAAAGTCTTATGGTACCTTTACACGCAGCTACAGGTAACAGGTTTTCCACAGTTAACTTACTGGCTGCAGTGAAATCATGGAGACATAGTTCCATTTGTACACAGCAACAAGATAGAACCATGTCTCCATGATTTCACTGCAACCAGTAAGTTACCTGTGGAAAACCTGTTACCTGTAGCTGCGTGTAAAGGTACCATCAGTGTGTGAAGGGGCCTTTACACATAGATTAGCAACCAGTAGAAGGAAGATGAAAGACCTCGATTGCTGGATCATGCAACACAGGTTTGTTTGCTGTCTGTTACTATGGAGACCTACCGTGTTTCCCCGAAAGTAAGGCCCCCCCGATTGTAAGGCCGCCTAGGGGTAAAGGGGGGGCCTGCTAATGTAAGGCCTCCCCCGATTATAAGGCCGGGTAGGGGGGAGGGGGGGTCTTACTATCGGGGAAACACGGAGGGGGGGGGGAGGTTTACATGCATACATACACACATACAGACACATGCATACACATATATACACACCATACACACCACACACACCACACACACACATAGCACAGCTTCTTACCGGGTCCGGTGTGGGGTCCCCGATGGTCCTGTGCCGTCCTCTGTGCTCCGGTCCGGTCCCCGAGATGATCCGCTGCCGTCCGCCGTGTTCCGGTGCAGTTCTGCACCGATATTGCTGGTTCTAGGCTCCATGGTCCCTGCTCTTCCGGAGTTCAGGCCTAGCTCCGCCCAGGTCATAGTGTGGGCCAATCAGCATAGCGGCGCTGACGTCAGAGGCAAGCACCCGATGACGCTTGCTTGAGCGCCGCTATGCTGATTGGCCCACACTATGACCTGGGCGGAGCTAGGCCTGAACTCCGGAAGAGCAGGGACCATGGAGCCTAGGACCGGCACCGGAACACGGCGGACGGCAGCGGATCATCTCGGGGACCGAAACGGAGCACAGAGGGCGGCACAGGACCATCGGGGACCCCACACCGGACCCGGTAAGAAGCTGTGCTATGTGTGTGTGTGGTGTGTGTGGTGTGTATGGTGTGTATATATGTGTATATATGTGTATGCATGTGTATGCATGTGTCTGTCTGTATGTGTGGGAGTGTGTGGATGGATGGATGGATGGTGGGGCCTCCAATGTAAGGCCCCCCCCGAAAGTAAGACAGGGGGCCACTTTTGGCCACAAAAAGAATGTAAGACCCTGTCTTACTTTCGGGGAAACACGGTATAAATCCACATAGCAGCTATAAACACACAACGAAAAGTATTTTGTGGAAAATTGATTTTAAAGTTTCTCCATTTTTCACCTAAAGCACTACTTCATAGTTTTTTTCTCCAGCACCAGAGTGTCACTTTAAATATAAGCTCGTTGCCTACTGTCTTGTACTTTACTTAAAAGGGTTTTTCGGCACAACTCTAGTCCCGCAGCACCTTCTTCTGCCCTTAGCTTCTGACTGGCTGGAAGTCATAAGTTATATCACAAGCTCTCAATACAAGTCTATAAGAGCAAGAACAAGCTTCTCATAGACTTGCTTTAAGTTGTGACCTCAGGCGTGCTCCATGAAACACTGGAGCTGTTTAGAGGTCAAGAAGCACCGGAGACCAACTCCGCAATGATAAAAGACGAAGATGCCGGTGGCTGAGTATCATACATGGGTCAAGAGACTTGAATCTAATGGTGCCGTCACACCTGCTGATGTCGCTAGCGACATCGCGGAAAAAGTGACGTATCAGCGATGTCACTAGCGACGTCGCGCTGTGTAAACGAGCGCCGCGACCGCGTTTTAGCGCTGGTCGCAGGTTGTCAGGTTTACGAGAAGAACCGTAAACCTGTCAACCAGCGACCTGCGATAAGGCTGGATCGTGCCGTGTGACATCGCCAGAGCGATGTCGGCGGCGATCCAGCCTATACCGCAGCGTTGCTGCGGATCGCTCGCTGGGCTGAGCCCAGCCCAGCGAGCGATGTCACCGCCCGCATCGCTGCGGTGTCGCCGGTCGCAGCGATGCTGTGTGACAGCTGGCCAGCGATGTCGGAACCGAGCGGGCACCCGCGCATCGCTTCCGACATCGCTGGCCAGATCGTGCTGTGTGACGGCACCATAAAGCAACAATTCAAAAAATAAAAGCGCTCCTCATTAATCTAAGTAAATACTTTACAATCTTATCTTCTCAGCAACTCAAGACAGTGTAGGTAATCAGACAATAGTATGAAAAACAATATAAAAAAAAATACTAGAGATAAACCACTTTGCTTAAGGAGAATTTAATTTAATTTTACAGAAAATAATTGGTCTCTCCTGAATATGATTTTTTGCAATTCGCTTTGTGCAAATTCAGAAAACTAGTAATCTGCAGGCTGCCATTATGCTGAATAATGTAAAAAAAGACTAAAACAAATGTGGCACCCTGGTCACGCAGGGAGCCACAGACTTCTCTAATGCACAGTTGAGTTTCCACAGCAGGTACCTACTACATGCAACACTTTCCACCCCGACACAGTAGGGGGAGCCCAACTTGCTGACTTTAGGCAAGATCCCCTATAAATACTGCTGCTGGGGGAGGAGTTATTCAGAGTGTGCAGACGCTAGGAGAGCTGCGAAGACGTCCTGGTGGTCGGTGCCGCGGTTAGGCCCGAACCAGTGACCTGGAGTGGCCCTTCTGACGTCCCGCAAGCCTGAGTGAGGACAGAAGGCAAGGAGCAGATAGCAAAAAGGGAGTGAGGAACTTGAGGGAGTTCGCCCAAAGAAGTACCGGACATCGGGGATCCGCACCTGTGGGATACTCCAGGACCACAGAAAACCCTGTCACACCGTGGAGGCTTCAGCCACCCGGTTCCCCTGTGGGTCAAGAGAGGGAGCCAGACACAGTAGTGCATCACCGCAGTGATCAGAGAGGGTAACCCGGAGACCACGCAGGAGGAGAAGACAGACATCAGAGTCAGGAAGAGAGAGGAGGCAAGTCTGGCTGCATGCAGGCTGTGCTTCAATCACTACAAAGGAACAGAGGAGGCCTTATATCCACTTGCTGTAGGGACTCACTGTGCAACCTGGTCACCTGTCAGTGCCCGTGACAAAGTTGAACCCCTTGGAGCCTGATACCCGAGTACCCTAAAGCCTGGGCTCGACACAAATATTATATTCACCTGGCAACTCACTGCAATAACTATAATAACTATAATGGTAACTCAGGAATCTTTTGGTGTGAGACATGAAGCAACTGATCAAGTTTAACGTTTGAAAAATCTTGTACTAAAACACATGGTAAAAGCAAACAAAGGTGCAGCAAGAAATCAAAGTACCGTAGTTTTGTCACAAAACTGCAAATAAAAACTTATTCCAGCAAAGTCATTGAGGATCCATGTTGGGTTTTTTTTGCCCTGCAGATTTGGTGGAGATATATATCTGCAGCATGTCAATTTTTGGAGCTTGAAAGACATATGGAAAATAAAAAACTGCAAACAATGCATTATAAATGCACTGAAAATGCATCAAAAATGCACATTTTTTTCTGCTAGGAGATGCCGATTTGGTGCCGAAACGTTTGCAACCAAATACTTAACGTGTGCACATAGCCTAAGACAAATGGAGTAAAGAGAGAGATAGGACTCCACAAAGATGTGCAACATAGCATGTAGATACTGTAGTATTAGTTGTATCAAATTAATTGAAAAGCAATATACACTGCTGGTGCCGAGTATCACCAAAACTGTGGTATTCTTGAACTATTGCATGTTTAACACCCTAATTAAGATAAACTTCTTAAACATATATTTGTATTCTAAACAAGGACTACGGAAGCTGGTACCATAGCGGAAACTGCACTCAACTGAGAGCTAACATCAAAACCTACAGGTATGTCCCTTGGCAATTGTTAAGTTAGGATTGTTACACACGTATATACGGGTGAACTAAAGATAGACGACTGCATGGTTTACCTTATAGCCTAAATGGGTGATGGCGTAATATTTCTGGAAATGGTAGCCCTACTAAAACGACCCCTCTTTCTGATGTCTTCTAGGAACTGCACAAACAGCATCCCACCTTATAAAATTATCTGGGCAGCCACCTGTGATTTTCCATAACCTGGATCTTTGTGGGTCTGAATACTGGACCCATAATATCAGGATCACATCTGACTTGTGTGACCCTACTTACCTGATAAAGCATGTTTACCAATGCCCCTGAAGAGCCTCTCAAGCTATTCGTGAGGCGAAACGCGTCTGGAGGTTCTTTGCTAAGACAAACCATATCAATGGTTGGTCATTGATGAGATTATTCGGCCACCACGATTGTAGGACTTTGAACTGAGGGTAGGGTGGGACCTTGGACTTAGGGACGATATACATGTAGAACGACCTCCAACTGAGTATACTTGATTGAACCTCAAGCAGTATATTGGTTTGAAACTTCTTTGGAAACTCATTGTATCCAGGGGTATTCATTCCTTAAACCGTCCTCACCTTATAACCCATTGTATATATCGTCATCAAACCTTTTATGGACCCCCTCAAAGTACCGCACTCGCGGGTAGTTATGTGTTTAGTTTTTGTTTAGGGGGGGTGGGTAGTCTTTGTGTCATTCACTCATGAATACACATGGGATTTTTAATTGAACAAAATAAAATATTTAAACAAAATAAAAGTTCATCCTTCTTTACTAGATACAACAAAAAGGAGTAAAGAGAGAGATAGGACTCCACAAAGATGTGCAACATATCATGTAGATACTGTAGTATTAGTTGTATCAAATTAATTGAAAAGCAATATACACTGCTGGTGCCGAGTATCACCAAAACTGTGGTAGCTTTTCACCTTGAAGACAAAGAAAACCTAAGAATTCTATGAATTAAACACAACATGAAATAGACAATATCCAAACATTTTTGAGTTCCTTCCTTGACAATATTCCCTCAAAGTCTTCATACGGTTCAAGCAAAAAAAACAAACAAACCAAACCTACTTATAGAGGACACGCTAAAATCAATTCCCAGTAGGATGCAAAAAAAATTACAATGTTATATAAGGGAGATCACACAAGTCCAGAATACTGTTGAACATCCACCTACACGCCTTTCATTCATGAGGAGTTAGATGCTTAGAATTACAATTACACACAGATAAAGGGTTCTATAGGGTGCCGGTGACACACTTATATGTAGAACGTTATTCATTGCTTTGTGGGGTGTACATAAAAGGTGCTGGGCTGCCCACCCAATCTATTAGTATAAGCATCATCAATACGCTCTAAGCCAGCATGGGGCATTACATGTTTTATCTGATGGTATCAGTCAGTTTGTTCTTTGTCTGTGATAGATGAAAATTGAATTCCCATCTTTTGTGATTTACTGAACCAAATAAGGAAAGACGTAAAATTACTGAGTGCTCTTTCCTTTATATCCAAAGCATCATATAATAAATACTTAATATACAGTTAGCTTGATCACGGCCGGATACCTAGTGCCACATAGCACAGGCACATAGTTTTCTACTGACTAAAATCTAAATACTATAGAACACTAACAAAAATATTCTACACAATGTTCAAATGCTCTAAATCAAGCATTCTATAAATTCTGGATCTTATCAAATGAATTTTTGGCTTCCTCATGGTAATATCTAACGTTGTCTAGAACAATTATTGAATCTAATCTACAATTCCATTATTTTAGGACAGATATAGTGGGGGGTAAAAAGTATTTAGTCAGCCACCAATTGTGCAAGTTCTCCCACTTAAAAAGATGAGACAGACCTGTAATTGACATCATAGGTAGACCTCAACTACACTGTGTGCAGAATTATTAGGCAAATGAGTTTTTTGATCACATGATACTTTTTATACATGTTGTCCTACTCCAAGCTGTATAGGCTTGAGAGCAAATACCAATTAAGTAAATCAGGTGATGTGCAACTCTGTAATGAGGAGGGGTGTGGTGTAATGACATCAACATCCTATGGTGTGCTTAATTATTAGGCAAATGCCTTTCCTTAGGCAAAATGGGTCAGAAGAGAGACTTGACAGTCTCTGCAAAGACCAAAATTGTGAGATGTCTTGCAGAGGGATGCAGCAGTCTTGAAATTGCCAAATCTTTGAAGAGTGATCACCAAACAATCAAGCGTTTCATGGCAAATAGCCAACTGAGTTGCAAGAAGCGTGTTGGGCAAAAAAGGCGCAAAATAACTGCCCATGAATTGAGGAAAATCAAGCGTGAAGCAGTTTTGCCATATTTCAGAGCTGCAACGTTACTGGAGTATCAAAAAGCACAAGGTGTGCGACAGTCAGGGACATGGCCAAGGTAAGGAAGGCTGAAAAACAACCACCTTTGAACAAGAAACATAAGATAAAACATCAAGACTGGGCCAAGAAATATCTTAAGACTGATTTTTCAAAGGTTTTATGGACTGATGAAATGAGAGTGACTCTTGATGGGTCAGATGGATGGGCCAGAGGCTGGATCAGTAAAGGCCAGAGAGCTCTATTCCGACTCAGCTGCCATCAAGGTGGAGGTGGGGTATTGGTATGGGCTGGTATCATTAAAGTTGAACTTGTGCGTGCCTTTTCGGGTTCAGGATGGAGTGAAGCTCAACTCCTGGATCTACTGCCAGTTTCTGGAAGACAACCTCTTCAAGCAGTGGTACAGGAAAAAGTCGGTATCGTTCAAGAAAAACTTGATTTTCATGCAGGACAATGCTCAATCACATGCATCCAACTACTCCACAACGTGGCTGGCCAGTAAAGGTCTAAAAGAAGAAAAAATAATGACATGGCCGACCTTCTTCACCTGATCTGAACCCCATAGAGAACCTGTGGTCCCTCATAAAATGTGAGATCTTCATGGAGGGAAAACAGTACACCTTTCAGAACAGTGTCTGGGAGGCTGTGGTGGCTGCTGCACGCAATGTTGATCGTAAACAGATCAAGCAAATGACAGAATCTATGGATGGAAGGCTGTTGAGTGTCATCATAAAGAAAGGTGGCTATATTGGGCACTCATTTATTGGGGTTTTGTTTTTGCATGTCAGAAATGTTTATCTCTAAATTTTGTGCAGTTATATTAGTTACCTGGTGAAAATAAACAAGTGACATGGGAATATATTTGGGTTTTTTTAAGTTGCCTAATAATAGTAATAATAGTTACCTGCACAAACAGATATCCTCCTAAGATAGCCAAATCTAAAAAAACAAAAACACTCCAACTTCCACAAATATTATGCTTTGATATTTGAGTCTTTTGGGTTGATTGAGAACATAGTTGTTGATCAATAATAAAAAATAATCCTCTAAAATACAACTTGCCTAATAATTCTGCACACAGTGTATGAGAAACAAGATGAGAAAACAAATCCTGGAAATCACATTGTCTGATTTGTAAAGAAAATAAGTGGAAAATAAGTATTTAAAGGGATCCTGTCACCCCCAAAACCCCTCTAAAGCTATTAAAAGCTGTCCCTAGAGCATAGTAACACTTATCCTACACTCCTTTTAGCTCCTAAAAGCATCTACTGAGAATGAAGATAAACGTTATTACACTACCTCATTAGTGATTATAATTAGTGACTATGGCATTGTTCACACTCAATTTGCGTTTTTTTTAGCACTTTTTAAAGCACTTGCGTTTTTTTAAGAGTGCTAAAAAATGTCCCTTGTGTGTCTGAAAGGATTTGCCACGTTTTTGGACTTAGTCATTTTTTCATTAAAAACGCATGCGCGAACGCATGCGCGAACGCATGCGCGTGCGCATGCGCATGCGTTTGCGCATGCGTTTCCCATAGGGCCCCATGTTAAAAAAACGCATGCGTTTTTTTGCAGCACCCAAAAACGCTGCATGCAGCGTTTTTTGCACTGGGGGACAAAAACGCAAATTGAGCTGAAAAACGCATGTACACTCAAATGTACCCTGCGTTAACGCACCTGCGTTTTTTTTAACAGCCAAAAAACGCATGGATGGGCAAAAAAAACGCATGTGTGTGAACAATGCCTATGGTATGCATACTCACCCAGCCAGGCTCTCCCTCTTCATGATAACACGCCTCAATAGGCGTAATCTTTACACCTGGCTGGGTGACTATGCATACCATAGTCACTAATTATAATCACTAATGAGGTACTGTAATAACGTTTATCTTCATTCTCAGTAGATGCTTTTAGGAGCTAAAAGGAGTGTAGGGTAAGTGTTACTATGCTCTAGGGACAGCTTTTAATAGCTTTAGAGGTGTTTTGGGGGTGACAGGATCCCTTTAATACATTGTTATATATCCTTTGCTGTCAATGACAGAGGTGAAACGTTTTCTGTAAGTCTTCACAAGGTTGGCACACACTGTTACTGGTATGTTGACCCATTCCTCCATGCAGATCTCCTCTAGAGCAGTGATGTTTTGGGGCTGTCGTTGGGCAACATGGACTTTCAACATCCCTCAAAGATTTTTTATAGGGGTGAGATCTGGAGACTGGCTAGGCCACTCCAGGACCTCAAAATGCTTCTTACGAAGCCACTCCTTCATTGCCCTTGCAGTATGCTTGGGATCATTGTCATGCTAAAAGACCCAGCCACGTTTATAATAATAATAATAATAATAAAACGTTATTTGTATAGCACCAACATATTCCGCAGTGCTTTACAGTACAATGGAACGTATAAGAAAATATACAATACAGTATGGTAGGTAATACAGAACAGGAGCTTACAATCTAAGACGGGATGGGAACACAAAGTACAGGGGCTTGTAACAATGAATATCTTATGTCTAAATGACTACTGTTAGGAAGAATGATAGGCCACCCTGAAGAGTTGTGTTTTTAGGGAGCGTCTGAAGCTATGCAAGTTGTGGATGGTCCTAATTTCTTGAGGTAGAGCATTCCAGAGGATTGGTGCAGCTCGAGAGACGTATTGGTGTCGGGAATGGGAGGTTCGAATGAATGCCGATGTTAGTCTGAGGTCGCTTTTAGAGTGAAGGGGACGGGTGGGGTGGTAGACAGAGATGAGGGTGACAAAAAGCAATTTGAATAGGATCCTGTAGTGTATGGGCAGTTAGTGCAGTGACTGGCACAGAGCAGAAACATCTGAGTAACGGTTAGCTAGAAAGGTGATCCTGGTTGCTGCATTGAGGATAGACTGTAGAGGGGAAAGCTTTCTGCGGGGAAGACCAGCTAATAAAGAATTACAGTAGTCAAAGATGGAATGGATCAGGGCCACGGTGAGGGTTTTAGTTGTTTCCATGGTGAGGAAAGGACGATTTCTGGAGATATTTTTCAGGTGCAAGTGACAGGAGCGGGTGATAGATTGTATATATGGGGTGAAGGAGAGATCAGCGAGCCTGCTGACTAGGCGTTATTGTGGTGCCTCACACCGAGGGAAATGTCAGGTTTAGGGAGGTTGGTAGAGGGTGGGAGCAGAAGAAGTTCAGTTTTGGAAAGGTTGGGTGTCAGATAGAGAGCGGACATGATTGTGGAAACAGCAGTTAGACAGTCATTGGTGTTCTTTATTAGAGCAGGAGTAAGGTCAGGGGAGGAAGTGTATAGTTATGTGTCATCAGAGTAAAGATGGTATTGGCAGCCAAATCTGCTGATGCTCTGTCCAATCAGGGCCATGTAGAGAGAGAGAAGAGGGCCAAGGACTGAACTCTGAGGGACCCCAATGGTGACAGGAAGAGGGGAGGAAGTGGAGCCAGCAAATGATACACTGAAAGAGCGATCAGAGAGATAGGAAGAGAACCAGGAGAGAGCCGTGTCCTTGATGTCGATGGAGTTCAGCTTAGAGAGTAGGAGATGGTGGTCAACTGTGTCAAAAGCTGCAGAAAGGTCAAGAAGAATAAGCAGTGAGTGATCACCATTACGCTTTGCTGTCAGAAGGTCATTGGTCACTTTGATAAGGGCAGTTTCTGTAGAGTGTAAGGGGCGGAAGCCAGACTGTAATGGATCTAAAAGAGAGTGAGTGAAGAGGTAATGGGTGTAGACCAGGTGCTCCAGGAGTTTTAAGCATAAAATGGTAACTCTCCAAATCTTAAAAGGAATGTAATGATGTTCTGTCAGTTGTTGTCTGTCAGCTCTAAAATGGCTACCACAGAAAGGCTTGTTGCAACTGATGCTACTAATCAGATCCAGGGGTTACCCTGGTTTTTAACACCTATACAGAGATTTGAACCTAAACATTGGCCCCTGGGCTGGAGCTACCAAATAATCTGCTCTTAGGTGGAGCAAGTTGGTAGAAATGGTCAGGTTGCCATATTAAAACCAAGAGGGCATGAAAGGTACAAAATTAGAACACATAAGAATAGTCAGAAACAAGCAGGGGTCAAAACAAGGAACATTAATACAAGAAGAGGGAACCAGACAGGACAGTCAGTAGACTATAGCTGGCAGCTGCCAGCAGTAAACTAGAAGCTTAAGTAGGGTGTGGTGCTCCTGATAACACCAGCTGGAAAGCACATCCATTCTGTCAGATGGCACCGCATGTCCCAGCCGCTAAATTTTAAATGGTTGGACAAAGCCTGTGCCATCTATAGGTTCCAACGTCTCTTCTACCACCAGCGCCTTCTGCAGAATGAACCCACCTGAAGAAAATGTTGCAAATCCTGGTGGAGATGTGACAGGGAAACTGTCAGTAGGATTCATCCCCCCCAAAAATTTGACTTTGTTGCTCCTTCAAAGACAAGTCCAGCTATACATTTATATTATCAATGTGTTCCTCCATTACTGAGAAACCAGTGTTTGCATTGATATGCAAAAACAGGCTGAAGAACTGTGGTAGATCTGAAACCAAACACTAGCTCCTCTTGCTTAACCGACAGCTGCTTTACCTAAAGTAACATCGTAAGGTGGCTATCAGTTAAGCAGAAGTTTTTTTTCAACCGATAAAGATGCAGGTACTGAATTAAATGCTTTGTGAATAAAAAAAAAACCTTATATCCGTCATTGTTGAAGAATCCAATTACTACAGCAGCACTGCCCACCTAGCTCTTTGTCATCCAAGTAGTTCCAATACTTCCTTGATGACTCATCTACCAGCTATGGGAAAACATCAGCTGTTTTTCTTCATGCCTACATAGGAGTGGTGCCAGTCAAAACTTTCCAAGGTGAGCATTAGCCAAGCACTTACCCCCTTTCCCTTCCTTGTGCTGTGTGCGCTGTTCCCCACATTGAGATTTCTTCAAGCAGGAGGAAATGGTTCTGAGCTGGAAATAGAACTGGAGTGACGGAGGCTTCAGATTTACCATAGTCCTTCAATCTCATTTTCATATAAATTCAAACACACGTTTCTCAGTAACCAAGGAATGGACTGGCCATGTAAAGGTATCACTGGACTTGTCTTTGATAGAGCTACGTACAATTTGGGTGGTGAAACCCTTATTACAGCAGATTCCTTTTAAGATATTGCTAATATATTGCATTATTCCTTTGAACTGTTCAGGAGGGCACTGGAGAGGAAGCTAGAAAAAGTAAGACAAGATTTCTTTCTTTTGAGTCTACTCATTGTTAAGGCATTCAAAGCAGTAGAGCCCATTGCATGTTTGCGATAACCTCATAGAATCTGTAATGTAAATGAATGACATACATAGAAGGTGACATAATCCTTACAATATGATTTAGATTTCTCTATAATAGGTCTTGAACATTTGTTTTCTACTTAGGCTGCTTGCACATTATGATTTTCTCGGATCCGTGGCTGTCCATTGTAAAACGGACAGCCACGGATCCGATTTGGCCCCCATGTATCCCTATGGGCCACGGATCGGATTTGGCCTTATTGCCATCCGATTTTTGTCGGATCCGATTCTGTCCGATTTTTAACTGTACCCAAAATCGGAGACTGCTCTGATTTGGGGCAAAGCGGATCAAATCGGACAGAATCTGATCCGACATAATCACCGCCCATTAACATGGGGGCCTATGGAGCATGGGTCGAGCAAACACAGGATCGTTCCTCTGACCCAATTTTAGTGTACTGAGCAGTACACTAAAATTGCTCCTTACCATCTAATTTCACTTACACAATGTATATACATACATTGCAGAATTGAAATTTAGTTAAAGAAAGGGTCCAAAAGAAAAAAAAACATGCTCACCTGTCTGACAGTGTCCCGCGCTGTCTTGCTCGCTGCTAGGGCTGAAGGACCTGGGGTTGCCTGGCAACCCAATCAGCTGAGCGGTCATGTGACTGATCAGCTGATCGGGTTGTCACATGACCGTGCAGTTTAAAACCGATCGGGTTGCCAGGCAACCCCAGGTCCTTCAGTCCTGGGAGCGAGCGAGACAGCGGGGGACAACGTCGGACAGGTGAGCATGGTGTATTTTTATTTTTAACCCTTTGTTCACTCTCGCAATGTGTATATATATATATACATATATATATATACTAGCTGTACTACCCGGCTACGCCCGGGTTAATAAATAACTGCTGTTAGCTATAACAAAATAGAATTTGAAAATGTCATATTAATGACCTGTAGGAAAATAGAAGCTGAGCTGTGATTGGTTGTTATAGGCAGCCTAATAAATCTCCAGCCAACAGTAAACCCTCTTCCCGGCCGGGCAGTATATGTTACCTCACACATACACATAAAAGACAGCTCATGTGACTGACATCTGCCTTAATTCCCTATATGGCACATTGGCTGTTTTTAATCAGATGTTTATTTTTTTAAATTAAAGATAGCACATGTATGAGGCGAGTTGTGTGAGGCAATTTGTGCACATCTATGTCTGTCTGTGTGGTGTGTGTGTCCCTGAGGTGTGGGTGTGTCCCTGTGGGGTGAGTGCATGTGTCCCTTTAGGGTGTGTGTGTGTGTGTGCCTGTGGGGGGAGGGGTCTGTGTGGTGTGTGTCTCTGTGTTGTGTGTGTCTCTTCGCGGTGTGTATGTCCCTGTGGGATGAGTGCATGTGTGTCTATAGGGTGTGTATGTGTGTGTGTCCCTGTGGGTGGGGTCTGTGTGGTGTGTGTGTCTCTGTGTTGTGTGTGTGTCTCTTTATAGTGTATGTGTGTGTCCCTGTGGGGTGAGTGCATGTGTCCCTATAGGGTGTGTATGTGTGTGTCCCTGTGGGGGGGTCTGTGTGGTGTGTGTGTGTCTCTGTGTTGTGTGTGTCTCTTTGTGGTGTGTGTGTGTTCGGGTGCGTGGTGGGTATCCAATGTTGGGGCTGCATCTTAGCGACTATACACTTGCTGTTACTCTTTGTGTGCATGTGATGTGTATACATGTCCCCATGCTTGGTGAATAACCCATTTGGGGCCCCACCTTAGTGACTATATGCTGGTATATGCTGTTAGTCTTTGGCGCTGTCATTAAGCCCCTCTCATTCACAACTGTCAACTGGTAACTGTCACTTTTTCCCCATTATGTAGATAGGGGCAAAATTGTTTGGTGAATTGGAACGCGCGGGGTTAAAATTTCACCTCACAACATGGGCTATGATGCTCTCGAGGTCTAGACGTGTGTCTGTGCAAAATTTTGTGGCTGTAGCTGGCAGCTGTCGATTTTCCTCCCATACTTTTCCTTTCACTTTTCCCCATTATGTAGATAGGGGCAAAATTGTTTGGTGAACTGGAATGCGCAGGGTTTAAATTTCGCCTCACAACATAGCCTATGACGCTCTCGGGGTCCAGACGTGTGACTGTGCAAAATTTTGTGGCTGTAGTTGCGACGGTGTAGATGCCAATCCCGGATATACATACACACATATATACATACAGTCATGGCCAAAAGTTTTGAGAATGACACCAAAATTATATTTTCACATGATCTGCTGCCGTCTGGTTTTTATTTGTGTTTGTCTGATGTTTATATCACATACAGAAATATAATTGCAATCATATTATGAGTACCAAAAGATTATATTGACAGAATGAGTTAATGCAGCAAGTCAATATTTGTAGTGTTGACCCTTCTTCTTCAGGACCTCTGCAATTCTCCCTGGCATGCTCTCAATCAACTTCTGGACCAAATCCTGACTGATAGCAGTCCATTCTTGCATAATCAATGCTTGCATTTTGGCAGAATTTGGTGGTTTTTATTTGTCCAACCGTCTCTTGATGATTGACCACAAGTTCTCAATGGGATTAAGATCTGGGGAGTTTCCAGGCCATGGACCCAAAATCTCTATGTTTTGTTCCCTGAGCCATTTAGTTATCACCTTTGCTTTATGGCAAGGTGCTCCATCATGCTGGAAAAGGCATTGTTGGGCCCCAAACTGCTCTTGGACGGTTGGGAGAAGTTGCTCTTGGAGGACATTCTGGTACCATTCTTTATTCATGGCTTTGTTTTTAGGCAAGACTGTGAGTGAGCCGATTCCCTTGACTGAGAAGCAACCCCACACATGAATGGTTTCAGGATGCTTTACAGTTGGCATGAGATAAGACTGGTTGTAGCGCCCACCTCTTCTTCTCCGAATAAGCAGTTTTCCAGATGTCCCAAACAATCGAAAAGGGATCAAAATCAGAGAAATCAGAGAAAATGACTTTACCCCAGTCCTCAGCAGTCCACTCCCTGTACCTTTTGCAGAATATCAGTCAGTCCCTGATGTTTTTTCTGGAGAGAAGTGGCTTCTTTGCTGCCCTCCTTGAAACCAGGCCTTGCTCAAAGAGTCTCCGCCTCACAGTGCGTGCAGAAGCACTCACACCAGCCTGCTGCCATTCCTGAGCAAGCTCAGCACTGCTGGTAGTCCAATCCCGCAGCTGAAACAGTTTTAAGATACGGTCCTGGAGCTTGCTGGTCTTTCTTGGGCGCCCTGGAGCCTTTTTGACCACAATGGAAGCTCTCTCCTTGAAGTTCTTGATGATGCGATAGATTGATGACAGAGGTGCAATCTTTCTAGCTGCGATACTCTTCCCTGTTAGGCCATTTTTGTGCAGTGCAATGATGGCTGCACGTGTTTCTTTAGAGATAACTATGGTTAACTGAAGAGAAAGAATGATACCAAGCACCAACCTCCTTTTAAAGTGTCCAGTGGTGTCATTCTTACTTAATCATGACTGATTGTTCGCCAGCCCTGTCCTAATCAACACCCACACCTGTGTTAATGGAACAATCACTAAAACGATGTTAGCTGCTCCTTTTAAGGCAGGACTGCAATGATGTTGAAAAGTGTTTTAGGGGTTAAACTTCATTTTCTTAGCAAATATTGACTTTGCAAGTAATTGCTGTTAAGCTGATCACTCTTTATGACATTCTGGAGTATATGCAAATTGCCATTAGAAAAACTGAAGTAGCGGTAGACTTTGTTAAAATTAATATTTGTATCATTCTAAAAACCTTTGGCCATGACTGTACACATTCAGCTTTATATATTAGATATATATAAGATATATATAGGTTTCCACAATGGTAATTTACATAAAGCATTATCTCTCATGCAATCTATAAACGCTATGAACAAAGTATTTGTTTTCTTCTTTGCAAAAATGTTCTAATCATAAAACTAATAAGAGACTGAGATTGATAAACAGGTTATAACATATACTGAGCGATTGACTGAAAGAGGCTACATGTGACAAACACAACAATTTGGCATGTCTCATAGCACAAATCTTCAACATCAGATTAATTCTGTAATAATGGCAGTGATTACGATCAATTGGAAACTATTGTTTTAGCTCATTTCCATGCAGTAATTATCACTAGTGAAATGGAATCAGAGGGAATTAATCAAATTGTAAATAACACCATATCTTAGACACCGACCCATAAGTGTGATAGGCGGATAAGTGGATCGTCTCTCTATCATACATTTTCATATCCTATCATAGTTTTAAAGATTTAAAAAAATAGGATAGATAGATAGATAGATAGATAGATAAATGAAAGAAATAAAGGCTGCAGCACTCAAAGTTAGGATGTTTCTTGCCTTTAATGGATTGCAGGCATGGTATAGCGACGTTTCGGTCAGTGATGACCTTCTTCCAGCCTGGAAGAAGGTCATCACTGACCGAAACGTCGCTATATCATGCCTGCAAGCCATTAAACATCCTAACTTTGAGTGCTGCAGCCTTTATTTCTTTCATTTATATGCTGAAGTAGGTGGTTGATTCCCACCACAAGGATCTGCTAGCACCTAGCATTTTTGCTAAAAAAGAACCGCTGCTCAATAATTCTTTTTCATTAGATAGATAGATAGATAGATAGATAGATAGAATAGATAGATAGATAGATAGATAGCACAGCTGGTAACTGGGTGCAAAGACAGTTAAGGCAATACTTCCATTTGCATTCATATATACCATAAAAAAAATGCAGCACTTTGATATAGAGGTTTAGCAATCCTTTATTAGGCCATCAGGCCTTTCAGGAGAAAGAAAAAAGAAAGAAAGAAAAGAAAGAAAGAAAAAAGAAAGAAAGAAAGAAAGAAAGAAAGAAAGAAAGAAAGAAAAGAAAGAAAGAAAGAAAGAAAGAAAGAAAGAAAGAAAGAAAGAAGAAAGATCAATAAAATGTCCACCATCAAGAGTCCTAGTCTGATAGTGTGACCTAAAGAGGACAAGTTTCCATGTAAAATCCTCATTGGAAAATGAATAAATATAATATCTGAAAAGAGAAAGTTTCCCTAAAGTAAGATGATGCTTAATGAGTAAATAGACGTATGAAAGTAGGAGGTGATAGCATAATACACAGGAGCCATACTACACTCACGGACTAGGTGTAGCAAGATAGTGATGGATGAAGAGCGCATGTGTGGCTTTACAGTCTGCAATACTGGAAGTGTGGTGGTGGAATAAGACAACATGACCCAGGACATGTGCAATGTAACCAGGAAGATGCTGTTCACAGCGTGATTCTGAAGGAAAGGATGAGTGAGCGCTTATATGATACTATTAAAAACACATGTGGTTTAGGTATAATTAAATACAAAAGCACTTTATATTGAATAGCAAGTTTTCTTATGTATTAGACAGAACACAAAAACACATGATTCCTTATATGATATGAAAGATTACGGTACTGTACACATTGTATGGACTTATAATTATTTATTTTATAATTGTCTTAATACTAATTGTCACGAATGGATGATTTAAAAGTCCAATGTTGTTGAACTGTCTGCACCACTTCAAAAAAGTCTCTGTATTGAAACTTTGTAGTTACACTATGGGCCAATAAAGGTTGATGATTGATAATTTGTCTTAAAAACGGAGTACTGCGTTCACTATTTTGGATAGATAGATAGATAGATAGATAGATAGATAGATAGATAGATAATAGATAGATTTGATAGATAGATAGATAGATACAGTAAACAGATGATAGATAGATAGATAGATAGATAGATAGATAGATAGATAGATATAATAGTTTGATATATAGAGTTAACAGATGATAGATAGATAGATAGATAGATAGAGTAAACAGATGATAGATATAATAGATTGATATGTAGAGTTAACAGATAGATAGATAGATAGATAGATAGATATAGATAGATAGATAGATATAGATAGATAGATAGATAGATATAGATAGATAGATAGATAGATAGATAGATAGATAGATAGATAGATGATAGATAGATATGGTTAAAAATAGCTGCAGCACTCTGGGTGAATGATGTAATCTGCCTTTATTCTGGCGTCATATGCAGGATATGGCTACATTTCGGGCTCCCTCGCCCTTCTTCCAGCAATCACTAGCCCAAAATCCCAGGTATTTTACACAATGGTCTTAATACATCAATTACTACATCAATTATTAATATATCTTATTTTTTTCATATTTCAACAACCTGTGTTCATTCTATACCATGTGCTTATTTTTATAATACTTTCCCATTATAGTCATTGATATTGTTTATAAATATGTGTTTTTCTTATAAATAAAGTGCATCAAATCTTAATTGCCCTCCTGTAGCTCACCTGTCTGTCATGACAATTAGAAGATTTTTATTTAGATATTAAAACCTATGAGAGAAGCCATTACTCACCAGCACCATGTGTGTGCTTTCTAGGCTTGGAGGAAGCAGTTTCTGCAGTTACACCCTCTCTGCGGTGTATGGTTGCTATGGTCACAGGGAGCTTGACCTCAACACCATTTTGCACACATGCACTCGCTCTGTCCTGTATATGCCAACCACTTTGACAGCCACAAGATGGAGGGAAGTTTGGTCCCAAAGATACACAAGTCCATGACCCATTCCCCAGGGAGGCCCATTGTGTTGGGCATTGATTCTGTTTTTAATAATGTGGGAATATTTTTGGAAAAAGTACTGGCCCCACTAGCAAGAGGGGCACAGTCTTACATACAGGATATGGGACATTTTTTAAAGAGGATAGAAAAATTGAAACCCTGTAAGAATGACATATTAGCTTCATTCAACATCACCGCTTTGTATACCTCAATACAGCACGAGATGGGATCAATGGCAGTCAAAAAGAAGCTAGAAATGAGAAATTATACACCTGAAAGTAGAAAATTGATTATGACACTGTTAGAAATTTGCTTAAAAGAAAACTATTTCCTATTTGAGGATAAATACTTTAAACAGTTAATCGGGACTGCTATGGGGGCTCACATGACATGCCCCTATGCTAATATAACAATGGCGGTACTAGAGGAGGAACACGTCTGTGTCAGAATATTATAAACATGTGATACAATGGAGTAGATACATCGATGACGTGTTCCTCCTCAGGCACGTACAGTAGAGCAATTGGAAAAATGTCATGCCTATATGAATCAGGTAGATCGCATGATCAAATTCACGATTCAACATCAGAGATACAATTCCTATACATAAAAGTACTTTTAAGAAATGAAAAAAATCATAACCCAATTACATGTTAAAGAGACAGATAGGAACACATTATTGCATTTCACAAGTCATCACCCCCAAAAAACTAAGCGTGCAACACCCCTGAGTCAAATCACAAGAGTTACACGAATAGTTAGTGAAGAACATGATAGAGAGCTAGCTATTGATACATTAATGGAGAAATTTAAACAAAAAAGGTACCCAAAGAACCTTTTAAACCAACAAAAAGAAAAAGTGATTAGCAACATTAATCGACCACGTAATAATGAGAAAAAAAGAATCACTTTAATTATGGAATACTGTAAAGAATCAGATGAGATTCAAAAAATAATGGTGACCACTCTCTGCTTATTCTTCTAGATCTCTCTGCAGCTTTTGACACTGTTGACCACCATCTCCTACTCTCCATGCTGCATTCCATTGGCATAAAGGACACGGCTCTCTCCTGGTTCTCTTCCTATCTTTCTGACCGCTCTTTCAGTATATCATTTGCTGGCTCTATTTTCCCCCCTCTTCCTCTCACTATTGGGACCTTCAGGGTTCAGTCCTTGGACCTCTCCTCTTCTCTCTCTACACAGCCCCGATTGGACACACCATCAGCAGATTTGGCTTCCAGTACCATCTCTATGCTGACGACACACAATTATACATTTCAGCTCATAACTTTACCCCTGTGGTGTTAAAGAACACCAATGACTGTCTAGCTGCTGTTTCCAACATCATATCGTCTCTCTATTTAAAACTTAACCTCTCCAAAACTGAACTTCTTTTGCTCCCACCCTCCACTAACCTCCCTAAATCTGACATCTCTCTCTCAGTGTGCGGTACCACGATAACTCCTAGGCAGCAGGCTCGCTGTCTGGGAGTCACGTTTGACACCGATCTCTCCTTCACCTCCTACATACAATCTCTCATCCCTTCTTGTCGCTTTGTCACCATGGAAACAACTAAAACCCTTGCTGTGACCCTAATCCACTCCTGCCTTTATTATTGCAATTCTCTATTAATCGGCCTTCCCCTCTCTAAACTGTCCCCTCTACAGTCCATGCAGCAGCCAGGATCACCCATCTGGCCAATCGTTACTCAGATGCCTCCGCTCTGTGCAAGTCATTGCATTGGCTGCCTGCACACTGCAGGATAAAGTTCAAATTGCTTGTTCTCACCCACAAAGCTCTTCACAATGCAGCGCCCCCCTACATCTCCTCCCTCATCTCTGTCTATCACCCCACCCGTTCTCTACATTCTAAAAATGATTTTCGACTAAAATCTGCACTAATCCGATCCTCCCACTCCCGGCTCCAAGACTTCTCCCGAGCTGCATCAATTCTCTGGAATGCTCTACCCCAAGAAATCAGGACCATCCACAACTTGCATTGCTTCAGACGCTCACTAAAAACACATCTTTTCAAGGCGGCCTATCATGCTCCCAAACAAATTTCCTTTGTACTGTACATAGCCCATTCACTATCTCTCTCAACATAACTCTTCTTCAAACTCCACCAAACCAAAAGCTCTACACAGATTGTCTGATGACCATTCATGTAACTTTATTTCTATCCCTCATTTCCTCAAGATTCCTGGACCATCAGTGTTATAAGCTCCTGCACTTTGTGTAACCCCTATCTCGTAGTAGATTGTAAGCTCTTGAGAAGGGTCACCCTTATTTTTTTGTTTTATCTGTTGTATTGTATTTTTTACATTGATTCTATGCTTATTGTATTGTTTCCTATTATTGTACTGTTTTCTTTCTCTACTGGAATTACTGTATTATATTGTGTATTTTCTTACTGCATTATACTGTGTATTTTCATCTATTACCCACTGTATTGTAAAGCGCTGCGGAATATGTTGGCGCTATATAAATAAAGATTTATTATTATTAGATTTCATTATTATTAAAAATAGCCAAGAAGCATTGGCCAGTATTAGGAAAATCTCATCCAGAGGTAAAAGAATTTTTATGCCCCCTCTTATAGCTTATAAAAAAGGGAAGACCTTACAAAAACAGCTTACTAAGGCAGATATCGCCATTCGGCAGACACCGTAGAAGTATTCTTCATGGAGGGGATTGGGTCCATACAGAGACTTTAAGGGGCCTTACAACACTACCGATGCGCCACCACTTTTGAATTGCTGACTCTGCACCCAAACTCGTTCCTCTAACATTCTGGAAATGGAAGACCAATGCTCTATTTCGGCACTTTCCATAAGACTCTGCGCAGGCTTATGGACGCCTGCATGTGGTCAAGAAGGCGGTGAATGTTACTGAGGAGGTGCTGATGCTGGTACATTTCTGGTGTTTGGGACTAGTTCATGCTCCTGTTTTGTTTGTTTTCGTGTCTTTGTATCTGATGTGATATGTTCTGATTGAAAACTCAATAAAACATATTGAAAAAAGGAATACAGACCAAGATCACAGGAAAAAAACGGGTAGGATGTTACCCTTGTGTGGGTTGTATGGCATGCCAACAGATATTAAAAGGTGACAGCTTTGTACACACAAGAACGGGAGTAGAGTTTAAAATACAACACTTCGCTACTTGCTCCTCAGACTACGTTATATATTTATTAGAATGCCCATGTAGATTATATTACATCAGGGAAGCAACATTAGAACTAAAAATAAGGTTAAGCCAGCATAGACACGACGTACGAAAAAAACGTACCAACTTACCAGTGCCAAAACATTGGGCGGAAGCACAACATAAAGAAAAAGATCTATGATGGAGAATTATTGATATGGTTCCCCAAATGAGAAGGGGACAGAGCTAAGATCCTTATGAAAAAAGAATTGAGATGGATCTGATTCAACCAGAGCTAGGGTGGATGAGGGACTCGGACACCGGGGCTACTGTGTGGGGAGTCATGGATGGTCGGGACCCCGGTGCCGTGCCCTGGTGATCAATTATACCAGATGTTGATGGTAAACGGTGTAGGTTAAAGGGTTATTTACAGGGGAGCGTGACGCCACCTGTAGAGTCCGGTAAGATGGTACCGGCGCTGCCAGCCGGCCACTGAGGTGATGGAGGGGGGGCAGCTAAGTGTGGTACAGCTCCCCACAGGTGGAGCTTTTCCTCAGGGCAGCTATTGTGGTGAGACGGTGAGGGAGGACAGTGATGGTAATGGTGATGCAGTTCTTACCCCTCTGCTTTGAAGATGTTGATGATGATGTTGAGCCCTCTGGGCTGTAGCAGGAAGAAATAACAGAAACAGATCCAGTTTAACTCTGTTTTACTTGGTACCGACTGATGGCATAACAAGACACGGTACAGTTTGGTTTTAGGGTGTTGCTGCCAACTCAGGGTTTCTCTTATGGAGTCTCTAGATGTCCTCTCTTTTTCTTTCAGGGTTTACTACTTTCTTTCTCTAGATCTTTCAGTCTTTTACCACCCTTGCAGAGCTCCCCCGCCAGTCCTTCGGTCTGTGTCTAGAACATAAGGTCTGTCCACTACTCGGTCTGGATAAGGCAACCCGGAACCGAGATACAGAAGGCTCCCTTCCAGCACCGCAGTATATGTCTGTCCCTTTTAGTTTCTTCTAGTTTCCTGAACCGATTTTCAGTCCTGAAGGGAGAGGTACCTTGTGGCGCTGTCAGCAACCCGTTTATGTTGGGCCTACAGCTCGTCGGCTTTGCAGTTAGGGATGAACTCCTGGCTGCCTCGGTTGTCCGTGTCACTGGTGTTCCCTCAACATGATCAGCTGGCTACATAAAGATGGGGTACCCTCCACTCAGCTGGGCTACCAGGCCTGACCACTCTGTCTGCATTCCCAGCACCGACTGAGGTAAATTATCAACTGTCACTCTACCTCTATCCTAAGCTCCGACCCCACCCTGTGGAACCTACTATATTACCAGTTCCCCCTACTCTAAGTGGTGCGGTCCTAAGTGAGTGTAAAAATAGACTCCATAAGATTGAAATCCTAAACTAGCAACTTACAATAATATTACACATAAATAATAAGTGCAATACCATTCTGTGGCGCCTAGTCACAGGGGCGCTACAGATCAATAAACTTGAAACCTTAAGGGTGCCTATACACGTCGCAACATTGCATGCAATTTCACTGGCAATTTGCTGGTTGCAGTGAAATCATGGACACATTGTTCTATTTTGTTGCCGTGTACAAATGGAACAATGTGTCCATGATTTCACTGCAACCATTAAGTTGCAAGTGAAATTGCATGCAATGTTGCGACGTGTAAAGGTACCCCAAAACCTTTGGGATTAAACGTAGACTATAAATTAGGTGTGGTACTTTAAGAAAAAAGAAGCATGAGAATTAAAATCCTGATATAGTTCTTTATGTTGAAATGGTATACAGTGTAATCACTAATCACAAGTATCACTTTTGTAAAGTTAAATATTATATATATTCTAATATGCACCTTTTTGATTTTTTCCAGAAAAGAAAATATGTAAAAAATGCCCCCTGTAGACCAGCTTCAAGAATGATAATTTGTGTACGATGTAATATTTAATTATGATCATTATATTTCTTTTTGTAAAGACACCTGAGAGAAGAGCTTAACGAATCAGATACTTTAATATAATCTTAATATCATGTAATCACCCAAAGCACTTTAAAAAAAAATAAAAATAAAAAAATGATATCACTTTTAATATGTATTTATTTATTAATATGAATTTGTGAGACAATAAACATAATAAACACTGCTGTATGTATGTGGCTGTTTACCCTGTACCAAATAGAGACCTTAAGGTGAATTGAGGTACTCTTATAAAGGTATAGTGCTAAGAGTTAATAATGAGCCAAAAAGGGTTACTGTGTAAAAGACTGGATGAGCAGTGATCTATGGAAAATTTCATTAAAACTAAGTCTCATTGACATAAATGAAACTTTTATAACACTTTTAAGGTTATTACCACTATTATTTAATGATATTTCCACCAAGCACTTTTATAAACAAGTGCAGTATAAGCAGAGCAACTTCCCTCCATCTTGTGGCTGTCAAAGTGGTTGGCATATACAGGAGAGAGCTAGTGCACATGTGCAAAATGGCTCTGAGGCCAAGCTGCCTGTGACCATAGCAACCATACACCGCAGAGAGGGTGTAACTGCAGAAACTGCTTCCTCCAAGCCTAGAAAGCACACACACATGGTGCTGGTGAGTAATGACTTCTCTCACAGGATTTAATATCTAAATAAAAATCTTCTAATTGTCATGACAGACAGGTGAGCTACAGGAGGGCAATTAAGATTTGATGCACTTTATTTATAAGAAAAACACATATTTATAAACAATATCAATGACTGTAATGGGAAAGTATTATAAAAAGGAGCACATGTAATAGAATGAACACAGGTTGTTGAAATATGAAAAAATAAGACATGTAAATAATTGACCCAAGAAGGCTTTGCTGCTCCATTTATTACATAGATAGATAGATAGATAGATAGATAGATAGATAGATAGATAGATAGATGGATGTTTGCTACCCCCCCTGAGAGCAGCATGATATAAGGAGCATAGGCGATGACTCCAGCGATGTGTCACTTACTGGGCGGCTTGCTGTCGATTTTATTAAAATCACAGTTTTCTCCGCTGCAGATCTACCAGTTATCTGTATGCTATGCTATGTATGATCTCGCCCACACCACTTATTGGCTGCTTTCTGTGTACACTGTACATAGGCAGAAATCTGGCAATCATTGGTGCAGATTAGGTGGCTACAGGTTTACTAGTTCTCTAGTGCTAATATCCTGCTAATAAAATAGTGATTATATCAAAACTACAGCAAGCAACCCAGTAAGTGACATATTGCTAAAATCAGGGTTTCTGTCCCTACATTATGCTTATCTCAGATTAGGTGGCAAAAACAATAGAAAACAATTGTAGAAGTAGTCTGTGGGAACGCTAGGAACACAGGAACATTGAAATATTTCATAGAACAGTCCTTTATTAATCCTCCAGAGGTCATAACGTGTTTCACCAGAACAAACTCTCTTCATCAGGAGGAATCCACCTGATGAAGACAGTTTGTTCTACTGAAACATGTTGAGGCGTGTGGAGGATTAATAAAGGTCTGTTCTATGAAATATTGCAATGTTCCTGTGTTCCTAGCGCTCCCACAGACTACTTCTACAATTGTTTTCTATTGTTTTATCTCTAAAATGAGGCACAGCGTCAGGAGCTGCTCTGGCATATAGGCTTTTTTCAGATTGACTGCTGGGCTGTGAGATCTGCGCCCACTCTTCCCTGTTTTCTCCCATCTCCAGACCTATGTGTAGATTTAATTTGTTCTTGGGCTACAGATAGTGCTAATACGCTCCCCTTAATGAGGTCTTGTGCCGTGCATATCATCCCATGCAGGGATAGCGGGCTCCACAGTTCTGGTCTGCTGCTTCTCTCTGGATTGATCGGAACTCCCAGCCTGGAGTCCGCCAGAAACAGTATTGGATTACAACATCCGGTGATGAGTGTGTGTTGTATTGTACTTTTATTGATGTGAAATAAACAGACAAAAAGAAGATCATGGCTCTGGCATACAAGGAATCTAACAGGACCAGGCATCACTTGACAACTGATACGTTTGAGGACCTTGCGTGACATATTTCCGGTTTGCACCAGTCACGTGACGCTTACCGGAAGTTGCGGAGAAGGCGGCATTGACGGAGCCCAGCGGAGTTTAGGAGACTGTCACCTCGGTTTCCACCATCAATAGGTGGACTGCTCCCCCCACCAACGTCTAAATTGTGGTTGTGCAGAGGTGCACAACCTCAGTAGGTGAGTGCATATAACACCATACGTCTACCCAGTTCTCTGCTATCAGGTTTACACATTGCGCCCTTCTCCATTTTATTTTTACATAGGTGGCAAAAAAATCAGATGTCATTAAAGGGTTAAGCCTAATTTTCCTTATTTTCTGGCCTGTACACTGTTTACACCAGCCAACTGGATGCTCACAACAGTTGACCCAGTGGATTTCCAGTTGTAAGACGCCCACAGAGATCCTATCTTAAAAATAGATGATTGATATAAAAGTAATGGGATACAAACAACAAACCCTTATGTTAAGTTTTTTTCCACAAAATCTGTGAATATGTGTATGTAGTGTAGTGTGTGTTAATATACTCACCTATCGCAGTCTTCTCTGGTGTCCACTGCCTCTGTGCTCCTCTTCTCAGTGATATCAATTCTCTGCAGATTCCTCAGGGTTACACTGCGCTCTGCATGACCAGGAAGTGGCTATTACATAGAAAGTCTATAAGGTCAAAATGAGGCTCTACAGACTTAGGGTGGTTTCACACTGGCTTTTGTGTCTGCATGTGTATGGCATGCAGACGCAAACGCAGTGCAAACGCAGCCATATTAATGTGAATGCAGCAGAGAATTTCCGCATGCATTCACATTAATATGCACCCCGGCCAGCCAATCAGCTGTCTCGGGGGCGGCCGGGAGGAGATCAGCGGTGGAGATGTCCTCCTCCCAGTCACCCGCCGGTGTCAGCGCGGGAGATTTGAAGATACAGCTGATCTGACAGCTGTTTAAATCTCCCGCGCTGACACCGAATAGGGTGATATCGGTGCAGGAGATAAGAAACAGCTGATCGCTGCTGCAAATCTCCCGCACCGACATCACCTATTCGGTGTCAGTGCGGGAGATTTAAACAGCTGTCAGATCAGCTGTTTCTTCAAATTGCCCCCGCCGACACCGGCGGGAGAGCAGTGGAGGCTCCAGCTGATCTCCCGGTGGCCACCGGAAGAGATTTCAATAAGATCCGCAGCGTTCTCCTGCGCTGTCATGCAGAGGACACTGCGGATCCATTGACTTCCATGCATTTTTTGTGCACTTGCTGGCGCCCGCACAAAAAATGCAACATGTTGCATTCGGAGGGCGCAAAAATTGTGCGCATCTGAGTGCAAACGCAACTGATCGCAGCCAAACGCAGGCACATGCGTTACCATGTTAAACATAGGAACGCATGTGCGCAAGTGTTTGGCTGCGTTCAGTGCACTGCGTTCCAAACGCCAGTGTGAAGGTGCGCTTACATTGTAAAAGAGACTTCCGGCTCATGTATAGTGCATAATGCAAGTCATAGAGTCCCAATAGCTGAGACATCACAGAGAAGAAGAGAAGAAGAGCAGATCGGCGCTGGATCCCAGAGAAGGCAGCGGTAGGTGAGTATATTAACACACTCACTACTCTACATACACATATACACAGATTAAATGAACAACAAAAAAAACCCTACATAGGAGAGCTTCTTTAAATACTTTTGTACATGTTTTATGAAAATTAATATTTATACGCTTTGGTTGACTTTCAAACAAAAATTTGAACATATGCATATTACATTTTGTAATTTGAATGCGTTTGTTCTTTTAGCTCTTGGATACCAATAAACAATGTTATTTAATATTAAAAAAACACAATTTACTTTTAGGTCACACTTTCTTCTTTTTATTTAGCTGACAACCTACCCTGTTATCTACACTTTATCACTACTATTTCCACTATTCATTTCTAAGCTTTAATAAGTTGGAAGAGTTGTGTTTCACGAATTCCCAGTGTTCCTTTTGTGTCTACATCTGCTCTATTATATTAGCAAAAAAATAAGACATTTTGATACTAATTGCAAATAAATTGTGATGTGTTCAACAAGTAATTGATGTAATGAAGTTCTTATTAAATTCCCTAAATTGCTCAAGTAAAAGGCTCCCTGTTGACTCTTTTATGGCAAATAAGAAAGCTACGTTTTATAAGATGTTGCACAGAAAAGGGTCAATCATAGATGTTACCTAAGACATCCCGGTAAGGTATAAAAGAATGGGTTGTACAGGCTGTGAAGTATCAATACACCGACATTTCCTCCTATCTTAATTAAGCATATATGCTTTGTATTTTGAATCAAAGTTCAAGGAGATTGAAAGCCCCCTGCTTGTGCAAATAATTTGCATTGAATATAAGATACCATGGATCTACGCTTATCTTAATAGAAAAAAAAAATCTCTTTCTTTACCATGTCATATGTTCAAAAAGCCAGAAAAAAAAAACATCTACTGCCGTCTAGACTTTGTTGATGTAAGACATCACAGGGATTTCTTCAGTAATTTGCAAATCTTGAAACGATTCTTTGTCCATGTATATGCCCAACTTTGACATGACAGCATTATTTAACATATATGGTTTTCATTTAAAAGGGTCAATGAACCTATGTAATAAGAAACTTTAGTGTACGTGCATTGTGGCTCAATGATTGAAGCATCCTTTAGTAAGATAATAATTAAATACAAGTAATATATATAAATAAGTGCTAGAATTAATAATTTTGAGATTTTATGCACATAGCACTGATGCTGTAAGTATAGTTTTATTTGTCTCCATGTTATCATGTTATCATGATGTTGGTGACTCAATTTCTCATTCATACTATCCTCTATCAGGTTCCATAGAAACATTAGCCTTCTCTACAATCAATGCTATTTACTGTATAATCCAACCCAAAAAAAATTGAAGGCATCCTTAACACAATAGCAACAGCCTTACGACTTTAAACATCGGAAAATTAGGGTACTTATGCTTGGCTGACGTCTTTAGACGTTAGCCAAGAATAAGCCTGTAGCACCCCCCGGTGACTGAAAATCTCTTGGGCTTCAGTTACTGGGGTAGCTGAAACCCTGCAAATAATGGATCGGGCACTTTTTTCCTAGTACAAAAATAAGTCACCGCTGGTAAAAAAAAGCTTTCTCTTTCATCCGACATGAAAACACATGTTGGATGGAAGAGAAATAATAGCCCCTAAGGCCCCCAAGACCCTTAGTACCGGTGATCTCCCACCCACCCCCGGACCATGCCAAAATGGTGGCGGCACCTGTGAAAACCCGCCACGTCCCCTGCAGCCCTATGTGATCTGACAGGTCACAAGTCAGATCGCATGGGAATCACATCCCCCGGTGCCCCTTAGCCCCCCTTACGGTTCCTCCCCACTGGTATTGGCAGCCATCTCCCTCCTCCCACCCCCAGTACCCACTCATGCTGCTATCGCCTCTTTTGACTTGCCATCCGATCTGACACATTCAAATGTCAAGTCGGATCGAGTTTGCCGACTCCCGCCTCCTCTGCTCCCCCAGTCAGCCCCTCTCTCACCTGCCTCAGGTTCCCAGGATCCTGGGGTCCTGCAAACCTGGGGCCCCACGATCCTGGGGCCCCACGGTCTCTCCTCCTGTCTGAAGCATGCACACAGCACCTCTTCTGTGCACAGGCCTCTTCTGTGTGCACCGCTGTGTGCACACACTCCAAAGGGATTGACAGATTATGAACTCTGTAAATTCATGACCCTTCATGATCCTGGGGTCACACAGGGGTTAACTGTGATCTTCATGGTGATCTACTGTGTAAAAAAAGGAGTCATCAAAAATGAAATTTTTATTTTTTTTCAATTCCACTCCCCCATCCCCTATATAATAAAGAAAATACAAAAACATTTTTTATTATAGCAACCCCCCTTGGTCTTCAGGAAAACGGAAAAAAAAAATGACTAAGTCCAAAATCGTTTTTGGAGCTTTCACACACACAAGGCACATTTTTTGGCACTCTTAAAAAAACGCAAGTGCTTTTAGGAGTGCTAAAAAAAACGCAAATTGTGTGTGAACATAGCCATTTTTAGGTAGAATATAAATGTATTTCTTTTTCATTCCACTCTGCATTCACTCCTGTGAGGCACCTGAAGGCTTAATAATCTTCTTGAATGTAATATTGAGTAGCTTGAGGGGTGCAGATTTTAGAATTTTGTCACTTGTGGGTGTTTCTCGTCATTTAGGCCCCTCAAAGTCACTTCTAATGGGAAATGGTCCCTAAAAAAATGGTTTTGTAAATTTAGTTTGAAAAATTAGAAATTGCTGATGAACTCTGAACCCTTCTAACTTTCTAACAGAGAAACAGTTTGTTTCCAAAATTGTACTGATGTAAAGTAGATATGTGGAGAATGTTATTTATGAACTATTTTGTGTGACAGAATTCTCTGGTTTAATGGAATAAAAGTTCAAAAAAAGTTGAAAATTGAAAAACTTTCAATATTTTTGCAAAAATTCAGTTTTTTTCACAAATACCGTATATACTCGTGTATAAGCCGACCCGTGTATAAGCCGACCCCCCTACTTTTGCCCCCAAAACCTGGGAAAACCTATTGACTCGTGTATAAGCCCAGGGTGGACCCCAGCACAGGTATACAGGCCTCCCCAGTCATAGTATACAGCAGCCTCCCCAGTGGTATACAGGCCTCCCCAGTGGTAGTATACAGCAGCCTCCCCAGTGGTAGTATACAGCAGCCTCCCCAGTGGTATACAGGCCTCCCCAGTGGTGTTTACAGCAGCCTCCCCAGTGGTGTATACAGGCCCCAGCAGTATTACAGCAGCCTCCCCAGTGGTATATACAGGCCCCAGCGGTGTATACAGGAGCCTCCCCAGTGGTGTATACAGCAGCCTCCCCAGTGGTGTATACAGCAGCCTCCCCAGAGGTGTATACAGCAGCCCCAGTGGTGGTATATACAGGCAGCCCCAGTGGTGTATACATCAGCCCCAGTGGTGGTATATACAGGCAGCCCCAGTGGTGTATACAGCAGCCCCAGTGGTGGTATTTACAGGCAGCCCCAGTGGTGTATACAGCAGCCCCAGTGGTTGTATATGCAGGCAGCCCCAGTGGTGTATAAAGCAGCCCCAGTGGTGGTATATACAGGCAGCCCCAGAGGTGGTATATACAGGCAGCCCCAGAGGTGGTATATAGGCAGCCCCAGTGGTGGTATATACAGGCAGCCCCAGTGGTGTATACAGCAGCCCCAGTGGTGGTATATACAGGCAGCCCCAGTGGTGTATACAGCAGCCCCAGTGGTGGTATATACAGGCAGCCCCAGTGGTGTATACAGCAGCCCCAGTGGTGGTATATACAGGCAGCCCCAGTGGTGTATACAGCAGCCCCAGTGGTGGTATATACAGGCAGCCCCAGTGGTGTATACAGCAGCCCCAGTGGTGGTATATACAGGCAGCCCCAGTGGTGTATACAGCAGCCCCAGTGGTGGTATATACAGGCAGCCCCAGAGGTGGTATATACAGGCAGCCTCAGAGGTGGTATATACAGGCAGCCCCAGAGGTGTATACAGCAGCCCCAAATGCTGGCACTTGCCCCCCTGCTTGTAAGGCCCCCCCCCCGGCTGCTTAACTTACCATCCCTGGTCTTCTGCATCGCGCGCGCAGGTCCCTCCGTGCTCCCGTCCTCCGTGCTCCCGGCGTCAGCTGCATCCGGGTTCCCCGGCCATTGCGTAGCGATGACGTAATGCGACCGGCCGGTCACATGACCCCGGATGCTACGGAGGACGGGAGCACGGAGGGACCTGCGCGATGCAGAATACCAGGGATGGTAAGATAAGCAGCCGGGAGGAGGTCCTTACAAGCAGGGGGGGCAAGTGCCAGCATTTGGTGGCATATATTTAGATATGCACTGCTTCCCCCTGCCGCTGATTGACAGGGGGAAGCAGTGCATATATAATGAGCAGCCCCACGTGATGGGGCGCTCATTCAGCAGCCTCCCCCCGCCTCCTCCAGCCTCCCCAGCCCCGGACACAGCCCCCACCACAGCAGCCTACCGTATTGACCCGTCTATAAGCCGAGGGGGAGACTTTTCAGCCCAATTTTTGGGCTGACAAACTCGGCTTATACACGAGTATATACGGTAAGCACAAAAAATATTGTTCTAAATTTACCACTAACAAGAAATCCAATATGTCACGAAAAACAGTCTCAGAATTGTTGGGATCCATTGAAGCGTTCCAGAGATATAATATCCTACAGTGACACTGCTCAGAATTGCAAAAAATGGTCTGGTCATTAAGGTGGAAATTGGCTTTGTCACTAAGAGGTTAAAGGGTTTGTCCATGCAAAAAATAGTAATGGCGGTCTGATTAGGAGCGTTCTAAGGTTCAGACATATATGTTTTAATAAATGGCAAACCTTTTATTAATTTATTAATTCCCCTCACAGCTCCACAACGCGTTTCAACTGTATGAAACAGTCTTCATCAGGTTCATCAGGAGACACCACCTGATGAAGACTGTTTCATACAGTTGAAACGCGTTGTGGAGCTGTGAGGAGAATTAAGAAATTAATAAAAGGTTTGCCATTTATTAAAACATCTTATATGTCTGATCCTTAGAGCGCTCCTAATCAGACCGCCATTACTATTTTTTGCATGAAAACTACTCCCTTTGTGAGGGATTGGTGGCTGGAGCAGCTCAGGAATAGCACAAACGATCTGCCTTGAGGACCTAGCATTTCCCTGGTAACCCACAACAAAGAGCGGTGACGCAAATTCGGTTTTGCGGTCACGTGACCGGATAGGTCCGGTTCCGAAGACCAGGAGAGCGGAGAGGCAGCGCACATACCGCCGGCGGCGGAGGCTGGTAAACCGGGTTGTGCAGGACGTGCACGACCCGATAAGGTGAGTGGCCACCTACCAACGCCACTTAGACGTTTTTGATAAGGGGATCCTACACATTTGCGCCCCTCTTCCTTTTTGTTTTGAAAAGGGGTTGTCCAGGATTTTCCTAAAATCTGTGTGTATCAAGGCTGCAAAATGCTAACAGTTTATAATTTATTCCCTGTTAGCATTTTGCATGGTTACCTAGATATCATGAATCAGTATGTGTGGAGGAGCTGCTCATTCCCCGACTAGAACCATGCACTTTTGTGGCCTGGCTGTAATGTCGCTATGGACATTTCTCCAGCAAGCCCTCCCCAGAATCCAACAATCCTGCTCCAGTTTCCAATAGGACCACCTCAATTCACTTATGTAGACATTGATTAAACTGCATTGCACTGACTGAGCAGTCATCTTCTCCTCTCTGCATCACTGTACCAAAGCTGACCCTCTGTGAAGGAGATGCTGCGCACACATCGCATCACTGACACAGAGCATTTCATCTCATTCAAAGAGGTTCGACTTCAGCACAGTGATGCAGATAGAAGGAGATGACCGCTCAGTCAGTGCAATGCAGTTCAATCAGTGTCTACATAGGTGAATGGAGTTGGACCTATTGGAGACGGGGTGCGAATGCTGGAGACTGGGTGCAAACATCCAGTTGTGATGTTACAGCCAGACTCCAAAACAACACGTCTCTAGTTGGGGGTGAGCAGCTCCTCCATACTCTGAATCATGATGTCCAGGTAACTATGTAAAATGCTAACAGGGTGTAAATTACAATCTGTTAGCATTTTACAGCCTAGATACACGCACAGATTTTAGGAAAAGCCCTGAGAACCCCTTTAAAGGGGTTGTGTTGTGAACAATTTTATGTTTTTACTAATAGACCTTAGAAGAAATTTAAGTTCCACAATTTGATGTGTTAAAAAATGTGTTCTTATAAATTGTTGGCTTGAAAAATGGGAATTTAAATGTCAATCTTAAGGCCTCAAGAGTATATTACAGCACTCTAATCTCCCTGGAATTAATAGGGCACCCACTATTTAAAGGGGTTGTGCCACAAACAATTGTACATTTGTATTAATAGATCTTAAAATAAAAATAAGTTCCACTATTGGATGTGTTAAACAAAATATCCCTGTCTCGAGATATTCTTCTAAATATGCCCCTGTGTAATGTATGTGTCTGACCATGCAAGAACAGGTCTGATATACCACTGCTCCTGGGCAGGGGAGGAAGTAAAAGAGTATACAGACATTACAGATGAGGATCAAAACTGATTCTTTCTGTGATGTAAAAGAAGATTTTAAACAAGCAATAAGATGTTACAAAAAGAATCAGCTGTGATATCCCGCTATAATGTCTATATACTCATTTACTTCCTCCCCTGCCCAGGAGCTTTGGTATATCTAACCTGTTTCTGCATAATCAGACACATACATTACACAGGGACACACTTATAAGAGTATCTCGGACAAGAACATTTTGTTTCACACATCCATTGTGGAACTTATTTTTATTCTAAGATCTATTAATAAAAATGTACAGTTGCTCATGACACAACCCCTTTAAGTACAGTTCAGGCGCCATTCACATATATGGGTGCCCTATTAATTCCCGAAAGATTAGCAAACTGTAATATAATCTTGAAGGTTTAAGTTTGACATATAAATTCCTATTTTTCAAACCCACGAATTTTGGCCAGACAGGCCAAATACTTAATGTGTTTGGGTGCCTCTCAAATCTTCCCTGAGAGTTAAGGTCACAGAAAAGAAGGCTACGGCTTGTTGAATTTAAGTGCCAGGTCTTTTTGTTTCATGAAAGATAAAGCTACTGAGGTGTATAGCAGGGGGTCACTCCTCTCTCTTCATTCAGAACACGTGCACGCCTGCCTCAGCCAAGCTGGTATCTGTATAGGAGGTAGGGAGAGATTGCTGTTGGGCAAAGGTTCGGCAGGCAGTTCTTTCATGTGAATGTTGTGCTTTAGATAATATTGCATCCCGATTTGATAAAACCTGAGAAAAGATTGGGAAACAGTCATCCTTAATAAACTCGCCCATAAATAATGAAAAGGGCACTTGCTGTAAAATGGTTAATATTTAAGATTGAATTACGGTAATAAAATAATCAATTTTGCCAAAAATTTGAACACAATGGTTTGGAATTCAATTTATGCAAATTCAGCAAAATCATGTTGATCCATAATTTTTTTCAACTCTGGGGATTGGGAAAAGGTTAAAAAATAATGTACTTTTATAGTCACCTCGCTTTGGCTCACCCAATACATACATCTCTGGCTGGCATCTCCTTCCAGCCACTTCCAGGTCTTTTGTCTTCTAGTGATATCTAGGATGCAAGTTGGGTGTGACACATCTAACCCCTTTACACAATTTGACATATCTGTACTCAGGTGCTGAGTTCTCTCTATACTCAGTAGATGATGGTTTTATATAAGACCAATGTGTTAATATAACAGTTGGACATCTGCTGATATAAGGAAAATTCTCCAGCTTCAGTAGTACTCCATGAAAAAAACGTTATTAAATAGGGTTAAAATTACTCATATGCATGGCAAAGCGTTTCGAGCGTGTAATACACTCTTCATCAAGCATCTGCTGATAGCCTCTATAACCGTCATCTTTGTACATCGTTGAAGAATCTAAGAAGCTCAGCCACTTTGGTGATCATGATTTGGCCTATACATTGCAATAGCCTGGTACTGCAAGATATCGTATAAACAATAAGATAATTGCCCTTTTAAGTCCAATAAGGGGTCAAAAATTAATAAGGTTAAAAAAAATTATGCATCTGTATAAAAATCTAAAAATTTGAATCACCACCCTTTAACATTAAAAATAAATATATATATATTTATATATATATATATGGTATAACTACATCTGTGTAAAAGTCCATTCTACAACATAAGAACAATGAATACCTCACATGGGAAACACCATGAAGTTAAAAAAAGTCAAAATTATGAGTCTATCGTCACCACATGGCCCCTAAAAAATGCAATAAATAGTCATCAAAATGTTGTATGGACCACAAAGTGGTATCAATAAAACTGTCAGCTCACCACAAAAAAAACAAGTTTTCACATATAAAAAGTTACTGGTCTCGGAAAATGACTGTACAAACCAAATGTATTTATTTTTACTATAGAATTAACTCTGTAAAACAGAACTCAAAGAACAATAATGGAATTGTGTTTTTTTATCATGACATCCATCTTTATACTTTGTCTCTGTTTTTCAGTATTTTCTATAGGAAAATGAATTGTGTTATTAAAAATTTAAAATCATCCCGCAAATAAAGAGACCCTCATATGGCTATGTAGATGAAAAATGAAAAGGTTATGACTCTTGTAAGAAGGGAAAGACAAAAGAAAATGCAAAATTGAATATTGGGAGTGACGTAAATGGGCTAATTAACGTCATTGACGTGCATTGCGTCCCATATGAGCATGATGGGTGCAAGACTTGTTTTAATATTATTAATGTATTTTGCAGACCATGTAACCATTGAGTCTTGGACAATTGATTCTCAAGAAGAGAGATTACCGAAAATGGCCACAAACAGAAAAATGCCAAAGAGAGTCAATCAGAGGACAGGAAAGTGGAACAGGTACAGAAAGGATCAAGGGTATGGAAAGGATCAAGGGTATGGAAAGGATCAAGGGTGCTTATAAAAGTGTTTTTCCCCCTTCTCACTAACTTTAGTTTTCAAAAAATCTTATTTGATGTGAATCAAGTCCCAACTCCACCCATTGAAAAGAAAAAAACTTGGCCAAATTGAGTTTTGAGAGATTCGCTCAACTTTTTTTAGCATTAAACTTGGCACAAGTTTGTGACAATGACCAACTGCTGAGATATAAAACCTGTTCACCAGATTTTATTTCAATGAATACCTTGAAGGTTAAATCTGGATAAGAGGACAATAGTTGGTAGTAGACTAGATTTCAGTCAATATCATTAATCAATTGTGTCATGATGGTACTCAATGTCAATAAGGCCATACAATAAGTCACTTGTAACTTAACTAGTTATGTTTCTTCTTCTTTTTTTCAGATACCTAAATGGCTCCACGTGAATATTATACTAAACTTCAATAGACTTCTATTGGTACAATTTCAAGGCTTTATGCACAGTAGAGCTTATAAAAGGCCATAATATAACTATGTATCGTATAAATTGGCAACAGAAAATTACATCTATCCCATTTGTTATCATAAAAAAGTGGCAGACCCAGTTAAGTTTTCTGTCCTGATTGTTTGCATTGACTGAAGTTTAATTAGTAGTGATGAGCGAGCATGCTCGGCGCTACTCGTTACTCGCACGAGTATCCCGGTACTCGAGAAGCTCGGCGAGCACCGAGTAATGCCGAGATGCTCGGACTCCTTGCTAATAAGTATCGATCTGACACAAATACACAGCTCTCGTCAGTGCACACAGTGAGCTGGCACCTCACAGAGAGAAGATTGATTGTTAGGGTCCCTCTGGGGGGCACAGCAAGGTGATATATGCTGCGACGATTTGAAAAAGCCCACCCTCCCGCCATTCGTTTTATAACCGGAAGTCTGTGGGCAGAGCCTGTCACTAATTGACTTACAGTGGGCTCGGGGCTCTGGCCGAGTAGCCGAGTACATGATTATCTTGGGATGTGCGGCCCGAGCTTCGAGCATTTTAGTACTCGCTCATCTCTATTAATTAGTTAATTAGTACTTAGCAGTAGTTTAATCTCCATGGATATATTGGTTATTATTGATTGGACTGTACAAATATTGATCAGGCTGATGAACATTATACAAAATTTAACTAGGATATAAAATAATATATAAAATAGAATTTAAATTTTAGGGGATATAGCTTAATTGTTAAATCATAATAATAAGTGTATTTTTCAGATGCTTTCACACTATAGTAACTCTAATCATTAAATCGCTATACTAAATAATTTCTATATTTTTCCTTGCGCTATATTTTTGCATTCACTCACTGTGACAGCAGATTGACAAATCAAAATCCATACACTGTCAACATTACACTCAGTTGATGCTGAATTTTAGGCACAGGGTGGGTCACACAAAATATTGACTTTATTTGGATTTCTCTTTTGTTCATTTGCTTACATTTTGTTAAAGGGAATAGGTTACAAGGTTGCTACCTCATTGGACAGCAATATATTACAGAGACAAAGTCCCTGATTCCAATGATGCACTGCTTAGTATAACAGATGTGGCACACTCAGAGTTCTTAGATGTATCATATAGCATAGTTCAGATAGCTAACACCGGCCACATCTAATGGTGCTGTCACATAGCACGATCTGGCCAGCGATGTCGGAAGCGATGCGTGGGTGCCCGCTCGCTTCCGACATCGCTGGCCAGCTGTCACACAGCATTGCTGCGGCCGGCGATGACGCAGCGACGCGGGCGGTGATATCGCTCGCTGGGCTGTGCTCAGCCCAGCGAGCGATCCGCAGCGACGCTGCGGTATAGGCTGGATCGCCGCCGATCGGCGCGATCCAGCCTTATTGCGGGTCGCCGGTTGCCAGGTTTATGGTTCTTCCCGTAAACCTGTCAACCTGCGACCAGCGATGAAACGCGGTCGCGCCGCTCATTTACATAGCGCGACGTCGCTAGCGACATCGCTGATACGTCACTTTTTCGGCGATGTCGCTAGCGACGTCGCCAGGTGTGAAGGCACCATAAGCTGTCTGTGTAAATTGACAGTGAGATGCTTATCCCAGGAGAGGTGTGGTTGGACCAAGACTCATGTGAGCTGCAGTGATAATCTCCTGGTGATAAAACTTCAATTGTAAGTAAACAACACACAGCATTAATCTGCATGTTATCCTCTAACCCCTGCAGTTTGTTTATTACATAGTAAAAACCTGCTGACAGATTCCCTTTCATGGTCAAATTTAAACTATTAACAATTTTATATTTTAAAGCATACTTTCTTTGCAGAAAGTTTTCAGCATATGCCTAAATGTTTTGCACATTAGACTTCTGGAAACATACAGCGAGTGAAATAAGTTTTAAACACATGACCATATTCCTAAATAAATATATTTCTAAAGGTGTAATTGACATGAATTTGTCAGCAGATGTTAGTAACAACTCATCCAATCAACACAGGCAAAGAAATAAAGAAATCAAACTGTAGATGCAAAATGACACTGGGAAAAAGTATTGAACATATGCAGAAAGGCAGGTGCTAAATGCAATGAAAAGTCATGACACCAGCTGAAATCTATCAGTAATTGAAAAGCAATCCTGCTGCTTAGTGAAAAATAATATCAGTTGGTTCAGCTAATGGCCTACAAAAATATGTTTCATCTCTAGAGTGCCACACAACAATTTGTCATGACGGGTAAAAGTAGTGAGTTGACTCAAGGTCTTTGCAACCTTACTGTTGCAAAACGAACTGATGGCATTGGTTACTGAAGAATTTCTAAACTCCTGAAGGTTCCAATGGACACTGTTGGGGCCACAATCCAGAAGTGGAAAGAAAATAATTTCATCCTAAACCGGCCATGACAAGGTGATCACACAAAATTTCAAACAGAAGAGTGAAAATAATTATCAGAACCATTGTTGAAAAGCCAAGGACCACCTGTGGTGAGCAACACAAAGACCTGGAATCAGGAGGAAACATTTCTTCGAAGGAATCAATAACAAATGCACTCAACCTCCATAGCCTGTATGCACGCTCACCACACAAGACTCCATTACTGAACACAAAGCATGTTCACGAGCATTCACATTTTGCCCAACAACATTTGGACAAGTCTGTGAAATACTGGAAGAATATAGTCTGGTCAGATTGAACTTTTTGGATGCTCTAATACACACCATGTCTGGAGGCCTTTAACATAATACTAAAAGTAAAGTGTGGAGGTAGGAACGTCATGGATTATGGCTTTTGTTCATCATATGGCAAACTTCATAGAATCAAAGGAAAGATGAATTGGCAAATGTACCGAGACATTCTTGAGAAAAATCTTCTGCCATCTATCAGGATGATGAAGATGAAACGAGGGTGGACAGTGCAGCAAGTCAATGATCCCAAGCACACAGCCAAGAAAACGCTCAATTGGTTTCAGAGAAAAAAAATAAAGGAGCTAGAATGGCCCAGCCAATCACCTGACCTGAAGCCAATAAAAAATAGATGGAAGAAACTAAAGCTCAGAGGTCATAGAAGAAGTCCAGGAGACCTTCAGGAATTGAAGAGTGTTGTAGAATGTGTCAAAATCACACCAGAGTAATGCATTCCACTAACTTCTCCATACAGGAGGCATCTTGAAGCTACTATCACCAACAAAGGCTTTTGTACAAAGTATTAAATAAATGTCAATAAGTGTGCGTTCACACGCTGCGTATTTGCTTTGTGGAGCACATGTTTCTATTATAATTTTCCTCTGATTGTTACACTCCTGGTTTGTGATGAGCTCACGCATAAAAAAAATGCAGCAAATACACAGCGTGTGAAAGCACCCTAAGCTTGTTCAATATCTTTTCCCTGTGTCATTTTTCATTATTACACATCACTAATATTATGGACATCTATTGTTTCATTTACTTGCCTGTGTGCATTGGATCAGTTGTCACCGACATCTGGTGAGAAATTCATGTCAATAGCACCTTTAGATATATCTGTGCTTAGAAAATTTGCGAAATGATCAATACTTATTCCAGCAACTGGATATAAATAAGAAGTAAAGATTTTTCATTCCATGAAACAAGATTTGCCTACTCATTATGTATAAAGTAATTGGCTAACTACAAAGTTACTATGTAAGAAATGAATGGTATACCACCAGAACTCTCTTTTTCTAAAGGTTTTGATATGGACTGTGCTGAATACGGTAAGTAAATTATCTGAGGTTTCACTATCAACATATATAAAATGTGCCCTACTACCTGTATTTTAAACTATGTAGATTGTATAATTATTGTAAGTTGTGAGTTCAGCTGCAGACATTTTCATTAGCAGCAAGCAAATGGCTCTGAATTGCTATTAAATGGGCAGACCTTCTTCTTCACCGTTGGAGCGCCTTAGGGTGCGTGCACACGATCAGTGTATGCAGCGTTTTGGATGCAGCGTCTTGCCGCTGTATCCAAAACGCTACGTAGTACAGTAATAGCATAGTGGATGAGATTTCAAGAAATCCCATCCTCGCTATGCTTAACCCGCCCGCAGCGTCTTTAGAGCTGCGGTGCGGGTTGCCGGGAGTCCGCTCCTCCGCAGCATGTTCATTTCATGTTGTGGTGTTGGAAGGGACTACCATCGGGTGACTGCAGGGAGAAGCCGCCATGCACCCGCTGCACATGGTGAGTACAGGGCGGCTGCAGTCTCCCTGCGGCCACCCGCGGCTTTCCTCAGGTCCGGAGGAGCTGTGTCCAACACACAGCTCCTCCGCACCATGTGCACACACCCTTATACTGCTGGGACCTGAGCACAGCAGAACATCATTTGGTTGTACAAAAAAAAACAACTAAATAAAAGTATTACATTTAACATCCATGTGTGTTAAAACTTTGCTTTAACGATTTAGATCTGAGAATGTAGGCAAATTGGTGAAAACCGAGTGATCATTATGTGAGAAGATGAACTAAAATAGGATGAGCAGTTATCGAGATGATGAAAGGCAACGGTAGAAAGAATGGGGTGGTGTCGGAGTCTTTGCTTGAAATGTTCCTTCAGAAGTGTTAGTTTATATGCTGGATAATCTGTGTGTTTTGCAGTGAATGAGTCCATTCTGATCAATAGTTTTGTGTGTTATGCTAATCAGTGAGCATTGAGTTGATCTAAGAAAGCTATTCTGGATTGAGATGGATAGAGTTTGCCTACAAGTAATATCCTGATTAGTGTGAGACAGTGTGTTGATCTGGTAATTAGGTGACTGCAAGTGTTGGATATCAGAGACTCTCCTAATGTGGGATTGATATTTTGATTAGTAGCCTAGGAAAGTCATAAAAACCTATTCCAAGCTCTTAGGTAAAAATCATTGCGAATACATACTGTAAGTAGGGAACAAAGATTCCCTTGGTTAATTTACAATAATTAATTTACCATATTAATATTTAAAACTATATTTAACCCAGCGGTAAATATCTTCTTCAGCAGCATTAATGGAGAGGAGACAGATACACTAAAACAAGATACAACATATAATGTATACGTAGTACACTGGTACTTCACTGGTGGGAAAGAGGAGCAGAAAAAGGAGGATCTATCAGTATCTTTCAAAGACAAAAAAAGGAAATTATTAACAAAAAAAAAACAAAAATGAAAATTCAGCAGAGATCATGTTCCCTATTAATTGCATATTACAGCAGATCAAAGTAAATCTTCACCTGTCTCTACACTCAGTACACCCAACTATTCCTAACATTTTATGCTTACCCACCTCTTCCGCCAAGCCTACAACCTTCTAAGAGACCCGGTCCACCCACCGCCTCACGACCGGCACCTCCAACTCCTACTTTATCCCCACCCGCCCCTCCTAGATTGTGGGCCCTCGCGGACAGGATCTTCTCCCCTCTTGTATCTGTACGACAAAATTGTCCACATTTATTGTACTTGTCCTTGTCTGCCCTTTTAGCATGTAAAGCGCCATGGAATTTAATGGCGCTATATAAATAAATAATAATAGCCTACACATAACATTTCTGAAACTTCACTTGCATTTTCCACCCATGACCACTCTTACTCCACTCAGTATAACTCCCTAACTTCTTGAAATCTCACCAATGCAGACACAATGGAATCTGAATGCTAGTGATAACCTTAACACAAGTAATTATTGTTTTACTTTTGAAAATCTGAACTTGATATACACAAGTGATATTCTGATTTCTAACAAATTCTCACAACTGCCTACTTTAGATGAGGAAACAGGGGGAAATAACCCCATTCTCAATGAATCTCTGAACAATATCTCTAGAACCTGCAGTCAAGTCACTATCTTCAGACCCTGTGTTTATGAAAATCCCAAACCTTGTGCTAACATAAGGAATAGCTCTAATATATGAGAACTAAACCCAGCGTCAGCTCCATAATATGCTCGGGGGCTACACACAACAATTTAAACACCCGTTGTTACGGCTCCATTCTACACATCCACTCACTGGCCATGTGCCCGATAGAAGTGGCGGGGGTCCTCTCTCAGGCCAAGAGCACACGTTTTGCCCATGTACCCAGCTCAGTGTTGGGTGGGGCAGGCGTATGTCGCCGTTGTATTCCTGAGCTGGGCCCTGGGCACAGCCCCCCATCACTGCGATCAGGCACCAACTCCCCATAAGATGTTGATCATTGAGCCTGGCCAGCGGGTGGGTTCTCTGCAATGGAGCCAGACTCCCGAGGGGCCTGTAAATCAAACATAGAAAAAACAATAATTAACAAAAGTAGCAATGTACTGACATCAATTTCCACAACCAACCACCCAGCACAACATTGCGCATATCTGAGCATGCCAAACACCAAAATGAACAGTAGCAGGGTTGGAAACAGAGATGAAGAAAGAAGTAGACCAGTGCTCTGTACTCACCTGATGCTCCAAATTGATATGGCAAGTGACCCAACATAAGGCAGCACAATCTGTGCCAACAGCCACGAGGCAACGTACAGCAGAACACACAGAAGAAGAATGATGAAAGAACAACACGATTGTGCCTTCTACATGTGCCTTCTACATATGCAATTAACAAGGTGTGGACGTAGGCAGCAAAACCACAATTACGCACCTCCTGTGATTGGGCAGGCTCTTGGGATGTGGCCGAAGATAGTTGGGCAAGGCGCCTGCTGCACCGTGTTGGCCGAGAAGCCTCCTGGCCCAGGGTGAAGGTGAGGAGGTCATAATACCACAGACATGGCTTAGGGACCACATCAGCTCCAGCCCCGGACCCAGCGTCCATCCACTTGTTATGTGCCTTGGTGAACACAGTGCCCAGGCGCTTGATTTTCTCCACAACCATCGCCACCATCCAGGTCATACTTGGTCAAGCCAGATTGCCAGCTCGACAAGGTGCCCGTAGGCCACATCCCTCGCCTCCTGATTCTTGTACTCCAGCAACGCCACCCACCACAGGCATTCATGGTCCTGGGACATGGCTAGGAGGTCACCAAAAATTCAGGACTCTGAGCCATCTGCCAAAACAAAACATTCTGCATTACCCAAACACATACATGTACATATCAGGTCACACCCTACTCTGTGTGTCCAATCCATGTCCAGCACTAGCAAGGACAGGTGGTCTGGTAGTTAGCTTGTGTATGCAGAAGCATTAATGGGCTTTATATGTGTACACAGATGTGACATGCTGCACATGACACGGGGCATATGTGGTTTGGCCCTGGCCAAGCAAATTTACAAAGCAGGATCATGTTAAAATGGCACACATGGCATCCCACACAAAATGTACACACAGGAAGGACCTCTACACATATTTATGTAATGATGTAGTGCTGTAGGACACATTGTCATGTCATTGGTGGCAAGGATCATTATGTGTGCAACAGGACACGGAGGTGGTTCAAGATGCATAGGTGTCGCAAACCACACATCTACATGACGCTACATGAAGCTCCACAGAACCCGGCCATACATGTCGCAAAATATGGTTGGGAAGCTGACAATAATCGAGCATACATGAGAAGCACAATAGCAAATCCACTGACTTACCATCTGTCCAGCAGTGTTCTGCTGATGAGACGCTACTAGAACAATGCACATTGAAGTAGGATCATGGGTGGCGGACCAGCTTGCCACAATTTTATACACAGCATGTCGAATCACAAAGCAGACCAGGCGTCTCAATCAGTAGTCGCACGTGGCAGGCGGCTACGTCAATTAGCTGACGCTGATGCTCTGTGATTAGATGGTTACCACATAAGAACCGCTAATGACAGCATTATGGCACGCTTGCTGCCCAGAGTCATTAAGTAACTACTGATGTTCAGACATGATTTTTGATATGGATGTGTATAGCGTTTGATACTTCTTTGCACTATGGATCGTTCTTGTGTACTGTAGCAGACGCCCAAGTCCTGGTGTATGTTGCTTGGAATGATGGAGCTATTCTGTGCCACCAAATGGATGGATGGCTTTCGTTGCCACAAAACACCCTCCTCATTGACAATCCATTTTGCCTTCACCATACAGGATCATGTACCAAGGAGGGCTCTGTGGTTAGTTTAGTCGCAGATATCAAAGGTGTCCACATAGTACTGCCCTTTATCACACTGAATGGAATTATTCTGGTGATACTGAAATGTGGAGTGGCCCATGTGGCTTGGGAATGTCTGCCTGTGAAGATCCGGCCTTATCACCACCACAGGGATGTATGTTGGACATGATGACTATGCGATTGTCAGCTGCGTGGGATGATAATTTGTCAGTAGCACATAGCTCTGGTATATTTAGCATGTTCTTTAATTTTTTTGGCACTAAGCATCTGTCTGTGTGTTTGAGCTTTGTATTTTGCTAGCCCTTGTGGTCGCACATACATATACATTATGAGCAGCTATATGGGGGTATGGTAATGATGTCACAATTTGGAACATGGAGATATAGTTGGGGAGGAGGCCCATGGGTGTAGTGATAACAGGTGTGGTGAGGCAGTGTAATGTTGTTTGTGACCGTTCAATGGTGCCAAATATGTATGTGGGTGCCCATATGAGCAGAGTCTGGTAGGATGTGGGTAACTGGCTAGGAGATGTGTAAGGAAGGAGGTAGTGGTGACTTTTGATGGCTGATAACGTGTTCTTTTGATGAAAGTCTTTTTTTGTTCCTTTTGCAGGGGTTGGTAGGTGAGATCATCATGCACCCTGATGGAGATGTTATTGTGGCTCTTGCTTTGGTGGAAGAGGACTTTGAAACCAATTGTTCGCATTCGTCGAATGACTCGAACACCGCCCAAAACAGCTCGAATTTGAGATTGGCAAACAATTCGAATCGAACACCGCTCATCTCTAATGTTTAGTATCTATGAACTCGTACCGACCCGAGGCATCATCCCGACATGTCAGTTTTACCATATAGTGAACATGGTGAATAAAAGAAAGCAAAAAACAATTGTGTAATTTCAGGTTTTTTTTTACAATTTTGCCACACTTAGAATTTTTTTCCATTTTACAATACCCTGTATAGTAAAATAATTTTTTTCATTCAAAAGTACAACTCCTCCCACAAACAGCAAGCCCTGAAATTTCTATATTGAGAGAAAAATAAAAAACTCATGGCTCTTGGAAAAAGGTGAAAGAAAATGAAAAATCTAAAATGAAAAAGGGGTTAACATGTTTAGTATAACTTGTTATATAAGGTCTCAAATTTAACTTTTGCCTAATTATAAGACTAGAGATATTATATTTCTTACTAGTGACATTTTGTTCCTGTGTATAAATAACTTCCATTGTGTTCTTCTAAATTGTTCACAGAATCAGTGGCCTTGATATCATTAATAAACTTTTACACAATTGTACAGAAATCACTTTTCACATGGCGCTAATTAACAGTCTGAAAAGTCACAACGTATATAAAGCTGCTTCTGTAATATTTAATATGTTTCATATGAATGTAGCATAATTGCATTGCCTGATAAAGGAACTGAAGCATTAAACCTATGACAATGGAATAATCTTGTAATAATGATGTCAGTTTATTGCCCGATTATACCAGCCCAAGGAAGAGAGAGAAACCTAGCAGTAGCTGTACTGAGCTAATTATTTGTAGAAGTGAATACTAAATAGTATTATACTTAACTTAACACATCATCCTTATTAATGATATTTTCTATTGCAATATATTTATCACTAATGGTCCATGCCTTGTGAGTAAGGCTAGGGTCTGACTTGCGTCAGCCCTCAGCCTGCTGAATCCATTTAAAACTTATGGTCACTTTACACGTCCCAACATCGGTCCGATGTTGGATACAACGACGCGGGAGCGCACATTTTTTGGGCAGAATTCCAAGATCGCATAGGAGATGTTACACAGCGCGATATCGGCAGGCAATGCAACTGCAATGTGTACGTCCCCTTGTAGGAGCGACCCAGGAACGACCATTTAACATGGGAGAGAATAGGGGAAGTTGTACTCCAAATCGTTGTTGGGCCTTCACACAACATGATCCGGCCACATCGTCCATCCAATATCGGGTAGTTGGAGAGCCTGCTCATTTCTTCCCTGATATCGTTTTGGCATCGTTCTTGCATCGAATTGGACACTTACACCATACAACGCATGAGCGATATCGGGGCCAACGCACGAACCACGTGACTTTTTATCGGAGTTGGACGACAATATCGGGACGTGTAAAGTGGCCATCAGTCTCTGGCAGACTCAGCGCATAGTGTTAACTATGCGCCGCCTGCCTATGCATTGCTATGGTAACCCGATGTTTACCGCAGCCGCCGGCTCCACAGAGAATCCCTGGATATGTGCTATTGCAGAATGCACAGGAAACACAGTTTGCAGCATCTTCCTGTGCGCTCAGCAATAGCGCATAACCGGTCCTTGTGTATGGAGCTGGCGGATGTGCTATGCTTCAGGTGTCCATGGAGATGCAAAGGCAGGTGGCGCATAGCATTACATTCCGTTAACACTATGTGCTGAGCCTGCCAGAAACATACTTGTTGATGGAATCGTCAGTTTATATGCTGACGCAAATCAGACCCTAGCCTAACCGATACTTATCATCTATATCAGATTGAACCCTATTGTGCCTTTTTGTCCAACTCATTGTTTTACTGAACTTTATTTAGCACAGAAATATTTCAGGATCCTTTAAGATGCTGCACATTAATCTTAAAAATAAAACGACATACAGTTAGGGCCAGAAATATTTGGACAGTGACACAATTTTGGCGAGTTGGGCTCTGCATGCCACCACATTGGATTTGAAATGAAACCTCTACAACAGAATTCAAGTGCAGATTGTAACGTTTAATTTGAAGGGTTGAACAAAAATATCTGATAGAAAATGTAGGAATTGTACACATTTCTTTACAAACACTCCACATTTTAGGAGGTCAAAAGTAATTGGACAAATAAACATAACCCAAACTAAATATTTTTATTTTCAATATTTTGTTGCGAATCCTTTGGAGGCAATCACTGCCTTAAGTCTGGAACCCATGGACATCACCAAACGCTGGGTTTCCTCCTTCTTAATGCTTTACCAGGCCTTTACAGCCACAGCCTTCAGGTCTTGCTTGTTTGTGGGTCTTTCCGTCTTAAGTCTGGATTTCAGCAAGTGAAATGCATGCTCAATTGGGTTAAGATCTGGTGATTGACTTGGCCATTGCAGAATGTTCCACTTTTTTGCACTCATGAACTCCTGGGTAGCTTTGGCTGTATGCTTGGGGTCATTGTCCATCTGTACTATGAAGCGCCGTCCAATCAACTTTGCAGCATTTGGCTGAATCTGGGCTGAAAGTATATCCCGGTACAATTCAGAATTCATCCGGCTACTCTTGTCTGCTGTTATGTCATCAATAAACACAAGTGACCCAGTGCCATTGAAAGCCATGCATGTCCATGCCATCACGTTGCCTCCACCATGTTTTACAGAGGATGTGGTGTGCCTTGGATCATGTGCCGTTCCCTTTCTTCTCCAAACTTTTTTCTTCCCATCATTCTGGTACAGGTTGATCTTTGTCTCATCTGTCCATAGAATACTTTTCCAGAACTGAGCTGGCTTCTTGAGGTGTTTTTCAGCAAATTTAACTCTGGCCTGTCTATTTTTGGAATTGATGAATGGTTTGCATCTAGATGTGAACCCTTTGTATTTACTGTCATGGAGTCTTCTCTTTACTGTTGACGTAGAGACAGATACACCTACTTCACTGAGAGTGTTCTGGACTTCAGTTGATGTTGTGAACGGGTTCTTCTTCACCAAATAAAGTATGCGGCGATCATCCACCACTGTTGTCATCCGTGGACGCCCAGGCCTTTTAGAGTTCCCAAGCTCACCAGTCAATTCCTTTTTTCTCAGGATGTACCCAACTCTTGATGTTGCTACTCCAAGCATGTCTGCTATCTCTCTGATGGACTTTTTCTTTTTTTTCAGCCTCATGATGTTCTGCTTCACCTCAATTGAGAGTTCCTTTGACCGTATGTTGTCTGGTCACAGCAACAGCTTCCAAATGCAAAACCACACACCTGGAATCCACCCCTGACCTTTTAACTACTTCATTGATTACAGGTTAACGAGGGAAACGCCTTCAGAGTTAATTGCAGCCCTTAGAGTTCATTGTCCAATTACTTTTGATCCCTTGAAAAAGAGGAGGCTATGCATTACAGAGCTATGATTCCTAAACCCTTTCTCCGATTTGGATGTGGAAACTCTCATATTGCAGCTGGGAGTGTGCACTTTCAGCCCATATTATATATATATAATTGTATTCCTGAACATGTTTTTGTAAACAGCTAAAATAACAAAACTTGTGTCACTGTCCAAATATTTCTGGCCCTAACTGTATTTTGTACTCCTCTTGGGTGCAATGGCGGAAACATTTTACTACATTTTGAATTTGAAATGATGAATTAGGCTTAATATCTGAATGAGGAAAATCGTAATGTTGAAAAAAAATAAAGAAAATAGCAGAAGAAATCAGGTAGAGCTAACGTGCCACCAATTACACAAACATAATTGTAATTATCACAATCATTTTTACACCAGGGAACAGTGCAGAAACATTGGTGATTGAGGGCCTAGATTCCTGTTGGTGTATCCAGCATTTTTTACATAAATTTACCAACTGTTGGAAATCGGCTCAATGGTATCTGCATTCGGTGTCTTAAGGTACACAGTACGAGATTGTTAACGATATCGCTTAAACGTCACGGGTTTGGAGTCGTTCAAGCAACATCATTAGGACGTCGTTTCGTGTAACACTGAGATATGACTACGATAAATCGTTGGATCGTTGATTGCAGATTTGAGAACATGTTCTCAAATTAAACGATCTTCGATCAGCCAACCTGCTGTATCATTGTGTGTGACACCGCGATAACGATGTCGTTCACGACTTCGCCCATTCACAGCAGTGAACAAGTATCGTTTGCTGGGTTGTGCAAACGATAGCTGCTCACTACATCGTTGGTGCGTCGTCTACGATATCTACACGTGTGACAGCTCACCAATGATGTCAAAACAATGTCCTAACGACTGCGCACCCATGAGATCGTTAGTGATATCGTTTCAACATTGAAGCGTGTAACGGTACCTTTATAAACACTATAATATCTGCATCATTTTTAAAACTGAATATGCTTCAGGATAACGCTGGTGATGTTTTCTTTGAACTATTTCTTCTGACGTCTTTTTTTTACATCATTTGCAGCATTGCAGCATATAACAAATAAGCCATCACACAGCCCTAGATCCCAAAACATAGTCACGGAATATGGGGAAAAAAGTGCAGTTTTTTTTTTTTTTTTACAAACTTCAGAATTTTCTTTCATCACTTAGATAACAGTAAAAGTATACATGTTTGGTATCTACGACCTCATACCAACCTGATGCATCATATGAGCAAGTCAGTTTGACCATATATTGAACATGTTAAATAAAAATTAAAAAAAATAAACAATTGTAAAATTGCACTTTTTTGCAATTTCCCCACACTTGGAATTTTTTTTCCCATTTTCCAGATCACTATGTGGTAGAATGATTAATATCTTCCAAAGACACAACTCACCTTGCAAAAAGCATGCCCCGACAGGTCTATATTGATGGAAAAATAAAATATTTATGGCTAATCCAGGAAAAGAGAAGAAGAGTTCTTGTAGGGGCCGGGTAGCAGATGCAGGGAGAGATGGATATAGACTATTTCTTATTTATTAGTTAGACATCACTATGCCTTTTGGCAATCTGGCCATGTCTCCCTGCCTCTGCTACCCTGCATCTACAAGACTGCTTCTTCTCTTTTCCTGGATTTTCTATCCCTCCTTGTGAGAGCACAGTGGCTAGTGCAGCACAAGAGCAACGAGCAAGTCTAATCACAGGACCTATGGTACTCAAGGACCTTTGGTGATGCCCTTCAGCACATGTGACCTGATGACGTGTTTAGCTGGTACATTTGCTCAGTGTTCGATACACACCAGAGGCCTCCACTAGTTCTGTGCTGTGGTGCACAACCATTTCAGGTCAGTGCACCACAAACTCCCCCCAACACCAGGTGTTACCTAGGAGCACCTCCTCTATTTTTCTATTTTTTACTGTCTTTTTCATGACATATTGTATATATGTAACCAATTCCAACGCATTTGGGAATTTGGGACTGATGCTCAGGCCACACAATTATGAAAAAATATGCATATTCTTCCCCTTGTAGTCTTGAAGTAGAAAATGTACCTTCCATTAAGGGAAACCTGTAAGGCCATTCTACCCCTTTATCCTATCACTACCTATCCCTGCAACTTGTGAGCTCGTCCCTCACCATCCCTGTCTGATGTGAAAGGGCCCTACAAAGATACAGAAAAACGACTTATATTCTTACATACAATTTCCAGTCAGTGACTGGAAAGGTGTCCTCCGGGTCTATATTCTCTCCTCCTCGCTTTGTCTCCGCATGCCCCCCTGGATGTCCTCATTTCTTCTGCTGTGCCTACTCCTGTTCAAAAAACCCGCCTGCCCTGATCATGTGATGTGCTGGCCGGAACGTCCGGTGCATTGTGGGGCTGGTCATGTGGTACGGCCAGCTTTCAATATGCGCACTGCACTTGCGCCAGAGTCCGGCCATTCCACATGACAGGTAGTGATAGGATAAAGGGGTATAATGATCTGACAGGTTCCCATTAATATTGGATTGATACAAACCCCTATACTCATAACTCTATGTTGGCTCAGAGAAAGGTATGATCCTGCTTTAATCAGTAAAAGCTTCAGCCTGGGAAATGTGATTTTACTCCTCTGCATAAACATATCTCAGTCTTGCTGTCCATTTCCCAAGCATATTCTTAAGCAAATACCTGTCCACACCAGAGGGTCATAGCTAAACAGTGGTCAGATGTAGTGTTATCTCTCTCTTTCTTCGTCCAGTTATAATTAGTTCCTGTCTTTCTAATTTAAAATTAATATCATTAGTTCAATATGGGGGAGAATGGATATGTCCTCTATCTAGAGACAAGACAGAAGTCTTATGAATTTTACAATTTTTACACTAAGTATTTTAAAAATGTATTCTGACAATTGCCACCAGCATTTAAATACAGCTCTCCCAAGTCAGTACTTTGTAGAGCCACCCTTCGCTGCAGTTACTGCTGCAGGTCTTTTGGGAGTTTGTCTTTAACAGCTTTGCACATCTTGAGGCTGAAATTTTTGCTTGTCCTTCTTTGCAAAATAGCTGTAGCTCATATTAGAGAGCAACTGTGAACAGTCTTACCACAGATTCTCAATGGCATTTAGGTCTTGACTGTGACTCAGGCATTTAAGCCAACCAACGCATATGCTTGGATCTAAACCATTCTATTGTAACTCTAGCAGTATGTTTAAGATCACTGTCCTGCTAAAAGGTGAGCCTACACCCCAATCTCGAGTCTATTACATCCTGTAACAGGTTTTCTTCCAGGAATTTTCTTTATTTAGCACCATCCATCTACTCATTAACTCTGACTGCCCCTCTTGTATCACATGAAGGAAAGCCTCCCCAAAGCATGGTGCTGTCTCCATCATGTTGGATTGTGGGGATGATGTTTTTCAGGGTAATGTGCAGTGTTAGTTTCCTACCACATACCGCATTTTGCAAAACATTTTACTTTGATCTCATCTAACTAGCTTCTCCAACATTCTAGGAGTGATATCTACATGGCTTTTTGCAAACTGTATAAGGGGTTTCTTATGGTATGCATTCAAAACTAGCTTTTTTCTTCCTACTTTTCTTTACAGGCCAAATTTGTGGAGTATGCAGCTAATAGTTGTCCTGTAGACAGATTCTTCCACCTGAGCTGTGTATCTCTGTGTAGGGCCATTATGCTATTTGGAGGGATAGTAGGGCCATTATATTGTATGTTGGGCCATTATGCTGCATGAATGACTGTGCAGAGGTCACAGTTGGGGATCATACTGTGTTGTGGTCATCATACTTTGCTTGGGTAGGTGATGGGGGTTACAGTAGGGTCATCAAACTGTGCGTATAGAGGGTACTGACGAGGATTTCACTGTGGGGGTATCACACGGTTTTTGTGGGGCATGTTTTTGACATTATACTTTATGGTTGCAATTGAAGTGGAATCAAGGGACCTCAAAAGGAGTAAATTTACTTATATTTTATAAATTGTATAAATATATATAATATATTTTATTTATAATATATCACTTATATTATTATTTTTTATTTTATTTTAATTTTTTTAAACCAATAAATTATTTATTAAGAGAGAGATCATTTTCCATAACAATAAGGTATCAGTAACTACAATGCAAGTATAACCAAGTAATGGGTGTTATGAAACTGTAGGAGTACATGAGATGGAGATGTGATTGTGTGGAGGGAAGAGGGGCGAGCACAAGAGGTAAGCCTAGGGAAGGAAAGGAGGCCAGGTTGTAATATCAAATCTAGGTAAAGTTCAAATTAACAGTATCTTGTGTCTTCTCTCAAACAACGAGAGCATATTGGCAATTTTTGGACCAATAGTCATCGTCAGAATTTGCATTACCTCTATCATAAGTTTTTCCGACACTGTTAATTATTTAAATTTTTTGGAGGGGGTCCCAATTACAATGTCTATGTACGCCCCTGGATGTAAATTTAGGTGGATCGCTATACCTTGATAAGTTTGCGGTTGTGCCATACAGCTTCCATTTTTGGATGATTGATTGAACAGTGCTCTGTGAGATGTTCAGAGCTGGAGCAGTTGTTTAGAACCTAACCCTACTTTACTTTTTGTCAGTTTTTTCAAATTCTCACTTTTTTTCTTTTACAATTTTAATTTCCATTAAATACATTTGCAGTAATGATAATAATGTCCAGAGCAATTTCCTACCAGAAATTCCAATGCCATTATGAACATTAAAGAATAAACTTCACCCTTGGTCCCTTGATTTTAAATGTTTAATTCATTCTTTCATTCGTTCTTCCATTCAGTTTTTTTCATGCAATTTCTTTTTAAAATGTGCTATATTTGCAATCAAATTCAAACATACAAAACCTGTAGTTCTGTCCTTTCCTGCAGTGCCAAGCCTTACTCAGCAAAAATGACGACCATGCTCTTACTACTCATGGGATTAAGTGAATATTGTCACTAATAATCCTGCTATCCAACATGTAAATTCAGGAGCTTGTCTATACAGTGCAAGGGTGTTCGCTGCAGATAAAAGCGTATGGCATCTTGCTTTCTTTAGATTTGCAATCTTCAAACAAAGAAATGTAAGTGGTGAGGAATGCACACAAGACATTTTCAGGTTGAATTATGCTTCATAAAGTTCATTTGAAATATGTCATGCAAGACTTAATGTAGTTTGCTTGAAAGATCTCCACAGGAAAGAAGCTTGTGTGATTGAGTTTACAGTACTTCTGCCAAAATTAAAACTCCAGGATTTTTATTTTCTTTTATCAAAAGCTTTTCACTTTTATTTAAGCTTCATCAGCATGTCTCTAATGAAACCCACCATATTACCCATTAAAGGGGTTGCACGAGTTTAGAAAATAGGGGCATTGCTTTTTTCCCCATAAAAAATCTGTGCCATTCTGGCCCATGGGTTGCATGCGTCCTACATTGTATTAAGGCTGGGGTCACACTTAATCCGTTATTGGCCTTGGATCAGTTATTGGCATCAGTTTTTTTCACTTTTTTGCTCTAAGTTCAAAACCTGATGCTAAAACCTGACGGTGCACTCAAGTGTGACTGAAATGGTGTCATTTTTTTTACTGGACACAAAAAAAAACACTGCTAGCAGCGTTTTAGGGTGCAGTTAAAAAACTGATCAGGTTTATTAACATGGGGCCCTACGGGAAACCTGATCTGGTTTTTAACCGCACAAAAAACCTGATCAGTTTTTTCTAACATTCTTTGGGAAAAAAATGACACAAAGGGTAGGGTCACATTGCAAACATGAATTGCATTCACCGCATCCGGATCCGGATGCGGTGAATGCAATTCCGGTCACACACATTTTTTGTCAAAAATGTGTGCTGAATACCGCACTGCGGTCACCGGATGGCTCAGGATGTGTAATCCTGAGCCATCCGGTAACTGCATAGTTTGCGGATCCCGGCTATTGCCGGGATCAGCAAACTGTCCTCTGCTTATTCAAGAGTTAAATTTAGTAAGTAAAGTACTGTTTGAGGTCTGTAGGGGGGGCTAAGACCCCCCTACAGACCAGCCGCCCACTCCGGTGGGCTTCGACTACAATTTCCTATGGCTCGGGGCTCGGATGAGCCCCGTGCATGTCTCCAAACCTCCGCCCCCCCGTATCACTATACAGGGGTGCCTGCACCCCTCTTGTATAGCGATTCCTGCATGTGGCCCTAAAGTTAGAATACAGAACACATGTAAGCTCATACTTACATGTCATCGTCGGCAGTGTAGTGTGTAATCCCTGGGCGGGGCTGTTTGCTGCAGCCTCCGCCCCCTCATTCCTTATGGCCGCCCCCTCTGTGCCTCATCCAGTGATGTGAGGGCGGCCACGTCATGAAAGGGGCGGGGCTAAATATGTGCCGCGGTTAGCCCTGCCCCTTTCATGACGTGGCCGCCCTCACATCACTGGATGAGGCACAGAGGGGGCGGCCATAAGGAATGAGGGGGCGGAGGCTGCAGCAAACAGCCCCGCCAGGGATTTCACACTACACTGCCGACGATGACATGTAAGTATGAGCTTACATGTGTTCTGTATTCTAACTTTAGGGCCACATGCAGGAATCGCTATACAAGAGGGGTGCAGGCACCCCTGTATAGTGATACGGGGGGGCGGGAGGTTTGGAGACATGCACGGGGCTCATCCGAGCCCCGAGCCATAGGAAATTGTAGTCGAAGCCCACCGGAGTGGGCGGCCGGTCTGTAGGGGGGTCTTAGCCCCCCCTACAGACCTCAAACAGTACTTTACTTACTAAATTTAACTCTTGAATAAGCAGAGGACAGTTTGCTGATCCCGGCAATAGCCGGGATCCGCAAACTATGCAGTTACCGGATGGCTCAGGATTACACATCCTGAGCCATCCGGTGACCGCAGTGCGGCCCGGTAAACGCTGCGAAAACTGCTGCCTGCATGATTTTAAACGCAGGCAGCAGTGCCGGATCCGGCCACCGGATGGCTTGTGAAGCCATCCGGTGTTTTGCATAGGCTTCCATCAGGAGCCTTTCCTGGTCCGGTTTTGAGCTTTTTTAAAGCTCAAAACCGGATCAGGATTTATTAAACAAAACGCAGATGTGACCCTAGCCAAAGTCCAAAAAAAGCAGAGCAGCGCATGAGGGTCAAAAACCAGCCAAAAACACCCTTTAAAAAAAGGATCCAGTATTTGAGCCTTTTCTCTACCTTTACGGGCCGCTATACAATAGGTTGCAATTGGCAGCAATAGTATCCTATAGGCAAAATTCAGTGAACGCATGCAGATAATTGACGCTGAGTTCACAGAATTATGTCTGCATTTTGGCATGTATTTCCACATGTACATGATATGATGCATTCACAAACACAAATGTGAAAGGAGCCTTAGGCTAGGGTCACATTTACAGTTTTGTTTTCAAAACCGGATCCGGTTCCTCAGCCATAGGCTGCAATAGAAAAACCGGATTGCACTTAATGCCATCCAGTTACCGCATCCGGTTTTGCAGCCTTCGGTAAAAATCATGCAGGCTTGATTTTCGGAGAGGTTGAAAAACCGGATAAGTTTTTTCTAAAATGGGTGCCTATGCCAACTGGATCCGGTACCGCAAGATACATGAATATACCTTGCGGTACCAGATCCGGTTTTTGCTGTCACAATTTTTTCTCATTGCAGATCTGGATCCATTACTGGATCCATATCTGCAATGTGATACCAAATGTCATGGCACACGGTAATACCGCATCCGGTAATGGTTGCGGTTACCGGATTGTGCCTTCCAAATGTGACCCCCAGCCTAAAGGGATCATATCTTCAAGCACCACTCCAGTGTTTTATTCCAATTTCAGCTTTAAAGTGGTGTCATTAATGTCTATTCCCTGCCCATAGGACTATACTTACCAGCCGCTATCTTCTGCTTTTCTCTGTGCTGTTCCTGTCCAGCTCTGCCATTTTGTGACCATAGCAAAAACTTTTCATGGACATTTATTGGCATCCTTTTGCACAGATCCGTGCTTGTCTATGACTATACATGAATTCCATGTAACCACAAGGAATTTAAAATTTGCCAGTATGAAAGCAGCCTTATTTACGATAAAATGTGTACTGCCGAAATTGTAGAGTGCTCACATGGAGGGGGTTGTGAAAAGGACAAAATAGGTAAGCATATGCCAAATAGTTTATTAGGCCTACACATTTCTAAGTATAAAGCCGTTGTAGTAGTTTCTGTTCCGAAGAATCTGAGAGTGCTCAGTGGTTGAAACCTTTTAATGGCTAACTGACAAGATGGTAATAAATAGCCGCTTTCCAGACTATTCGGGTCTCTTCATCAGGTCTCGAAAGCTGCTATTTATTACCATCTTTTTAGTTAGCCATCAAAAGGTATCAACCACTCAGGACTCTGAGATGTTAATATTTTTCTATCTACTGGCTAACATGGTACAAATATAAATTACCTTGTCCTGAAGAAGTTCATATTTTGAAACACATAATCCTAATGTCAGGAAAGAAGATTAGCTGGTACCTGTTCCAGTGGACATACTTGCTTTATTATTGTGAAATCTCAACAAATACAATAAAAGCATCTTTAGTGGGCGAATTGCCCCATCAGACGGATATGGGGACATATAATCCCCTATGGCTTCATTCACTTACAAGCTAAAAAATAAAGATTTCCATGCTCGCCTCTCTCGGTGCTGACTGTTTCTCTCACATCCAGTGCTGCTCATTGGGCTATTTCATTGAGCATGACAGCGGCCCGGGGGTGGGGGGAGCAGCGGAGCTGGGGAGAGGTAGGTGTGTAGTGTCAGGCTGTCCATGTGTTATCCGTGAACCCACGGATGGCACATGGACGGAACCCATTGTGGAGGCTTTACAATGTGTACTATGAAATACATCAGTTGTGATCATATTCCTTTATGCTGCTAAATAACACTATGAATTGTTCTTCCTTACTTTGAGACCATTGGGTGGATTGCTTAATTATATTCATGTGTTACCTATTTGAGACTTTCACAGGTGTATTGTAATGGCTGCTTTACACATTGCAATATCGTCCCGATATTGCATACGATTTCACGGGAGCACGCACATTTTTGGCACTTAACAAGATAACATAGGAGATGTCACAAAGGGAGATATCAGCAGGCAACGCAACTACGATGTAGTACGCCCCTTTTCCACACTGAGTATGAGCAACCCAGGGAATGATCATTTAACATTGGAGTGAATAGGGGAAGTTACGCTCCAAATCGTAGTTGTGCTGTCACACAGCACGATCCTGCCACATCGCATATACAATATCGTACGGTTGAAGGGCTTGCATAATCTTTTAGCAATATTGTAGTTAGGTTGTTTTCGCGTCGCATTGCCCAGTTACACGACACAACGCACGAACAATATCAACCGCAACGGCCACAACACGTGATTTTTTTAATCGATGTTGCGTTGCGATATCGCAACGTGTAAAGCGGCCCTTATTCTTGTGAATATATTGTGCATCAGTGTTTTAGCTCCTTGTCATTGATAAAGATTTTATCGAAACCCGTCTGATGGGGCTATTCGCCCACTAAAGATACTTTTATTGTATTTGTTGTGATGTCACAATAATAAAGCACGTATGTCCACTGGAACTTTCCTGATTCTTGGATCCTAGGCGGTGACCGGCCGCCGCTGTGCACCTGGCCGGTTCTAACTACAAGCAGGAGGGGTGAGCTTTTCCCATTCCCCATTTAATTTCTCAACTTATAAACCTAATATACTACTTGGAATATTGTTACCTGGCTTGCCCTCTTCACATCCTGTGCTTCTTGTACATTGGCAGTGTGGATTTTTAAGGGGAATTGCAGTAAGAGAAACCTTTTTAGTACAGTTCCTGCCCTCCTACATGATGAAGCAGAGCCATACCCTGCAGTTCTAGGATCTATAGATCTCTTATAAATTGATAAAATCATACTTGCTCCTCTGCTCTTGCCCCCACCTCAGGGAACCCAGAATTTTCAGCCTTAGAGCTTTAAGTAAGAGCAAAAAGCAGGAGGTGTGTCAGGGGTGTGGATGCTGAGAGCTGCAGGATCAGCCTACATTCCAGTGATGATGATGATGATGAAGATCCATTGAAAGTTGGAGAGATAAGAAGATACCGTGTTCCTATGGGGAAGGGGAGACCATGCAGAGCTGAACTGATCAATGTAATGATTTGCCTCTGTTCCTATCCTCACAATAACATTATACATTATGCATCATCATACAGCAGAGGATCACAGCATGTATTTGCATCTGCTTGGTGACATGGTTGCGTTTTTGAAAATGCACATGAATTTTTGCATGCGTTTCCATTAAAATCAATGGGGCAAAAACGTATGCGTTTTGATGCGTTTTTAGCTGTAAAAACACATAGAATCGCAAATGAAGCAAAACGCAGTCCAGGCTTAGATTTGAAAGGGGCCTAAGATGACAACAACAAGGGCCTTCGGCAGTCTTTCAAAATATCATGCGTTTTTGCAAACGCTGACCAAAACATCACAAGCAACGTTTTGGTCTGCTTTTCCAAAAATGCAGGCGTTTTGCGTTTTTGAAAATGCACATGCGTTTTTGCATGTGTTTCCATTAAAATCAATGGGGCAAAAACGCATGCGTTTTGATGCGTTTTTAGCGGTACAAACACATAGAAGCGCAAATGAAGCAAAATGCAGCCCTGCATTAGATGTGAAAGGGGCCTAAGATGACAACAACAGGGGCCTTCGGTGGGCTCCCAGCTGTGATGGTAACCTATCAGCAGCATGCGATGGCACCACACACAATGCATAGAGATGGTATATTTGAGTACCTTATTTAAACATTGCTGTCAGAGATTGGCAGCTGAGTTTAAAAAGTTTAACAGCAGCGGCTGATCTCCGCTCTTGATTCCACGCCATACAAAATCAGGTCCGCAATCACTTTAACGAAGTACCTTATGTTATATATATGTACTATTACTATTTAAGTATTTACTTACTATAGGGTATATTCTCCAATTTATTTTCTTTGGCTTAAATTATAAAATTAATAAACTGTAAATTGCAAAATTGCTTTTTTTCACAAACACTTTGGAATTGTAGCCAATTAATAAGATGAGACAAATCCTTTCAGTCTGAAGAATCTCCTACAAATTAGGCTACGTTCAGACGCGGCATAATTGCCGTGTATTCATGCTTTTACGCAGCTCTTTTGAGCGCTCGCGTAGAAGCAGTGCAAAAGTAAGCTGGATATGCGTTCCAGCAAAAGCTATGGCATTTTCTGAAAGCTGTTTAGCCGCGTATTTTTGCATGCGCGCTTTCACTGCAAAAGTGCATGCGCACAGAGAATTGACATGTCATTTCTTTGTGCTTCTTTCGGCGCGCTTTTCCCATAGGCTACATGTTAAAATCGTCTCAGGAAAAGCGCGGTGTTGGCATGTAGTCTCGCTTTTTTTGCGCATAAACGCGAGCAAAAGGGCACCACTACCAAATACGTTGCATAATATGTTGTGTCTGAACATAGCCTTAAACCATCTGGATCACAATCTGATACATATGCGCTACATTAGCACTTTATTGCAGCCTATCAGAATGGAAAGAGGGAGAAATTCAGTTCACAAAGAGTTATTTGGTTCTGGAACGGTGTTTTTTTTCTTACCATCTTAATGTATCCAAGAATATTGCAGTTGGCCGATAACAAACCGATTTCTTGAAACATTAGACAAATTGTATATGATACATTGGCTAAACATATTAGTGACTGGAGTATAACTGTGTAAGTGCAATTGTAATTGTGAATGTATTTAATATGATTAGCTACATCAATAGCAATGGAAAAGTATTGTTGGGAAAATTCTCTATGAGTTAACATCAGACTACAGACTGATTTACTGCTGACAGGATTCTCAGACTACAGACATATATCGCATTCTCCAGCCTGCGGGTGGGTTCTCATGGTAACTACTAGTTATTCCCCCATCTGCTCTAGAGTCCATTCAAACTGCCCCCCAGTCTGTTCTTTGATGACAAAATATTGTTGTACACCCTTGTTTTTGGGAATTTTAGAGCTTCATTAATTAAAAAGACTAAAGAGCATCTCTGTATCTAGAGAACCCGGCACATGCACGCATTTACTCCAGTGGGCACCAGACAAAGTTGTATGTCTCATATGGGTTCACTTCAAGGAAATGTAGCACTTTCTACTTTATTTCCATGCAAATTATAGAAAATTATTGAGAAACCTAAAATCAATCTTGTCATTTTGTAATGGCTTTCAACACACAGGTTAGATATTGTAATAGGTTGGGTTGTTACAGATGTGGTGATAACAATCTGGCATAATTTTTTTTTACCATTTTATAAAGAGAAAATTGATTTTCTTTTACCATTTTATTAAACTTTTGCTTGCTCATTACTTTAGTTCTAAAGGATGGCTTGAAACTTACACTGCAACCTTTTTGTTTAACAAACAATAATAGAGCTATGTTGGCAGTGATGAAGGGCCATTGTTAGGCCCCTATCTGGAATTATTATTTTCATTATTATTATTATTTATTTATATAGCGCCATTTGATTCCATGGCGTTTTACATATGGAAGGACAGACAAGGACACGTACAGTATGTATTGACAGTCAAGACGCACAGGTACAGGAGGAAAGAGGACCCTGCCTGCAAGGGCTCACAGTCTACGAGGGGCGGGTGGGATACAGAAGGAGAGGGTAGTGCTGATCGTTCAGTGGTGCAGTGGACCGGGTCTCACTATAGTCTGTAGGCCTCTCAGAAGAGGTGAGTCTTCAGGTTTATTTTGAATGCTCCCAGGGTAGGCGAGTGTCTGATGTGTTGGGTAAGAGAGTTTCAGAGAAAAGCGGATGCATGGGAGAGGTCTTCTATGCGGTTGTGAGAGAAAGAGATAAGAGGGGAGTAGAGAAAGAGTTCTTGAGAGGATCGCAGGTTGCGTGAGGGTAGGTTGCGGGAGACCATGTCAGAGATGTATGAATGGGACAGGTTGTGGATGGCTTTGTATATCACGGTAAGGGTTTTGAACCGGGACATCTGAGAAGTGGGAAGCGAGTGAAGGGTTTGGCAGAGTGGAGAGGCTGGGGAGTAGCAGGGAGACAGGTGGATTAGTTGGGCGGCGGAGTTTAGGATAGATTGGAGAAGTGCGAGGGGGAAGCAGGGAGGCCAGTGAGCAGGAGATTGCAGTAATCAAGGCGGGAGACAATGAGAGCATAGACAAGTGTTTTTGCAGTGTCATGGTCAAGGAAGGTGCGGATCCAGGAAATGTTTTTGAGCTGGAGTCGGCAGGAGGTGGCGAGGGCTTGGATGTGAGGCTTGACGGAGAGGGAAGAGTCGAGGATTATCCAAGGCACTTGGCGCGGGGGACTGGGGAGAGTGAGCAGCCATTGACAGTGATTGATAGGTCTAATAGAGGGGGAGAGCAACTTGGGGGGAAGATGATGAGCTCGGTTTTGTCCATGTTCAGTTTTAGAAAGTGAGCAGAGAAGAAGGATTAGATGGCAGACGGATATTGTGGAATTTTGTATAGTAGGGACGTGATGTCAGGCCCAGACAGATAGATCTTGATGTCGTCGGCGTAGAGATAATATTGAAGATCATGGGAATAACAGCACATCTTCAACTGTATTATGCCAACAGGGGCAGGAGTGCTGATACAGTGCTCCAACTCTCAGTCTTTCCAAAATGTTTCAGTTGCTATTAACTGCGACATCTAATGCTGGTTTCACACAGCTGTTTTTTGGCATCCATGTGTTTCTAGCTTAAACTATATGCACCCGCATCCATTTTTGGTCAAATGCCTTTCAATGGGGCTGCAGGTACTTGTGGGTGTATTCAGTTCTTTACTTTTCATCTGGTCAACATTTTTTGCACTGAGTTCAAAAATGCATTCTATTGCAAATTTGGTCTCTGTGACAAAACTGTGGAGCTCACCAATCAGATCTGGAGGGGTGGATGAGCGGGTGCCCCCACCCCTCAGCCCCCTCCCACTCCAGGGCTCATCAGGGGCCCCCCATGCCTCCCATCCACCTCCGCTCCTACTGTTATCTATCTGCCGGCATGCTGTTTTCCCCGCCGGTGCACCTGCCGGTCAGCCTCATCATCCCCCTCCCTGCTCATCTTTGCCCTCCACCTGTCCAGCCTTCCACCTTTCCAGCCTCCCACCTCCAGTTCCCCCCTGTCCAGCTCTGTCCTGTCACCGCCCCCTCACCTCTCCTGGCAGGCTGCACCCGCCGGTGCTCCCGCTAGTCAGCCTTATAAGCCCCCTCCCTGCTCATCCCTGCACCCCCCTTGTCCAGTTGCCCCCCCTGTCCAGTTGTCCCCCCTCACCTCTCCTGGCGGGCTGCACCCACCGTTGCACCCGCCAGTAAGCCTCCTCTGTTCTGGTGTGGTCCCTCCTCCTCTCCCGAGCTCCTCCTCCTCACCGGTGGATCGTGAGTGAGGTAAGTATGAATGGATGGATGGATGGATGCATGCATGCATTGGTGGATGGATGGGTCCATGGGTGGATGGATGGGTTCATGGGTGGATGGATGGATGGGTGCATGGTTGGGTGGATGGGTGTATGGATGCATGCATGGGTGCATACATGGGTGCATGCATGGTGGATAGATGGGTGCATGCATGGGTGGATGGATGTGTGAATGCATGGATGTGTGCATGGATTGATGTGTGCATGGATGGATATGTGCGTGCATGGATGCGTGCTTGCATGGATGTGTGTGTGCATAGATGTGTGCATGCATCGATATTGCATGGATGGATGTGTGCATGCATGGATGGATGTGTGCATGCATGGATGGATGTCTGTGTGCATGGATATTGCATGGATGGATGTATGCATGCATGGATGGATGTGTGCATGCATGGATGGATGTGTGCATGGATGGCTCTGCATGTTTGGATGTGTGCGTGCGTTGATGTGTGCGTGGATGCGTGCGAGGATGTGTGCATGGATGTCTCTGCATGCGTGGATGTCTCTGTGTGAGTAAATGTCTCTGTGCATGGATGTCTCTGTGTGCATGGATGGATGTGTGCATGGATGGATGTGTGTGCGTATGTGGATGTGAGTCTGCGTGGATGTCTGCGTGCATGGATGTCTGCATGGGTGGATGTCTCTGCATGCATGGATGTGTGCTTGTGTGGATGTGTGCTTGCATGGATGTGTGCTTGCATGGATGTGTGCGTGCGTGGATGTGTGCATGCATGGATGAGTACATGGATGGATGTGTGCATGCATGGATGGGTGCATGGGTGGATGGATGCATGTGTGGATGGATGGGTGCACCAAGGGATCAAGTGTCCTCTTGTTGTAGTCTCTGGGATCATAGTCATGGTGCACTGTATCACAGATTATTGCCATACAGTGCACCATAACGCTGACCCCAGAGACTGTAGGAAGTGGACACTTGATCCTTTGCTGCAATCTCTGGATGTAGTAGAGGTGATCGAGCATCGTGGGACCTTCATTGTGGACTACGTCGGAGGCGATCGAGCATCGTGGGACTTTCGTTTTGGACTACATCGGATGTTTATAATAAAGATGGATATTGACTTTTTTTGTGTTTTTTTGTCAAATAAAAAGATTTTTCTCTGTGTGGTGTATTATTTTACTTAGTTGTGAAGCACCAGGGGGTACAAAGTGCCCACTATGCATCCAGATAAGTTCCTTGGGGGGTCTAGTTTCCAAAATGGGGTCACTTGTGGGGGAGCTCCAGTGTTTAGGCACACAGGGGCTCTGCAAATGCGACATGGTGTCCACCAACAATTTGAATGGAAAATCAGCTCAAATTGATAGCGGACACCATGTCGTGTTTGGAGAGCCCCTGTGTGCCTAAACATTGGAGCTCCCCCACAAGTGACCCCTTTTCAGAAACTAGACCCCCCAGGGAACTTATCCAGATGGGTGGTGAGCATTTTGAACCCCCAAGATGTTTCACAAATTGATCCGTAAAAATGAAAAAGTACTTTTGTTTTCACAAAACTTTTCTTTTAGCCTAAATTTTTTCATTTTCACATGGGCAACAGGATAAAATGCATCCTAAAATTAGTTGGGCAATTTCTCCTGAGTACACCGATACCTCATATGTGGTCATAAAACACTGTTTGGGCGCACGGCAGGGCTCAGAAGTGAAGGAGCACCATTTCACTTTTTGAATGGAAAATTAGAGCCAAAAGTCAAATTGCGCTCCTTCCCTTCTGAGCCCTGCCGTGCGCCCAAACAGTGGTTTATGACCACATATGAGGTATCGGTGTACTCAGGAGAAATTGCCAAAAAATGTTAGAATCCATTTTATCCTGTTGCCCATGTGAAAATGAAAGAATTTAGGCTAAAAGAACATTTTTGTTAGAAAAATGAAAATGCCCATTTTTTTCTTCCATGTTGCTTTAGTTTTTGTGAAGCACCTGAAGGGTTAATAATCTTCTTGAATGTAGTTTTCAGTAGCTTGAGGGGTGCAGTTTTTGGAATGGTGTCACTTTTGGATGTTTTCTGTCATGTACAACCCTCAAAAGGACTTCAAATGTGATGTGGTCACTAAAAAAAGGGTTTTGTAAATTTTGCTGGAAAAATGAAAAATTGCTGATGAACTTTGAACCCTTCTAACCACTAACGTCCTACAAAATTTTTTTTTTCCAAAATTGTGCTGATGTCAAGTAGACATGTGGGAAATGTTATTTGTTTACTATTTTGTGACACATATCTCTCTGGTTTAGCAGAATAAAAATTCAAAATATGAAAATTGCAACATTTTTGCCAAATTTTTTATTTTTTCACAAATAAACGTATAAATGATCGACCTAAATTTAATACTAACATGAAGCCCAATATGTCACGAAAAAACTATCTCAGAATCGCTAGGATCCGTTGAAGAGTTCCAGAGTTATTACTTCATAAAGGGACACTGGTCAGAATTGGCAAACATGCTAAGGTCTTTAGGGTCAAAATAGGCTGGGTCATGAAGGGGTGAAATCTTAATGGTGATCTATTGAACCCGAATCCGAGGGAATGCGGATCCTCTGGATCTGGATGCCGTGTCCGGGTTTTTGGTATGAACATGACCAGAACCAATTTTGAAATGACACACCCCCTAGGGACATTTCATTTGCAACCAGATCCGTGTAAAAAAGGTGCACATCCAGAATCAACTGTATGCTCCCGCCCCGGTATTATTACCGATCCATGAGACAGGTCAGTGATAATATAGGTGTGAGTGCACACAGTTTATCAATTGCGGGGGAAGCCAGGGGGATGTAGGTTTTTGATTGAAAAAAAAAACAGTATTGTCAAATCAGCCTAAGTGGTTAAACTGCATGGATCATCAGGATTCGCTCCTGCAGGAAGTCGGCTCTTTGTTGGCTGTTCAGTGATCTGTAAGGTACAATGGCATTACCGAGAGATCAGCATGATGTATGTATCCAATTAATTAATTCATTAAGTAAATAAGGGGTTTAACAACAGACAAATTCCTTGGGTAATGGTCTATAACTATAAACCTATTTTAACTACAGAATTTGCCATCAAAACTACAGATTACAGGAAATGTATTGTTTTGTAATCATTGGGGTTTTGTTTTCTGATTCAGTATTTCAGTTGTTGATCTTAGTGGTGTATCGTATTGAGTGACGTAGTCTACAAAATGAGCAAAGATCCCTCCGACCCTGAAAAATAAGGGCAGGGGCAAAAGGCTGCACATTTCATCATCCAGGCTGATCATGCAAATGACACTGATCAAACTCTGATGAGGGAATCGGAGCACACGGTGAGGAGAAGATGAAGAACAAAATGTCAGTGCATGGAGATCAGACTGCACTCAAGTATCATCTAAGTGAATTCTAGTGTTTTACATCCTAACATTGCATTGCATTGATATGGTCAAACATAGATATGAAGCAATTTGTTTCCTTGGACAGACACCGTCTGAAAAAAGAATCTGACAGGTGAGTGGTGTTATAGTCTAACATAGGTCCGAGTGCAACCCAATGTTTAGTTGTGTTGCAATCGAATGAAAACACAGACGTCTGCCCCTGCTCTTGGGCTCAGAAACCTTGGCTCGATGATCATTTTTTTTTACCAAAGCATTTTATATATTATTTAAAAATATCCAATGTTTACACTAAAAAAAGGTGACTGATTCTAGATTTATTATGTGTATGCTTTATTAACCTGCATAAACTATCTGAATTAAAGAGAACCTGACAGCGGAAAATTAACCTAATCCCATGTTCCTGCAGGTAATTACATGATAATTACAATGACGTTTTTACAGTAGCTTAACTATGAAATTTCTAGCAGGAATTGAGGTTGCAGTGGAATCCTTCAACATTTACCGTTTTTTTGCTGGTTTTGCCGAGCTCTGCTGGACAGAGATGGTGAAAGGCAATGCCTGCTCACCTAATTCATGACGAGTTATTGAATAAATGCATAGCGGTCCCCCATGTTTTTCTTTCTCAGCACAGATAAAGTAGACAGCTGTGGGCTGTAGCCCCCAGCTATGTGCTTTATATTGGCTGCATATCAAACACGGGGACCCCATGTGGGTTTTTTAATTATTTAAATAAATATTGCCATCTATGTTGCCCCAAATCACCTAAAATATTCTGTTATAGTGATAGCAATTATACCACTCTGAGCACACATAGCAAGATTTTTGCTATAGATCCCTATAGATGGTTTAACCTTCTGTAGGTGGGCCAAACAATTTTCGTAATTATTGAGCGCTTAACACTTTATTAAATAAACATTATCTATATAAAGTAAATAGCTCTCATTGCTGTCTAATATAACTTATATACAGCATATTGGCATAGATAATTAAATCTAGTACTCTATATCAGTGTATATCAGTGTTTACTAACATTTGCTAATTGCTCATTGGTTATGTGATATACATAACTATATGGTGAAAATTCTGTTGTCCAATTCAACATCAAGTGTCTTTTGATCTATATATTCCCCTCTGTGATCCACTTGATTTAGAATAAAATTGCACTCTCCTAAATACTGGGCTGTAATGTCGTTATTTTTGTTAGGTTTGTAGTGAATTAAGCGATAAGCCCATATAATCTCTACATACCCTTAAGGCCCTGTCACACGTATGAATCTGGCCTGCGATGTCGGAAGCGATGCGCGGGTGCGCACTCGCTTCCGACATCGCAGGCCAGCTGTCACACGGCAGGATGTTGCCGGTGACGCGGCGGCGATGCGAGCGGAGCCATTGCTCTCTGGGCTGGGCTCAGCCCAGCAAGCGATCCTCAGCAACGCTGCGGTATAGGCTGGATCACCGCCGACATCGCTATTGCGGTGTCAAACGGTGCGATCCAGCCTAATCGCTGGTTTCAGATTGACAGGTTTACGTTCATGCTGGTAAACCTGTCAATCTGCGACCAGCGATAAATCGCAGTTGCGTCGCGCTGTCACACAGCACGACGCACTTGCGATATCGCTAGCGACATCGCTGATGCGTCACTTTTCAGAGATGTCGCTAGCTACGTTGACACATGTGACAGGGCCTTTAGTTGTTGCAGCACATGACAATGGTTATGTCAATGGTAATATACAAGTTGTTTACTTGGTCTTTACTCTGTTTTGGGTGCAGTACCCCTACTGTGGCGCACTGACCAGTGGAGCACCACACAAGGAGACCGGAGCAGCAGGGAAATCGGGGAGAGGCACAAAGATTAGGAAAACACAAGTAACAACTGGTTCAAAGATTTATATGTAGAACTGTTATATAGTGATATATATTTTTTAAAAGCAATGGTTGGCATTTCATTGTATACCAAAAATTGCTATTTATTTTGTAGGAGAAATCTATTGGATGGCGTGCCACCCATGTAATTTCCCCATGGTCATTGTTTATATAGTTAGTGCAAAAGCACCGTCCATTGGATCTATGATTTTTCACCACTGTGCACATAAAGTGTGGATCCAGCAGCAGCTACACTAAGCGCAAAAACTGGTTGTGAGTCCCACAACTGACTCAGGTGAGCAGTGACAATCATTATTATTACTTCTTGGTAAACTAGGATAAGACATTATTTGCGCCCTTGTTTCCCCTTTTTAGATTTATAGTGGTTGTGTCACGCTAGGCGAAAGGAGACACCCAGCGCAGGATGAAGAAGGAGGAAAGGATTCCTTGACGCTAAGGGCAAAGGAGACTTTGTAATGATACTATATAATATATGTGTTTCACTTTTTGTGAATTACTGAAATAAATTAACTTTTTGATGATATCCTAATTCATTGAGATGCACCTGTATGTAAATAATTTTAAAAAAACTGTCCCCATATTTGATACTCAGCCTATCTAAAGTGCATAGAAGCACCAGCATAATCCGGTAAAACTGAATCCGGTAACATTGACTTCTATTAGAATTGACACCTGATCTAAAGAAGACTGCATGCAATGCTTTTTGTACTAGTCAAAAATAGGATCCAGTACAAACCTGAAGCAAAATGATTCTACCGGACACCGTATAAGTCTATGGGCAAACACAGGATCTGTTTAAAATCCTATTTTTGTGGCAATAAATGATCTCTGCTTGATTGCAAAAAAATGGTAGTGTAAAAGTGGCCTTACTTGAATCATGCATGAAGCTGCTTATTTTCTGAAATGACCAGTGAAAACAACAGCATCACTAAAAGTCCAGATATGTAAGGCCCCTGTCGCATCTCTGCATTGATGAATTACCTGCCCTGCATTATCACAAATGCAAGCACAGGTGCAGTTTAATGCAAATGCAGGCAACTGCATTAGTGCAGAGATGCAGTTCTCCTGTGCTCGTCTGCGCTCGGTGCTCCCATTACCTTCTATGGCTGAGGGCAGCCAAACGCAGGAGCAGACATCCCCAAAGCGTAAGTGTGAAGTGTCTGATGTCATCGCGCATGTACTTAGACAGATGCACCCGGAAACACTGCTTTCCACGTTTCCGGGTGCGTCTGACTAAGCGCATGCGCGATGACATCAGACACTTCGCACTTGCGCTTTGGAGATGTCAGCTCCTGCGCTCAGCAGCGCTCGGCCATAGAAAGTAATGGGGGCACCGAGCACAGACGAGCGCAGGAGAACTGCATCTCTGCGCTAATGCAGTTGCCTGCATTTGCATTAAACTGCACCTGTGCTTGCATTTGTGATAACGCAGGGCAGGTAATTCATCAATGCAGAGATGCGAAAGGGGCCTTACATATCTGGTAGGGATGGGCGAATCTACTCGCTAGGACTCGTTACTCGGCGAGTAGTAAGGGACTCGCAGGTCTCGGTACTCTGCGAGTTTCCCAGTGATTACTCGCACGAGTCCAATGCAAATCAATATCAATCCTAGTTTTGTCATAAACGCTGACAAAACTAGGATTGCCATTGTTTGCATTAGACTCGGCTACTGTGCCAGTGATAGCAGGGAAACTCGCAAAGTAACTGCTGTTTCTTTGCGAGCCGAGTCCAGCTGTCTGCTCTGTGCAGCTCCAGGGTCCTAGAGCCCGCCTGCTCACAGACATGATGTAGCAGTGCTGAGATTGTTTTCAGTCTGCTCATTCCCTGTGCATAGACATCTATCTATGCACAGGGAATGTAGCAGAGAGGACATCGCGTTTTGGACTACGTCGGACGGAAGAGGATTTTTTTAATTAAAGATGGAGTCCCTAATGGCTTTTTTTTTTATTTCAAATAAAAAATTTTCTCTGTGTTGTGTTTTTTTAACCCTTTATTGGAGATTCTTAGTGGCTGGGTCAAACGTGGCCTAACATTAAGAATATCGGGCTTAATACCAGCTTGTATAACAAAGCTGGTATTAACCCCTTTTTTACCCAGCGTGCTACCGCCACCAGGGCCGCTGGAAGAGTGGGGTTCAGCGCCAGAGGATGGCGCTTCAATGAACGCGCCATCTTCTGGGGCGGCTGCGGGCTGCAATTTGCAGCGGGGGGTGCCCAGAAAGCTTGGGCATCCCTGCGCTGCGGATTCCAGCCCCCAGCTGCTTAGCTGTACCTGGCTAGACATAGAAATTGCGCGGAGCCCCACGCATTTTTTTTAAATTATTTCATGAATTTCAGAGTCAGAGTCTCAGAGTCAGAGTCTCAGAGTCAGAGTCAGAATCCCAGAATTTCATGAAATAATAAAAAAAAAATGCGTGGGGCTCCGCGCAATTTCTATGTCTAGCCAGGTACAGCTAAGCAGCTGGGGGCTGGAATCCGCAGCGCAGGGATGCCCAAGCTTTCTGGGCACCCCCCGCTGCAAATTGCAGCCCGCAGCCGCCCCAGAAGATGGCGCGTTCATTGAAGCGCCATCCTCTGGCGCTGAACCCCGCTCTTCCAGCGACCCTGGTAGCGGTGCCACGCTGGGTAATAAAGAGGTTAGGGCCAGCTTTGTATTATCAGCTGGCCCTAAGCCCGAAATTTATGGCGGTCACGCCAATATTAGACATGACCGCCATAAATTTCTATTAAATTGTTTTAAAAAAAACACAACACAAAGAAAATTTTTTATTAGAAATAAAAAAAAAGCCATTAGGGACTCCATCTTTAATTAAAAAAATCCTCTTCCTTCCGACGCAGTCCAAAACGCGATGTCCTCTCTGCTACATCCCCTGTGCATAGATATAGATGTCTATGCACAGGGAATGAGCAGACTGAGAACAATCTCAGCTCTGCTACATCATCTCTGTGCACAGACATTCATGTCTGTACACAGGGAATGAGCAGACTGAGAACAATCTCAGCACTGCTACATCAGGCAGCAGGCAGGCTCTAGGACCCTGGAGCTGGCAGCCAGCACACAGACCAGACAGGACTCTTATCTGTGCGAGTTTCCCAGCGATTACAGTTGCAAAGTAAACGAGTCCAATGCAAATAAATGACAAAACTAGGATTGCTTCAGGCTGAAGCTTCCGAGACACATCTGCGATTTGTAAATCTCACACTACTCGCTATTACTCGCTTCCCCATTCATTAACATTGGACTCGCTAGACTCGCAACGAGTAGCGAGTCCTGTGCTCGGACTCGCTAGAGTCAAGCGATTCCGAGTAATTTAGGATTCGCCCATCACTAATATCTGGACTTTTAGTGATGCTGTTGTTTAGGGCATGCAAACGCAGGTAATTCATCAACGCAGAGATGCGAAAGGGGACTAAGAAAATTGTGCCAATAGTTTGGAAATTACCCCAGGTCTTTTTCATGATGAAAATTCTTCCTGTTACTTTCATATTCTATCACAATGAAATTGGGGCAGATTATTATTGATATTGATATAGTTTAAAACTATACCAAGCAGACAGAAGATACGCCAGAACAGTTTTGGTTAAATTCTGGGAAACATTCTTAGGAATATTTTGCATTTTTGACACATCCTGCTTCATCATTTTGCATACTTTTCTTTTTTTTATTTCTTTTTTTTTTTTTTTTACTCCACTTCTTGGTTGCCTTTTCTTACAACAAAATTTTGAGACAAAATTGCAACAAATTTCATTATTGCATGGGGCGCATTTTTGGTCTCCTCTTAGGCTGGCTTCACACCACTATTTTTGGCATCCTGCTCTGTCCGTTTTGAAAAGGACAGAAGAGGATCATTTTTTGCCTCCCATGCATCCCTACGGTGCTGGATTGGTCATACATGGCAATCTGTTTTAGTGAATTTAGACCAGGATTAGTTTTTGTCCTGCTTTTTACCGTTCCCAAAATCGGAGACTGCACCGTTTTTTAGGCTCACCGGACAAAACCGGACAGAAACTAATCCAGCGATGTCCGACTCAAATAACATTGGAATCTATGGCACCAGATCCGGAAAAAAAAACGATCCTTTCCCGGACACGGTTGTAGTTAGTGCACATGCTCTGAACATCTGCATTAATCTTCCCAGCTCAGAATTCTTGTCTGGAAATAGTCTCTTTCTCTCTCTCTTTCTCTCGCTCTCTCTCTCTTGCTCTCTCTCTCTCCACAATCACATTACTATCATTTCTTATGGATGCCGGTCGCGCTACAGCCTTTTAATGGGGAAAAGGAATCTTGTAAAAAACTGAATACAGAGGCATAATTGCCATCGGTTTCCACACATCCCTGCCAGTCTATCTGGTCCTACAAATTACAGGATCAAGACGGACACACAAACACCGTGGTGTGAAGCTAGCCTTAGCCAGACGTCCTTTTCAAAAGTGTTTAAACTGTCTACAGTCAAAAATTCTAAATTTGTTAGAACAATTGCCAAAAGAAAGAGGTTTAAACAAATCTGCTCAACAGGCTACATTGGATGTCATGAAAAATAGTGTCAAATCTGTACTGCTACCAAGTAACCCAATTCAAAGTGATCATTGTAGCATATGGTGGTTTATTCTACGCATTTTGTACCGTAACCCCACTACATCATCACAAAATGTACACCTGTTATCAAATATTTCCTGATGAAGAAGCTGTGTTACACTTCAAAACGTGTAGAATAAACCACAGAATGCCACAACAATCACTTTGAAATGGACTATTTGGCAGCAGCGTGGATTTCATACCATTTTTCCAGATATCTGTGTTGGTGCATGCGGTTCCTGTGGCAGCTGCCTCTAACACTTTCATTTGGTTGTGGGTCAAAGCCACACAAGGTGAGCATTATATCGCTTCCCTGATAATCCTTCCACTCCATGGGTAAGGCTAGGGTCACACTTGGCTACGTTTTTTAAGGTTGTTTTTGACAGCCTACGTTTTTGGGATGCGTTCTTGCTGTTAAGTCTGGAGCAGCCTTAAAAAACACAAGCAAAAACGCATGCGAAGACGCATGGTGCCATTTAGTGCCAAGCATTTCTGCATGCATGTCCCATAGGGCCCCATGTTACAAAAACGCATGTGTTTTTGAAAATCACCAAAAATGCACCAATGTACTGTGTAATGGATGTGTCTGACTGTACAGGAACATGGTCTGCTCATACCACATCTCCTGTGCTGAGATAATCTTATATATGTGTCCCTGCTATGTGCTGTGTAATGGATGTGTCTGACTATACAGGGGCATTGTCTGATCATACCACATCTCCTGGGCTGAGATAATCTTATATATATATGTCCCTGCTATGTACTGTGCAGCATAGCAAAGGCGGTCAGACACATCCATTACACAGTACATAGCAGGGACACATATATAAAATTATCTCAGCACAGGAGATGTGGTATGATCAGATCATGTCCCTGTATGGTCAGACACATCCATTACACAGTACATAGCAGGGACACATATATAAGATTATCTCAGCACAGGAGATGTGGTATGATCAGACCATGTCCCTGTATAGTCAGACACATCCATTACACAGTACATAGCAGGGACACATATATAAGATTACCTCAGCGCAGGAACATTTTTTAAACATCCAATTGTGGAAGTTATTATTATTCCAAGATCTATTGATTAAAATGGACTTTAAAATTAAATTTGTGGGAAAACCCCATTTAAGACAATGAAATGTAGTATGTGTCTAGGGAGGTGTAAAAAGTGTCTAAAAGTAATACTGTATTCCACAAAATCCCACAAAACATTTGCACAGAGCAGTACGTTCTCCCCATGCTTACATGGCTGTTTACCGCACTCCAAAGACAATTTATTATGGAGTCGGTGATGTCTGTAAAGAGCTGCAGAATTAATGGCACTATAAAAACACAAATAAAATAAATAAACAATTGTACATTTCAATAAATCAACCACAATGTAGTTTCTCACTTTGTCTTCTTCAATTTGGATATCATCCAGAAGAAAAGACAATTATACTTGGAAGTGATGCAAGTAAACAAGAAGATGACCAGCAACAACATGAATTAATAGTCACAAAAATACAGAATTCAGATCCCTGATGAGAAAACTAAAGCAAGAAGAATCTGGAAAAATGCAATTCACATGATAATTCACATGTGTAGATTATTTGGATTTTTATATTACATTTTACCCTATTTGACATGATAAAACAAATCTTGGTGCTAGGCATGAATTCACTTATGATTAGACATCTTAGATCTCTAGCTGGGATATCAGGTGTCTGCTGCCATTTATGCTGGTTACACATCGTTTTTTGGAATCTGGGGGAATGTAGGTAAAACTTGAACCCCACCTGATTCCCCCATCATTGAAAAACATGATGCAACTGGATGCACCTGTCTCATGGATCAATGATAATACCGGTGCTTGAGCATCCTGTTGCATCCAGTTATGTACCATTTTTAGCAGGAAAATACCACGCCCACAGAAGGAGTGTCATTTAAAACTGAGTACTGGGCATGCTCAGTTAAAAAACCTGGATTCTGAGTCCGGATCAAGCGGGATCTGGATTCCATCATATTCAGATTCCATACAGCACCATTGTACGTTAACATGCATTGCCTCAGATCCGGGTGTTCTCGGTTTTGAAATGAACAACAAAATCATTAGAAAAATCGATTTTGGTCTCAGTGAAGAAACCGTGAACACCCAGACCAGGGGGTACTACAAGCTACTGGATGCCCCCACAAATTCCTGTGGCCCCATTAAAAGTCAGTGGGGCTGAAAATGGATGAGGATGCACTCAGTTTCAGCTGGATTCACACAAATACCAAAAACTGGTAGTGAGAAATCAGTCTTAGGGTGCTTTCACATCTGCGTTTTTCGTAATTCGCGGCAGATGCGGTGAAAAAACCGCATCTGCCGCGTTTACCGCATAACCGTTCCACTTGCGGCGCGGTTGCGGTTTTTTCTATGCAATGTATAGGGGGACTTGCGGCAGGTGCGGCAAGTGCGGTTTTGCACTTGCGGCAGGTGCGGCCGCGAAAAAAACCGCGGCTTACTGCGGTTTTTTTCGCGGCCGCACCTGCCGCAAGTGCAAAACCGCACTTGCCGCACCTGCCGCAAGTCCCCCTATACATTGCATAGAAAAAACCGCAACCGCGCCGCAAGTGGAACGGTTATGCGGTAAACGCGGCAGATGCGGTTTTTTCACCGCATCTGCCGCGAATTACGAAAAACGCAGATGTGAAAGCACCCTTAGGCTGGTTTCACACTAGTGTTTTTCAAATCAGGCACAGATCCAGTTTTTCAGCAAAAACCTGATCCTTTCAGGATCAGGTTTTTGCCTATTCACTTTTAATGGTGTACAGAAGCATCCAGTTGTTTCAGGTTTCTACTCAATGCTATGGCTAGGGTCACACCAGTGTTATGGGGAGTTCCGTTTAAAACATAGAATTTGGCAGCATTAGTGCAGTGTTAACGGAAAGGTAAAACTGCGTTAACGCTGTCAATTCATTCATATGGCAGATGGACCCTGCACGCATTGCAAACTCCAGCATCTAAGTGCTGATGTTTGAAATCTTGTGCTTTTTCCAGACAGATCGCATGACGCTCTTGGAAAAGCATGAGATTTCAAACTCCAGCACTTAGATGCTGGCAATTGAAATCCGTTCGGGGTTCCGTCTGCCATAGGGATGAATTGACATCGTTAACGCAGTGTTAACTTTCTGTTAACACTGCTGCCAAGTTCTACGTTTTGAACTGAACCCCTTCCCTGATCGCACACCATAATGCTGGTGTGACCCTAGCCAACCAGACATGATTAAAAGTGAATAGGTAAAAACCTGATCCTGAAAAAATGCTGGTGTGAAACGTGCCAAAGGCTAGCTTCACACTACGGTTTTATTACTCTCTGTGGGATCCTGTTTTTTGCAGGACCCCACGGACAGTAATGGACAGGCTCGGATTCTAAACTCCAGATGCTATTTGAGTGTCCAGATCTGGGATTTTGATGGATCCAGACACAGAATGAGCTGGGGGGGAGCCCGAGCCTACAAAGAGCAGGCAAGTGGTGTCAGCACTGTTCACTTTCACTTTAGCAGAGTATTTACATACACTGCTAAAGTGAAATTAAGTAAAGGAATGTTTAAAAATTAAAAAATAAATTCTCACCTGTCCGCCATGTGTCTCGCAATGCATTCATCTCCGATGGCTAAAGGACCTTAATCAGCTGATCGGGAAGGGGCGGGGCAACCCAATCAGATGATGGGTCACATGACCGCATCCAGTGCGGTTTAAAAGTTTAAATGATGGTATTAATGAACTAATCACTTCCCATTATATATATATATATTTAGTCTCCAGAGAGAGTGACACCCAGTAAGTTCAAAGTCATTTTTCGTCATTTTTACAGGGCGAATTTACAGAAGAGAGGGATGGTTAGGAAGCAGCTAAGAAGGTGTAGGGACAGCTAGTGATAGGTCAGAGGTTTAGATCCAGGTGACAGGTTCCCTTTAACCTTAATTATCCTGGAATCATTCAGATTTTAGTCATGGAGGTGGCGCCAGTGTAGGCTCAGTCACCATTTTGTATATGGAAAGCAGTGGCTGTAACCACATTCCCCCACATTGACTGACAGCTGCTATGCATTACAACCAGCTGTAAATCAGTCCGGGGGGTGCCATTATAGCTGGTGCTTTCCATAGACAGTGGTACCTAAACCCACACCTGGGCCTCCTTGGCTGAAACCAGAATGCTACCAGGAGGATTAAAGTTCATTTCCTCCCGGCAGCAGGGTTAAATGTGCAGGCACCAGGCAATCATGACGCTATTAACCAGCAGATTAACAACATATCTGTATATTAATATCATTTTTTCACTTGACAGGTTCACTTAAATGCTACTGTCAGAGATTGTGAGCAACATGTAAGTGTCTAAACAGCAAAGGCAGATTTTGATGATATAACACAGCTAACACCTACACTGTATAAAACAGATTCAGCTCCCGAGCATGGTAAGACATTAGAGGGGTGGTCCATGACTTGCTCATAGAGAAGATGACCTTCCTGTTGTACTCAGCGCTAGCACAGAGTGATTATTGGCCACTCCTGGCGGTGATTTAAAATAGAGCAGCTCTTATTCTTCCAGGCTGGTCTGCCGATGGGACATGACTACCAATGTCAAGCTGATTAACAGCTAGATTCCCACAGTTTGATAGCAGGGAGGTGGTTTTCAATCAGCAATTAATTATAAGTTGCACCCAGCTAACAGAGGAAAAGAAGCAGTCACAATGTCGATAAGTCGCCCGCAGGAGTGGTCAATAAGAATGGTACCGGGCACAACATGCAGGTAGATAGCAACTACTTGACTGTTAATTCATAGACACATTGTGAAAAAAATACTGGATATCCCCTTTAAGTAGCTTATTATGCAGTTAAATCTAACCTGCTTTTCATAAAACAAAAAAATACATATATTTAAAATAATTGTACCTTATATAATTAGTCTAATGGCCACTTTATATGTCCCAACATCGTTTCGATATTGTATACAACGGCACGGGAGAGGGCACTTTTTGCCTGAAATCCAAGATCGCATAGGAGATGTTACACAGGGAGATATCGGCAGGCAACACAACTGCGATGTCTACGCCCCCTTGTACGAGCGAACCAGGAACGACCATTTAACATGGGAGTGAATAGGGGAAGTTGCTCTCCAAGTCGGTGTTGGGCTGTCACATAGCACGATCCTGCCAGATCGTCCATTCAATATCGGGCAGTTGGAGAGCCTGCACAATTCTTCCCCGATATCGTTTTGGCATCGTTCTTGCATCGAATTGCACATTTACACCAGACAACACACGAACGATATCGGCGCCAATGCACGAAACACGTGACTTTTTATCGAAGTTGGACGACGATATCGGGACGTGTAAAGTGGCCATAAGATGCGCAGATGGTACAACACTAATAGCAACAAGCCCAGATGGAATGAAGAACTTAATATGGAGTGTCAAGATGAAAAGCTTAAATATGGGACTGCTACTCAACACAAAGAAGACAAAGAATTTGACTACTGCCAGGTACAACAAGGAAACATTTGAGATGGATGACGACGAACTAGAAGTTGTAAGGACTTCAATCTACTTAGATCAATGATCACTCAAGATGCAGTGACGACACCGGAAGTCAATAAGAGAATTACTATAGAAAAATCAACAATGAAGTCACAGGACAGGGTCTTCAAATCAAGGAACATTTCACTGGCAACAAAGATATGGCTTGTACATAGTCTGGTCTTTTCGGTAGTAATATACGGAAGTGAAATATGGACGGTAAAGAAACAGAACAGAAGAAGTATCAACGCCTTCGAAAAGTGATGCTGGAGAAGATTGTTATTAATGCCATGGATGGCAAGAAGAACAAACAAATCAATTTTCGAACAAATCAAGCCAGATATGTCACTTGAAGCAAAGACCACCAAGCTAGAAATTGCCTACTTTTGATACATCATACAAAGAGTAAAATCACTAGAGAAGGATATTATGGTAGGAACAATAGAAGATACAAGGCTAAGGGTGGATGCACACTGTCATGCATCAAAAACGGAGCATTTTTGATGCATGACAGTGATGCGAGTCCTGTGCGTTCTTAATGTAAATGTGTTGCAAGTGTGGTGTGTGTGGTTGTGTGTGGTTGTGTGTGCATGGCTGTATGCATGAGAGTGTGCTGTAAGTGTAGTTCGAGTCAGTGTATGGTGTGAGTGTGCTGCTGTCCACAGTGCTGAACTTTGCTCAGCGGGATTTCTCAGCATGCTGACAGTATTTTCCGGCGTATTCAAACACCGCTGCTGTCACAGCAGCGGTGTTTGAATTTGCCGGGTTGCCGGCACAGCCACCAATCAGCTTTCACCGCTGTGACAGCTGGTGCTAAAGATAAAACTTCAGCACCATGGAAAGCCTGGACTTTCAAACACGAGCGGTGTTTGAAATTCACTGTAAATGCTGTCCATGATGCTGAAGTGTTAGCGGCTGGATTTCAGTACCATGGAAAGCATTTACCACAAATTTCAAACACCACTCATTTTTGAAAGTCCAGGCTTTCCATGGTGCTGAAGTTTTATATTCAGCACCATGGTATGCATTTACCAGCTGATTAAAAAAATCAGCTTTCAGTGCGGCTGTCAAAGAGGTGAAAGCTGATTGGTGGCTGTGTCGGCAACCCGGCAAATTCAAACACTGCTGCTTTGACAACAGTGGTGTCTGAAGACATTGTAAGTATGCACACTCGTGCAACTATCGCACAGTGTGCTGTATGGGTGCGAGATTTTTTCGCACCCATATACTTACAATGGGAACTCGCATGAGGAAATCGTGTTCAATCGCAGCATGCTGCGATTGAACTCTCATTTCACTTGCAATGTGAGTTCAGTGTGTGGAATACGCACTGATATGACCAGTATAATTTAATTGTAAAAGAAAAGAGAAGGAGCGCAAATGTGAGGCACCTCAGGGTAAACCGTATTGCAGGGAAAGCGGGGTTTCCACTCACCTTGTGGAGTTGTACTGGCTGGGTACAACTCCAGTGATAGCCTCCTGTGGAGCAATACCAAACAGGGCGTCCCCGAGAAAATCCTCGTGCCAGGGAGAGAGCAGCGTCACTTCCACCGGTCACGTGATCCAAGGCGGTGACGTCAGATAGGTCCTAGTAGTCCTCCAGACTTGGATAAACAGGTTCTTTTTATAAACGATGCCTCTCTTCCAAAGCTGCTGAACCGCACGGTCCCTCAGAAGGGAGAGAAGTGCACAGGAAAAAATAGTTGCGGTTCTGATAGCGCTAAGGAAGGAGGGCAAGGGGAAATTGTTATGATGAACAGACCTTTATTAAAAACACGGTCCCTCAAACTCCGCTACGCGTTTCGACGTTACCGTCTTCATCAGGTGGAATCAGTATAATTTAATGATACTGGTCCGAGTGCAATGAGAGTTTTTCTCGGACTGCACTCGAGCGATTTTTGTGCCCAGGGTGCCTCCACCCTAAGGCTGGAAAAACACTGGCATGTAAAAAAACGGTCCGATTGATGTATCCCAGAGTCGGACAAGTGTCATACGGTTTTTGCTGTTTTGCATCTAACTGCTATATGAGTGTCCGACATTTTCTTGGCTCACATGCGAGTGCTGTCCATTTGTTGTCTGTGTGTAATGCGATTTTAACATGGCATTTCTCATGCTGTATAAAGTGGGAAAAGATTTGACAGAATAGAGTGATTGAATACAATAGACATTTAGATAGATGCTATAATAGCTAGATCAGGTTCACCTGTCTCTCGCTGCTACTTCTAGGGCTTCCCATTAAGCTAATTACATATTCATTGCACTGTCAGACAAACAGCCAACCATAGAAGCTCACACTGTTTGAGAGCTTCTGTGATTGGCTGTTGCAGTCAGAGTGATTTTCCTCAATCTGGACAGTGATTCTGCTTTGTTGCCATACACATTAGTGTAGGACAACCATCCTGGCCTTATAGGGTGTGAAATAAATAAATAAATATAAAAAAAAAATGCGTGGGGGTTCACAGCAATTTTAAGTCTAGCCCAATGAAAGCAGACAGCTATGAGCTGCCTAATTTTGCCTTGGCTTGCAAAAAAAATGCATGGACTCTGCTCTATTTTTCATTGCCAGCCAAGGTAAAACTAGGCAGCTTAGGGCTGGTATTCCCAGCGGGATGAGGGCCCATTGATATAGGGCCCTCCACGCTTAAGAACAACAGCACACAGCCGCCCCTGAAAATGGCGCATTAATAATAAGCGCCATTTCCAGGTGCCTTACCAGGTTCTTCCAAAAGCCTGGTGGCGGTGGCACACTGGGTAATAAAGGGCTGGTATTAAGCTTCTATTACCTGGTATTAAGATTCTTAATGTCAGGCTAAGTTTGACCCGGCCATTAAGAATCTCCAATAAACTGTTAAAAAATAGACACCACACAGAGAAAAAAGGATTTTTTAGAACTAAAGACACAGACACCCTTAGGGACTCCATCTTTATTACTCCCCTTTACAGTCCTCCAGGATTCTGGTCTTCTTTCTTCTCTCTTCTTTCTTGTCTTCTTTCTTCTCCAAATGTTCAGCCTAATAAGCTGTTACTGTAGCAACAATGCCCACGGCGAGAGAACAGCAGCTTTTGAATATGTGGCTCATACAGGAGACGCAGGAGTGAAGGTCCTGCTTACCGGCACTGCTTACCGACAACAGCAACACCGGCAGGCAGGGAGTTAACTCTGCTGTTACCGGTGCTCCTCTATGCACTGCTCATACTGGGGCATCGGTGACATCAGAGTTAAGCAGTGCCAGTAAGGAGGACCTTCACTCCTGCGGCTCCTGTATGAGCCGCTGATTCAGGAGCCACTGTTCTCACGCCGCGGGCATCATTGCTATAGTAACAGCTTATTAGGTTACTATGGCAACGGTGTCAGCAATGATGTCACCGCTTACCCGCCACTGCCTCTGCTCATGCAGTCATCAGAGAGCATGGAGTGGAAGCGTTCTTCCTCCTCCTGCTTTGTGATGTAGCAGAGCTGAACATTTGTAGAAGAAAGAAGACAAAAGAAAGAAGAGAGAAGAAAGAAGACCAGGATTCTGGAGGGCTGTAAAGGGTAGTAATAAAGATGGAGTCCCTAATGGTGTGTGTGTCTTTAGTTCTAATAAATACTTTTTTTCCTGTGTGGTGTCTATTTTTCAAGTCTTTATTGGAGATTCTTAATGGCCGGGTCAAAATTAGCCTGACATTAAGAATCTCGGGCTTAATACCAGCTTGTATAACAAAGCTGGTATTATACCCTTTATTACCCAGCATGCCACCACCACCAGGGCTGCTGGAAGTGCCTGGTAAGGTGCCTGGAAATGGCGCTTATTATTAATGCACCATTTTCAGGAGCGGCTGTGGGCTGTTGTTCTTTAGCCTGGGGGGGCCCTACAACAATGGGCCCTCACTCCGCTGGGAATACCAGCCCTCAGCTACCTAGTTTTACCTTGGCTGGCAAAGAAAAATAGGGTGAAGCCCACGCATTTTTTTTTGCAAGCCAAGGGAAAATTAGGCAGCTGAGGGTGGCAGCTCGCAGTTTACCTGCTTTCATTGTGATAGACCTAAAATTGCTGTGGAGCACCGCACATGTTTTTTAAAAAAATATTTATTAATTTCACACTTTATAACACCAGGTTGGTTGCCCTTCACTAATGTGTAGGGCCACCAAGCAGAATCACTGTCCAGATTGAGGAAATCCACTCTGAATACAACAGCCAATCACAGAAGCTCCCAAACAGTATGAGTTTCTCTGATTGGCTGTTTGTCTGACAGTGCAGTGAATATGTAATTAGCTTAATAGCCGGCCCCAGAACTAGCAGCGGGAGGCAGGTGAACCCGATCTACCTATTATATCCTATCTATCCGGTCTATTCTTTTCCCAGCGAGAAACACCATGTTAAAATTGCTCTCCCTATGCTGTCCCTGTGCTGTCTGTGTGCGGTCTGTGATTTTTGTCAGACCCATAGACTTGCATTAGCCAGTCTTGCACGAGAATCACATACTATTGCAGCATGGTGCGACTTCTTTCTCGTCCGTGAAGCCGACGAGAAAAAACGCTCGACACTCGCAAATGTGGTCTCGGACATTGATTAACATTGGTCTAAGTGCAATGCGAGAAAAACTCACATTGCAGTTGTCTGACTATCATGCCAGTGTGTCCGTACTCTAAGACGAAGACCAGCAACACAATGGCCTGACAATGTCAAGATAAAAGGTGGGGAAGACCCTGGTGGACCTATCTAGGCTTGCGCAAGATTGATCTTTCTACAGAGCATTTGGCCATCAAGTCACCATGGCTCGAAATCAAGCTGAAGGCTAATAAATATTATTAATAATAATTATACTTAGAATTTTAGCATTTTCTGTTTTCTAATTTGCCAATGCACTTGTACCCAGAATACCTCACATAAAACACAGATGAAAACATTACAAACTATGATCTCTGATGTGATGAGTGTTACAAAAAATAAAGAGATTTTATCACAATGTCCACACTGAGTTTGCTCTAACATAAAATATGTCATAATGACAGCTGTATCTACATTGCTACTCGCTATAGGTATTCAAAAACAATTAAAATAAATGTTAAAGAGGTTCAACACTAGAGCAATATTTTAATAATTACGCTATCAGGAATTAACACAGATTCCACGATTTAATGGCGCAAAAACATTGAGTCTTTATGATCCACTCATACAATAAACAAGTGTTGGTGACATTCTTAGTTTTATTAGGTTAGTTCTCTTTTGTAAATGGCCATGAACAATGTTGACTTTTCCTTTGTCTGAGAAGGGGTTAATGGCCAGGAGCACAGCCAAAGGGTCTTTAACAGTCCACCAGCTCCATCACTGACAAATAAAGAGAGACATCCCCAAAGCCTCACAAAAACACCACTTCTGTCAGATCAAAGCAAATACCCTAAGTGTAATGTATTGTCCTTTACATACTTGTTTTCCTATTCTGAGATATAGACTTAATTACATTATAGGACCACCATTCCCTACTTAAAATCTTATGCCTATTCACAACTGCGCACCATTTTGCCATATACCTATATTAATTTAGCTCTCCGTTTTCTTTAGATCAGGTATCTACTATTGTTGATGGGACACCAAGACGTCTTTTCTTAGTATCTGACGCTTTCCTTGAGAGAATTCCCAACAATTTGTATTCCAGAAAATGTGTACAGCACTAGCCAAGTCTAAAAATGTGATTTTATTATCACAATAAAAGTGTGGTCATTTATGCACCAGCTTTACATTGTATGGGTCCATATGTCCATTTCCCTAAGATTTCCTACAGAGGTTTATTTTTTTTGGATTATATATTAATTTCATAATTTGTGGTATTACATAAGACGTCTCTCCTTGAAATTTTACTTTAAGAGGAGAACTCCATAGTATAGTGGTACATTCATGTGTTAGAACTATATGGCGTAGGAAGTGAATGGCTCGAGAGCAGACATCCACAGGGACTTAGCATGTCACAGTTTAGGCTCCATGAACTCTTATATGCCTTGTTCATGACTGAGGATAAATTTCTTAGGCTGGGTTCACATTTGCATTCGGCTGCGTCACGCAGGGTTGTGTACTTGCTATTTTGCCTCTGCATGCGTCTAGCGTTTCTATACCTAACATGGTGTATGCAGGGTCATGCGTAGGTATCAATATGTTTGCAGATGCGTCTCTCTGCGTTTTGCCGAACGCAAATTGTTGCATTTTTTGAGTGCTGAAAAATACGCAAGTGTGCGCATGCGGACGAATGCGTACAAATCAAGCATGGTTGTGTATGTGAACGCAGTGGTGCGCAATGACCTGCACATGGCTGCATTCAATGCACATGCCTTCATCAAACTGAGCATGCCCAAGAATTGTTTAAGCATGAGATACGCCCATTGGGTGTGTCATTACAATAGGAAAATCTCATTAACTTATTGAACGCATGCGCATAAAAAAGGCAAACAAATGCAAGCACAGTTTTTAAAGTATAAAAATACTTGGTCAACCAAGAGCAAAATAACTGAGCTACCTAGTAGCAAAAATAAAAAATTTACTGCACAAACTTAAAACAATAGGTGCCCAGAAAGGTTTTTTTTCCAAGAACAAAGTTAATTTTTAATTTAATTTTAATCAATAAATCTTGGAATAATAATTTCTACAATTGGATCTATGCTGAGATATTCTTATATATGTGCCCCTGCTATGTACTGTGTAATGGGTGTGTCTGACTGTACAGGGACATGGTCTGGCCATACCACATCTCCTGGGCGAGGGAGGATGCTAAAAAGTATACAGACATTATAGCACGGGATCACGGCTGATAATTATTTTGAGTCAAAACATTTCTCTGTTTCTAAAAAATGTTTTACCTAAAAGAAAGAATCATCTAACATCCTGTGCTTTAATGTCTATATACTCCTTTGTGTCCTCCCTAGCCCAGGAGATGTGGTGTGATCAGACCATGTCCCTGTACGGTCAGACACATCCATTACACAGCACATAGCAGGGACACATATATAAGATTATCTCAGCACAGGAGATGTGGTATGATCAGACCATGTCCCTGTACAGTCAGACACATCCATTACACATTACATAGCAGGGACACATATATAAGATTATCTCAGCACAGGAGATGTGGTATGATCAGACCATGTCCCTGTATGGTCAGACACATCCATTACACAGCACATAGCAGGGACACATATATAAGATTATCTCAGTACAGAAGATGTGGTATGATCAGACCATGTCCCTGTACGGTCAGACACATCCATTACACAGTACATAGCAGACCAAATATATAAGATTATTCCAGCACAGGAATATTTCTTTATCACATCCAATTATGAAATTATTATTATTCCAAGATCTACTGATTACAATGAACCCTTTTAGGTTGACAAAAAGACTACAATAATATTCAACACAATAGAAATAGATCTAACAGCACAGATTAAAGACACAGCCATCCTCAAAAAGAAAACACCAACGGGATACCATCTCTAACAATTATGCAATATAATATTCAAATGCATAAGTGATGTGCCCAGTGTTGTTATTAATGGAGAGGTGGTTGGATTCCCTATACCAATAAATATGGATTCCAAACACCTCTCCACTGCCAGCAGCACTATTCTAACCCCATTCATAAGAAAAATGTGAGCCGCCGCCATTGGTGGGATCCATGTTTGCTATACATTTATGACATTTCTAATCTATTTGCCATGGATGTGTCAGATGGATATATCCATTTTAAAGGGAATGAAGTAGATACGGCAGAAATATATCAAGTAAAAGTCTCATCATTTGTGTAATATTTAATTGAGCAACTTTTACGTCAGCCTTAACATGCTTCAGAAATGATGTTTGAGTCTTTGTAGAGGCGGTGTGGCCACCAACAGACCAATAGATTTTCTAATATTTACAATAGAAAGTGAATTATGGCAGTAAAGTCACTCCATATGTATGATTACATCCGTACGCCATTTTATTACATACCTGTCTAAATGTTGGGTGGCATGGTGGCTCAGTGGTCTCGAGTTTGAATCTTGCCAAGGAGTTTGTATGTTCTCCCCCTGTTTGTGTGGGTTTACTCCGGTTTCTTCAAGCACTCCAAAGACAAACTGATAGGGAATGATGATTGTGAGCCCCAATGGAATCAATTATGGTGATGTCTGTAAAGTGCTGTGGAATTAATGGCACTATATAAGTGAGTAAATATTAAAAATTCATACATTTCATTGGAATAATACTTTCCATTGTATCAATATTAATACAATTTTAAAATGAGAATAGACAAAGACTACATCATACTTGTTTATACAGATACAGGACTATGGAATATTGACAGGGGTGTAACTACAATAGGTGCAGGGGTTGAGACTGCACCCAGGCCCTGCAGCCTAGGGGGCTCCAAAAATCTCTTTGGCCCATAGAAAAAGATTAATTCTATTAAAGATTTGCAATAATTGGGGGCCCCGTTGCAGCTTTCGCATCTGGGCCTGAGGTTACGCCACTGAATATTGAAGTTATATTACGCGAAAAAAATTGTATTGAAAATGTATTTCACTCTGACTTGTCTTTCGAATCCAAGACTTTTATTAAACTTTTGAATGTTGTTGATGAAATATCTTCTTCATTTCCGGGGTGTTACATACGTCCAAGTAATAATAATACTTTCTCCACTGTGCTGTGCCCTTCCACTATTTCAGCTCCTCTACTTTATTCATCTCCTGTACTCTCCCTCTCTGGATGTTTCTCACCCGCTGGGTCTTGGCATCTTAAAGTGAGATTTTGGTAGCAGTGAGTTAAGATTTATGATACGGGAGGACAGAGTGTGAAAGGGGTATCATCATCAGTTTTGACTGAAAGAAAGAAAACATATCTTCAACAAAAAGGGAGTCCATTCAATTCCCGTGCGTTGTTAGGACAACCCAAACTATCCTTTAAATGATTAGTTCCACTTCAGAGGAATTTACATTCAACAGTGAAAACGCAGCCTCCCTTCTTTTTATCCGAAAGGATTTCTCACTAAAGAGAGTCATATGTTTTGGGCTTTTATTTATCTTTCTCTATTCAAGGCCACTTGTATTTAATAAAGAGGAGAATCCACACAAAACAGCAATTATGGACAATATACCTGTTAAAGAGGACTGCGACTTAAAGCAGGTAGAACAGAAGGCAAAACAGTTAGACAGATTAAGGAAATATATTGTAGTCGGGAATGAACACAGAAGATCAGAATCGCTTTTTAGAAGTCAGCGGCTCTAGGACATTGTCTACAAACTGTAACAGCCATGAAATATTCTGGGGAACGTATCCCAAGCATAAAGGACTCAAAAAGCACAGCTATCCTTTGAATGTTGCAGCTCAGCCTGGGACGGACATAATAGACAGGATACGGTGGTTATATCAAGGTGGCAGCAATGTATCTGTTTACAGTGGAACTTCATTTAGCAATTGATGTAAAATGCGGGAGATCATGACAATGTGACCATAGCCATAAAACGTAGATGCATTAGTAAGATATTTATTAGATATTGTGCAATTATGTTGCTCAAAATTGCATCAGGTTGTTTTACATCAGATAACTCCTTTAATGATCTTTGACTGTTTTAACTATATTATAATTAGTAATAAGGTAATACATAATTACAGTAGGTTGTTGCTATGTAATCTGTAGACAGCATGCTGTGAGGGTTAACACAAGAATTCAGCCGTGTGTCTCATCATTATGTGTTTACCTGCAACTAGTAGCTTATCATTGCTTGGACACAGTAGCCTATGAGCTCAAATCTCCTGCTGTGATTAGCAGCTTTTCACAGTGTATAGACATTGTACAAACAGACAAAAAAAACAAAAACAGAACTGGAACACAAGTATAACCATGCAGTAGATAGGTTAATGTTCACACTGACCTCAATGCAACAAATTCACAAAAAAGAAACAAAATGAGCATACCCTAAAATGAGTAGATAAATAAATTTCTAAAGTGCATAAACATAAAAATAGGGTACTTGCTGACATTCGTTTGATATGACCTGCCTTATAAGAGCTGGACATAGTGTGTAGAGGGCCTTCCCATTGCTGGGTGTCTCTTTTGGGACTGGAGCCCTGCTCAGTCTTTATCATGTTTACATCACCAACCATCTGGTAAGGTTCTTAATACTTAAAGCTAGGTTAGGACTGTCCCAATGGGGTTGCCGTGACGTGGTGGGATGGCTTACACATTACTTTAATAAAAAAAAGTCACCAAGTACCTTATTTTATTTTTTTGCACTACAGCAAATTATTTATCTATGTATTTTAGGGTATGCTCCTTTTGCTTCTTTTCTGTGAATTTATTGTAAAAACAGAGCATGATGTGGGCGAGGGCAGTTCTCTTAGCTCTGCTGCAAGGTTACATCTAAAAACTGTGATTGTGTCAGAACCTCTGCACTGAGTAATTGAAGTGATACATCATTGGATCCAGTGTCTCTTTGCCTACATCATGCTGCTTTCAGATGAGGTAACAAAAACAAGCTAACAGATTGTATTCAAAGCCACCTATACTTCCTCTAACTGCTATTTCACCTTGGACATACCTGTATGTCTAAGGCTGCCTCCCTTTGATGTGAGCTACCATGATGAGATTGCACCATTCCCTGAACATTAACTGATCTGATCATCTGACATGTGCAGTTAACAGCACCCATCAGACCAGCAATCTGATCGGCACGGTTAACCCCTTAAGGTGGGGTCACACGCGGCGATCTGGCCTGCGATGTCGGAAGCGATGCGCGGGTGCCCGCTTGCTTCCGACATCGCAGGCCAGCTGTCACACGGCACGACGTTGCCGGTGACGCGGCTGCGATGTGGGCGGAGCCGTCGCTCGCTGGGCTGGGCTCAGCCCAGCGAGCGATCCTCAGTAACCCTGTGATATAGGCTGGATCGCGCCGCCAACAGTGTCAGACGGCGCGATCCAGCCTAATCGCTGGTCACAGGTTGAAAGGTTTATGAACATGTTCATAAACCTGTCAACCTGCGACCAGCGATAATTTGCAGTTGCGTCGCGCTGTCACACAGCGCGACGCACTTGCAATATCGCCCGCGACTTCGCTGTGACGTCACTTTGCGGCGATGTCGCGGGCGACATCGCCGCGTGTGACCCCACCTTTAGATTGTCCTGTCAATCAATCACTGAAAGCGAGACTTAAATCACAGCGGCGGGGATCGCGCTATTCCCTGCTGGCATCAATGGCTTCATGATGCCTCGATGCATTGCTCTGACAGCCTGGGGTCCTGTGAGGACCCCTGATGCTGTCATGACCAACTTCCTGTGAATGGCCAGCGAGCATCCCCAGAAAGTGATCATTTCTCCTGTTCAGAGTAATGCTGCTGCACAGCTGTAAACAAGAGAAGCGATCAGACACTGCAACCCTAAGAGACCAAGTAAAATATAGAAAAAGTAAAAAAAAAATTTAAATATGAAAAAATTAAAAAAAAACACAGTTCAAATCACTGCCGTTTTGTCCCATTAAAAGTAAAACTAATAAAAATATAAAAACTGCAAAAATAAATTTTTTTTGATCAAAGCAAAATTGCCATATAATGCAATAACAGGCACGATCAAAACAATGTATCAACCCAAAATGGTATCTTTAAAATAGTCAGCTCAAGCTGCAAAAAGTAAGCCATCACACAGCCTTAGTTTCTGAAAAATGAGAACACTAGGGGTCGCGGAAAATGGAGCCAAGAACGCAATTCTTTCTTTTCAATAAATGTTGAATTTTTTTTCACCACTTACATAATTAGTAAAAGTATACATGTTTGGTATCTATGAACTTGTACTGACTCGAGGCATCATACATATACAGTACGTCAGCTTTACCATGTAGTGAACATGATGAATAAAAAAAGAAAAAACAATCACAAAATTGCACTTTTTCCTGCAATTTCCCCACATTTGGAATTTCTTTTCCTTTTTTCAGTACAATATATAGTAAAATGAATTATGTCATTCACAAGTACAACTCGTTTTGAAAGAAACAAGCCCTCATATGTCTATATTTATGGAAAAATAAAACAGTTATGGCTCTTGGAAGACGTTGCTAAAAATTAAAAGGGCAAAATCGTGAAGGGGTTCAAGAGGTCATTTTTTTTTTAAACACTGGCTTAAAATTGGTTAAAAATCTAAAGAGTAGTGCTGAGTGCTGACCTCACTAATCCTCCTAACCACACTTTTATGCGCAGGTGGGGTTCCCCAACAATATTCACTTCCTTCTCTTGTTTCATAGAAGAAGACATGTTGGACAGCAGTGGAGACCATTATAAGGGTATGCTCACAACTGCTACTTTTCTCGCTGCAGATCTTGACGATAAAGGTAGCAGAGTGTCATGTGGGTGTCATGCCTTTTAACACCCGTATGACATGCAGATGTCATGCGGATGACATGCCATTGTGCGGTTTCAACACACCCAGCATGCATACGTCATGGTCATGTCATAAGTATGATTTGCTTATGACATACTTTTTTAACATGGGCTTTCCAACTGTAAAGTAAGAATAGATAGACATTTAGATAAATTAATAGATAGATAGGCATTGTTCACAAACAATTTGCGTTTTTTTAGCACTCCTAAAACCACATGCGCTTTTTAAGATTGCCAAAAAATGTTCCTTGTGTGTCTGAAAGTATTTTAATCATTTTTGGACTTTGTCATTTTTTACCCCAAAACGCAAGCAAAAACGCTAGCGTTAACGCAGGGTGCCTCAATGAGCCCTTTAAAAACGCTAGCGTTAACGCATGCGTTAACGCAGGTGCCTATATGTTTCCTGCATTAACGCATGCGTTTCACATAGGGCCCCATGTTAAAAAAATCCATGCGTTTTTGGGAGCAACCCCTGCGTTTTTTTCCAGCACCCAAAAAACGCTGCATGCATGTTTTTTGAACTGGGGGAAAAAAACAAAAGTGGAGGTGAAAAACGCATGTACACTCAAGTGCACCCTGCGTTAACGCACCTGCGTTTTTTTTAACAGCCCAAAAAACGAAGAGATGGCCAAAAAAGCTGATATGTGTGAACAAGACCATAGATAGATTAGAAGAAAGGAATCAGCACAAACTTCACAAATAAGATTGGGTGCAACACTTCCTGGTCAATAATGTTCACCTGCATAGCAATACACATTCCAAAAACAGACAACACTCCAGTGGCAAGTGAAAAAGGACAGGTTTAATGCAGCCCTTAGTGGTGTGACATTTCAAGCTTGATAAAGACCCTGCTGGGTTGAAACATCGCACCACTAAGGGCTGCATTAAACCTGTCCTTTTTCACTTGCCACTGGAGTGCTGCCCGTTTTTGGAATGTGGATAGATAGATAGATATTTCATAAATATAGGGCAGCACCGTGCTTCTATGGTGCCCGCAACCAAAGCCATCCACTAATGGCTCACAATACATACGTTTATGAATAAAGTTGCAGCACTCAGGTGCTTTCTTGTGCAAAAGGGCTCTTTTTTATTGCAGCATGGTACACAGTGCGACGTTTCAGGTAGTGTGACGTTTTGGGTAGGGCTAGAGGAAGGGTAGTATTACCCGAAACGTCGCACTGTGTACCATGCTGCAATTAAATAGAGCCCTTTTGCACAAGAAAGGACCTGAGTGCTACAACTTTATTCATAAATGTAGATAGATAGATAGATAGATAGATAGATAGATAGATAGTAGATGATAGATGCTAGGACATATAGATCAAACTTACCAGTGTCCCGCTGTTTGCTTCTGGGCCTGCACATTAAGCTTCATGCATATTTCACTGCACAGACAGCAACTGCCAATCACAGACGCTCACTCTCTGTGAGAGCGTCTGTGATTGGCTGTTGCAATCAGACTGCATTTCCACAATCTGGATGGTGTCTGTACTTGATTGCCATATACATTAGTGCATGGCAACCAACCTGCCGTAATAGTGTGTAAACTAAATAAATAGTTTTAAAAAAATAGTTTAAAAAAATGCTTAGGGCTTTGCTGTATTTTTCAGTCTCAGCACAGATAAAGCAGACAGCTGTGAGCTTCCACTCTCACCTGGCTAATTCTACCTTGGTTAGCAATAAAAAATGTGTAGGGATGTGCCCTATTTTTAGTTGCCAGCCAAGGTAAAACTTGGCAGCTGGGGCTAATATTCTCAGCGGTTAACGGTCCATCATTTTTAGGTCCCCCATGTTATAGAATAGCATCCCACAGCTGCCCCTGTGATCCACGGTGATCTACCGGTGTTTCTTCCTCTGTGCACGCTTGCTGAAGGACCTGCAGGTATCAGTCACATAGTACAAGGTCCTGGCAGGCAGATAAAGGCATTTCCCAACGCTGCATGGAGGAAGAATCACATGATCGCTGGGGAGGGTGAAAAATTGTCTGATTCCCTGTCTCTGTCTGTCTATCTCTGTGGATGTGAGTCTGTCTGTGTTTGCATGTCCCTTTAATTGTGCTGCACTTGTATGTGCACGAACACAGGGCAAACGCAACAGGTTTGTGTCGCTCTTGCAGTGTTTGTACAAATCCAAACACTGGACAAACACGTAGCACAAAAAATATGCACAGTGGGCAACTGGCCTAACTGTGCCATACACCAGAGCAATCAAATGTTGGTTTAAATTAGAATATCCTGTATTTTTCAACCTATATGTGACCTTTCCGCTCTTTATAAAAGTGCAGTGAGAAGCATAAAAAATATTTCAAATCAAGTTATAAACATGAGTATAACTTATTGTTCGACTTTTATATGATATGCCACAAAATAGTGTACATGCAATGAATTATCCCCAGTTTATCGCTACATATAAAGTTAACACAGGTGCTTGTTCAAAGGAGACAAATATGTTCTTCCTAAGGCCACAGATGAAACACTGAGCGGTGTTACTTGTTTTTAACATCTGAACCTCAGTATAAAGCTTTGGGGAGCCTCGCAAATGATGCCACAAAAAATATTGTTTTGGGGGGACAAAAATGAAATTATTTGGAGATGCATCTTACATATAAAAGAGTAGGATGATCTGAAGTTATGTATCTTTACACTCCACTCTGTCTATGATGTCCCTTTTGGGAAATTAACAGAGACATCATCAAAGCTTTATAGCCACTGATCAGTAGAAAGCCGCGGAGTAATCAAAGAAAGGCTAGTGGATTCTTATCGGGTGATCATTATATCTTTGAGTCAAGGATACTATGCTTCAACTGCACATCAAAACGCAACGTAAATTATACAAACAACAGAAAAACAGCAACGTTCTAAGGAGTAAAGAAGACCTTCTATGACAAATTTGTAAAAATAAAAAATAAAAAACGTTGCCTTCTTTGTACAAGATCAACATAGTCTAGGAAAATCAATTACCTTATTGTGCAGCAATATTTCCAGTAGAAATGACCCCTATTAACTAATTATGATTATTTTTGATTAGCAATATGAGTTACAACTTAATCACCCTATATTAGGTCCCCATTACTCTTTAACCCCTTCACCCCAAGACGATTTTCTGTTTTTTGTTGTAGTTTTTTCCTCCCCTTCTTCCAAGAGCCAGAGATTTATTTTCCTACCAATATAGACATATAAGGGCTTTATTTTTGATGGTCAAGTTATACTTTTGAATGACATAATACATTTTACCATATAGTGTACTGGAAGAAAACTCCAAGTACAGTGAAATTGCAAATAAAGTGCAATTCCACAATGATTTCGTTTTTTTTTTATTTACCATGTTCACTATAGTGCAAAACTGACCTTATAGTATGATTCTCCAGGTCAGTACGATTTTGTAAATATCAAATATGTATAGCTATTTTTATTATTTAAGTGGTGAAAAAAAAATCTGAAATTTGTGAAATTGTGCTTTTGTTGCCATTTACTGAGACTTGTAACCTTCTCATTTTTCAGGATCTGGGGCTGCATGATCCCAAACTGACATTAATAATTATACCATTTTGGTGTAGATGCAATGTTTTGATCACCAGTTATTGTTCTTTATTGCAATGATGTGGAACCAAAAAAAATTTACTTTTGGCGTTTTAATTCTTTTTCCGTTATGCAGTTTACTGATCGGACTAATTTATTTTATATTTTGATAGATCGGACATTTCTGAATGCAGTGATAACAAATATGTGTTTTTTGTATTAATCGTTGAATTTTCAATAAGGCAAAAATGAGATGATTTGAACTTTTGTTTTTTGCCTTTTTCATACTTTTCTTTACATTATTTTGCTTTTACTAGTCTTCTGAGGGGACTTAAAGCTGGCATTGTCTAATCGCTTGTGCTGTTCTGAGCAGTGCTGATGCACAGTTCAGCACAGCACAAACGATCATCTCCTGTGAATGCCAGTGCTCAGCCAGCATTTAAGGTACTGTTACACACAGAGATATATTGCTTGCAACTCACTGGTTGTAGAGAAATCATGGACACATTGTTCCATTTTGTTGCCGTGTACAAATGTAACAATGTGTCCATGATTTTACTGCATCCAGTGAGCTGCAAGCAATATATCTCTGTGTGTAACGGTACCTTTAGAGAAAGTGAGTCACGAGAGTCACATGGGTCACCAGCTGACCCCTCACTGTCATGACAACCATTGCTGACATTTCTAGTGCGCTGGGGCAAACGCATACGTTCAAACATAAATGCAGTTTGCAATTGCATTTAGCATTGCATTTGCCTATAGAAAACAATGGGTGCATCAGCGCATACGTTTGAATTGCTTTGCATTGCATTAGCATTGCGCCTGTATGTGCAACCCAGTGCAAATGCAATGCAGCCAAACGCAGACAAGGGCAGATGTGAAAAGGGCCTTATATATATTTGTATATCAAAAGAAAACAAAGAAAGAGATATTCAGAAATGCAGGAAGCGTGGGAGTGCAGGAAGGTTAGTAAATAGCGCAGCAGCATTCACAGACACAAGTCTGAACTTTGTAAGGATCCGTTCTTGGTGCAGTACAAAACCGAAGACCAAATGGATTTTGCTGGAAGACATGTTAAGAAACATTGTTTCCTGTATAATGACTTGTAGATAAGGAACAGAGAGTTCGATACACCCCATGTTAGACATGAAAGAGGGCTCATTGAAAAAAATCCCCATTATTAAGGAGTGGAACTCCTAGACTTTAAAAGCATATGTAATATGTGCCAGGGCTGCCAAAAATTTAAAGGAGACACTCCAATACACCCTGGAAGACCTGTGCAGGAGGGCTTCATATTTGTGTTTTTTTTCTTTGATAGCCTTACCCTGCCTCTATTGGACCTGGTGTGTGCCTCCATTGTCTCTACTCCTTTGTTATCCAATGAACTATGACCTCTCCCGCCAGCCTAGTCACATGGGATTTTTTTCACAAATTTTTCAACTAGGGCCTTCTGATAATGCTCCATTTTAAGAACCCCCTCCTCAACAGGAAGGAGCGGTGGAAAGTTCTCCTTGTAGTATGGGTTGAGAAGGGTGAACAGCTAGTAATCAGTTTTGACAAAAATGCATCTAAATAAAGTACTCAAAAAAGGTGGTGAGGAGACATCGTACTGGGCGGCCCATTTGATCTGGTGGCAGGACTGGTGGGTAGCCATCAGACACTCCACATCATATGTATCAATGTGAATGACATCCTATGCAAACCTAACCTGTGCATAGCAAGTCACCTCCCACATGTTTTTCTAGGTTGACGGTGATTTTTATCTGCTCCATGCACCTGGGTTTGCTCTATTTAATGTGGTCTGGCTGCATCCTGCTAAGTGCTGTGCTGGTTTTTAATTATGGCTGTTGATGGTAAGTTTTTAAAGCTGCATATAAAGCAAAGGTCAAAGGAAAGAAAGCAGAACATAATGTAATTTTGAAGTAGTGGGTCTCCTAGACTCATAAAGCCTATACCCTATGTGCAAAGGCTGCCAACATTTAGAAGCAGGGACTTCCACAAATAAGAAGGAAAAGAAGTGCACACAGATTAATACCTTCGGGTTTGACGGTCACTCGGACCCCCACAATACAGACTCACCTGGTCTGGTTGTGAATGGTCACAACTCTCTTGGAAAAGCACGTATTGTCGCAGCAGGCTCCCGGCGAGAAGTAAGGATCCACTTGGAGAAAATAGAACCGGATGGATAGAAGCTGCGCTGACCACAATAAGAGTAACAGAGTAACACACACACTCTATTTATTCAGCCTACGCGTTTTGTGGCGAACAGGCCACTTTATCAGGGCATGCTCTTGTCCATCTTTCCCCCTCCCTGCACCTGTACCGTTGTATATGATATACTGGAAATAAAGAGCTGATGCCAAGGTTCATCTCGGGTGAGAGTCGTTTCTTCTGCATGGTTTTATCTATTATATAATCACGAATGGTTTTTTTGCCCCTTTTGAGTCCGCTCACGCTGCGAGTCAGCGTTGTCATGTGGATACGCCCAAAGCATTGGCCGCGCAGCGGGCATGGCGAGTCGCCTTAGCAGCGCGAAGCATTGGCCGCGAAGCGGCCATTGCGAGTCAGAGACTCGCTCTGCTAGAATCCCGATGCATGTGCATCGGGCACCCAGCTAGTATATATATATATATATATATACTCATATATATATATATATATATTCATAGAACACCTACATCACACCCGCCTCCTTGTCATGTCTGTTTTTCCGTTTGCCCATTTTAATAGCTGTCACTAAGGCCAAGTATTGCATCCAGTTTGTAGGTGCCATTGATTTCTAAGGTGCTTGGTCACATTTCTTATCCCTGCAAAAACTCTGCAGGGAAAACATACATTTATATATTGCAGGATCCCTGCAGATAGCAGATGATTGCAGGGGCTTACAGCCGCAAGACCCCCATTCATCAGCATGTCTGAAGGGGACCTATAATCTCACAAGGGTTGCCCAAAGAATACAAGCCCTTAATATAAAACTAACAGATACTGCAGCCGGTCATAATTGCAAAGATCAAACCATGGAAGACACTGTGCCTCTATGGTAACAAAATGATTGTCTCCCACAGATGGAAACATCATAAAGGCCTCCATATTTCTCTCTGCAGATGATCACTTTTGTTTATATTGTATCATGACAATAATAAGCCAATCATTTTCTATGCAGGAAATGCAACTGTTCTATTGTGATTCCATAATAGAACAAATATTATATTGAATGACGAAAATGGAAGAAATAAATAAAAAATAATAAGAAAAAAATACACTTTTGATGGAGCAATTATTAGTAGTGGCATTCTATAAAATGTATAAAATGACATCAAGATTTGAAAAAAAAAAGAAAAGAAATAAGGGATAGTAAAAATATGACATTTTAACCCTTTGAGGATCTTGCCAATTTAGATTTTATGAAAGATGTTCTTTTCTTGTTTTTCCATTCCTCATTTCGATAGTCATACATATGGTATATTTTCTATTGTTGTAGCTGCATGAGATTGTACATTAACTGCTAAATTGATTTTTATTAAATTATTTATAAAAACAAAAATATTAATTACTATGAAAAAAATATATGACAAGGCCTGACAATTGTAACACTGAGACAATTATGGAACGTATATGCTGTAGACTACATTGTTCATGGCATCTAAATTATTATTATTAATTATTATTAATATTTATTTATTTAAATGAGTAAACATACAGCATAACCACCCTCTGTAAGGCTAGGATCACACAAACATATATAAAGTCGGTACAATTTTCAGCCATAAAAATGTGACGCTTTTTTTCATACTTGTCATCCGTGTCCAATACATAGTCAGTCTGTTTTCTTTTTTTACTCAGCAGCTATAAATCATTTACAGTTCATAACCTGCAGAATTATAATATAACATTAAAAATTGGATGCTATACCGTAGCGCCGAATGGCATACGATTTTTTTCTAGCACCCAGCCAAATTCAGAGTGAAATTGCAGATTCTGTCAGTGAAAACAATTTGTAATCAGCCCTGCCCCATTGAATAACATTGGTCCAGGTGCTATCCAATCAAAAATCAGATCCGATATATTTATACCATTGTGAGCCCTAATGCATTGATGTTTTCAGGATTTCTTTAGTATTGAATAGGTGTTAGAATTATCCCCTTTACAGGTGATTAAACTAACACCTATGCAATACTAAGGAAATCCTGAAAACATGACCTGTTGGTTGGTACTGAGGACTGGACTTGAGAAACACTGCTATACAATAACCCCAAGAAAACTAGCTGCCACCACCAATCAATTACACAGTCTGATTGGATACCCATTACCATTAAGGTCTGACCTTATGAGGCTTATAGAGCAATAGGAGCAAAGCTATCACATTTTATTTATTCAAACTGAAAAGTAGGCAATGTTTATAAAAATATACAAAATATATTACAAATGGGACAAAACAATACAGTATATACATTTACATAAAAATAAATGGGATAAGAAAAAGGAAAGTACTAAACCTTTGTCAAGGAAATGGATCTATGGTGGGAAGAGCTCTAATGAAAGTTGGAACACTCCTACACAGAACTGTGTCTTTCTGCATTGAACAAAGACATCAACTCAAAATTACCGTAATATTTATTAAAGCACAGTCACTAGGGATGGGCGAATCTACTCGCTAGGACTCGTTACTCGGCGAGTAGTAAGGGACTCGCAGGACTCGGTACTCTGCGAGTTTCCCAGTGATTACTCGCACGAGTCCAATGCAAATCAATATCAATCCTAGTTTTGTCAGAAACGCTGACAAAACTAGGATTGCCATTGTTTGCATTAGACTCGTGCGAGTAATCACTGGCTACTGTGCCAGTGATAGCAGGGAAACTCGCAGATAACTGCTGTTTCTTTGCGAGCCGAGTCCAGCTGTCTTCTCTGTGCAGCTCCAGGGTCCTAGAGCCCGCCTGCTCACAGACATGATGTAGCAGTGCTGAGATTGTTCTCAGTCTGCTCATTCCCTGTGTACAGACATGAATGTCTGTGCACAGAGATGATGTAGCAGTGCTGAGATTGTTCTCAGTCTGCTCATTCCCTGTGTACAGACATGAATGTCTGTGCACAGAGATGATGTAGCAGAGCTGAGATTGTTCTCAGTCTGCTCATTCCCTGTGTACAGACATGAATGTCTGTGCACAGAGATGATGTAGCAGAGCTGAGATTGTTCTCAGTCTGCTTATTCCCTGTGCATAGACATCTATATTTATGCACAGGGGATGTAGCAGAGAGGACATCGTGTTTTGGACTGCGTCGGACGGAAGAGGATTTTTTTAATTAAAGATGGAGTCCCTAATGGCTTTTTTTTTTATTTCTAATAAAAAATTTTCCTTGTGTTGTGTTTTTTTTAAAACAATTTAATAGAAATTCATGGCGGTCATGTCTAATATTGGCGTGACCCCATAAATTTCGGGCTTAGGGCCAGCTGATAATACAAAGCTGGCCCTAACCTCTTTATTACCCAGCGTGCCACCGCTACCAGGGCCGCTGGAAGAGCGGGGTTCAGCGCCAGAGGATGGCGCTTCAATGAACGCGCCATCTTCTGGGGCGGCTGCGGGCTGCAATTTGCAGCGGGGGGTGCCCAGAAAGCTTGGGCATCCCTGCGCTGCGGATTCCAGCCCCCAGCTGCTTAGCTGTACCTGGCTAGACATAGAAATTGCGCGGAGCCCCACGCATTTTTTTTTTATTATTTCATGAATTTCAGAGTCAGAGTCTCAGAGTCAGAGTCTCAGAGTCAGAATCTCAGAATTTCATGAAATAATAAAAAAAAAATGTGTGGGGCTCCGCGCAATTGCTATGTCTAGCCAGGTACAGCTAAGCAGCTGGGGGCTGGAATCCGCAGCGCAGGGATGCCCAAGCTTTCTGGGCACCCCCCGCTGCAAATTGCAGCCTGCAGCCGCCCCAGAAGATGGCGCGTTCATTGAAGCGCCATCCTCTGGCGCTGAACCCCGCTCTTCCAGCGGCCCTGGTAGCGATGGCACGCTGGGTAATAAAGAGGTTAGGGCCAGCTTTGTATTATCAGCTGGCCCTAAGCCCGAAATTTATGGCGGTCACGCCAATATTAGACATGACCGCCATGAATTTCTATTAAATTGTTTTAAAAAAAACACAACACAAGGAAAATTTTTTATTAGAAATAAAAAAAAAAGCCATTAGGGACTCCATCTTTAATTAAAAAAATCCTCTTCCGTCCGACGCAGTCCAAAACGCGATGTCCTCTCTGCTACATCCCCTGTGCATAAATATAGATGTCTATGCACAGGGAATAAGCAGACTGAGAACAATCTCAGCTCTGCTACATCATCTCTGTGCACAGACATTCATGTCTGTACACAGGGAATGAGCAGACTGAGAACAATCTCAGCTCTGCTACATCATCTCTGTGCACAGACATTCATGTCTGTACACAGGGAATGAGCAGACTGAGAACAATCTCAGCTCTGCTACATCATCTCTGTGCACAGACATTCATGTCTGTACACAGGGAATGAGCAGACTGAGAACAATCTCAGCTCTGCTACATCATCTCTGTGCACAGACATTCATGTCTGTACACAGGGAATGAGCAGACTGAGAACAATCTCAGCACTGCTACATCAGGCAGCAGGCAGGCTCTAGGACCTTGGAGCTGTGGCAGCCAGCACACTGAGGAGACAGGACTCTTATCTGTGCGAGTTTCCCAGCGATTACAGTTGCAAAGTAAACGAGTCCAATGCAAATAAATGACAAAACTAGGATTGCTTCAGGCTGAAGCTTCCGAGACACATCTGCGATTTGTAAATCTCACACTACTCGCTATTACTCGCTTCCCCATTCATTAACATTGGACTCGCTAGACTCGCAACGAGTAGCGAGTCCTGTGCTCGGACTCGCTAGAGTCAAGCGATTCCGAGTAATTTAGGATTCGCCCATCACTAACAGTCACTCTCACATACCTCATCTTGGTGATCTCAGATGTGGCTGGTCATTAGATGTGGCTCTGGTCTATAAAATTATGAGATCCCAGACTTTTAGGATATGTTTGCCCCTGGAGGTCCTGGAGATTTTGATGCTATATTTCCTATTATGATTTTAGCTATCCATATATAGGAAATATGACATATGCAAACCCATTAATCACGCCAATGTTAATTTGGAGCTGATGCTAAAACTGCACAGTTATGTAAGAATATTCATGTTATTGCACTAGGTATCATGATTTTGAAAATGTTTCACCCATAACTGTAGGAATCGCTTTCCACAAAAATCCAAATATTCATAACTTGGCTTTGGCTGCAGTCCATCTACTGATACTCGGAAGAGTTATCTATTGAGGTGACAGAAGTGTCGTTTTTCAAATACTGTGTTAGGCACACATGGTAACTCATACAGAAAACTAGGGACCGTCTTAGAACAAACACACCTAACCCAAATGGTTACTGTACAGACAAAGGTTCCTAGCTGTGCAGTCCCTAAGTGCTCTTGTGTAGGCTGGAATACCCTAACTATAAACCGAGATAACTCAGATCTGGCTTTCTAAATGGTCATCCAGTGTTCTTTGCACCTACTTAGAAACTGGGGAGAAAGGGGAAGACCACTATACCCCTGAATCAGGAAGACATGCAGAGATAGAAAGGATCCCTGACTGAGAAAACATAAAAACACAAAAACAAAGTGAAGAAGTGAAGTACTACTGCTAGAAAGAAATGACTTGCACATCCTAGTTAAAAAGTAGCAGAAAGGAGCAGAACAGATAGAAGAAACAGCAGAGATTAATAACTTTGCTGATCTCTATCTAAGTGGCTGAAATCCAAAGGCAGTATGGCTGTAACTGCAAGTAGAATCCACAAAGAAAATCACCAGAAGCAAACATCATCCATAGAAAAGTTTAAATAGCAGCACATAAAAGGTGATAGGGCAGACTAAAGAAACAAATGAAAACACCTGATGTCCAAACAGGAATGAAACGTCACAATATTAACTAAGAACCTGGAAAGAAACAAACCGCACTTTAGCTCAAAGGGGAAAGAGTAAAATCACAACATACAAGCCTTCTTTTTTTAATCCTGAGGCATGACAGTTGCCCCCTTCTACGAAAAGCCACAGGACCCACCAAGATCCCCATTCTTTGACACTACTGACAGAACTCTCTTACCAAGCAATCTACATGCACATTTTGTACATTAACCCAGGAATTGTCCTCAAGACCATAACCTTTCCACCTAACTAGGTACTGCAGTCAGCATCTAACACATCTAGAACCCAGAACTAGCTCTACTTCATACTCCACATTGTCCTCTAAATCCATCTCAATTATGTATCTAGGATCAGGCACCTCCTGAAATCTTGTAAGAGGAGAGGAGTGGAAGGAATTAGAGATCCTTGTTGCTAATAAGTGTTGAAGTTTTACCGCTACGAGATTAAGGATTCTAATTACGGTACCTTATACAGACCAACAAATTTTGGTGCAAATTTCCTAGATTGTCCTTTGAGACATGAATTCTTTGTGGACAACAACATAGATTCCCCAACCCTAAAGGCAGCCTTCCCACGTCTGCGGTTTGCAATTCTATCTGTCCGGCCACAAGTTACTAAAAGACTTTTCTCAACTTGTCTCCAGGCCTTAATCAAGCAAGAAGAAAATTTCTCCTTCTCTGGTATAAAGAACTGTACAAGAAAAATTCCCAAAAACTGGATGAAAACTTTCACAGCAAAAACAAAAGTGAGATACCGGTAGCCGTAGAGGTGCGTTTATTGAGAGTACACTCTGCAATAAGTAGAATTCCAAATGCAATATAGCTGTAACTCCAAGAAGAATCCATAAAGAATATCACCAGCAGGAAAGATCAGCCAGGGGAAATTTTAAGTTGCTGCACCCAAAAAATGATTGGGAAGACTAAATTAGTAAATGAAAACATCTGTAGTCCGAAGAGGAGTGAAACAAGGATAACAGATAATTAGAACCCAGAAAGAAACACAACCCACTGTGGTTCAGAGGAGAAAGAAGCGAATCTCATCAGTTTGACTTAAACTTAATATTCCACTGATTGCACCGCTTATCCCTAACAATAAATTTTCAATATCCCAAAAAAATAGTACTCCCCCACTCACCTGACCAAGCATCTCAGAAGCCTACTGTCTGAACCTCCTGAAACTATTCTTTTCCCATTACCCTGTCACATGCATTCTTCTGGCTCATTTTGGCCTCAGACATCATTTAAACTCCAGAATGTCATAAAACCTGCTGCAAAGGAACAGTACATAGTGACATCAGAGGCCTAGTTGAGCTGGAAGCCAGAGTCTGGAATGATGTGATAAGGGCAAAATTACAGCAAGAAGCATCAGAGAGCAGGCAGCAGGGACAACAGAAAAGATGAGCTGTGAAAAAAGTATTATTATTTTTGATAGTTTGACTAACTATTGATGATTCAGCAAAAAGGCAGCCGCAAATGAATGCCATTTTGCTAAATTCACATGGAACAATTTGAAAGTAATCTATGTTTTAGAGAATATGTATTTTTGTAAAATTTGAGAAGTGTTCAATTCTACTTGAATATATTTGCTATGCTCTAGTATTGTCTTTACATTTCTGTTCACTTTACTTCGGGTAGAACAGTAAATTATGCTTATTTGAAAAGATATCAATGTGATATAAGTACATATACTTCCAGTATGCTGAAATTATTTACTGGATAAGTGCAGTGCAAAAAAAATGGCAAAAAGTGTACTCTGCTCTTATCAAAGATGGGAGAATCACTAGACTGTTTTAGATACATAGCATAAAAAATTACAATAATTATTTAGTCTACGATGTGATCATCCTATGTCACAGATAGTGAAGAGTGAACCTTTTGAAGTTCAGATTTGTTCGGGTTTCTAAATGGGCATATGTTTGCCAAACTGTTAGAAGAGTAGTTGGCTGAACTTTCGAACCTCATTACAATCAGTGGGAGGCAAAATCAATGGCTAAAAAACACTTTAAAAGGGACACAAACGTTATGGACAGTCACCAGGAGAAGTTCTATCCAGAGTTAACATGTGTGCTCAGAGAGCCCTGCTAAATTCACAAAACAAAAAATAAAGACACCCCAAGAATAATCTCCACATTTCAAACTTTTAGGACCAGATACCTCCAAAGTGGCATCAATTGGCCCAGAATAAAAATTGTATAATGGCCCAGCCTGCATACATAGCACAGGGTCAGGAATAGGGCCTGACCTAGCATTTAAAGGTTAATCTTTCATCAGGAACAGGGGAATGAGTGACAGGGCCATCATACATCATGCAATCGCTCGAATAAATGTTATGCTCTGCCACACTCATTGAGTACTACTAGAATAATTAGTCAGGTAGCGGCATGTATTAGCCTAGTGGGCAACTTCTTGTAACTGCTTCAATAAATTTTATGCTCCATCACACTCACATGGCACAAGTATTATATTCACAGAGTACTACAAGAAGAAGGATTCAGGTGGGTCAGTGACATGTGTAGGCATGGTGCTCAGAGAGGCCTGCTAAATTCAGGAAACAGACAAGAAGGTTACCCCAAGATCAGCCTCTATTAACAGAAGTTGTTGCTTTGCTTGAGATATGACATGCTAGTGTTTGATCAGTACAGATTTCAGTAACATTAGCAGTAGCACCTACTTCACGTACACCTCAAACACAAAGCCTACTTACCCTTTCCACCATGCCTATTCCCCTTCCCCTTTCCACCACTGCTTTGAGGCAAAAAATGCCTTTTTAAGGAAAATTGAAGAATTTGGCAATGACTGATTAGAGGCATAAATGCCTTTATAGGGGAGAGTGAAGGAATTAGCAATCACTGCTTTGAGGCCAAATATAGCCTTTTTAGGGAAAATTGAAGGATTTGGCAATCATTGTTTTAAGGCCCAAAAGAGCCTTTTTAGGTTAACATGAAGGATTTGAAAACCACTGCTTTAGGTGCAAAAAAAGCCTTTTTATGTGAAAGTGAATGATTTGGCAATCACAGCTTTGAGGCAAAACACAGCCTAGGGGAAACACAAAGATTTGGCAATCATTTGCATGCAACAAACACAGCTTTGGCAACACACACAGATTTGGTAATCACACTTGTTCTCAGCAAAAATGCCTGTGTCCAGATGGACCCTCTCACCCTCCTATTCTATCTAAAAAGCAATTGAGTAGCTCGCTATGTTTTTGTGTAGTATGGATAGAGCAGCACAGAGCGGCAGAAGCACTGTCCCTAACAGTAACACTCTGAAAATGGCGTCTATGGCAAATGGCCGCTTCTTATATCCCGAGGGACATGTGACTTAGGCAGCCAATGAAACAAGCCAGCCAATGACATAAGCTGTTGTGTCTTCAATTTGTGGATGTTTTATTCGTCAATTGGCTGCCACACAGGAAATGCAAGGAAAAAATGGATTCGGACACTACTCTGATATCTCACCATCCCTCTCCTTATCAAACATGTCCGGCCCACTATCAAACTGTCAGAAGGTAGAAGAAATGCATTACTTAAATGCAGTAATTCTTTTATTTATCTGATCAGTTAACGAACAAAGCACGTTCACTGATTTTTTTTTTTGCTTCCAATCCCAAACTGAGTCTGCAATATCTGTGCTAATTTCAAAACTGACGAACATTTTCTGGGAAAGTTCACTCATCTCTAGTCACAGATAGAAAGGCATCAAAATGTTACAAATATAGGTCACCAAAATGACATTTTGTATTTACAAAGCAGTGCGCTCTGCCATGGTCACAGATGACAAGTAACAATAAACTGCAGTACTTAATGTGCAGCTGTGGTTTCTGAAGAACTTGCAGCTTAATGAAGGTGTCTACCTCTATCTCCGCCCATCTCTTCCACACTCTCTACATAGTAGAAATCACCATGATCACCAGCTGCTATTTCCTATTTAATGGGAAACACTGTATTAACTGAAGGCAGATCATTGCTGTGAATTGAGAATATTCAGAATGGATAATCAGTCTAAAAACATCTTTGCTAGGATGTCTTACAACCCCAAATCTATAAAAGTTGAGATACTGTGTAAAATGTAAAGCAAACAAGTGTGCAATGGTTTGAAAATTTCTTTTAGCCATTTTATTTTCACAACAGAACTCATATCAAAACTTGAACGTAAAGATTTTAGAAATTGATGACAGCAAAACATCCCAAAATTATTGGGACCCCAATAAGAAAGCTGAGAAAGTAAAGGGTATCAATAAAAACAGCTGCAGTCACAAGATCGTGTATAAAAAGAACATGTTAGAGACGCAGAGTCTCTCATTAGCAAAGATGTCCTAAAAAATGTTTTGCAATGTAAAATTGCCAAGACTTTGAATGACCCATCATCTATAATACATAATCCCATCAAAATAGTCAGTAATTGTCCAGAAAGCTATATAAACAAATGATCTGACTGTTGGTCAATATTGGATGTTTGTTGAACAGCATAGCCTCAGGCTGCGCTTTATTAACGCACCACTCAAGCCAGTACCAGTTTCAGCAATGGAGTGGTGTGTCAGCTTGTTTTAGGCCCCTATTCTATAACTACCTGTCCTGCACCTTGCAAGGTTATCACTAACCATCCCTCTCTGACCTAAAACTGCCCTATAAAGCTTCCATCAAGTCTACATCGGTAGACTGGCATGGGCGGTCTCTAGGGCTCCATACTCCCTCCTCGCAGGCTCTTAGCATGCTCCACTGGATGTCATCATTCCTCATCCTGTGTTGAAATTCCTGCCTCCTTCATACAATATTAAATGCACCTGGACATCAGTTTCAGTGCGGTGCATTGTGGGGTCTTATTGGCTGTACAGGCGGCTTCAATATGCGCACTGCGTATGCGCCAGAGCCGGACCGTACAGCCTGATAAGCCCGCACAATGCACTGGACTGGAACTGACGTCCGGGTGCATGTCATACTGTATAGAGGAGGTGGGAATTTCAACACAGGACACGGAATGATGACGCCCAGGGGGACATGCTAAGAATCTGCGAGGAGGGAAGAATGGAGCCCCAGAGACCGCCCATTGCAGTCCACACCATAGATTGGATGAAAGTTATTAAATCATTTTTCAAAAGCTTTTATAGAGCAGTTTTAGGTCAGAGAACGATTAAAGGTGAGCAAGCAAGGTGCAGCGACAGGTAGTGGTAGAATAGAGGCCTAAAATGAGTTGACAGGTTTCCTTTAAATCTAAGTCACAAACTCACCTTCAGGCTGCCTTTACTGGCGCTGCTCTGGTCCTGTGGTGCCTCCTTGTGATTGCAACTTCTGACTTGCTGGAAGTAAGACGTTTTGTGACAACAAGCTCCCAATGCAGCTCTATGAGAGCCATAACTATTAAGTTGTTATGCTCCATGAAACACTGGAGGTGCCAGCAGTTCACAAATCTCCAACCAGAGCAGCAATAAAAGATTAAATCGCAGGATGGTGAGTTTCAGACAGGGGTCAGGGGACTAACAGGTAAAGCATAAAAAAAATGCAGTTGTGGTGCTTTAGCAGGTAAAGCACTGCATGAACTCAAAAATACTTATAAAAATCATTAACCCTGAACACAATTTACCCTACAATCCATAAATGCAAGTTAAAGCTCTATCATGGAAAGAAGAAGCCAAATATCAACAGAAACTAGAAACGCTAACATTTTCTCTACTCCAAAGCTCATTTAAAATGTACAGAGGTAAATTGGAAAACTGTTCTGTAATCAGTTAACTTAAAATTATTATTATTATTATTATTTATTTATGTTGCGCCATTGGTTCCATGGCGCTTTACATGTGTAAGGACGGAACAAGGGCGATAACATAAATAACGACTAATAAATCATACAGGTACATTAGGGCAGAGATCCAGTCCACAAGGGCTCACAGTCTATTTGGGATGTGTTGGAGACAGTAGGAGGGGGAGAGGTGAGATGGTGCAGTGGATTAGGTCTCAGTGTGGGTTATAGGCTTGAAAATTGTAAATTTATTATAGAAACCACAGATGGCGTGTCCGGCAGTCTCTAAAGCCCCCATCACACCTGGCGACGGGGCTGGAGATGTTGTCGGCGACTGGCGGGTGCGCGCACGTTTTTGGCACCCGCCGTCCCCCATTTACATGGGGCAACATCTCCAGCACCGCGCTGGCGAGCTGACAGGCGGCATTGCTGTCGGGGTGTCCGAAGACCCCAGAGGCGGTGCAGGACAATGGGAGCCTATGGCTCCCATCGCCTGACAGGACGCCGACGGCCGGTTACATGGGGCGATGTGTGTACATCGCCCCAGATCGGTCACCTGGTTTCAGAGCACTGCTCTGAAACCAGGCGACCTTCCAGTGGCGCCGACATCGCCCCTTTACATGAGGCGACGTAGGAGCGATGTCGCTGCCGATAGGCCACGCCCCTACATCGCCTATGCAATCGGCCTGGTGTGACGGAGCCTTAAGGGTGCGCTTACATCTGCATCTCTTGCCTCACAGAGATCTTCGGCCAGGAAAGTTTCCAAGCATCAGGCAAGTCTCATGCATTTTTTATCCCTGTAGCATGCACATGACATACTATTGTTCATTTTTAATGTTCATCTAGTATCCATTGTCATGTGTATACCATATGAAGAAAAGATAAGAGCCACTCACCGGTATAAATGTCTTCAGGTTATTAATCCAGCCAAGTTACAGGCATGGCGTGGCATGGTGAGGGGAGGGAGTGTGGAGTGCAGATGACGGGCACCGTTTCGCGGCGGGATGCCGCCTTTTCCGGTCAGGTCTTGGCGTCTGACGTCCGATCCACATCCTAAATAGGAGGGGAGCCTATACGTCTACCCCTGTTTTGTGAGATAAGTTCTCAAAATGAAAACTAAATTAGGCAAAACAATTGAAAACAAGAAGCTGTGGCTTCAGATGTGTCTTATACACCAAATAAAGATCAATATATTAAGACTCTGTATATTTCTTATCACTTTCTATCTATTACAAAGTCGAGCGTTCACTCTCTGTTTTCTGTTTAAAAACGTTGCTAAGCAACGTTGGGTTATACCATTTACAAGCACGCGCATGCGTGTAGCAGGAGAGCCAATAAGGCAAAACCGCTATGTTGTAACAACCAGTTACAAAGCAATATGCATTACCCCAGAGAGAGAAAGCAGGACTGATGCAATTCTATTTATTTTTTATTTTTTGTGTCAGCTTTAATTAAGTACTACTGTGCTTTTTATTTTTCAATGAAGAGGGGCAGAACAAGCACATTACAAAGTGGTAATTCCCATGTACATCTAACCTAGTTGTCCTTATTTTTATATAGTGCATAGTAGCAAACCTGCTCTCCTATAATGGGACATTTACTTTACCAAGATGATCCCTCTTCTATATTAGTGTCTTATTTACTGCAACTCATGTAGTCAACAAAAACAGACCTGCAAAGTAGAATATGGTTCTATAAGGACCATAGTCTATTCCAATAGAATCACCTATTCTATATAACTGAGCAGGGTGAGTCATGCTGTGGTCATGTGGGGAGCTGAAACTAGATGTTATATTAAACTGCTGCATGTCGGACTTTGTAGAACGGCAGTTATTATTTTATAAACAGGCTGATAAGTCATTTCTGTCATTCAGCCCTAGAGGACCGCATGCATCTGATTTTATAATCCAGCGGCATTCTTTTTTGAGTAGTGATTTATGCAAATCGCCGCCTTGGCGAGAGGGGATGACTTGCTCAAGCCCTGCAAATGACAGAACATTCGCATTTCCTTCATGATGTTCCCACACATGCTGAATTAAGAGGGGGAACCCAATATTCAAAGACACCGATTTCACGTGTTCCTTGAACCTCGTACATCACTGTCTGATGGTTTTGCCGATGTAGAATCTGCCACACGGGCAGGTTACTACATAGACTACCCATTTTGTTTTACAGGTTATTAGAGAATTCACTTTGTGTGTAATGCCTCCTATAGTTATTGGGTTTGAGGTAATATGATTTTTACAGAACTGACAATTCCTACACATAACATTCCCTACTGGCCTATTCATATTAAGCCACGTTTTTTCTGCTCTATTCTTTTTAGTGACCCAGTTCTTTACCAACATATCTCTCAGATTGCCACATCTTTTATAAGTTACTAGAGGGGGTCCAATAGACTGGGAAGCTTATTCCTTATCAGTCAAGATGACATGCCAATGTTTCCAAATGCTTTCTTTAATTTTGTCATACATTGGGCCAAACTGGAATGAGAAAGTAAAGCGTTTATCTTGCTTTTTCAATGCCATAGTTTGTCACTTCCAGTTTAGATTTCAAAAAGAGTAATAGGTATTTGTGTGAGCGCTGGGGAATCAACCGGCACCAAGGCTATTATGAATAGTTACCTCTCAGCTTTATTTGTACAATAAAAAGGCAGGGTCCTTTAGGCCACAACGCGTTTCTACGCTCTCCAAGAGTCTTCCTCAAGTGAATTCCACTTGAGGAAGACGCTTGGAGAGCGTAAAAAACGCGTTGTGGCCTAAAGGACCCTGCCTTTTTATTGTACAAATAAAGCCGAGAGGTAACTATTCATAATAGCCTTGGTGCCGGTTGATTCCCCAGCACTCACACAAATACCTATTACTCTTATTGAAATACATTCGTTCCTCCGTTATGCGGAGTGAGGTATGGAGCAGCTCCGGGCAATAGGACCTTGGATGACGTCCTGAACACGCCCACGGACCCACCACGTGACGACTCACATGTGAGGTGCTGGGATTAAGGATGCAGCAAAATCTTCATCATCCACAGCCGATTATTAGCCGAGGACACAGGGAGATAAACATCAATGCACTAATTCTTGTTGTGCAGACAGCACAACAAGCACAGGTGAGGTTCCCATTCAAATAACCTGCTCCCGATGACAATTACAGAGTGGCGCAACAATATTACCTTCTTTGTCACTTCCAGTTTAGAAAAAGAGCAGGGCTGCACACAGGATAAAAGTGCTCAATCCATTTAATGCATCACAGGGGTGTTACAGGTGGGGGTGCAAAGGAAGGAGGACCGGGTAGCCCCGATGGTACAACGAACGTTTCGAGCTCAGCTGGCGCTTCTGCGGGTGGAGGAAGTGTGCACCAGGAATAGAGGCTCACAGTGTGTGGGACCTGCATGAGAGGTCCCAGGGGATCCTGGAGGGCTGCTGAAGCTGACAGAGACGCACGGAGGGAGCGGTGGTGCTGGCCTTAACCTGCAAACTGTAAATGCTGTAGTTTTCTGGGACAAATCATGCATATTCTCCTTCTTTACCCTCTCTAAAGCTTTCTTTTTTGCATCCTCTATCAGTTTTTAGGATATCCCCTTACAACTAAATCATTATATAATTTTTGACATTGTTGTTGGAGTAGATCTTTATTATTATTTATCCTGGCAATTCTAAGGAATTGGCTATATGGCAGGGAGTGTTTTGTGTGCCAAGGGCGGGCACTGTTATAGTGTAGTAAAGTGTTAGTAGATGTTGGTTTTTTGTACACAGATCATACTAGTGCACCATCTTTTACTTGTATGGTGACATCCAGGAAATTTAGGGTTTTATCTCCAAAAGTATGAGTGAAGATTATATTATACTCTTTTGATTCATTGAGGTATTTTACAAAGGTATCAAAATCGTCTGCTGACCCCTCCCACACTACGAATACATCATCCACATATCTTAAATATGTTTTTATATTTTTCAAAAAGGGCTTCTTTTTAGAATACACCAAAGTATCCTCCAAGTGAGCCAAAAAGAGGTTGGCCAGCGTACAGAAAACAGGAGTACCCATCGCGGTCCCTACTTGTTGTTGGAACCAAGTATCCACAAAGGAAAAAGAATTCTGTTGTAAAATAAAATAAAGGGACTCACATACAAAATTTATCAGATTGGGGACCTGTTTCTCATCTGTGAGAATTTCTCTCACTATTTTTACCGCTAGTCCCTGGGGGATATGGGTGTAAAGGCTCTCGACATCAATTGCCGCTAGGCTATAATTGTCGCACCACGGTATTGCTTGTACCATACTAACGAATTCCTTCATATCTTTAGTATAGGAGGGGATTTTTTTAAGGGGAGGATGTAATAGCCAATCTACAAACTGCGATATAGGCTCAGTAACAGAGCCGATACCCGAAACTATGGGACGGCCGGGTGGCTTGATCAGTGATTTGTGTACTTTAGGAAGATAATACCAATATGCACGTAATGGAAACTCTGAGAAAAGCTTTTCCGCTTGATTTTTTCCCAGAATGTCATTTTCAACACACAGTGCCTACAAGTAGTATTCAACCCCCTGCAGATTTAGCTGGTTGACACATGTGGAATTAACTTAGCATTGTGACATTTGGACTGTAGATCAGCCTGGAAGTGGGAAATGCACTGCAGCCAAAAAGATTTTTTAATTTTTTTTTTTTTTTTTAAAGCTTTAAAAGTTAATTCAGAGGGTCATTTATTATTCAACCCCTCAAACCACCAGCATTCTGTTTGGTCCCCCTAAAGTATTAAGAAGTAGTTCAGACACAAAGAACAATGAGCTTCACATGTGTGGATTAATTTTCTCTTTTGCCAGCCTTTTCTGACTATTTAAGACCCTCCCCAAACTTGTGAACAGCACTCATACATGGTCAACATGGGAAAGACTAAGGAGCATTCCAAGGCCATCAGAGACAAGATCGTGGAGGGTCACAAGACTGGCAAGGGGTACAAAACCCTTTCCAAGGAGTTGGGCCTACCTGTCTCTACTGTTGGGAGCATCATCCGGAAGTGGAAGGCTTATGGAACTACTGTTAGCCTTCCACGGCCTGGACAGCCTTTGAAAGTTTCCTCCCGTGCCGAGGCCAGGCTTTTCTGAAGAGTCAAGGCTAACCCAAGGACAACAAGGAAGGAGCTCCGGGAAGATCTCATGGCAGTGTGGACATTGGTTTCAGTCAATACCATAAGTAACGTACTCCACCGCAATGGTGTGACGACCGTCCGCTGTAAGGCTGAGCTGCTGGTAAGGCAGCACCCGGAGAAACTCCGAGACCCTTAACCCCTATACAGGGATCTGGAATTATAGCGGAGCCCAGGGGGTAGCTGCCTATGGGAGCAGCAGAGCAGGGAAGGTCGCCAGGGGAAAAAATCAGGAAGCGAAGAACGTAGTCAGGAGTCCGAGTCAAAACCGAGAGGGCAGCGAAGGTACAAAATCGTCAGGCAGTAGCAGAGTCAAAAATCCAGGCAAAGGTCAAGGGCAAAACCAAGAGGGCAGCTGAGGTACAAAATCAATAGGCAGAGGCAGAGTCAGAAATCCAGGCAAGGTCAGAGACAAAACTAAACATACACTATATCACTGGGGAACCAAAACTATATCTGGCGGCCTGCAAGACAGGCTCCAATGTATTTGAAGGGCGCGGTTACCTCCCATAGGCTGGAGCTTACAGCCTGATGACCTCATCCGAACCGCCCCTAGAGCCAGGCCAGATGGAGATGCACGACTGGCTCCACCCAGCCCACCTCTGACAGAAGAACGCAGGCTGCGCCTAACGGACACCTCTGCAGGGCCCGCTCTTCTGCGACCAACACCACCCAGAGGGGAAACACAGCGGCGCTCAGCGACAGAGGCAGACGTTGCTGGAGCAGGTCCATATGAGGACAAGGCCTTCCTATCACCAGCACCACCAGACGAAGGAATCCGGCTCCTCCCAGCGGCCGAGGCAGGAACACCGGCCACCGAGTCCGATGGCGATGTGACAAATGGTCTCCGTTCCAGACGAGCCCGTAAGGTACCTTTACTTTCAAAGCGTCATGTCAAGGCTCGTCTACAGTTTGCTCATGATCACTTGGAGGACTCTGAGACAGACTGGTTCAAGGTTCTATGGTCTGATGAGACCAAGATCGAGATCTTTGGTGCCAACCACACACGTGACGTTTGGAGACTGGATGGCACTGCATACGACCCCAAGAATACCATCCCTACAGTCAAGCATGGTGGTGGCAGCATCATGATGTGGGGCTGTTTCTCAGCCAAGGGGCCTGGCCATCTGGTCCGCATCCATGGGAAGATGGATAGCACGGCCTACCTGGAGATTTTGGCAAAGAACCACCGCTCCTCCATCAAGGATCTTAAGATGGGTCGTAATTTCATCTTCCAACAAGACAACGACCCAAAGCACACAGCCAAGAAAACCAAGGCCTGGTTCAAGAGGGAAAAAATCAAGGTGATGGAGTGGCCTAGTCAGTCTCCTGACCTTAACCCAATTGAAAACTTGTGGAAGGAGCTCAAGATTAAAGTCCACATGAGACACCCAAAGAACCTAGATAACTTGGAGAAGATCTGCATGGAGGAGTGGGCCAAGATAACTCCAGAGACCTGTGCCGGCCTGATCAGGTCTTATAAAAGACGATTATTAGCTGTAATTGCAAACAAGGGTTATTCCACAAAATATTAAACCTAGGGGTTGAATAATAATTGACCCACACTTTTATGTTTAAAATTTATTAAAATTCAACTGAGCATCATAACTTTTTTGTTTGTAAGATTTATGCTTCTGTTAATAAATCCTACTCTCGTTTGCAGTTTGAAGGCTCTAACTTATTTGCATCTTATCAAACCACCTAAATCTGCAGGGGGTTGAATACTACTTGTAGGCACTGTATTTCGTCAATAATCGTTTAAGTTTGGTTTTAATGTCATTAGTTGGGTCTGATAGTAATTTTTATAGGTTCCTTCGTCATTTAATTGCCTTAAAGCCTCCTCTATGTAATCCTGTTTCTTTAAAAGGACTACCCCCACTCTTTTATCTGATTTTTGTATCACTACATCTTCCCACTGTTTTAATTCTTTAATCGCTGATATCTCTTTTTGTGTTAAATTAGATGTAGGTATAGGATAGAGTATAGATTTTACATCTCTACTGACTAACTCTGCAAAGAGGTCTATGTTATTACCCGGGGACACTGGGGGCATAAAGGTTGACTTAATACTTCCGAGGAAGGGGGTGGGGCAGGCGGAGGAAGAGGAAGACACCAAGGGGTCTTCCATGATGTTTAGTAATAGCTCAGTATCCTCTTTTACCTAAACACCCATCCTGAACAAAAAACCCCAAAGAACCTACTGTGATCTGTTTATTGGTAGGTGCTGTATATTGTGAATTTTTATTGGGGTTTTGGTTTAAATAATGCTTGTGCAAATGAATCTTCCTTGTGGCCCGATACAGATCTACCTTAAAATCTGTGGAATCAAAATTTTGTTCTACACAATAATTTAAACCTTTTTTCAGGGCTGAAATCATATCACCCGTCAGTTCTCTATCAGATAGGTTAAAGATCTGTATAGTCTCTGTTTCTTGATCATTTAGTCCCACCAAGAGACTGTCTTTCTCTTCCCGAATGTTGCTCTGTGGCTTATTCCTTCCTCTTCCCCGTCAAATCCATCTTCTAAAGGGACATGTGCAGAGGATTTCCCTGCAGAGTGTGTCTTCTTCCTCTATCCTGAGAACTATTGTCATGTGTATGTTATGCGCATGATATGCATTTTTAACATAGTGTTTTACATACGTCTGTATGTGCTATTTTGCACATTTGTCTCAAACAATGTTATTAAAGAGATGGATTAATAGATGGATGGATGGTTGGATGGATGGATGGATGGATGGATAGATAGAGCTTACCAGTCTCCCACTGCTTGCTTTCTTGGCTGCTCATTAAGCTTCATGATTATTCACTGCACTGAACTGCAATGACCAATCACAGACGCTCACTCTGTGCGTCTGTGATTTGCTGTTGCACTCAGATTGCACCCCCACAATCTTTACCGGTTTCTGTGCAAAGTTGATATATACATAAAGGTAACTTTTCTAGCAATTTCACAAGCAACTTGCTGGTTGCAGTGAAATCATGGACACATTGTTCTATTTTGTTGCCGTGTAGAAATGGAACAATGTGTCCATGATTTCACTGCAACAAGCAAGTTGCCTGTGAAATTGCTAGAAAAGTTACCATGTGTAAAGGTATCTTTAGTGTATGCCAATCAACCTGTCATCATATGTGTCTAAAATAAATAATGGGAAACAAATGCATAAAAGTCCTCCGTATAATTCATTCTCAGCACAGATAAAGCGGACAGGTGCCTGCTGTAGCCCTCAGCTATGCTAAGTATCAAATATGTGGACCCTATGCTGTTATTTTAAATTAAATAAACAATTAAAAATACCGGTGACATGGGGTCCCACCCAATTTCATACTCAGCCAAGCTAAAGCACATAGCTGGGGTTTATAATTCTCACCTTGGGGAGGCACATATTTATTGCTATTGCTCTCCCCCATAGTAAGAATAGCAGCTTGCTGTTTCTCTGGAAATTGGTGCATTCATTAGAATCACCAATTCCTGGCGCTTTACCCAAATCTTCATTATGTCCCGATGTGGTGGCATCGGGGTGATAGAAAGGGTTAAAGACAGCTGAGTATTGACAGCTTGTCATTAAGCCCAAATTGGTAATGTTACGGCATCTATGATACCTGCAGATTACCAATCCACTAGGTAAACAGTTAAAAAAACACATACAAGACAGAGAAAAATCCTTTATTCAAAATAAAACACACAGACAACCCATATTTTCCCATTTATTATCCCCAAACATACTCTCCAATGATAATGCACATTCATTGTCCTTGAACCATGTCAGATTTGCTGCATCGGAGATTGGTCAGAAAAAGAAGTAGCATCCCATCAGCGCGACCTCCAGGCATACAATGAGTGCCCCAAGAGCTGTGGCCATGTCAGTGGTGCAGTGAGTGAGGTCACCTGAGTACACAGCTGAGGTACCATGTTCAGCTGACATGATTACCATGGTACCTCAGCTGTGCCCTTAGATGACTTCTCTCACTGCACCACTTACACAGCCAAAGCTCAGAAGTCATGCAGATAGGATGCTTTTTTTCAGCATGACCTCCAATGAAGCAGAGCTGACATGCTTCAAGGACCGTCATTGTGGATTATCATCAGAGGATATATTTGGGGTTAATATGACTGTTGTCTGTGTGTTTAATTTCTAATAAAGATTTTTCTCTGTATGTGTTTGTCTTTTAACTACAGTGTCTACGGAAAGTATTCAGACCCCTTGAATTTACCAAATGGATGCAATGAAACATACAGTGAAAAATTTAAAGGGATATGAATGCTTTCCATACCCACTATATTTACTTACTGAATTGCAAATGAGAGTATCATAGACAACTGACAAATTGTGACTTATTGATAGCGGTCAATTCTCAGCTATCATTAACCTCTTCCATTACTCCATAGCCACAGCACCAGAGCATTGGCAAGAGCAGGGTAAAATGACAGGGCTGCAATTCTTGGGGAGGGGGCTAAAAACTATGAGAATAACAATCTCCAGCCATGCGCTTTATTTTGGCTGAGTATCAAATTGGGGGGAGACCCTATACCGCCTGAATTTTTAATTATTTATTTAATTTTAAAAAGTGTGGGATCCCTGCATACTCCGCGAACGATCCCTGCTCACTGCTGTGAATGGGTGAAGTCGGCTGTGATATCACTATTGAGGTGTCACACCGAACAATGCCGCAGGTTGTTTAAGTTTAATTTGACAGGTTTCCCTGCATGCAGGAAAACCTGTCAACTCCGACTTGAACAACTATCGTTGTTGAATCGTGCGTTTACACACAACGACGCAACAACTATGTCGTTTCAACATCATTCCTTACGTCACTTTTGAATGATGTCGGGAACGATGTTGAAAGGTGTAACAGGGCCTTTAAGCATGTAGTTGGAAGTGACTAGAATGCCGAAGTGAAATGACAAATGTTGGAATAATATTTTTTAGGGTTGATTGGGGAATGTATGTCAGTAACATCTAATTGGGAAAATACTATCTCCTAAAAGAGCCTCATCAGAACAAAGACACCAGAGAACAATAATGGTAAAATTGTTTTTAATATAGTGGTAAATACCCAAATATCATAGCCCCTCTATAATTGCAGTGATGCAGTATTGTCTCCCAACTCTGCTATCAAATATGATAAGAACCTGAAAAATATACCAAATTAACGGCTAAATGTATGAACCAAACTGCAAATGATGCATGGTACTTGTGCATCCACAGCTAAAAAAATAATAGCTACTAGTGTGCATGTAGTGTATTTAAATATCTCTTTAACAGGCTTGGAATAGCATCGGTAATGATACATGAATTGATCTTATGATCCATTAAAATGGTTCACAGACTTGTTCAAAGACACTAATCAATCCAGAGGCTGAGTTGCATCTGTTTACATGTGTCCCAAGAAAAAGAGTGTCAGATCTGTACAGGTCAAACAGAGCACATCTTCTCCCAGCTGAAATCGAGAGGCACAAGGTTCATGTGTGCCTCTTTCCTTTATGGACAGGCAGTTCAATACTTAGAACAAATATTTCCATTTAGTGATATACACATACATAGAGCAAGAAGACAGCTTGTGTATGTGTATATGTCTTCCCTCGAGATTGTATGTTAATTATGAAAGACCTAGATGACTGTAATAAAGTCTAGCTAAATACTATGGCTAATCATGTATTTACTATTTAGTGAAATTTTGTATCTTTTTTTAAATAATATATATTATCTCGAGATTAATTGCTTAAAAATCAATAATAAATTAAAAAAGAAAACAATATTAACTTTTGTGACATTGTAAAGCAAAGATCTAATATAATAATAATATTTATTCTAACATATTACACTATTAGCACTTTACATACATTAACATCACTGTCTCCATTAGTGCTCGCAATCTAAATATCCTACCAGTATGCCTTTGGAATGTGGGAGGAAACCAGAGTGTCCAGAGGAAACCCACGCAAACACGGGGAGAACATACAAACTCCTTGAAGATGTTATCCTTGGTGGGATTTACCCCCAGGACCCCAGCACTGCAATGCTAACCACTAAGACACCATGCCATCTGCTGTGAATTGCCTTAAGGCCATGTTACACACTACAATATCAATAACGGTATCGTTGCAACATCACCAGTTTTGTGATGTTGCAGCCATGTCAAAATGACATCGTTGCGTGTGACACCTATCAACGACCAACGATAAGTTTGTTGATCATTGATCGTGAAAGAATGGCCAGGACCATTAATTTATCGTTGGTCTCCCGCTGAGCAGCCAGCATCGGCGTGACAGCGAGAGACCAATGATAAATGACCTCCCAGTGCATGCTGTGAGGCTGGTAACCAGGGTAAACGTCGGGTAACTAAGCGCAGCGCTGTGCTTAGGCCCCTTCACACTGCATGACTTCACTGATCAGTGTCCATCAGTGTTTGGGTGCCAAAACCAGGAGTGTCTCCAAAACTCAGAACAGGTGTCAATCTTTCAATTCTAGTTTTTCTCTGCAAGCTTCACTCCTGGTTTTGGCACGCAAACACTGATGGACACTGATCAGTGAAATCATGCAGTGTGAAGGGGGCCTTAGTTACCCAATATGTACTTTGGTTACCAGCGTTCTCGCTGGACCCTGATCGCTGTTGACTCTGCCTGTGTTACAGCTCACCAGCGATCACAAAACGATGTCGCAGCGATCAGAGCCACGCCGGATCGTTGGTCGGATCGCTGGGACATCGTACTGTGTAACCCGGCCTTTAGAGTCACGTTTTGTGAAGTTCGCAGGTGGCAGCATATTCTAACAATTTGCAATTTAATTCATGTGGATTTCTAAAATTATGCTCAGTGTCATTTCACAAATTGTGGAAGTTTGCATCATCCTGAAGGCTTCCTCAAAATTTGAGATGAGCGACCCGGACTTCAATGTTCAGTGTTTCTACCAAAAACAGACTTTACAAACATTTTCAGTGTAAAGTATAGCGTTTAGGTGCAGGGTTTGGGTGCTTCCATATGCAAACCACTTGAGCGAGCATCGTGGTGCTTGGGTATATGGTGCTCAACCCAGTGCAAACCAATTGAATTGTTTGATCAGCTCGCACTGGGGAGAATTCAGCGTTATCAGATGTAGTGTGTACCTAAACAAGAAAATGACAAAACCCTGCCCTCCCTTCCTCCCTCCCCCAGAAGTGCTTTGTGTATGGCTGGCTAAATGTTGGCGGAGAGCCGAACTACCCAATCAGTGGCTTCCAATAAGATTCAGGTCAAATTTGTGTCCTGAACAAAACTTTTTAAAAAGTCCAGCTGAACCCAGGGTCCGCTCATCTTTACTCATAATGTCTTGCAGCAATTACATTACATGATCTAGTACAGCCAATCAGGACAAACTATCAAAGTGATTTTAACATATGAGGGGGGGGAAAGAAGTGGCCATATTTGAGCTTTACGGCCAAAGGAAAGAAGATCATTGGGCACAGGACATCATTAGTGATCAGAATATAAAGGTCTAAAGAGAGAGTGGTGTGCTACTTCAGCCCTGAAGACCATAACAAATGGAAGTAGTGTCTAGTCAATCTCTGAATTATAATTCACAGATTCAAGTGATAGGAAGGTGCAGGACCAGCAGTCAATGTCACCTTAATTAACCCCTTCACCCTCAGGCGATGTTCTGTTTATCGCTGTTTCCTCCCCTTCTTCCAAGAGCCATACCTTTTTTATTCTCCATCAATATAGCCATAAGAGTGATTCTTTATGGGACACATTGTACTTTTGAATGATATCCTTCATTTCATCATATAGTGTACTGGAAAACGGGAAAAAAATTCAAAGTGTGGTAAAATTGCAAAAAAGTGAAATCCCAGAATGGTTTGTTTTTTTTATTCATCACATTCACTTCATGGTCAAACTGATGTGTCGATATGATGCCTCAGATTGGTATGAGTTTGTAGATACCAAACATGTATACTTTTACTTTTATCTATTAAACATTCAGAATTTGTAAACAAAAAAAAAAAAGAATAGTTCTCTTGGCACCATTTTTCTTGTAGTGTTCTCATTTTTTGGGATCTGGGGATGTATGATGGCTTATTTTCTGCATCTCAATCTGATATTTTTAAATTCACCGCTTTGTGGTAGATGTGCTTTTTTGGTTGCCTATCATTGCATTTTATTGCAATGTTGCAGCAATCATACAGCATAATTTTGGTGTTTTTCCATTTTTTTCCATTACGCAGTGTACAGATCTAATTAATTGATTTTATATTTTGATAGATCAGGCATTTCTGCATTTTTTAATAGTTTTATTTTCAATGCGGCTAAAGGGGGGTGATTTGATCTTTTATTTTTTCATCTTTGTTCATATTTGTAAAAACATTTACTTTCCCTTTTACTTTGTTTTACATGCCCCCTTAGGGCACCTCAACACTGCTGTGTCTATTTGCTTGTGGTATGTAGATCCGTGACGACCAGGGCTCTGCACAGCACAAATGATAACCTCCTGTGAATGCAGGCGCCCACCGGACATCCACAGGAAGTGAGTCATGACGGCATCAGTGGTCCTCCTCATCCTTTCTTTATTTTTATTTGGATAAAAGGGGGTCATTTGAACTTTTATGTTTTTTTATTTTTTCCATATTTTTAACACATTTTTTTTTCACTTTTTACTGGACTTGTTAGTCCTCTTAGGCAGTGGCATAACTTGAAGCTTATACGCCCTGATACAGAAGCTCCAGGGGGGCCCCCAATTATTGCAAATCTTTAATAGCAATAGTCTTCTTCTATAGGCCAAAGGGACTTTTTGGGCCTCCTAGGATCAAGTGCCCATGTACAATTACAAACTCTACACCTGTCGTAGTTATGCTCCTGCGCTTAGAAGACTATAATCTGCCATTCCCTGGCCTTACACATACCATCCGTTTTTGGCTTAAATCCGTTTTTAGGATCATTTTGGTCATTTTTTTTTAAAGTCCAAAAACGCACATGCGTTAACGCATGTGTGTGTGTGTTTTTCAAAAACACATGCCTTTTTGTGCAGCATCCCAGGCAACTTGTCCCCCAGCACTTGAGTAGCCCTGTACCCCGAGATAATACACTTAGAAAACTTACATGCTGCAGCCATTAAGGAGGTGGCTAGGGGCAGGAGCCGAAGGGCAGATTCACACCCCCTGCATGTTTAATCTGCCCACCGCTGCCAATCATTTTCTCACTCTTCAGCAGCATTAAATAGAGGTTTTTTTTTCAGAACTTGCCGTTTGGCCCCGCCCCCTAAGAAAACGGCATGTTCTGAAAAAAAAACCCTCTGTTTAATGCTGCTGAAGAGGGAGAGAATGATTGCCAGCGGTGGGCAGATTAAACATGGAGGGGGTGTGAATATGCCCTTCGGCTCCTGCCCCTAGCCACCTCCTTAATGGCTGCAGCAAGTAAGTTTTCTAAGTGCATTATCTCGGGGCACAGGGCTGCTCAAGTGCTGGGTGACCCCTTGCCTGGATGCTGCAGACATGCTGCATCCAGTGCTGTAATTAGATCACCATGCCTGGTTTGGTGACAGGTCCTCTTTAAGTTTATGATGGGAGACATGTAAATGCTACACTAATAGTATTGGTGGGCTGTAGTTGCATTAATGTTTTTAGCCGTCATGTGCACCTGACCTAGTATTTCTGTTGATTACATATTTTTCCAGGGATAGAAAATGAGGTTAAACATTTTTGTAATCTTTATACCTGTGTCCAAGATTTATGGTACAGGGTGTTCATAAAGTAACTATGTACTGGTAACACTTTCCAGTTGGTAATGTGGAAACTAGAGGGTATGCTGGAAGTGCTGCCACTTAACAAGGTCGCTACTGCAGTGCCACACACTGTTTTCCACAGTCCTCACAACTGTTCTACAATCTCGCTGGACCAGCGGACAAATATACTGTATATTAGTACTTATAACAACACCACACTGCACTGCATAGTTACTTTATGAACACCCTGTAAAACAAAAAATATCACTAGCAATGGACATGATAGTGTGGCTCAAAATGTGGCCATTGCAGCAGCACCATCAGCACTTGCAGCACTAGCTGATTTAGCAGTAACAATATCAAACACAAGTCACAATTGGTCCCTTTGAATCTAGCAAGTGAATTAGAAGAAAAGAAGCAGAGGGCGTAACGGCATATATGTCATGTTTCAAATGCCTGATGAAGGACTCAGTAAATTCATAAATACATTGTAGTAATTTTAGTAAATGAATTGTTTTACTGGACATCACTCCTTGTAATTTTTCACTATTCTGAGAGATAGCAATGAACAAGGTTTTTGTGGCGCCCCTCTGAAGCTACAGAGTCTGTATCCAAAACCACAAAATCCCAATCACAGCCACCCTAGCACTAGGGACTGTATATTCAGTACGTCCCAAGGGGTGGAGCTTAGCTGAGTGGGAGACGTGACACAAATGACAGTTGACAGCAGTCAGTCAGACGGTGTGAAGAGAGCAGAAGGGATGGACGCAGATCAACCTGCGGCTCTGACAGGAGGATATCTCAAAATTAAAGAGGTAACCCAGAGAAGAAAGGAGCACTCCAGGACTGGTCGGAGATGTCTGGAGTGCTCAGGTCATCTCGGTACACCGGAACTGAGGCGGTTTGTTAAGGTGTATCCCAAACTGCTGACAGGCAGACTGTGGGCCTTATCAAAAAGGTGCCACGGCACCTATCAAAGTAGTCCAACCTCTGTCCCAGGGGGGTGGAGCTTGGCTGAGCGGGAGATGTGACGTAAGTGATAGTTTACAGCAGTCAGTCAGACAGTGTGAGGAGAGCAGAACGAACGGACGCAGATCAACCTGCGGCTCTGACAGGAGGGTATCTCAAAATTAAAGAGGTAACCCAGACAAGAAAGGAGCACTCCAGGACTGGTCAGAGCCATCTGGAGTGCTCAGGTCATCTCGGTACTCCAGAACCAAAGCGGTTTGTTAAGGTGTATCCCAAACTGGTAACCGGTAGGCTGTGGGCCTTATCAAGAAGGTGCCATAGCACTCATCAAAGCAGTCCAACCTCTGTCCCAAAGCTGGGTTCAAGACGCTGACAAGTAAGAGAGACTTTAAGTAACAGACTTGGGGACCAGAAACCAGACTCTAGAGTGGGAGTGTAGAGAGCCAACAGAGCCATAGAGAATTCGACCAAGAGAAGCATTTGAGAGACACTTCTGACAGACTCTGTGGCAAACCCCAAAGTCTGTGACAACAAATTCCCTGGCAAACTAGACTGTACCGTGTACCTATTGATCCATCTGGTACCAGTAAAGAACTGTTTGAGCTTATCTGGTTTCTGTATCAGTTATTTATCGTCTGAAGGGCCTCTACAGCCCCACAGAGCCAAGGACTACTACTCCCCTCATCCACCCTGCTGCAATGAGATAAAGCTCTGCCTGTGGGGAGCTGTACTACCCAAAGCTGCATCACCACCACCTCAGCGGCCGATAACCACATTACCAGGTACCACAGGTGGCGTCACATATAATAATCCCCCATCCTAAATAGTTTTCCCCTCAGCCATTGAGTGTCCAGGGCACGGGACTGGAATCCGGCCAGACGTGATCCCCACTGAAGTAGCAACCTGTCCCGGTATCCGAGTACCCCCTACCCTGTCGACCTACTCATTTCCATTTTTGCATTTACACACCCCTCATCTCTCAGCAGGATGATGTAGCCTCTGACAGTGACACTGTCAGCTTGAGGGTAGAGGAACACTGGCATAAGGCATCCGATGCGAGAACATGCGTTATGCTAATGACCCTCGACTCAGGCTCTGGTGCGAGCGTGAGATGAGTGTCATGCAACTGTGATCTGATCCTGTGATCAGATCACTGCTGCGGAGGAGAGAGGGAGAATAATCTCCCTTCTCCTTCACGTTTGTCAGTGCAGTGCGATATTTGAATTGCACCCATAGACTTTTATGGGTGCGAGTGATCCAAGACTCGCATACAATCGCAGCATGCTGACGTTAGTTTTTTTATTTTCCTCGCTCCATATAGAAGCGAGGAAAAACTCGCAGATCTGTGCTGCACAATTGATTGATGTTGGTCTGAGTACAATGCAAGATTATCTTGCTTTGCACTTGCGCCTGTTTGATGCAAGCGTAGCTTTACCCTGAGTCAGTGTTCTGCTCAGTAGTTATGAGCGGATTTAAAAAAAATAAAATTCCATAATTGAAATTGCAGTGAATTCAGACCATAAAGCAAAATAAATGTAAGATGTAAAACACAGAAACAAAATAACACTCAACTAATAGCACACCTCGCTGGATGATCCCCCTGTTTTCTGTCTGCCATCCGGTCCTCAGGGTTTTTCACTGTAGACCAGAACTTTTATCTATAGAGAGACCTCTGAGGTCACTACATGCTGAAAGGTAACAGCTCAGGTCATGATATAATGACCTCCCAACCTCATGATTCTATAACATATGATGTTGTTTACAGGGGATATTTTAATTCTGTCAGTGATACCAATAACTATTTTGCCCCTAGGCCCCTTTCACATCAGCGTTTTTTTTCAAATCGTGGCAGATGCGGTGAAAAAAACACATCTGCCGCAATTAACGCATAACCGACACACTTGCGGCACAGTTGCGGCAAGCCCCATGCAATGTCTATGGGGCTTGCGGTAAGGGTGTGGCAAGTGCGGTTTCGGCACTTGCGGCAGGTGCGGCCGCAAAAAAACTGCAGTCAGCAGCGTTTTTTTTCGCGGCCGCACCTGCCGCAAGTGCCGAAACCGCACTTGCCGCATCTGCAGCACCCTTACCGCAAGCCCCATAGACATTGCATGGGGCTTGCCGCAACTGTGCCGCAAGTGTGTCGGTTATGCGTTAATCGCGGCAGATGCGTTTTTTTCACCGCATCTGCCGCGATTTGAAAAAAACGCTGATGTGAAAGGGGCCTTAGTCCCATAACCTACAGCACCCTGAAGGATAAGTAAAATATTGAACACCTTCTTCCAAATGCTTTATTAGGCTGCCTTCAGATTTGCAGATGCCTCCGCAGCGATTTGCGGAGGCATCTGCAAGCATCTGCATGCAGACGGCAGCCCCTATGTTTATAATGGAGCGCACGGCGGTCTGCAGATGCTTGCAGATGCCTCCGCAAAACGCTGCGGAGACATCTGCAAATCTGAAGGCAGCCTTATAAGAGCTGAATAGGCAGCTATTGTGTTTGGATAACGTGGGGCTAAATGAGATCAAGGACATGATTCATATGCTTGGCTGTGTTGAGGGCCCTAACAGCTGCAATGATCATACAGACAGTTATAGATGCACTCTGAAAAAGGGGAAATCTTAAAATGAGATTCAGGTGGTGGGCCATTGAGCTCATTGAGCTCAGGAAATGTTTTACACATTGGTAACTGTCAGCCAAGTTAGGAATGATGGTAGTGTTGATGATTCCGTGGTGGACAAACTTTGGAGACAAGTAGAGGTGGATGGTGATATCGTCATAGAGAAAGGGTGTTGGCCTTGGCGTAACACAGGTTAGATGATTACATTTAAAAAGCAAGGTAAAATCTGCTACTTCTGCAGTGGTATAGGGTGCAGGTGATAACGCAAGTGCTTTGAGCCTGAAAGCTCTGGTCGGGGTGGTGGTGTAGAGTCAAACATGCAGGCATCTTGGTTGTGGCAGTTCTTTTGTATTTCAATAACAGATTAATATTTGGCAGTCTGCAGGATTTATAGAATGAAAACTAGCTGTGGGTGTCTGTTTGCATAAACTAGGAACTACGGCTCTCCATCAACACATAAAGCAAAATTACCTGCCTGATCACTTGAGAAAAGTAAACTGGCCAGCAATAAATGCAATCTGCTAGAAATTGATGCTGCATATATTGGAGCATGTTATGTTACTAAGCAGTGAAGAGTGTTGACAGAATATATAATTCTGCAGTCAAAACAGAATGTGGGTTACTTAAAGGAAGTATCACAACTACAGTACGATGGACTGCAATGCAAAGTTAGGATCTGGCCCCTCCCCTCCCTGCATGCACGCACATTGGTCAGATGTATGGGCCCCTGTAATGTCCTAATTCCTAAAAAAAAACCTATGTATTACACCCTGTCCACCTACATTATATATTGATGTACACTATCCTTGTATATCTTTCCCCCATCCTGGCATATAAGTCCATCATCCTGAAGTACATGGTCTGTATGAGCCCATCCTGGTATATATGGGTCCATTCTGGTATACATGTCCATATTTTCTCCATTCTGGTATTTTTGTCCTCATCCTGTTATTTATGTCCTCATCTTGCTATATATGGATCCATCCTGCTATAAATGGTCCCCATTCTGTTATATATGGTCTCCATCCTGCTCTACACTGTGTGCAGAATTATTAGGCAAGTTGTATTGTAGAGGATTATTTTTATTATTGATCAACAACTATGTTCTCAATCAACCCAAAAGACTCATAAATATCAAAGCTTAATATTTTTGGAAGTTGGAGTGGGTTTTTTTTAGATTTGGTTATCTTAGGAGGATATCTTTTTGTGCAGGTAACTATTACTGTGCAGAATTATTAGGCAGCTTAATAAAAAACAAACATATTCCCATCTCACTTGTTTATTTTCACCAGGTAAACTAATATAACTGCACAAAATTTACAAAACAACATTTCTGACATGCAAAAACAAAACTCAAAAAAATGAGTGACCAATATAGCCACCTTTCTTTATGATGACACTCAGCAGCCTCCATCCATAGATTCTGTCAGTTTCTTGATCTGTTTATGATCAACATTGCGTGCAGCAGCCACCACAGCCTCCCAGACACAGAGGTGTACCCTGTAGATCTCACATTTTAGGAGGGACCACAGGTTCTCTATGGGGTTCAGATCAGGTGAACAATGGGGCCATGTCATTATTATTTCTTCTTTTAGACCTTTACTGGCCAGCCACGCTGTGGAGTAGTTGGATGCATGTGATGGAGCATTGTCCTGCATGAAAATTATGTTTTTCTTGAACGATACCGACTTCTCCCTGTACCACTGCTTGAAGAAGTTGTCTTCCAGAAACTGGCAGTAGGTCCGGGAGTTGAGCTTCACTCCATCCTCAACCCGAGAAGGTCCCACAAGTTCTTTGTCCTTTACTGATCCAGCCTCTGGCCCATCCATCTGGCCCCTGAGGAGTCACTCTCATTTCATAAGTCCAATAAGCCTTTGAAAAATCAGTCTTAAGATATTTCTTGGCCCAGTCTTGACGTTTTATCTTATGTTTCTTGTTCAAAGGTGGTTGGTTTTCAGCCTGTCTTACCTTGGCCATGTCCCTGAGTATGCAAAACAAAAAGAAAGAGGGGCGCAAATGTGTAGGATCCCCTTATTAAAAACGTCTAAGTGGCGTGGGTAGGTGGCCACTCACCTTATCGGGTTGTGCAAGTGTTGCACAACCCGGTTTACCAGCTTCCGCCGCTGGCGGTATGTGCGCTGCCTCTCCGCTCTCCTCTCTCCTGGTCCTCGGAACAGGACCTATCTGGTCACGTGACTGTGAAACTGTTTTATACAGTTGAAACACGTAGTGAAGCTGTGAGTGGAGCTAAGAATAATAAAAGGTTTGCCATTTATTAAAACATCTTACATGTCTGCTTGATCCTTAGAGCGCTCCTAATCAGACTGCCATTACTATTTTTTGCATGTCTCTGAGTATGTGTGCTTTTTTGATACTCCAGTAATGTTGCAGCTCTGAAATATGGCAAAACTGGTGACAAATGGCATCTTGGCAGCTTCACACTTGATTTTCCTCAATTCATGAGCAGTTACTTTGCGTCTTTTTTGCCCAACGCGCTTCTTGCGACCCTCTTGGCTATTTGCCATGAAACGCTTGATTGTTCGGTGATCACGCTTCAAAAGTTTGGCAATTTCAAGACTGCTGCATCCCTCTGCAAGACATCTCACAATTTTGGACTTTTCAGACCCCGTCAAATCTCTCTTCTGACCAATTTTTCCAAAGGAAAGGAAGTTGCCTAATAATTAAGCACACCTTATATAGGGTGTTGATGTCATCAGACCACACCCCTCCTCATTACAGAGATGCACATCACCTGATTTATTTAATTGGTAGTTGGCTCTCAAGCCTATACAGCTTGGAGTAGGACAACATGTATAAAAAGTATCATGTGATCAAAATACTCATTTGCTTAATAATCCTGCACACAGTGTATATGTCCTCATCCTGCTATATATGGGTCTATCTTGCTATATATGGTCCCCATCCTGGTATGTATGTTCCCCATCCTGCTATGTCTGTCCCCATCCTGTTTGCATGATCCCCATCCTGGTATATAAGGCCCCATCCTTACATATATGATCTCAATCCTGGTTTACATGGCCCCATCCTTGGATATATGTAGGACTAGATGAAGGGCTGCAGTGAAGCGAAATGAGTATTCTTTTAATATCACATTGTCACTGTACTCATTGGTTTGTACAGACCTTAGTGTATTGTAAGTAGCATTCAATTTGCATCAAATACATTTGATGTACCGTAAATTTAAACTCAAGATCAAAATGGGCAGAAGTGCCAAATTTTGTCAGCTTTGGTTATCAATTTCTATTAAAATCATATCGTCCATTTTGGGATTCTGTATGTTGATTAACAAAGAACAAAAGTTAAGAAGAGAAACATTAATTTTGCAGGAAGACATTGCAGGAAATCTGATGTTTCTATAAGTGAGGATTACCAAGTTTATAAAAAATAAAATATAGAAATAGATTCTGGAATTGATTTCTAAACATTTTTGCAAAGAAAACGGGCAGGACCAGGCAACCCTTTTAATGTCATAGCTTAAAGAGGACCTGTCAGCCCCTGCTGCATGGCAAAATTCAGCACTGAATGCAGCATGTCTCCTGCATCCAGGAAAAGGCTCCCCCATGTTTCTAACCCCACTGTAAGCTTTAAAAATGACATTAGAAAACCTATAGTTAAATAGTCTAAAGGGTGGGATCTCATTAAGAGGTCTTCACTGCTGGCACAGTCCTCCAGCCTCCTCCTTGTGTATTCCACCCCCTTCTATGTCTCTGCGCTGCCTCCTGTTCTGCTGGCTCTGCCCTCCTCCTCTCCTGCTCTCTGTCTTTCAACCTGCTGCACAGAGCCTAGTCAGAGCAACTGCAAAGCATTTGGCCTGACGTCAGCGCCAGGTTCCCGCCCTGTTTATGCTTTATTCAGAGAGCAGGGAGGGAATCTGCCGCTGACATAAGGCCAAATGATTTGCTTTGCTTCCCACCCAACTAATGCTCAGTTGTATGTCTCCCATTAGAAAATAGAGTGCAAAGAAGAACTATTTCATATTTTAAACATTAGTATTAAACATGTCATTCATTTAAGTTCCACAGGGATATGGCAATGGTACATGATACACTATAAAGGAAAGAGCTCAAATAGGGTCTTAGCTCAATAAAATAGAAAGAAAAGGTATAGAAGACCTAACAATGGGCAGCATAGGTGGCAGACAAAGTAAGGAGTACTGCTTTTTTTAACTGTTTGTTTGGCACTCCACAATTTAGCAAAATGCCAGGTTGACAATACAAATTCAATTCAATTAGAATAATTTACTGTCTCTAGAGACAAATTAACCTATTTTATGATAAGTAGTAGTTCAGAACTTCTTCTATAAGTTTAAAATTTCTATAAAAAATTAAAGTTGTGTCTGATAGGCCCTCATATCTTCAGTGTGACAATTTTCGAAAGAATGCTTTGTTCTTATTTTTGTGCTAATTAAAAATTAAATTCTGAAATTGTACAAAAGAAATATCTTAAGATATTTCTTTTGAGCTGCATTCTTTTACCTACATTTTTAACTCTTTTTCTCTACAAAAAGATGTATACCATATTTTTCGCATTATAAGACGCACTTTTGTTCCCCCAAATTTTGGGGGAAAGTGGGGGGTGCGTCTTATAATGTGCAAAAATACTGTTCTGCAGTGGGAGAGGGGGGGGGGCTGTGGAGCGGTGTCCGGGAGCTGTCAGGAGGCTGCAGCAGCAGCGCCGTGGTTACATGCGGCCGCTCATTATCTCCTGTAATATGCACTGCTTTCCGCTGTCAATCACCAGCGGGAGCAGCCCATGTTACAGGAGTGGGACTGCAGCCTATCCCTGGGAGCATGATCATACTCACTGCTCTCCTTGCTCCCTCGCCTTCTGCGTCATCCCTGCTGTCTTTGCCGGCATCCAGGTCCTGTGAGCGTCGCTGCAGAGTGACATCATCACCTGCGCGCTGCTCACAGGACCGGAATGCCGACACAGCACAGAGAGCAGGGATGGCGCAGACGGTGAGGGAGCGAGGAGAGGGCTGAGTATGATTGTTTCTTATTTTACTTGTGCGGCAGCATGGGGGACAGTGTGCCAACCTTATGGGGCCAGTGTGCCAGTCTTATGGGCACAGTGTGCCAGCCTTATGGAGACAGTGTGCCAGCCTTATGGAGACAGTGTGCCATCCTTATGGGGACAGTGTGCCAGCCTTATGGGCACAGTGTGCCAGCCTTATGGGAACAGTGTGCCAGCATTATGGAGACAGTGTGCCAGCCTTATGGGGACAGTGTGCCAGCATAATGGAGACAGTGTGCCAGCATTATGGAGACAGTGTGTCAGCTTTATGGGAACAGTATGCCAGCCTTATGGGGACAGGGTGCCATCATTATGGGGACAAGGTGCCAGCATTATAGGGACAGTGTGCCAGCCTTATGGGGACAGTGTGCCAGCCTTATGGGCACAATGTGCCAGCCTTATGGGAGCAGTGTGCCACCCTTATGGGGACAGTGTGCCAGCATTATGGAGACAGTGTGCGAGCCTTATGAGGACAGTGTGCCAGCATTATGGAGACAGTGTGTCAGCCTTATGGGGACAGTGAGCCAGCCTTATGGGGACAGTGTGCCAGCATTGAGGGATGGGCAGTGCCAGCATGAAGACTATGTGTACCAGCCTGGGGGATATATATACTAGGTTGGAGGACATATATACTGATTGTAAGACGGACACTGGCACTATAAGGCGAACCCCATTTAACATTAAAAATGATTTTTTCCTCTTTTCCGTCATCAAATGTGGGTGTGCGTCTTATAATCCAGTGTGTCTTATAAAGCGAAAAATACGGTAATTTAACTGAGTTTAAAATGAATTTCAATCTACTACTTATAATTATGGTGAGGAGTGAGACAAAAAATGAATTAAAGAAAGAATTAATTAAGCAAAAAAAAAAATATTTAAGAGAGAAATTAATTTAAAAAAGTCAACACAATAATGTATTTTAAAGAACATGTGCTATATCGGATTTTTTAATGGAAATTTTTTTTTCTCTAGTTTTTTAAACAATTAAATAAATAGAATTTTGAAAATTAAGCTAAAAGCAACAAAAAACATAATGAAAAAATGGATTTATGTACATATAAATATACTATTCACTATCCCTCATGCAATGCCATCAGGAAAGCATGTAATTGGCTCTAAATTATTTTCAGCAGCAGGGAAACCACCCAACCCTACAGCCAATGTCATTAAGAACCATCTGTAGCATAAAAAAGAACAAAGAACAAAGAGTTCTGGAAGTGACGGTGCGGCCCCCACAGAGCTCTGACCTCAACATCATCGAATCTGGGATTGCATAAAAAAGCAGATTTTCATTATGCCTATAACTCCAGAAAATCTGTGGTTACTTCTTTAAGATGTTTGGAACAAACAAAATTCCAAGTTTTTTCAAAAACTATGTACGAGAAGGGATTTTAGAAGAATTGATGCTTTCATGTTGTTTTGACGGCAAAAGGTGGTAACACAAAATGCCATTTGATTTAGATTTCTCTTTTGTTTATTCACGTTTATAAAAAAAATAAGCAAAACTTATATCTGACCACACTCTCAATTGAAAACTGCATCAAAGCATCAACTCTTTTAGTTTGGCAGTTTCACACCACGGCAAGATCAGGTCCGGGGCTGTCCGGGGTAAACCTGATAGCCCCGTACCCGATTTTGCACTAATGCAACCCTATGGGGCCGGATGGAGCCGGATGGCAAATTCAGATTTTTCTCACTGGCACAAAAACGTTGCTTGCAGCGTTTTTGTGTCAGAGGTAAAAATCGGACAAAATCAGATCCTTGGATCCTTCCAGATCCGGCACGATCCCCTAACATGGGGGTCTATGGTACCGGATCCGACATAAAATCAGATCCGGGAGCCGGACGCTGGGTGCTAGAGTTTAGCAACGAGCACTGCTAAACTTCAGCACCATGAGCTGTCCCCTGCAGAGATTTCAAGACTGTGGCTAGCTCCCCGCTCCAGCGATCCCGACAGTGATAACGACCTGCCGGGATCACTGGAGCGTCGTTACCTGGTCAATGGGGAGCTGTCAAACAGACAGATCTCCCCAGTGATCAGGGGCATGGGAGCCACCTCCCACATCGCTGAAGCCGATGATACAGTATCCTCCCAGCTTAGCGCTGCCTGTAAGCAGGGAGGACGCTGGTAACTATGATAAACTGCGGGTATCTAGGCAGCTCATGCTGCCTAGATACCCACTGTTTATCATAGTTACCAGCGTCCTCCCTGCTTACAGGCAGCGCTAAGCACCCTGGTAACTATGATAAACTGCGGATATCTAGGCAGCTCATGCTGCCTAGATACCCACTGTTTATCATAGTTACCAGCGTCCTCCCTGCTTACAGGCAGCGCTAAGCTGGGAGGACGCTGGTAACTATGATAAACACTGGGTATCCAGGCAGTGCGCGCTGCCTGGATACCCGGTGTTTACCCGGTGTTTACCATGGTTACCAGCCAGTGAGGTCACTGATCGCTGGTTTCTCGCTGTCACACGCAGCGATGTGTGCTGACCAGCGGGAAACCAATGATCAAAAAATTACCCAGAGCACATTGCAACAATCAGCGACATCACAGCAGGGGCCTGATCGCTGCTAAGTGTCACACATAACGACATCGCTGGAGAGATCGTTGTAACATCACAGTTACAATGATCTCTCTAACGATATTGTTATGTGTGACTGGGCCTTAAGTTTGGTGCTAATTTTCATTAAATTAAGCTGAATATTTGTTTATGATTAACTCCTTGCCGACACAGGTCATTGTACAAAGTCCTGGGCAGTTAAGGGGGCTTTGATGTGAGCTCCGACGCTCACATCAAAGCGCCGACATCTCAGCTGATCTCATCAGCTGAGATGTCGGGATACCAGCGCCGATCGGATCTGGGATCCGATCGGCGCTGTTAACTCCTTGGTTTCTGCTGTCAATCTCTGATAGCGGGATACAAGGCGGCCTGCTCCAGATATCCCAAGACAGTATTGCGGGATCTCCAGCGCTCACATGACAGCCCGGGGTCCTGGCTAGACCCCGGATGCTGTCAGTGCGCAGTTACATGTAGTGGTTGGCAGGCGCTACCAACCACAACAGGTCCGCGATTCTGGGAGATACAGATGAGCTGCAGTTCATCTGTATCTCCCAGAAGCGATCAGACTGTGCAGCAAGGTGCCTCTTAAAGGGGCAGTGTAAAAAAAGAATGAATTGATTAATAAAGTTTTTAAAAACCTGTAAAAAAAATAAACGTTCAAATCACCCCCCATTTGCCCCAATCACAATAAAAGTATTAAAAATTTTTAAAAAATACACGTTTGGTATCGCTGCGTTCAGAATCGCCCGATCTATCATGCTATTAAACCGTTAATGAGAGCCGTAAACTCCGTAACGGAAAAAATGGTCCAAACGCCAAAATTCTGTTTTATTGGTCGCCGCAACATTGCTATAAAATGCAATAGCAGGCGATCAAAACTGCGGATCACCCCACATATGGTATTATTAGAAACGTTAGCTCAAGATGCAAAAAATAAGCCATCACATAGCCCCAGATCCCTAAAAATGAGGGCGCTACAGGTCGCAGAACATGGTACAAAAACACAGTTTTTGTTTTTTTGCAAACTTCTGAATTTTTTTTCACCACCTAGATACCAGTAAAGGTATATATGTTGGGTGTCTATGAACTCATATCGACCCGAGGCATCACCCTGTCATGTTGGTCTTACCATATAGTGAACATGGCGACTAAAATACCCAAAAAACAAACGTATTATTGCACTGTTTTTGCAATTTCACTGCATTTAGAAATTTGTTTGCAATTTCCCTGTACACTATATGGTAAAATAAATTATTGCATATGAAAGTACATCTTGTCCCGCAAAAAACAAACCATAATATATTTATATTGACGGAAAAATAAAAAAGTTATGGCTCTTGGAAGCAGGGGAGCAAAAAACGAAAATGAAAAATGAAAAATTCCCGGGTCATGAAGGGGTTAATGGAGTCCTAACATCTAATTTACTTATTCTGCAGCGGGTTAATGATAACATTTATCCAATGTCATAAAGAACAATCTTTTACATAAAGAATATCAAAGAAACCTGGAACTGATGATTTGAGCCCCAGAGAGCCCTAATCTTAACATTATTGAGTGTGTTTAGGATTGCAGAAAAATTTGCTAAAGGCTATATCCAGAGAAGATCTGTGGTTAGTGCTCAGAGATGTTTAAAAGAACTTCCCTGTCTAGATCCTCCAAACAGTTTATGCAAGTGTACCTAGATGAATTAATACTTTAATGCTGCTTTGAAAGCAAAGGTTAGTTTCATCTCTGGTTGGCACTAATGCACATGCAGGTAACAGATTCTTGTGATCGACTAGTGAGTGGTTTATTAAAAGTCCATAAACAGTCAATGCTCACCAAAAAAAAACAGCCTTTGGCCTTGTTCACATATACCATCTGTTTTTGCCTTAAATCCGTTTTTGGGAACATTTTGGACTGTTTTTTTTAAAAGTCCAAAAACGCATATGCGTTAATGCATGGTGCACTTAAGTGTCAATGCGTTTTTTAACAATACATGCGTTTTTGTTCAGCATCCCAAAAAACACAGCATGCAACGTTTTTGGGTGCTGTAAAAAATAGCATTTTTTTTTTTTAACATGGGGCCCTATGGGAAACAAATGCATTTTTGTGTGGCACATATAGGCACCATGCGTTAACGCATGCGTTTTTGGCGAAAAAATGACTAAGTCCCAAAAGTTCCAAAAAACATTCAGAACCTCAGGGGACACTATTTGCACTCTTAGAAAAACTGATCTTTTTTTCTAAGGGCTTAAAAAACGGATTGGTATGTGTGAACAAGGCCTTTCTTTGGCACAAAGGTATAACATAAAAGAAATATATGCACTATCGGCTAACTCATTCAGATACACTACCTGCTTGGTCAGGTACTGACATAATCTGACCAGCACCAACAGGTTCATCTACCTCCCACACACAGCCCCATCTCAAGCAACTGGATTGCCTTAAATAGGCCATTCCAACAATTGTAACTAGAGGCAAGGGAGCAGACGATCTAATCCAGCTATTTTAGCTGCTCCTAAGATCCGGACCTAAAATCTATGCCCATGTAAACAAAAGCTCTCAGCACTATCTGTGATAGAGCCTACTTTCCAGGTTTCACATCACTGAGGTTAGGTACTTCGGTAACACATATTCCCCCCATCCAGGACATGTCCTACTGCAACCTATCAATACACACACACAAACTGGTGATCAAAATTAAAGAACACACAATTTCCTAATGATAAGGTCAGTGTGTTATCCTATGTAGAAACATCCTCACATGAGTAAATTAGCATTATTTTAAGCTTATTTCAGAAATTGAATATATTCTAAAGCAGAGAATAAAAATGTTAATGAGATAAATAGAAAAGAACACTGATCAAAATTAGAGAACACTTTCAGATACCTGCAAGTTATTGGTGTTAATCTGGCACCTAATACTAATTTTCTTAATTATCTGACAAACACTATTTAACTGGCAGCCTAACTTTCCAGTTTGCACTCACTTTGCAAAAATGGTGTCCCATTCCAAACTGAATGAAACCCTCCAGCAGCAGGTTGTCCATATAAAAACCAAAAGTGTCACCCTAGTAGCCATAGCAACAGAAGTTGGTCATTCCAAGTCTGTGATTTCTAGAATATTGCATCTTTACAACATCTCAAACTCTTTCAAGTCCCCCAAAAAGCCTGGTGGCCCTCAAAAGACAAATGTAAGAGAGGACAGGATAATGTGGAGAGTCTCCATGAGTAATCGTTTCAACACTGCACCTGGAATAGCTCGCCAGTTCAGCACTGAACAGGGTAAGGATCTGTCTTGTTATACAGTGTCACAATGTTCAAGAGCATTTGGATTGAAAGTCCACTCTGCAGTTATCAAACCTCTCATCAGAAAGAATCAATTCATCAAGTCATTGCTGTTCTCTAATTATGATCATGTTTTCTGTAAAATAAAGGTTTCAAGTTGATAAACTTTGCATATTTGGAAAATACTGTTCTAGTGGCATGGTGTACCCAAGGGGCATAACTACAACAGGTGCAGGGGTTGCAATTGCATCCGTGCCCTGGAGCCTATGGGGCCCCAAAAGTCCTTTTGGCGTGTAGAAAAACACTAATGCTATTAAAGTTTGAATAATTGGGGGTCCAGTTAGAGCTCTTTCACATTAGGGCCCATGAGCTTCAGGTTACGCCACTGGTGTACCCCTTACCGAAAGACATTCAAATGATGCTCAATGTAGATTACATTCTGTTGGAAAAAGACAACTGTTCATACATTGTCCTCTCATTTTGATCACCACTGTATGTATATATATATATATGTGCATCTTAATGAATTATAATATCATCAAAAAGTTAACTTTTTTCAGTAATTCAATACAAAAAGTGAGACGCTTATATTATATGGAGTCATTACAAACAGAGTGATCTATTTTTCAAGTGTTTATTTATGTAAATGTTGACGATTATGACTTACAGCCAGCCAATGAAAATCCAAAAAAAGCCAGCCCATGAATATCCATCTCAGAAAATTTAAGTAAGGAGGATGAAGGGTTAAAAACCACACTGCCATATTCCACGAGACATTAAAGGGTGAATATAATATTTCAGGGTTCTAGGGTTCTCTGAAACACCCTGAAACATGGCAACAGGATATTGATATGTCCTGAGGAAAGGGCCAGGGAGCCCTGAAATGTGCTGACTAATAAATCAATATTATATTCATCCTTTGATGTCTTGTGGAATACGGCAGTGCGGTTTTTAACCCTTCATTCTTCTTACTCTATATGCATCATGATGGGGACTGCAGCAGCCGTGATATGCTTTTATTGGAGTTGTGACTCTCACAGCCACACAAGGTGAAGCCTCTGATACCTATTTAGGTAATAATGTATTTCTCCTTTAATCCTCCCTACTTTAATTTTCTGAGATAATGACCTTTGGATTTTCATTGGCTGTAAGGCATAATCATCAATATTAACATAAATAAACTCTTGAAGTAGATCACTCTGCTTGTAATGACTATTTATAAAATATGTGTTTGACTTTATGTATTGAATTGCTGAACTAAATAAAATTTTTGATATTAAAATTCATTGAGATTCACCGGTACTGTATACACCATTTCCAGTGACTACCTCCTGAAGCTCATCAAGAGAATGCCAAGAGTGTGAAAAGCATTAATCAGAGCAAAAGGTGGCTACTTTGAAGAACCTGGAATATAAGACATATGTTCAGTTGTTTCACACGTTCTTGTTAAGTAAATAATTCCACATGTGTTAATTCATAGTTTTGATGCCTTCAGTGTGAATCTACAACTTTCATAGTCATGAACATACAGAAAACTCTTTGAATGAGAAAGTGTGTCCAAACTTTTGGTCTGTGCTGTGTGTATATATATATATATATATATATATACAGTATATATATATATATATATATATATATATATATATATATATATATATAAATATTTTATTTTGAGGTCTTCTATATCCAAATTTTTGTGATTTACTTTGTACTATATCATGCAAAGTGGTGGAGGTCTGGTTACCATTTCGCTTTAATTGTAAATGGCCACAGAGGATTTCAACACCACATTTGGTGCTCTACGGCACTGTCCTTTCTTGCATCTGGGTTTCCAGTGTGAAATAGGCCTTGGACACCAAAATGTTTGCTGTTACATCTTGATGTGTGTCGTTACATCACTATTTGCATTGAGATGTCATAACACCAAGTTGCTCATCACCCAAGGCATTGACCAGACGAGGCACATGATGACATCCTAATCAGGGATGAGCGAGTACCGCAATATTCGGACTCGCTATACTCGCAACGAGTAGGTCCCGGTACTCGGTACTCATTGCGAGTATAGCGAGTCTGATTACTTTCGCAGTGTATCTATAGATACACTGTGAATGTACCCTAAAAGTGAATAAAAGTTGTTAAAAATAATACAATTACATACTCACCTGTCCAACGCCTGCACCTGGATCGGCAAAGAAGATCCCGGGACCGTCTCAGAAGACCTGCGATTATCGGAAAACAAGAACCTGTGACTTCCAGCCAATCAGATGGCCAGTAGCGATATGGCCAATCAGATGGCGAGACATCACAACCATGTGATTGCTAACGGCCACCTGATTGGCCAGATTGCAAGGTCCTAGGTGTACTGCCAGGACCTTGCAATCTGGCCAATCAGGTGGCCGCTAGCGATCACGTGGTTGCGACGTCTCACCATCTGATTGGCCAGATCACTACCAGCCATCTGATTGCCTGGAAGTCACAGGTCCATGTCGTCCGGTGATCAGAGGTCTCCTGGGACGGTCCCAGGGTCTTCTTTGCAGGTCCCGGTGCAGGCGTCGGACAGGTGAGAATGTAATTTTATTATTTTTAACAACTTTTATTCACTTTTAGGATACTTTCGCAGTGTATCTATAGATACACTGCGAAAGTGTATGGACTACTCGCTACTCCCGAGTGCACATAAGATATTCGGAGAGTAGCGAGTACCCGAATACCGCTACAATTCGTCGAGTTCCGAATAGTAGCGAGTATACTCGCTCATCCCTAATCCTAATGTCATGATGAACTTTTTGCCTTCTGAGAGCTGCTTGGCTCCAGTGCTGAGTGAACATAATGCAAAAGTCAAAGTGTGCACAAGACTGTACATCTGCAGAATTAAAGTGTGTAGTGTGGCAGAACAGGTGAGCGACAAGGTGTTTCTATGTTCTGGGGTCTGAATAGACCACAGAGCAAAGTGAGAAACATTTGATTTGCATTAATAAACTTCAATGCAAATTAAATTCCTGGCTAAATATGAGTGAACCACTGAATTAGAATTTTGGTAGATTTTCTCATCACTAATCTTAATATGTTCATTGTGTTACCATTGGTTTAACAGTTTTCTGTACATGATCACTTTAAACAGGTCATTTAATTTACATTTGATATTTTCCACTTAATTAACATTCAAGTCTCACCATATTAAGGGCATGTCAGTTTGTATGGAGAAAACTGTCACAGTCGGCATAATTTTGGAGAAACAGTGACAAACGCTAGATGGATGACACATTATCGCTGGTATTGTATAGAGGGATTCATTAAATTGACACTTTATTCTGCGATGCAATATGTAGGATTCTGCTTTTAATTTTTAGTTTACAAGTTTCTCATGTTACTTTTCTAGCATATGCTAGGGTGTCTTTTAGTTGTCCGCATAACCAGTGAGCAGAAATGAGTGAGCACATTCAAGTGAAACTGGTCACTGGCCGCCATTTGTCTGAACTGTAAAGGGCCATCAAAATGTTAAAATAATAAAAAAAAATCCTTATACTCACCTTACCGCTCACGTCTCTGTCTCATCCAAATCATCACTTGTCCTCGCTGCATCTTTAAATAGCGCCACTCTGTACTGATTGCACTTGAAAGTGCACAAAAATGTTGGTGTCAGGATGCAGGACCCTCCCAGCCTTATAAAATCCGGAAGTCTTTGCCCAGCGTGGGGGACCTAGGGATTTTAGCGTAATTGTGGGCTACTTTAAGATCCTGCAAGGACCAGGCTGTTGATGAGGAGTAGAGGGTCTGTAGTGTTGAGTAGTAAGGTGAGTCTAAAGATTTTTTTTATTTTTTACATCTTATGTTTATTATGCTCTACTGTCTTTAGAAACCACAAAACACAATGAAGGACTCAAATTAATAATGGAATCAAATTATTACCGTATATACTCGTGTATAAGCCGACCCGTGTATAAGCCGACCCCCCTACTTTTGCCCCCAAAAACTGGGAAAACTTATTGACTCGCGTATAAGCCGAGGGTGGACTCCAGCACAGGTATACAACCCCCAGCAGTGAGGTATACAGCAGCCTCCCCAGTGGTAGTATACAGCAGCAGCCCCAGTGGTAGTATACAGCAGCCCCAGAGGTATATACAGCCCCAGAGGTATATGCAGCCCCAGAGGTATATGCAGCCCCATATGCAGCCCCAGAGGTGTATGCAGCCCCATATGCAGCCCCAGAGGTATATGCAGCCCCATATGCAGCCCCAGAGGTATATGCAGCCCCAGAGGTATATGCAGCCCCATATGCAGCCCCAGAGGTATATGCAGCCCCATATGTAGCCCCATATGTATATGCAGCCCCATATGTATATGCAGCCCCATATGCAGCCCCAGGGGTATATGCAGCCCCAGAGGTATATGCAGCCCCAGAGGTATATGCAGCCCCAGAGGTATATGCAGCCCCAGAGGTATATACAGCAGCCCTAGTGGTGTATACAGCAGCCCCAGTGGTAGTATACAGCAGCCCTTAGGTAGTATACAGCAGCCCCAGTGCTGTATACAGCAGCAGCCCCAGGGCTGTATACAGCAGAAGCCCCAGGGCTGTATACAGCAGAAGCCCCAGGGCCGTATACAGCAGAAGCCCCAGGGCCGTATACAGCAGAAGCCCCAGGGCTGTATACAGCAGAAGCCCCAGGGCCGTATACAGCAGAAGCCCCAGGGCCGTATACAGCAGAAGCCCCAGGGCTGTATACAGCAGAAGCCCCAGGGCCGTATACAGCCGCAGCCCCAGGGCTGTATACAGCAGAAGCCCCAGGGCTGTATACAGCAGCAGCCCCAGGGCTGTATACAGCAGAAGCCCCAGGGCTGTATACAGCAGCAGCCCCAGGGCTGTATACAGCAGAAGCCCCAGGGCTGTATACAGCAGCAGCCCCAGGGCTGTATACAGCAGCAGCCCCAGGGCTGTATACAGCAGAAGCCCCAGGGCTGTATACAGCAGAAGCCCCAGGGCTGTATACAGAAGCCCCAGGGCTGTATACAGCAGAAGCCCCAGGGCTGTATACAGCCGCAGCCCCAGGGCTGTATACAGCAGAAGCCCCAGGGCTGTATACAGCCGCAGCCCCGGAGGTATACAGGCCCCCCCCATCAAGCTCCAGGGCCCCCCCCTTGAGGTCTGAAAAATAAAAAAGAATCAATACTTCACCTGTCCGACGCCTTCTGCCGCTGTGCGATCCCCAGTTCCAAGTGAGGTCTCTTCTGACAGGACCTGTGGTGATGTCAGAGGGGCGTTCCCGGGCACTCGCGGTCATGTGATACATATCACATGACCGCGAACAGCCAATCAGCGCTGGGAACGCCCCGGGAACGCCCCCCTCTGACGTCACCACAGGTCTTCTCACTGAACTCACCTCTCACTGAATGAAGCCCGGGATCGCGTGTCGGCAGCTGCGGACGGCGCGACAGGAGACTGGTAAGTATGATATTCCTTTACAGGACGCCGCTCAAGGGGGGGGCCCTGGAGCTTGATGGGGGGGGCCTGTATACCTCCGGGGCTGCGGCTGTATATATACATATACTCGCGTATAAGCCGAGGGGGGACTTTTTAGCCCAAATTTTGGGCTGAAAAAGTCGGCTTATACGCGAGTATATACGGTAGTTAGAAACATCTCTGCAAATTGAGTTTTCTGGGAAAATCTGCGCAATCAAATTTGAATGATTTGCTTATCTCTGCCACTGAACTCATCCTGCAATAGACAATACAGCAAAATGTAATGAGCAGGGGCGTAACTACAACAGGTGCAGGGGTTGCGATCGCACCCGGGCCCTGCAGCCTAGGGGGGCCCCAAAAGTCCCTTTCACCCATAGAAAAAGACTAATACTATTAAAGATTTGCAACGATTGGGGCCCCGTTGGAGCTTTTGCATCGGGGCCCCAGGGCCTGAAGTTACGCCCCTGGTAAGGAGGATGAGGTAGAGTCAGCTTCATAGAGTTAAAACCATAAACGTTATTCATTCATTTTAAAATCATGCTATAAAACCAAATTATATTCATGTCGAGAGTAGAGATTGGATAAAAGGAGGGAACAGGGCTGCAACAGTCTGGTTAAAAGTAACAAGGGTGCATCCGCACAGGGATAAGAAAAATAGTCAAAAAGAGGGAAAAAGGTACCCCTGTATAGCGAAGCACAACCAAAGAGACGTATTTCAATGCATGTGAGATTTATTAAATAATTAAGTGTATAATGGCATAAAAGAGCCAAAAAGACATATAAAAACAATTAAAACAAAAACTGGTCCGGACCAGCCCTACCCTCTGTATAAGGCATATATATTACCAAATAAACCCCAAAAGATCATACAAGGGAACTATACAAGTATAGTAGGGTAATATAAGGTACATAAGTGCACAATCAAATACAGTCAATAATCGATGTAAAAAAAGGGGGGGGGGGTAGTAACATGTGGTCAGTGGCACTTGTAACATTATAACAGGGACATCATACAGAAAATAATGGAAACATCAAACAGTGTCCTCAATGGGTTAACACATGATATATAACGATACAATTAACAGTGAAGGAAGATCACAAAACCTCACCAAGGAACACAGTCATGAAGGAATGTAAAACAGTTTCCAATAACATTGTAGTCTAGTTATACAAGGGAACCACATATGAAACATGAATGTCCAGGAGGAATAGGGAGATAAAACGAGTTACCAAGTGCCAATTGCCAATTGCCCACAGAGGGGGAGAGCAGGTCCGGCCAGGCCCCACGCGTATCGCCAAACGGCTTCGTCAGGAGCTGTTAATTGTATCGTTATATATCATGTGTTAACCCATTGAGGACACTGTTTGATGTTTCCATTATTTTCTGTATGATGTCCCTGTTATAATGTTACAAGTGCCACTGACCACATGTTACTACCCCCCCCCCCCTTTTTTTACATCGATTATTGACTGTATTTGATTGTGCACTTATGTACCTTATATTACCCTACTATACTTGTATAGTTCCCTTGTATGATCTTTTGGGGTTTATTTGGTAATATATATGCCTTATACAGAGGGTAGGGCTGGTCCGGACCAGTTTTTGTTTTAATTGTTTTTATATGTCTTTTTGGCTCTTTTATGCCATTATACACTTAATTATTTAATAAATCTCACATGCATTGAAATACGTCTCTTTGGTTGTGCTTCGCTATACAGGGGTACCTTTTTCCCTCTTTTTGAGAGTAGAGATTGGGAAACCCGTAAATGTTCAGGTTCGGTGCATCCAGTTGGACTTTTAAAAAAGTCTGGATTCGGGACCAGACTTGACCTAAACTTAAGCCCGAACTCCATATAGATCGATGGGTACCCAAACTTTAGTGCTATAAAATGGTGCCAGTAAGGGTTAGGGGGCCTGTAAAAGAAAGCAAAACGGCGATTAAAGCAGAGGCATTATACTGGCCAGTCTTCATGGTAACACTTGCTTCTAGTTGCAATCATAAAGCCTCATGAATATTCACTTCACTGACTGCAACAGCCAATCACAGACGGACACTCTCTGTGAGAGTATTGGTATGTGCCCACAGGACATTTTTCCTGCGTTTTTACTGCATTTTCCGCATGCAGTTTACCTTTTATTTTATGCTAATGTAAGGTAATTTATTCCTGCGGTTGGGCTTCCCAGTAAAACCAATGTGTTTCACACATTGGTTTTGCAAGTGTCAAATACTGTCAAATCCCTCCGGTTTTGCTTCGGATGGAAGAGATTGATCATGTTCTATTTTACCTGTGTTTTTGCAGCAGACAACGGCAAAAACGCTGACAAAATGCAACATTCCAGCCGCAGCAAAAACACAGTAAAAACGCACAAAAAAATGTGATAAAAACACAGGACCTGAACGCAGCAAATCTCCTGGCAAGGACTTTAGAGATACTTGAAACCAGTACCGATATTGCTGCATTCAGGACTGCTGGAAAAACATCCTGTGGGCACATACCCTATCTGTGATTGGCTGTTGCAAACAGACTGAACCCCTCCAATCTGTACCAGTGTCTGTGATTGGTGGCCATATACATTAGTGTATGGAAACAAACATTGTCATGTGTGTAAAAATAATTAAATCATTGAAAAAAAATTGCCTGTAGGTCCTCCATATTTTTTATTCTCAGCACAGATAAAGCGGACAGCTGTGGCCTGCAACACCCAGCTGTGCACTTTATATTGGCTGAGAATCAAATAGAAGGACCTTGTACATTTTTAAAAAGTTATTTAAATAAATAAGTTTAAAAAAACAGTGGTGTGAGGTCCCTACCAATTTGATGCTCAATGAAGATAAAGCACACAGCTGGGGTTTGGTATTCTCACCCTGGGGAGGTCAAAAAGTTATTGCTCCCATTCAGAGTAAAAATAGCAGCCTATAGCCACAAAAGAATTTGGCACATTCATTAGAAGCACCATATTCTGAGGCTGTACCCAGTTTTTTTCCAATTACCCTGGTGTAGTGGCAATCAGGGTAATAGAAAGGGTTAATGACAGCTGAGAATTGACAGCTGTCATCAAGCTATAGATTGGTAATGTTCAGGTCTCTATGAAACCCCCACATTACCAAACCTATACTAAATAGTCAAAAAACACAGAAAAATATTTTATTTGATATAAAACACCTAGACACGCACTTTTACCCTTTTATTAACCCCAAACATACTCAGCTCCATTGGTGAATCCACAACACAATGTACCTTGATGAGGCTCGCCAGCTCTTCTACATCATGGTGATCAGTGACATTACAGTGAATACTCACTTTGAGAACCACTCTGACACCAAGAGCCGCACATGTGAGAGCTGAGTTTCTGTGGAAATCGAACTAGCTGGAACCTCAAATGAATTCTCTGACATCACCGGTCCATTCAGCATGATGTAGTAGAGTTGGGAAGTTTCAAATTACATTGTGTTGTGGATTTACCATTGGAGCTGGGTATTTTTATGATTAATAAATTAGTAAGAGAGGGTGTCTGTGAGTTTTATTCTAAATAAAGGATTTTTGTTTGTGTGTTTTTTTTAACTCTATACTTATAGGATTGGTAATGCGGGGCTTTCAAGGAGACCTGAAAAAAAAAAATCAAAGGCTTGATGACAGCTGTAAATTGTCAGCTGTCATTAATCCCTTCTATTACCCTGATTGCAACCACACCAGGGCAATTCAGAGGAGCCAGGTAAATCACCAGGATTTGGTACTTCTAATTAATCCATCAAATACTGGGGCAGCTTTGGGCTGCTATTCTTAACCTGGGGAGACAAAATCAATATGCCTCCCAAGGGTGAAAATACCAATCCCAGCCAAGTGCTTTAGTTTGCTTGAATATCAAATTTGGGGATTCCCAAGCCATTATTTTTTTTAATTATTTAATTTATTTGAAAAACCAACGTCTGGTACAATATAAAGCACATGGCTGGGGCTGCAGGCCGCAGCTGTTCGCTTTATCTGTCCCAAGAACCAAAAATACGGGGACCCTTATGCAATTTTTTTCAATTATTTTTTTATTTTTACACACATATGACAACAGATTTGTTGCCATACAATAATTTATATGGCAACCAAGCACAGACATCGGTACAGATTGTGGGGGTGCAGTGTGACTGCAGCAGCCAATGACAGATGCTGTCCCAGAGAGTGGGCATCTGTTATTGGCTGTTGCAGTCAGTGCAGTGAATACTCAAGAGTTTTATTGAGCGGACTCGGAAGCAAGTGTGATTACAATGTTGGAGACTGGTAGGTATATTTTTCCTGCTTTAATCACAATTTTGCTTCTTTCTACAGCCTCCCAGCTAAACCTGAATATTAACATGGACTTATCAGTGAAGTTCATGTTTGGGGTCCATGCACAAACCCTAGGTTAGGGTTTTATAGTTCGGGGTTGCCCATCACTAGTCAGGAGTACACCAACACATTGCTAGTGTCTGAAGCAACTTTTAAATAAAAGTTCTTTTTGGTGGACTCACCAAAAGATTAAAGTGGTTGTGTAATAATCGAACAGTACCTTCTATCAGAGTGTTTGCCTGTGGTGATGAAGCTGTTCCAGCAGTGTCCGCACTCACTCTCTTGGATCTCATGTGATGTTGTTATGTCATACAAATGCTGCATGCAGTCAGTGCTGGCGTGACTCTCACCACCTTCAGGTATATTAATCTTTATTAGGAATTGAGTTACCCAATGCAGAGAGTGAGAACAAGCACAACACCACTGGAACAGCATCGTTAAGTATAACTGTTTTCATTCTAATGGGGAAAACATTCTGCTTAAGATGGGATTGTCTGAGGCTGGCTTCACACCACAGTGTGATCTGGTCCGGGACTGACCGGTATAAACCAGACAGCTCCAGACCGGTTTTTGGCCCCATAGTAGCCTATGGGGCCAGATGGAGCCGGATGACAGCTCTCTGCCATCCGGTGTCATTTCTGCGGTGGAATCCGGGAGAATTCGGATTATTCTCTCCGGACACAAAAATGATGCTTGCAACATTTTTGTGTCCGGGGAGAAAAAACTCCCCAATTTTCCGGATCCCAGATTCTCCCAGATTCCCCAGATCCTCCCGGGAGGACCTGGGAACCGGACACTGGTGGCTGTACGCCGTAGTTGTTTCAGGACCGCGGCTAGCTCCATGCTAGCTGCGGTCTTGAAAAATCAGCAGCTGCGGCTGCAATTACAGCCATCCGGTTGCACACAGGACCGGAGGGCACAGTTGGCCCTCCAGTTCTGTGTGCTGATCCGGTCCGGGGCTGTCAGGTTCATGCCTGACAGCCCCGGACCGGATCACACCGTGGTGTGAAGCCAGCCTGAGTAGTCGACAACCCCTTTAATGATGTAAATAATTAGTCAAATAAAGCTGATAGATATAACTGGTATTTGGCAGTGATTGTGTAAAATAAAAGTAGGTTGTTATTTTACACTTTTTAAACTTTTCAAGGTTTGCATATAAAAAGTGCAAAAAAGAAAAAGAATTAGCACAATTCAAAAATAATCAAATCTCACTTTTAATCAAAGTAAATCTTTCACGTAAAAGGTTAATTAAAGAAATCAAGAGTAGGGATGAGCGAGTATACTATACGGTACTCGCCGAATAGTACGGTATTCAGGCTACTCGTTACTCCCCAAGTTCCTTGTTATTACTCATTAGGAGTAGCAAGCGAGTACAATGCAAGTCAATGGGAACTTATCACATGGGGTAGGAAGAATCCTGTGTTCATCCCGTGTGTGACATGTCGGGGCTGTAGTTTCACTTTCGTAGTGTATCTACATATTCTGCGAAAGTGTTTTTAAAGTTAACAAGAGGTGTTAAAAATAAACCAGTACCCGAAGAGAAGACATCCGATCGGCTGCAAGGACCTTAATGAGGTGATTGACCGGTAGTGATCAGCTGATGTATCACGTGATAGCCCGCCCAAACCCATCGGCTGAGGTGTTAACGGCGGGCAATTTAAACTAACACCTGATCTGACAGTTGTTTAAAGCGCCCTCCACCGACATCAGCTGAGCAATGTTGGCAGGTGATTTAAACAGCTGTCAAATCATCTGTTAGTTTAAATGGCCTGCCAAAACCACTCAGCTGCTGTGTTGGCGGCAGGTGATTTAAACGCAGCTGATCTGACAGCTGTTTAAATCGCCCACCAAAATCAGCCGCCGCCAACATCAGCTGAGCGGTGTTGGCGGGTGATTTAAACAAACAGCTCTCAGATCAGATGTTAGTTTAAATCGCCCACCAAAACCACATAATTTTTTTTTCTTGTAAAACCACTTAAAAAAAAGGGCTTCCCTGGATTTTTCCATTGCCAGTCAAGGTAACACCATGCAGTGGGGGTTAGCAGCCAGTAGCTGCTTGGGTTATCCTTAGCTGGCAATAGAAGAAAATGCAGCAGGAGCCCATGTGGGTTTTTAATTAAAAACATGATGCAAATGGATCATTTTAATCTTCTCGTCTCCAACTCCAAAACTCTTAATAGGGCTCCCACCTACAATTTGCCATTTATAATGTTAATGTATTTTTATGTTTCAAAATTGTCTTCGAGACACTTATAGCATAGTAGTGACTGCTATCCTTGCATACCCCTGTAGCTATGGTCCTGGTCTGATGACATAAACTGTATGGAACAGTAGTGAGCAAACATATTTGAGTGAAATTTTTATTTCTACTCAAATATTTCAAAAAATCTCCATTCACCGAAATGCTAATTTTTGGTTATTCTGCATAAATTCTGCGAAATGCTATTTTGGTCCTCCACGAAGAGCCACCTAGAGGATATAAAACACTTCTACTGACATTACCATTCACCACTAGGAGTGAGCAAACTGGACTCTTTAAAGTTCAGTTTGTACCAAAAACAGGCTTTAAACAATTTTTCAGTGTTCGGGTTCTGAGTTTGTATGCATTACGAACGCAAACCACTAGAGCGAACATCACTGTGCTTGGGTATACTTGGTGCTTGGGCCAGTGTGAGCCACTTGCAGTGTTTGAATGGCTCGTACTGAGGGTAAAATCAGCAATGTATGGATATAGTGCGTACCAAAAATAAACAGTAAAAAACCCCACCCTCCTTCCACCGGAAGAATTTTGCTTATGACTATCTGAATTTGGACCTGCCCAATCAGTGACTTCTAATGAGGTTTGGGTCAAGTATGGTCCAGAAAAGAACTTTATACAAAGTCTGGCTTAAACCCCAGAACTTGAACTTCCATGGGTCCACTCAACTCAACTCACCACCCCTGCCTCTCCATTCTTCACTGTCATCCATCCGGTCCTCAATGCATCCTTTGATAGCCAATGTGAGGGGTGAGTTTTTGGGCCTCGCATGCCAGGCCAGGACTTCTGACTGTTCAAGATGTCCATGCAAGGTCACTGCGCATGTCATGACATCATGACTTTACGTAAGCTTGTGCAGAACCTCACAAGAGCAGAACATTGCAACCTAGTGTGAAGAGGTTCGGGGATTCAGTGAGAAAATGTCACCAGGCACGGACGGGTGATGATGAGGAGCAGATGAGCCAAAGAGATGAGCTGAAAAGTGAGTATAATGATTTCTTTATTTTTATATCCTACGATTATTATGCTCCCTTAGAGCATAATAAGGGATATTCAATTTGTAAAGTATAATATCTCTGTGAATTGGGGTTCCTGGGAAAATCTGCATGAATAGGGGAATTGGAATTTTGACTCATTTGCTTATCTCTACTTTTAACAGTCAATCTAACAAAATAAGAACACAATAAAACATATAGAATCTATTTAAACATTCTTGCGTTACAAGTACTTATTATAACCACACTTTTTGAAAAATATTTGTAATGGTGTTCTATGTGAAATAAAAGATGAAGATTTAGAAAAGTAGAGTGGAAACCAACCTAAATAATAACAATATGTTCAATTAAGATATTTAAATTAATTAGACATTAATGTGGCTTAATTCTCCAGGGTATAAAGCTGTTAATTCAAGCAATTTCATACTCCATGACATTGGACAGCTGACTTCTTCTTCTTCAGAGGTCAACTTTATATAGATGGCTGACACTGTCTTAATTCACAGAAATAAAGAATTACTGAAGCAGGTAATCATCTGCTGCTCTCTATATAAAGATGACTGTCTTTAAGTACGATACAATTCATTAGGCCACATGCAGACGTTGAGTATTTAGTGAGTTTTTACCTCAGTATTTGTAGCCTAAACCATGAGTGGAGCAATCTGAGGAAAAGTATAATAGAAACACGTCACCACTTCTGTATTTATCACCCAATGCTGGTTTTAGCTTAAAAAACTAAGGTCAAAAACTCACTAAGTATTCAATGTGTGCTCAAGGCCTTGGGTGCTTCGTTAGCACACAGACTATAAGACCATGTGCACACGTTGAGTATCAGGTGAGTTTTTTACCTCAGGATTTGTAGCCTAAACCAGGAGTGGAGCAATCAGAGGAAAAGTATAATAGAAACACATCACCACTTCTGTATTTATCACCCACTCCTGGTTTTTGGCTACAAATCCTGAGGTAAAAAACTCATCAAATACTCAACATGTGCACATGGCCTTATAGTCGGTGTCCTAACATCCAAGACCACAAGCACACATAGAGTATTTGGTGAGTTTTTTACCTCAGTATTTGTAGCCAAAACCAAGAGTGGATCAATCAGTGTCATAGTATAATACAGACACGTCACCACATTTGCATTTTTTTTTACCTCCTCCCAGTTTTGGTTTACAAATACTGAGGTGAAAAAACTCACCAAATACTCAGCATGTGGTTTTATTGTTCATTACATAGTGATCATGTCTATCTGATAACTATAACTCTTTGTTTTCTATCTATCTAGAAGAAAAAAAGGAAAAGCACAAACTTAAATCAGCAGTGGTTGCAATACTTCCTGAAAAATGTGATGTCCAATGCAAGATAATATTAAATGAAAAAAAAATCAGGCAGCACTTCAAAATAATGCATAAAGTGGACTTTAATCCAGCCCCAAGTGGTGCAATGATTTGACCTGCACATAGTGCTTGAGAAAGGCCTCTGTGCAGGTCAAAACGTCGCGCCGCTTGGGACTGGATTAAAGTCCTCTTTATGCATTATTTTGGCGTGCTGCCTGATTGATTTCATTATCTATCTATCTATCTATCTATCTATCTATCTATCTATTTCCCAAAAATCAGGCAGCACGCCAAAATTCAGTCAAACAGGACGGCTTTAATGTAGCCCCTTGTGGCGCAACGTTTCCACCTCTATGAGATCTTTCTCAAGGTGCTTACTAAGGGTGCTTGAGCCTGAAACGTTGCCATTGTACCTCAGATGCTGGATTAAACAAGTTCAGAACATCACCATTGGAGTGCTGTGACATTTTGTATCTATCTATCTATCTATCTATCTATCATCTATCTATCTATACATACCATCAATCAACCCATTTATTCATCCATCACTCAAAAAAATGGGGACATATCAAAGAATGCTAGCAAAAATAGCAGTGGTTTGTTCACCCATGTGATATTTTGACTTTCAAATATGAGTGAGCTCTTCTCAAGCTTATGCTATTGGGAATTGAATCATGGCATGTCACATGGGTTAAAAAACACTAGTATTTTCCCATCATATTTGAGAGTGCTACCTTGATCAAATTTCAAGTATAGTTCTACTTTTCCATCTATACATTAATTGATCATATTTTTTGGGATATTATTATTGAAACTGGAAGATAGTAATATGTTGTCCAAATGTAAATTGAAAAGGACAAACCATGCAGGTAGTACTAACAGTAAATGACTTCAATTTATAGGAATCCTAGAATAGGATGGAAACATGTACAATAAGTAGTGGCACGTCTGTTATACGTAATAGCCACATCTTGACATTGTATCTTATTTGTACCATCTGTCATGGTTGTGTTCTGTGTTATTCACCAGTAGGACACAGGCATATCATAGTCTATGGTTTATGATTTTTTTGTTGATCTTGTGTTAAAAAAATCCCAAAGATATGTTTGCTTTTGAATGGAGTCACAAATTGAAATTACTCATACTAGTCCATAGGTATAATAATCAAAAAAAGTCTGTTCACTGGGCACTGCTAAGTTAGGAGAAGTGCTTATTTTTTCATATGGGTATATGCGAGGTGGGGCATTGCTGGCCGCCTCTGGGTGCCCGCTATATATCACATCAATAATAGCATAAAAAGAAAAAAGATAGCGGCACTCACCGGGCGTGTTTCAAAGGTGCTTTATTTGGGTACCCTCATTCCAGGGTCCCACTCAGGAGGGAGGGGATACAGAGACAGCAGAGATGACGGATCTCCGTTTCGGGGCTCCTACCCCTTCCACGGACATTGAGGTCCGTGGAAGGGTAGGAGCCCCGAAACGGAGATCCGTCATCTTTGCTGTCTCTGTATCCCCTCCCTCCTGAGTGGGACCCTGGAATGAGGGTACCCAAATAAAGCACCTTTGAAACACGCCCGGTGAGTGCCGCTATCTTTTTTCTTTTTATGCTAGTCCATAGGTATGTGAAAGTCACCGATAGCACAAGGATACCATCAGCGCTGCCAATTTTTAACATTGCAAAGGGTAGGACAAGCTTTGTAATATTTACTTTTTGCATACGAGAAAATCAATCAAGTACTGATGGTAAAAAGTGACACAAAGCAAACTGATGAAAATCAATACATCACTGATCGTACAAAGCCTCACAAGTCACAAACTAATGAAAATCTGATCCAAAGAACTGATGAAAAGCAATCTATTTTACATGGATGAAACAAATGGCCACAAGAATGATGGTCAGGTTGTCCCATTAATGTAAAGGAGTCATGTTTTCTACCTGTTGGAGGTATTACACAGACAGTAAAAACTCTGCTGCAGAATCTCTTGGGCTTGTGGCATTGGAAAGAGGACCTAACCAGAAAAATGTTATTATGTCCATCACTCATACAAATGCATGTACACATGTATTTAACCCCTTCATGCTCCATGATGGACATATGTCATGGAGTTAGTCAAGGTGTGTGGAGTGGGCTCACAAAGTCAGCATCTGCAACTAACAGAAGGGATCGATTGCTGCTGTTAACACCTTAAATTCCACTGCCAAACACTGACAGCAGCTCCTGAGCTGTGGGATCCTGCCTGCGTCTACCTTTGGACACTCACTGATCCCCTTATCTTGACCTGTAAGACTATGCACTAAATAATAAACTAAAGAAACAAACAACTCAACGTGTGCCAGCGTTTCCTATATAGATTCCCTATTGATGTGATTGCAGGGTGCTGTTGGATTGTCATGACAGCCAGGGATCTGTTACAGAGGAAAAAAATCAAAACCCCAACAATTGCCATATTGTGATATGCGCAGCTCACACAAAGAATGCAACAAAAAGTGTTATAGCTACCGCTAAGGTACGTCTGCAGCCAGAAAGGAGTCCTGATATAGCCCCATCGATGGAAAATTACAAAGTTACGGCTTTTAGAAAATGGCGACATAAAGCAAGCATTTTTTACAAAGTTCAGAAATTTTTCAAACCACTAAAATATTTTAAAAGAAACTTCACGTTTGGTACTGCCGTAATCAAAGTGACTCAGAAAATCATGTTTACAGGTCATTTTTACTGTACAATGGAAACAAAACGTAAAAAAAAACAATGTGAGCATTGTGTCCTACTCATCACGTTACTTCCTTTGCTCCCTGGTTTTTACCGTTCAATATTTGGTAAATTAAATAGTGGCATTTAAAATTAACCCCTGTCAATCAAAAAATAAAATCGGGTCTTGGGTGAAGAAGAACAGGTGAAGACGCGAAACGAGAATTGACTGTGTCCTTAAGGGGTTAAACACCTTGCATATTTTGCCATTGGAACATAGACAAGCACACTTTTATATAACATGCACTACATACAAATCTAAGAGAATTTATTATGCTATCACGACATACAAAAGTGTCATAAATACAACAACAAACTTGTTAAAAGTATCTGTCAGATGAGAAAAATTAAATAATGAATAAATGATCGATTTTCCACTACTTTTCTGCATAATGATTTTTTTTTTCCATTTTTTCAATCATCTCCTGTATTTTCCTTATTTGATGTTAGACACAAACACAAATCTGGAATAATATGTATCACAAAGGAACATTTTTCATATACATATTATACATATTACTATTCAAGAATTCTTTACATTCTAAACACCATTCTGAAGATCTATCATTGATCTATCTATCATTTTTCTACTTATCTGTATATCTATTTATTTATCATTTATTCTATCCATCATTGATCTATCTATCATTTTTCTATTAATCTGTGTATCTATTTATTTATCATCTATTCTATGTATCAATGTATCATTGATCTATCTAGCATTTATGTATAATCTATCAAATCTATCATCGATCAACCTAGCATTTATCTATCTATCTATCTATCTATCTATCTATCTATCTATCTATCTATCATCTATGGAGAAAAGAAGGTCACACTCCAAACAGCAAAAATGTTAAAAAAAACTATTCAATGCAAAAAATTCTCTAGGTGTGATCATTTCTCAAGTGTACCTTTGCCATGATTTTTATTTTTACATTTTTTATATGTTTGGAGTGTGACCTATTTATCTCCTATATAATATTATTATTTATTTGCCAGTTGATTTGGAGTATGGCACAAACATTTTGTAAGATTGATGCAACTCTATTATCTATCGATATATATCTCTCTATCTCTTTCTATTATTCATCTATCTACCTATCTATCCATCCATCTATCATTCTATCCATACATCTCTCCATTTATAAATCTATCTATCACTCTATCATCTAGCTACCTACCCAACTATCTATCTATCTATCTATCTATCTATCTATCTATCACTCTATCATTTATCTATCTATATCTACCTATCTATCTATCTATCTGCAAAGAAAAAAATGATGATGCATTTACAGTCCATTAGAACAAGAATATAAAATAGCGGAAAAGGCAGTACTCCTCCAATATAGGCAAAACTGAAAATGTTTTCCCCATGCTTGAGATAAAAATAAAAAATGTACAATGTGGGAGCCAAAACATCACTATTCTCAGACCTAGAATTGGTTCTCTATTCTTTGCCTGCATTACATGAGTGCTGAATTTGTCACTATTTTATCTTTCTATCTAATTAGCTATCTTCATCTATCTATCTATCTATCTATCTATCTATCTATCTATCTATCTATCTATCTATCTATCTATTTATCTCATATATAATTGGTTAGTTCTATTCTACACCTACAGTATCCTCTCTCTTTCTCTCCCTCTCTCCCTGTAACTGTAACTTATTTATCTTATTCCTACCTATCTACTTATCTATCCATCTATCTATCTATCTATCTATCTATCTAATGTGAAACACAATGTTAGTGCATATTTTAATCACATACAAGGCAATTTTCTTTATTGGACACTCTGCTACAGACTCACCTTTGTGCCTATAAAACCTAAAAAATGTTCTATCCTTTATAGTAATATCAATACTTGAGTTACTCCAATATAAGAGGACATTAATCAAATTGGGATATTAAACCTTTAATCCATGTCCTCTTGTATTGGAGTATATAAAGTATTGATATTACTATAGAGGGCAAACCCTTTTTTAGGTTTTCTATATTTTAGGCAGACCTATCTTTTCCTTAAAGGAAGGTTTTTCTAGGTTTATTATTACCTTTGTGCCTATGTTTAAAGTCACCTGGGAAAATATAATACCCAACAATACTTTCATTAAAAACAGTCTTGGAAAGATGGTTATACAGATAAATCGATATATCCCAATCTATTTACCTGTCTCACTACCTTATTTGTTCATATTTATGTTCCCTACATGTATATTTCTATGTATTTGGATATATCATTTTAATTAGCTGACAAATAAGTTCATTTAATAATGGAATTACAAATAACATACATAAATAATAAACTATGTATTTATTCAAAGGTAAAAAAAAATTTCATTTTAATATCTTGACAATAGGATAAAAGTACATTTTTAAATAACTCATTTAAAGTTTTTTTTCATTAAATATAGGTGGAAAAATGAAATGGTATCCCCTTGCTGGACTCCTGCAGACATTGAACTTCAATAGTATTTCATAGAAAAGTTACAGCTACAAAGTAGAATTGAGGATGTATCATATGAGAAAGGTTTCACACATCAAAGCACAGTGAGTTTTAATACAAGTAAGTTAAATGAATCTCTATCTGCAATGACTATTGACATAGAAGCGTATTCCTAGCTTTCTTGTATAGAGAGAAGCATGTTTGATGTGAGTCGTCACTATAGAAGTCTGTGGCGTTGGCTCATACATTTTTATTCCTTTGACTTATGGCGGGGCGTCTGGTGTATTCACTTTAAAAATGCCCAGTAGAGAATGCAAAATGTTTTTACAAACAATAAAAATTCACGGAGACAGAAAAGACCATTATTTGGCTAGAAAGGCTAAAGGGCAAAAGGCTTTCCCTTTTTGTTCTTCAACATGTGTTCTAAAATAGAAAGCCACAATTGTGTCTTAGTCTCATCTTATGTATTCACACAGCAGCTCTCTCTTTTTTTTTTTTTTTTACAAATGTACTTTATGTAATTTATGTAAAAAGTACCAAAGAATTTTTCTTGTGTTTCCTATCATTTACAAAAGATATATCCTATTGGATTTGATCGTTAGCAATAGACTTCAAATGAAGCAAAGGCAATCATAGAATTTACTATAGAAAGCGAGGAGGTTCTATATTAGCTGTTGATGACTTCGATAATCGCTTAATAGTTTGTTCCAGATTACGATGTTAAATGATAAAATGACGCTAAACTTGCTAAAAAGGTGAAGGATAATCAATAACATCATTTATAATGAAGTAAGCAAAGTATGTGGCCAATATAGGCATATTTGGATGCAAATGTAAATATACTTGGCGAGATGGAAAAAAAGACTTCAATAGCTCTAATAATAAAATGTAAAAAGTCTCAAGACTATAAACAAGCTGTAAAATGTTACATTGTATCTTATTATCAAGATATTTATATATGATCAAAATTGTACTGTGCTTCTGAGGAATGCAAACAATTTATGGAACAAATAGAAATATGTATATATCTGTGTGTGTATATATATATATATATATTGTATTTCTATTTGTATCATAGATTATATAAATTCCTCAGAAGCACAGTACGTTTTAAATCATATATAAATATCTTGATTATAAGATACAATATATATATTTAGAAGTATATATCTATACATACATAAATGTAGAAATATGCATGTATATAGATAGTTGTATCTGTCTATAGAAAAAATATAATAATAATAATAATAAAAATTATTGTTGTTATTATTATTATTAAATATTATTATTATTAATATTATTATATTTTACATTTATAATTTTTTTTCTGTGTGTGTGTTTGTTCCAAACACCAGACATATGCAGTTATTATTCTTTAAAAAATAAAGAATTATTGAGGTTTATTTAAGGAATGACAATACATTGCATTATAATATAAATACAGTAATTAAGAGAAATGTTTATTTAATCCCTCACTACACATTCATGTAAATTGTTCTAAACTAATATAATGAAAAATAACATATATTAATGCAGATAATTTTTTATGTGTGTATATACATATATGTATATATATAATATTTTTATCTATATATACCTATAAATATATATAGATAGACATGTATAGATATATAGATAAAAACAGTATATCTATGTATATACAGTACATATATATATATATATATATATATAATATATATATATCGTACATAGATAGAGACACTTCAATATATTAATATATAGGTATATATCTAGACCTATATATATAAAGAAAGGCTTATAGCACAGCCGAAACATTACTGCACCATGGGGGATTAAGGTCAACTCTTTAACTTTTAGTTATGTTGCTTTTGAGTGCTACCTCTATATGTGTTGTATATATATATATATATAGAGAGAGAGAGGTATGCACTATCGGGTAGTTGGCTACTGGATTATATAACATTGACTTTCTGCTTATACTTAGAAGTTGAGGATAAGTTACAAGTCAACAAGTCAGTAGGTGAAAAGCTCTCTCCCTCCTAAGGATTGCAGGATGGAGCAGTGCTTCACTCATCTCACACATAATGATTTATGCTCCTTGAGTCCTCGCTGTGATTCACAAGCTTCAAACAAAACTTTTTTTTAAGAATTCATGTAAATGAATAAAACACACCTAATCAAAGTGCACCACCACTGGTTACTTCCTACTTGTAAAATGCCGTCCATATACTTTATTTCCCAGCATACACAGCATGGAGTTTATACAGCTAAATTTTGCTTTGTCATCAGAAATGCTGATTAAAAGGTATTTTTTTAGTTATATAGGGAATAAGGTAAGATCAACCACATGTATCTGGGGGGGGGGGATGTTCTTTTTTCCAATTAATATTCACGTCGTTTCTCTTTCTAGAAATTTAGAAAAATAGTTTGGTAACTGGCTGAAGAACAAAGTTACAAGTATTTTCTTGAACTTTTTGAAGGAGGAACATAAATGAACTGTTTCACTAATTACCCTCATGTGTTCCAACATTTGTAATAAATGAAGTGAATAATTATGTTGTAATACGCCCTGTGATGGCAGCCATTGCTTTTAGATCTCTGCTTCTTTTTGTTATATGGAAGTTATTAAGTTGTTGACTGTTTTGCATTAAAAGTTATCATAAATGTTATAGTTTTTAAATGCTAAAATGGAAAAATGTTGTAAAAATAGTAATCAAGCTTTTCTTTGCTATGGATGTAACAATGTTTAACAAATGAAGTTGAGTTTCGGACCATTACTGTTACGTTTGCATTTTCTATGATACCAAAAACCATTCACTAAAATCAATGTAAATTCTGTGAATCTTTGTAAATATTGATTTTGCATCTATAACATTTTGGCTGATTGTTCTTGCAGGCATCTATTCGACAATCTGAGTATTTGTGATTGATAATTTACTTTGATGGATCAATGGACAAAGCGGTTGTGATTTCCAGTAGATGGTTATGAATGTGAAAAAACTGATGTATCATAATAATTAATAATGATACGATTGTTGATTGGTTGTTTCTACATGGATAACATAAATATAACATTCAATACATAGACTGTATATTCCTTATAACCTTAAAATAATAAAATAAAAATAAGATAAAAAATATAAACAATAATTATACATCACTAGTATTCAGTTTAAGGTGTGCAAGTGAACTCAGATTGTTTGGGTTCAAGCAAAAATGCTTGAATTGATCTATGTGCTGAATTATTTCAGGGGTTACATAATGAGTAATTAATTTCAATAGATTTTAGAAGTTGCATAAAAATCTGAAATATTCTTTATATGATGTTGCAAAATATAATGAGAATCCCACATTGTGTCTGCAACCCAAAAAAATGTGAAGAGGAAGAATGACAGATTCATTGATAAAATACGTAGTCGCTACTGGCAATCATTTTACTTTTTTTTTTCACAAATTATCATATTAATATGTAATAACCCTCAGCAACCAATCAGGGTGAAGCTTTATCGGGTTCAGCGTATTCTTGTCTTAATGGCTGTTATTGGTTACAGCTTGAGAAGAGCAAATTCTTAAAAATAATCTTTTTCTTGATTCTAGAGAAGGGGACAGATTTTATGTAAATCAACATCCTTGTAAAGAGTTTCTCACCTTATGCATATGAATGAAAGAATAATAAAATAACTTCTCCATGAAGAGAAATGAGTGTGGTATATAAACTGAGCATATTGACTCTGATAACATCACATCTGCCACTTTTTAGTACTGGGAAGATAAAGAACATAGTAATTTAGATCCATAGTACCTTTACATTGATAGATCATTTAGAATATAATTATTATTATTTATTTATTTATATAGCGCCATTAGGTTCCATGGCGCTTTGCATGAGGATAAGGGAGACAAGAACAAGTACACTAAATCTAGGCGATCGGGACGTACAGGTACAGGAGGGGCAGGGACCCTGTCCACGAGGGCTCACAGTGTACAAGAATATAATAAGAATATTTATTCATTTATATAGCGCTATTAATTCCATAGCGCTTTAGATACATTAACATCGCTGTCCCCATTGGAGCTCACAATCTAAACATCCTATCAGTATAATAGAAAAAATTGGAGTCCAGCTCAACAGGACTGGATTTTCCTTTTCTTTTTTAAAAGAAAATATAGGGCATACAAAAGAGAAATGTGAGTAAGACTGCTTAGTGCAGTCGAAACGCGTTGACTCGGTCATGTCGACCATGTTAATTTTTCTTTGTATGCACTATATTTTCTTTTGAAAAAGAAAAAGAGAATCCTGTCCTGTTGATCCGGACTACAATTATTTCTATTATCCTTGATGTGAGGCCAGGGTGAGGCCGATGTCTGAGCCCCAGGTGGATGAGCATAGAGCAACTAGGTGAGCTGGCATCCAGTTTCTAGAATCCTATCAGTATGTCTTTCGAGTGTGGGAGAAAACCAGAGAACCCAGAAGAAACCCATGCAAACACGGGGAAAACATTAAAACTCATTGCAGATGTTGTCCTTGGTGGGATTTGAGCCCAGAACCCCAGCGCTGCAATGCTGCAGGGCTAAACACTAGTATTCAGAGTATCAGCCATGCAGTCCTTTTCATCTACATTCTCATGATGAGCTTTTGGTGACTTATTGATTTTGCAGAATCTCTGCACCTATAATGTAAATAAGTTCTTAACATATAGCAAATTGTGGGGTATTGGTTTGTCTCTGCACCTATAATGTAAATTAGGTTACTTGTCTTTTTAATGTGTTTTTATCGCATTTCTGACCCTGCATTTTGTTGTTATGTCATATTTTAGATAAAGCTGAATTAATCTTGATACTTCCTGGAACTTTGCTTTGACAAAACTAATTCTGCACATAAACTCAGCATACCCGCAAGAGAAATTGACATGTTACGGATGTGAAACATGCACCTCCAATCAGTTTACGCCGAGTAAAAAATAAGCACAGAGAGCAGGAGATTTGTTTACTGGAACTATAAAACATTGCAATTTTGATGCAGTAAAAATACACAGCATCAAAAACTGAAATCACAAAAAACTAGTTCTTCAGATTTAGCATACAATGCATTCTGCAACCTAAAAAAGGAGTACCCCACCTATGATCACAATATGGTCCTGTTTCATTGATTCAGTAGAGTCTCTATATTTACTATGGATGTTCAATACAATATTTTGGTTCCTTTTAGATGGTATCTCAACTTGTACTCTTTATTATACACAAGATAGTGTATGAAGAGATAGTTCATCATGACTTTTCCCTTAAAAACCACTACAGCATACTTTTTTTGGGGGGGGGGCACTGGAGTGTTCCATTAAATGTAAACCCCAACCCCTCATCCACTAGCATTGTCATCCTTTTCCAGCATCGCCATCTTGTGCCCACAACTTCTCACTGCCCGGAAGTCATAAGTAATGTCAAAAGTGCTTAACGCAAGTGTATTAGCTCAAGAACCAGACTCCCATAGAGACGTATTGAAAAGTGACCTCCGGCCATTGCATGAAACACTGTAGCTGATGGCTGGTCACTTTTTGTCTCAGACTGAACAGGTAAAAGCAGTGGAAGGTGAGTATGAAATAGGGGAAGGTGGACTTGTAATTAAATCACCACTGTAGCCAGTGCAATAAAAATAAATGCTGAAGTGGGGCGGTAAGACCTCGTTCAGACAGCTGTATTTTCAGGCAGTGTGTATTCTACAAACTCAAAGGACCACAAACTGATCCAATGTGCCAAAGCCAAACAACATATCACCAATATGGAACTGTCTGAAAAAAATTGCAGCATGCATTAGTTTGGATCAACTGAGGGTACACACTAGCAGACTAGTGGAGATCAATGACAGCCAGCTCACCGCACGTCCACCATGCTGACGACGAGCCCATAGTGCCAAACATGTCTGCAGTTTGTAAATATAGTATGACATCATGAAGTTTAGACTATAGCTGACCCATCATGTTTAGATGGAGGATACAGGGTGGCCTGCACAATCATGAAAACAATGTTGGTTTACTGAAATGGTGAGAAATATCATTTAGGCATTGAGCCATCCAGACAAAATGTAGTTTATCCATTTTACTATATTTACTATGTTTACTATACAATCATCTAAAGACTATTATATTTTCATAGTAAATATGTTATAGCAAACTGTTAAAGTTAAGAATTCCCTTTTACTCAACCAGTTATTTAAATTAACACATCCTTCTCCCCTTGTGACTCTAAATCAAGACTTGTCAATGAAACTTGTTAGTCTACATTTGCTCCTTTGTGGTCAAGCTGAGGTTTCCAAGAAATATGAGTTGTAAAAATAATGTCTTAACGATCTTTCTTTTTTGATTGTAAAAATCACTACTTAAGTACTATGTAGCCATAAAATCACTATAAATGGACCACAGTAGTAAAATACTTGCAATGCTATATTTATAGAAGTTCTGCAGAACTTTGATGTTCCTTGTATGTTCTTAACCCAAGTGATCACTTGATTAAATGGGCTGCTGCACTTCACAAATCTTTTTATTCACTTGTTTACAGAAATACGTCAGCACTTTTTCTAGTGGCGTTGCATGGTAATGCAGTTCTCTTCTTTGCAGCTCAGCACTAATTACGTGAATGGGAATAAGGGGCAGTGCCAACAATAAACACTACAAAATGGACAAAGCTGTGTCTGAGTAAACCATAGAGCTTTATTTCCCTTTAATCAGCTGACCGATTGGGTCCCTTGATGGATAAAAGGATCGGCCATTGAAACTGAAATTCAACAAGCTGGATCCTTCTTTTCCCTGACATCATCTATAAGATGAGAGTCTAGATACTGCATACACTTTAGAGGAAGGCATTGAGTATGAGTAGTACTCTAGTGATCAATTTTAAGCCCCCTATTAGGTTATTGTCAGATCCCATTGATATTGATGGGTTTAGTTGACAGTCTAATGTGTTCTGATGTCCCCCAACAAGTGATGTTAGGTTACAAGAAGATGTTACATTTCTGTTTTCTGTTTTTTTTTCTGAAACCTTTTGTTCTCACATAGATAAGCAGCTGCCAAAGATGTCTGGCAGTGGCTTTCTCATAGAGAACACAAGAGCATATAGCATAGTTGAGTGCTCCTGTGATTTGGAGAGTCATAAAATATTGTTTTCTGGCAGCTATGTAAAGTGTATGGGGGCTAGACAGTTTTCAAATATGAGATGAGCAGACCTGTGGGAGATTGGGTTCTGGGGCTTCAGCTGGACTTTTAATAAACTCCTATCTGGACCCAAACTTGACCCAAAACTCATTGGATTTGCACTGATTGGACAGTTCAGATCTCGCCAACATAAAGTCAGCCATAAAAAAAGCACTTCCGGGGGAGGGAGGGCAAGGCTATGCCATTTACTTCTTTTGGTACACACTACATCCAAATATTCTGATTTTACAACAGTGTGAGCCATTCAAACACTGAGCTGAGCACTGAATGTAACCAGGCACATGATGCTCACCCCAGTGGTTTGCATATGTAACACGCCCGAAACTCCAACCTGAGCACTGAAATTTTTAGTCTGTGCTCAGTATGAACACCAACCTAAAGGTACTGTCACACGCGGCAATATTGCTAGCAATTCCTGGAAATTTGCTGGTTGCAGTGAAATCATGGACACATTATTCCATTTGTACACGGCAACAAAATAGAACAATGTGTCCATGATTTCACTGCAACCAGCAAATTTCCAGTGAAATTGCTAGCAATATTGCTGCGTGTGACAGTACCTTAAAGGTCCGGTTCGCTCATCTCTATCTATTATTTTCTAATAAATAGCTCTCTATAGGCATTAGACATACAGTGTCCGTAATAAATCAATATACTAGCCATCTCACCAAACATTGTAAAACCTGTGGCTTTCCTAATGATGTAGAAATACAAGACCAGCACTGAAATGTGTCATTGATAGGTGGATTCTCTGCCATGGAGATAACTATATGTGGCACTTGCATCCCCTATTCAAAGTGGTTATTAAAATTAACCCTTGGCGTCTAAAATTTTACACAGTTAAGGTATCGAAATGTAACAGCTATTCTTTTTTTTTAAACACTAGTAGTCACCTAAAGTGAAATTTCCCTATCTGCTCCTTTCGTCATCCACAACGATGTTATCACATTACTACGGTAGCCAATCTCTGCCATAGTGGTAATGTTTCATCTATACATCTATAGAGATAAAAGGTCTTGCAAGAAGGCTGCTCCAATAACAGGAACAGTGGAGGTGACCATCAAAACCAGGGACCGGAGAAGAACTTTTTTGCTTTTACCAGGATTTTTCCAATTGATAGAGAACCCCAATGAGATGTTGGTAGCTAGGAATTAGGGAGTAGTAATAGAAATACACATTAAAGTATTACTGGAAAACCCAAGTAAGGCATCCATAGACTTATACACAACTAAGCCAAAGCAATAGAAACCCTTTGCGTCTTCATGCCAAGAATCATAACTTATCAGAAAACAATTTTTTTTTCTCATGAGAAATGTGATTATATGTTGAAAACTTTATCAATATGGTACTTTTTTCCTAGGGATTCTAGTAACCGGTTACAATACGCTCCTATTTTTTTAATCAAAAGCAACATGTACTTTGAAGGGAAGAGAATGGTAGAAACAGGATAATTATCAGACTTGGGAGAAACCTCTGTCTTTGACCAGCTTTAGGCTCTAAATAAAAGAAACTGCCAAACAACTTTTTTTTTTTCAGGAGATTTAGGCCCCCTAAGGTAGATACTGGTTAGCTCCTGAAGAAGCAGAATTTGACCAGTGTAGGAGTGAAGAAAAACAGGACACGAGTCTCCAGCCTCTTTGTTTTGTATTTTTCCAGAGTTGCAAAGATCTCAGTGACCATAGCAGACTGATTGATGAATTTGCAGAGGCATGCATCTTTAGTCACTGGCTGACAAGAGTGGGATGTGTACGCCACCACTCAAACCTCTTCTGTTTGCAAATGCATGACTTGAGGATTCAGAGCATACCGGCTGCTGATTTCTCTCTTGTCATCAGTGTTGGCCAATCTCCTATTATTGAAGGCAATAAGGAGAAGGTTTTTTGAAACCCCCCCCCCTCCTAGTATAGAAACCAAATTGCCCACAAAACAGCAAGTGATGCGATCGAATATGTAAGAGGAACGATAACAACGTGTTAGCAGGAGGTAGCAGGCAATTTCCAAGATCAATAGAACCTATTATTTTAGGGATTATATTTCATGCAAGTACTATTAAACTTTCCTTCTTTTTTCCACAAAGGTGTCTTCAGAAGCACTGGGGCAGACGGGAACACCAAATAATTTAGTCCTAGACCAGTGTAAAGAACAAAATTTTTTCTTTGCATGAATAGTCCATTGTAAGATGATATCGATATTGACCTATTTGGATTCATATAACTTGCTTTTCTCATAGAAGCTGAAGATAGGCTGAACAGATATATATGATACCCACTTGCTTCTGATGGTACATAACTGGCATCGTTACAAAACACTCCAATCATTGCATTGTACAACTGCCCTTTAGAAGTTAAGCTGGACACTTACCACAAAATCGGCAAAACAACCAGATTAAGTTGAAAAAGTATAAGTAATAAATACTGCAACATAGTATCTTTCAAATACTCACTTCATACTATTCTATATAGGAATAGTATGTGTAATGCAGTTTTATGCACTATGGAATTACAGAAGTAGGTACTATGGCATTATATATATCATCGGATGTGTACTACTATACAAATACATGATCTCACTATGCTATGACATACAACAGAGGATATTATATACAATATACTGTACATATGTAACCAAGATGGTTGTTCAGTGTACTGAACATTTGAGCACTATGTGTAGTTTGGTTTTGCCATTTCTTTAGCAAGTACCTCTATATATATATATATACTCAGGGGCCAATTGTAAGTCTTATAATCTGAGCTAGTTTTGGAGTGCTGTTTCCATTTTTTGCTCTCCTCCCCTATCACTTTTTTTCTCATAAATATCTGGTGCTTTTGTCTATAGATACATGAAGACATATGCACACACACACATATATACATATATACACACACACACCCACATATATACACAACACACATAAATACATATATACACACACCACCCACATATATATACACACACACCACACACACATATAGATATATACACACGTTATATATAAACAAACCTGTATATATACCCACACATTTTTCTCACAAATGTACACATATTAATGTATAGCAATGTGTATACTACAATACACATAAATATGTGTCTATTATCTATCTATCTATCTATCTATCTATCTATCTATCTATATATCTACCTATCTATCTATGACACACATTATACGATGAGTATGTGTAAAACTATACTACCATGTTCATCAGTATAATTTTGCATAGATATATTTTTCCTACCGTTAAATATGCACAACATAGAATAACCCTTAATATATATAATACACACACAATACTTAATATTTAGCCAGATATAAAAATGAGTCAGACGTGTCTTGCTTTGTCTCGATTTGTGTAACACACGTGCCCCTACAAGTGAATGGCTAGATGGCAAATAACAGACTGCCCACACATGCCACCTGAGTTACATCCCAGCACCGCCTGGTGTTCTCTGCCGGGTTACCAGGAGAAGCTCCAGGAATCACAAGCATTTATTTTTTTATTTTTGCACACAAGAAAAATGGATGCCGTATAGATGATAAAAATGGACACCATGATCAAAAACACATGAACATAAGGAATTTTTTGTATGAATTGACTTATGTATTCAGTTACATACTCTACTATGTCCTATAACAGAAAATGTAAGGGTAATATATTATGGCAATAGTATATATGTCTGTAACTTCCCTCGAGAGCAATATAGTGTATCATATCTTATCTTTTATGTACATGATATAATACGCTTCATAGCAATATATTTAGTACTAGTGTGCACACTATATAATATGTATCCTAGGAATTAATATGCACACTATATAAAAAACTTAATAAGCAGATGCTTATCTATCTATCTATCTTTCTCTCTGTCTGTCTACCTCTGACTGTGAGTGTGTCTGTCTGACTGTCAACAGATCAATCTGTCCAACTATGCAAAAAAAAAAAAACTATATATATATATATATAATATATATATATAAAATATATATATATATATTATATATATATATGCTATATATATATATAAAATATTAATACAGTCATATAGTGCAATTAATTCCATAGCGCTTTTTATACATCAGAATATATATAGGTATATATGTAAGTATGTGTCTATATATATATATATACATATATATATATAGATATATACACACATTTATATAATATCTACCATAGCAATTGTTAAAAACGCCATATATAAAGCCTCATAGCAGAGTTTGTCCTGCTAAATGCATCCTAAATAACATACCATTGCAATAAACATATATGCCACACACTATACATTCATAGCAGTATATATAATTCCACACACACTACACATCATGTACCATAGCAGGAGTAAAATAATCATACCAACATGTCATATATTACAGTAATACATACCATAGCAATGAAAAATACCAGTATACCCAGCATACAAAGTTTTAAAACTACAGTAATAGAAATATACATAATACTCTACATCATAGGCTGTTTGGATTGTGAATGAGGATAGTATTGCCAAAAAAATGTATGTAAAGTGCTATGGAATTAATAGCGCTATATAAATAAATAAATATATTATATATATAGTGCATCCTTAGAGTATGTGCAGCCGCGGTCTGCAGAGGCGTGTACTGTGATAGGTACGGGATACCTAGCACGAAAAGTTAGTCCACGGAGAACAGTGATACCTGTCACCACCAGGGTGCACACTAAATCCAGAGATCCGGCCTCCAGGTAGATGTCTACACATTACACAGTAAACACTTATTGTTTTCTCTTTATTTCATTATCAGAGTTTGGAATTGGGATATTAGAGACAATGCATGCAAAATCACGGCCAGCACTGGAGCAAGTAACTGTTTGGGGGAGCAATATTCTGTATTATGTTCTCCTAATTCACAGCCCTAAAAGTGATAGCGAAAATGCATCAAAACATACTGCAGTGTGATGTATAAAAGCACAGCAGGATGATGTGCTTTCAGGAAAGAGCCATGATGATTGGATAGGGGCTGGCTTGACTGACAAGAGCTTAGTTTAGTGGAGAGAAGACACGCAAACCTTCACAGCTTGATCTCTTTTCTAAAATATATCACACTACCCTTTGAAAAGTGCCGCACGATACAAGAAAATAACGCTCAGCCTCCTGCTTTATCAATTGGAGACATTTTTTTCTTTAAATGCAGCCTAAATTGGATGAGGAGGGGAGACAGACACCAAATTATTTCACCAAAGTAACACCAATTAAAGGTTACTAATCATTTTTTTTTTAATAAAGTAACAACTATAAGGTATGGGATCTCAGAGGAAGTTTAGAGGGTTTTCAAGTGAAAGATTCTTCATATTAGGTGTTTTTATGGTGGGGAAAAATGTCTCGTATTTCTTGGAGAATGAAGGTGAAGAGTGTGGCTTCAATTATTGCCTTTTCTATCAGCACTATATTTCATTTTTTGTGTCAAAAACATGTGCGTTGTTTTAAGTATCAGCTTGTCTGCAAAGGACTCATAGTTACAAGGATGAAAGTAGAGTCCGAAACCGGGAGTGTTCAGGAACTCCATTTTTATGTTTAAGGATCTATAATACATCGCATAAATGATAGATAGGGAGATAGATAGATAGATAGATAGATAGATATAGATAGTTGGATTATAGATAGATAGACAGATAGACAGATAGATGGATAGATAGATAATAGATAGATAGATAGATAGATAGATAGATAGATAGATAGATTTTAAAGGGAATCTGACCCCTAAAAATCACCCCCAGCCTATTAATACCTGTCCCTGCACCATCATTAATGTATTCTAGCCATCCCTTTATATAAAAAATGGGTATTTATGAAGTTTATAAAAGTGATTTTGTTATCTTGCATTCTGCGGCTTCTCAGTGCTTGAGAAGTCACACAGGGCGTTCCCTGTGGCTTCTCATCACCGCCTGTAATTCAATTATTTATGCCCGATGGGCGTGCAAATCAATAGTGATCCTCCTACATGGGCGTTATAGCCGGTATGACGCTAATCGCATCATATCTGGCTATACTGACATCAGTACACCCACTCATCACAGATGAGCTGCCGTAAAGCAACCTCGCGCATGCGCAATGTGCATCGCGTGCTCCTCTACACCCAAATGGATGTACTGGTGTACATTTGAACATTTGAAAAAATGTTCTTGCAACCTGAAATGTCGCCTGTTTGTGCCAACCACAATAAAAAGTTATTTTTTCACTTAAGAACTTCAGTGCTGCATTTCTCCTTTGGACGAACTAGATAGATAGATAGATAGATAGATAGATAGATAGATAGATAGATAGATAGATAGATAACCAGAAAAAACAGTTCACACTATGTCTTGAGTGCTGTGCAGTTTTTTTCCTGTGATAGATAGATAGATAGATAGATAGATAGATAGATAGATAGATAGATAGATAGAAAGAAAGATAGATAGATAGATAGATAGATAGATAGATAGATAGATAGAGAGATAGATAGATAGATAGATAGATAGATAGATAGATAGATAGATAGATAGATAGATAGATAGATAGTGAAGCCCAGTGTGGACAGTGTTATTGATGTATGTAAAACGCTGTGGAGTTAATGAAACTATATAAGTGAATAAATATTTTTAATATATAGAGACAGACAGACAGATAGCTAATAGAGGGATAGATACATAGATGATAGATAGATGGATAGATAGTCCAATAAACAAAGCAGCAGCACTCCAAATCATAGGAAGAAAAATGTGGAATTAATTATCCATCAGGCAATGTTTCAGCCTTGGCTTGAAGAAAGCGGTAGGTCCGCAGAAACATTGCCCGATGGATCATTAATTCCACATTTTTCATCTTATGATTTGGAGTTCTGCCTGTTTTGTTTATTGGACTATCTATCTATCTATCTAACTATCTATCTATCTATCTATCTATCTATATCTATCTATCTATCTATCTATCTATCTCTATCTATCTATCTATCATATCTATCACCTATGTACTGACTGTCTGGTGAAGGTCTGGACAGACATTTATTTGATTTTTTATATTATACTGCCTTGTTTATGATATTTTTGATAGATGGATAAATTGATGTTTAGATAGAAAGATAGATAGATAGATAGATAGATAGATAGATAGATAGATAGATAGATGCAAAGATTGAGACAGATGAGACATAGGACTGATATATAATAGATATGAGAAACATAGGTAGATGGATAATTGAGAAAGAGATAAATATTTAGACAGACAGATAATGGATATGAACTAGACAGATTACAGTTTCAGTTTACTTTTCCTTTTACATCCTAGGAAGGAAAGTGAGTGTCTGAATTCAATGGTAAGAATATGAGCTAAAAACACAGAAATGGAGCACAAAGAAACATCAGATGTCCCCTTATAGTTTCTAATATGTCGCCCTATCTGTTTAAAGGGGTCATTGGGTCAAGGCGAAGGTCAGAGTGTCCTAGGTGTTGAAAGGAAATAGGTTTTATGATCTGGGCTACATTTAAACAACATAATAAAGGGACTAACAGGATTAAAGTCAGACAAATACTAATTGACCAGTGTTGTCATTGTGAGTTGTGACTAATTAAATCTCTTTTACTTCTGTATTTTGTCAGAAAAAAAAATCACATTTTTTGTCCTTAAAGAAATTAATTGATTCCTTAAATATATATAAATATTCAAATTCAACGAAGCTTTATTGGCAGGACTAAATGCATATCAGTTTTGCCGAAGCAAGTGTACAAAAGGAAATAGAGAGAGGGACTGTAGGGATGTTGGGTAGGGATGTAGGAAAGGTGGACGGGGGCACATCAAGTGTGGGGGCTGTAGGAGCAATGGGTGGGGACAGATCCAGGGTTGGGGCTATATATATATATATATATATATTATATATATATATATATATATGTATATGTGTGTGTGAGTATATATGTATATATGTGATTTGCCTACTGTGTCCCAACCCACCCCTCGTAGACTGTGAGCCCTCGTGGACAGGGTCCCTACCCCTCCTGTACCTGTACGTCCTGATCGCCTAGATTTAGTGTACTTGTTCTTGTCTCCCTCATCCTCATGTAAAGCGCCATGGAACCTAATGGCGCTATATAAATAAATAGTAATAATAATTCAAACAAGCTTTACTGGCAGGCCTAGATACACATTAGTTTTGCCAAAGCAAGTGTACAAAAGGGAATAGAGATAAGCATTGTGGAGATGTTGGGTAGGGACTGTAGGAACAGTGAAGGGGTGCTGTAAGAGAGATGGATGGGGGCAAATCCAGGGTGGGGACAGCAGGAGCAATGGATGGGGGCATGTATATTCACATACATATCTATCTGTCTGTCTATCTATCTATCTATCTCTATATATGCTTGAATAATTTCAGAATACAGAGCTATCTATACAAAATGGAGTTATGCATTAAGGCGGCGTCACACAAGTCAATGTTGTCAGCAATCTGATCGCTGGCGACATTGACCGCTGATCGCTAGTGATCTGTCATACAGGCAGACTCACCAACAATCAGTGGACCAGCGACATTGTGGAAATGATTTAAATATGGTTTCCACGATGTCTGCAGGCTGGTATCCATGGTAAACTGTGGGTAACTAGGCAGCGCGCGCTGCCTACATGCCCGATGTATACCTTGTTTACCAGCCTTCTCTGCTAACCGTCTGGTATACAAGGTACACAGCGGGTAACTAGGGTCCCTAGTTACCCGCTGTGTACCTTGGATACCAGCCGGTGAGCGGAGAAGGCTGGTAACCAAGGTATAGATTGGGTATCTAGGCAGCGCGCGCTGCCTAGTTACCCACAGTTTACCATGGATACCAGCTCCCAGCACTTGCTGAGAGGCGCTGGGAGCTGGCTTATCGCATCTCCCGATGTCACACGCAGCGATGCTGCGTGTACACTGGGCGACCATCGCCAGGTTTTTGGTCCAGTCTGAAAACCTGGCGACCATCAACCAGCGATTTATCGCCCTGTCACACGCGTCAACATCACTGCAACGTCATGTGCAGCAGCGATATTGCACACGATATTGACGCGTGTGACGGCCCCTCAAGTCTCACCTCCCTTAGCTTCATTTTCAATTCCAATCTACCAGGAATTTCACTCTTTTGTGCAGTAGTTGTGTATAAGGGGCAACTTCACTTTTAATTAAAATTTAAGACAGTTTTACAAGTTAAAAGGTGTCTTTCATGGCAGATAAGTGTATGTTAATGACTTAACTAAATTTCTTCTCATCAAGTCCCCCAAAGTCAAAAGGTGAATTGTTAGCTTTGGAATGGCTAAATAGGTACACAATTTACTAGTAAGGTAGGTTCATTTATATGCACTAGATCCAGAGGCTACCTGCTGTTACCCACTTTGCTGGTTCTCCTTTTGTTGTGATTTACAAGGGGCAATGGTGTCAGTCAACTAATGTAAAAGAAAGAAAAGAAATGACACATTCTCCAATTAGAAACTTTACACTGTAAGTCTAATAACTCTGTGTGTCTTAGTTTAAGTGCAAACACCTTAAAGAAGACTTTCTTTATAAATCACTATATTTAAAGTATTTATTTGTCTGTATTAATGAAAAATATAAGATACAAATGCAAAAACTGCAAAAAAAAAAGTGTAGTAAAAATGACACATGAAAAGTTCAGACGTTAGCCATATTATATTGTTCTATTCTTCCACCATATGTCATATCACACGCACACACACATAAATACATACATATATATATATATATGGTCAGACCTACCGGTTGTGGAATTGCTGGGGTATTTGGACCTGTCCTAGTGATGGTGTACACTAGGGCACTGCTCATAGTCGCACTCGCGCACCTATGCAATATGCATTTTTTTCACGTTTCCTATGCAATGGGCTTTTTTCACTATTTTGATTAATTCACTTAACTTTAATAACTTATTCTGTCATCTTATATTCTTAGATCGTAAAATTAATTGCATATATTTTTCAAAAATTCTTAAAGAAAAAGTCCAAAAAATATTCTCAGGAAATTAAAAAAGACAGCTTTGCGCCCTGTAATCTTGATTTAGTAAGTATTAAAACGCAAACTAAATGCAGATTAGGCTGCCCACTGCCTCCCTTATAAAGTTTTTAGACACAAACAAGTTATTCTCTGACAATGGACCAAGAGGTTCTCCGCACCCATGAAAGAACAGTGATGGTTTTAGTAGCACAAAAGCCAAGACTCTGGCACAAGTCTTGTACTTATCTTGATGGAGGGACTTAGCGTGTTTTCCTGGGGGATTTCAATCTTTCATGCGCACAATCAGACGGCTTACCACATGGTCCAAAGGAGACCTCAATTGCTCATGGGACCCACGAGATTGCCTATGTACGAGACTAAGTCATTTTCTACCAGTAGCCCGCTCCCATGGAGTGGAAGGAGAGTTACTATAGCTTACAATTATGATGTGACTTGACATATTTTGGGTGGATAGCGCCTCTCTGTTTTACAAACATAGCTTATTTTTAATTGTTTGTAAAGCGTCAAGGCTCTCGTGGAAAATAATGGGAAATACAAACAATGTAGATGTCTACATCATTGATTTTTTTTTCCAATTCCGTAATGTCCAATATATTAAGATAAAAATTCAAGGTCTAATGACAAGTCTCATCTAGACCATACAATATACTTATACCTTATACCATACCTCTACTCCTCATTGAGTCTATAGCACCATCCCACCTTAGAGAGTCTACATTGGTGTTCATACTTATCAATGAAAGCATCACCTGTTTACACCTTACTATTTATACTCTTAGGATTTATATAATTCCAACAAGTTCAGTAGCGCTGTACCCAGAATACAAGACATCATATCAGTACATGGTACCAGGATCTTGAGATATGTGAACGCTAAGAATACATTTCCAAGGGATTAAATGAATGGTCCAATATTTTTTTGTAATATCTGGGAATATTTCTCCTAAAGCCCCATTCACGCCAAGATATTTTTCTATTTGATCATGTAATTTCCTATTTCTTGACGTAACGGTATCCATTTTCAGTTGAGAATGTATAGTTGATTGTGATTGAACGCTACCATTAAATTGATGATGATTGATACATCTCAGGAATGTTTTAATAATGAATACACTCCTAAATCAGATTTCCAAAGTCGAGGTCATAGCAGCATGACTACACATTTTACAGCCATCTTAGCAGATCGCTTAGGCAGGTCAGCACTAATATTATCATCAATTGTAAGTAATAAAGTAGAAATCAATTATCCCCAGTATTATCACATTCTTCACCCATCTTGTCGTTGCGTTGACAATGACTGTGCCCAGTGCTATCTATTATATGGTGTAACTGGTCACAAGGGTCACAACTTGTCACAGAGACTGATTAATTACCCTTAGGAAAATGTTTTTGATCATCAGACGTATCCAAACTTTTGCCATGATATCACCAACCCAAATCTGGCTCTACCATTCTTATTTATATATTGACCATGGAACAGTTATGGAATTATTATGGAAAGTCGGTAAGTGTTGGACAAGTTTTTATTTTTCCAAGAAAATTAGGTTAGTGCAAAATAGAATTTTTTCTTCTAATAAAAAAATGAATTAAAGTATTGAGTTTAAACTATTATTTGACCCGAATTCTCTACAACTGCAATAATGGGGTCATCATTGTTGCAATTTGGGGATATGATTGGTAACACACTGAATGACATTTGCCTGACGGATATGGTTAAGCGACCACTGGTGACGTTGCCTTTCTCCTTTTCATTGGACGTGAAATTAGTTGTCTATATATTTCTACACCACCTTCTTAGTCGTTTCAGTTCGCCGTAGTGTTATGTTATTCGATTCTGTGTCGTGATGCAAGAAGCAGAATATTCTGTTCGAGAATGATCCCACAACCAGATGTGTTAGTATCACCAAAAACGCCTTCTGTATAAAATATTAAAATATGTACGCGTAGAGAAGCTATGAAAAATATTTATACTGCTCATATACACCTTCCAATTGGGTGTCCTGTATTAATATGCCATTAAAGATTTACTTCTGAATACATTCAAGCCATTAGTTAGGTGAGATACAAAAAGAAAGTAAAAAAAAAATCTATTTGTAATAAAAGATATATAAAGACAGATACAAATGGGAAAAAACCCACACGGTAAGAACATGACATATTGAGTCTTTCCGGTAATGAGCACTCAAAAACATGAAAGCAAACTTTTTTTAGTGATAAACATATACTGCACACATATTTTCTATGGACTAGTTTGTTTAAATATTATCTATCTATCTATCTATCTATCTATCTATCTATCATCTATCTAGATATCCTATTTTCTATCTATCTATACATCTATCAGTCTCTTTATCTCTCGATAATCTATTAATAGGTCTATTTATCTGTCTGTCTGTCTATTAATCTATCCATCATCTCGATAATATTTTAATCAATTTATTTATCTGTCTAGCAATCTGTCATCATCCCTCCTTCTATTTATCTATCCATCCATCTATATATCTATCTCGATAATATTTTTAATCACTCTGTTTATCTTTCTGTCTATCTATCCACCATCCATCTGTCTATTATCTATCTTCTATCTATCTATCTATCTATCTATCTATCTATCTATCTATCTATCTGTTGTCTATCATCTGTCTGTACCAATAACTATTTATCTGTTTAGTTTGCATGCCTATAAAAGCACATATGAAATAGACATACGTATCCCATAAAAGATGACTGGATAATCTGACCAGGACTAGTGTCTTTGGACATTTGGTAGAAGTAGTGATAATTTGGGATACACAGACGGTAGACTGAGTCCTCATATCTTCAAGTAGTATGGTGCTTGTGGTTTCCCCTCAGGGCAAAGTTACATTGAATAGGTCAATAAACTGTGTGTCCCCCTCAAAAGAAAGAGGACAATAAAAAGCACCCTCCAGGTCACAGGTCACCTCATCACTGATTGAGATATTCTCAACTTTCCTTTTACTCGTCAGCTAAAGTTACCACACACACAAGCAACAACTAAACAAGAGCAAACCAGCTTTCGAGCTGGTTGTGTACAAGTAGACGTGTGGAAGCCATGTCACACCCAGGACTTGACTCCAAGCGGTAGATCCTGTGTTGGTAAATTTGTGTTTATATAGAAACTTTCTACAAACACCATTCCTTTTTTTTTATAGGAGGAACTAAAATGTGCCTTCTCCTGGGATTCACAGTGTGAGTAGAACAATCTAGGGAACTGAAACAGGCCTAATATACTCCCAGACTGAGAGCCTGGATTGTCTACCTAAAAGACAAAGCACATTAGATGGATTTAAGATGTTGAGCCCAGAAGCGTAAGCCTTTAATATTCACGCTAATATGCCAGTGACTCTGCTATTTAGTCTAATGATAACTCGAACATTTGCTCTCATCACAACAAGATATGCTCTACGTTAATTTTTCCAGCCCTGTTCATTCTAAGCAGAAATGCTTCAATATTTCCACCTTAAGGAGACAACAGATGTCACTCACGGGGTGGACGCTCTGTCTTTTGGAGTCCATAGCAGATATTATGATTGAAGATTTTTCCTCCTTAATCCAACTGATGCATTCCCCACCTCACGGGAAGCATGAATCTTGCTGAATAAACCACATTATTTTTTACTTTCTCACAAATTAGCTTTTTATTATTAATCATTTAACATACAGTGACTTATAAAGTAATGTTATTTGTCAGAGTAATGGGTTTTATGATGAACATGAATATATCAGGAGGAATAATACATTGTCTGGGTTTAGTATCAAAAGTACCCAGACCACAAAAGCACTATTCACCAGCTATGATCTGTGAGAAGGGCATATGAGCATTGTTTTTCTTGTTTCTTGGAAGAACTTAATCTTAATGTGGCCAGTCCACAACCTTTCCTCGTTGCTAGAAGCTTATCTCGTGGTTGACTAATGCCTCGCATCTGTCTCTCCCTCTTTCCATAGATAGGTTGGCCCAAAGACAGTGAATGAGCCTTCACTATCGAGAAAGTGTCTACATTCTGTGCGGAAGTCCTGGTTTCTTTGTATGATGAAGTTTCCTCAACAGAGTCATTCTGCTCCTTTTCTCTTCCCACCCAAGGCCCTGTTTACTTCAATGCATCCCTTCGAAGTTCAAGTGTACATGTGATTATACTGCATTGATTGACACTAACAATGAAAATGTCTCATTTGTCCCTAGTTTGCCTTTAATTATTCTGCAACCACAATATGTTTACAAGTGATCAACCCATATACAACCTAGTAGATAGATTTCACAGCTTCGGTGTTTCTTTGTATTTAGGATGTAAAATGCATCTCGGGTCACATGACTCATATAAGTAGTTTTTTGTAATAGGTCGATAAACAAAGTCTACTCATCTGTAATATATATATATATATATATATATATATATTCATGTAAATCCATATATACAAACAAAATACACTTAGTCTCGCTCATGTATCAAACTTTTTATATATCAAGGCTTAAAGCTCTAATTAGTGTAGAAAATATAGAATATATATATGGGTTTGCAGGGTTAATGTTACTCCATGTTTTCCCTTCGTCAAGAACAACATGACATAATTATCTATACCTATGTCAATAAATATATCCATTGTATAAATATTAAATGTGCTGCTGTCATGATGATTCATTAAAGAATACGGAGACTCTACAAGGGACTATTAGTAACTTAAGTGGCCTATTACATGCATAATAACTCAATAAGAGAGCACATAATGAATTGTGTAAAAGTGTGTATATATACATTTGTATATACAACTATATATACACATACATGTATATACACATATAGATGTATATACACCCCACATATACATATGTTATATATATATATATACACATACAGTTATACAAATATATATATATACACACAGACGCAAATATATGCACACACACATTTATAAACACACACACTGACACATATATACACATTTGTATAAATAAATACATACAGATATGTGTGTATAATATATATATATATATATATATATAATAATATATTATACATCTATCTCTATATGCATATATATACACATGTATCTATCTATCTATCTATCTATCTATCTACTATCTATCTATCTATCTATCTATCTGTAGGGAGAGATAGATATGTATACACAAATATATATACACCTATATACTTTTTTAAGTTGTAGATGACTACCAATTCTTTGCCATTTTTGGACGAGATGTTGATTTCGAGCACTTCCATTGCTAGCGTCAACTCGAGAAAACAGTATATATTATATATAGCACTGGAGTTATTTTGTCAGAATACACCACTTATTTTAGGCCCCTTAAAATGATCTAGTGTCCGCCCTCTGAGGTCTGGCAGAAGGTTAACAGTACAGCTTGCATTTTATATTCAATGGAGTGTTTATTTTTACAGTAGAGACTTTCACACATCTGGATGGATTTACCTTCCTCTCTCTTTCTTTTTTTTTTAAAGGAAGATCCTCCATCTAAAAGTGAAGTGTCACCAGTCCCCTCCCCCATACCCATCTATACGTCTATTTTTTTTTTCTCTCTTTAAACCTAAAAGTAAATATGAAGTATTAAAAAAGTTTTAAGAAAAAAAGAACAAGAAACAGAAAAAAATCACATAACAGGAGCACCGCTGAGGCCTCTGGAACGCTAAAGGTCATTTATCCACAGTGGCTTCAAGTCGGCAACTTCACAGACACGTCACAACCTACTCTCACTGGATGGTCTAATTAAATTATGTCCTTTTTGTCACAGAAACAAGTCAACATATGCCTGAGTTAATGAATTATCTTATTGGGACAATGCCCTGCATGTACACAGCCACATAAACAGGTAAGGAAAATCAGCAATTTGCTTTGGAATAGGCCAATAAACTAATGAAAGGGGGGATAGGTCTGAAAAACTTTGCTGACACCTATGAAGGAACAAGAGAATCACCATAAACCTTTGCTGCTTTCTATAGGGCTCTCAGTGACTAGGAGGGCATTTGAAATGTAGTGCATTCACCAAAGGGACATCAAAGCCCTCTACTGCATTGGGATAAGCTTTGCGTCCATCAAGTTCCCAGGCATAGTAGCTATAAATGCAGCCTCTCATGCAGCTTCCAAGCATAAGATCAGTGAAATCTCCACAACTTTGCCTTACCCTTGTAGACATGCTGCACCACACTGAAGTCTAGCAAACACACAGTAAACTAGGTTTAAGCTCCACGCTTTAAGAAGCAATGATTTAAGACAAGAGGGACTCACCTTTCAACTTTTAGTGTGTTCCTGTTGGATGTGTTGCATGAATTTTGATTGGTTTTGATGGGACATGGCATTACTAGCGAAGCTGATTTTTATAGGGGTGGAGTTTTTTTTTTTTTTTTTTTTTTTTGCAAAACTCTAAAATAAAGAATGCGAACTCTTTCCTGGGGCTGATTGGGGGAAGGATGTGAAAAGACTGCAGTTATAAAGCACTGCTTGAAGCAGTCTCTCAATGCGTCTCTGAACTTGATCAGATTTTATGTTTCCTGCAGAGAGACAGCGACAATCCTGTGAAAGTGGCTCAATAGACAGACTTTTGGGCTCAGCAAATCTCAGGATATTACAATTACGGCCATCTTTCCTCTCTCTCTCTTTTATTCCCAATCTTACTCCCTATAGTTCTTTGCAAATGCCTTCCCATACAGAAAGGGACGGAATTTATAGAGCTGTCTAAAGCTTATAATCATCACTAGACGAATGCATTTTTTTTTTTTTTTTTGTTAAAAAAAAAAATCCTTTTCTTGGTGTCTTAGCGCAGCCTATATGATGAGGGTCTTATGGGATCATATGTGTTTTCTGTATGAAACTGCACTGAGAAGTTTAAAAATCCTAACTCCGAGCATCACAACAGGGATTCTCCCCTAAAGTCTCCTTCTTTTGTTTCCATCCAAGCAATTTAACTGTTTATTCCTTTTTGTCACTGGAGAGAGAAGGGGGGGAGGGAAGGAGATATATGAAAATCCACAGTCATAAAAGATGAAAAATAAAAGAAAATAATAAAAAGAATAGACACAAAGTTTATAGGTTTTCATGGTTAATAAAAAATAGCATAAAATCCCAAATTTACCATATATTACAAAGCATATGAAGAACAGGATAATTAAGGAGTGGAGGATTTGTGCACATGGGGGAATTTTCAGCATACACATTGCTTTCTTGTAACGATGGTGAATTTTAAAGGGACAGCCTATATCAGTAAGCAAAGGCACAGAGCAAGGAGTGCAGGGACAAAGGCTGAAACATTCCCTCTATCTGTGCATTGCTAACACTCTATGTGTTGTATTTAAGCAGAAGGTTTGGGGGTCTTAATCAGGATAAATGTAAGATATCGGTCTGAAGAGTGAGCAATGGCTTATGATGTTTAGGAAGGTGGTTCGATGCATCCTTAAATTAGGGATCTTTCGGTCAAATATTTGGGTTCTTCGTAATCTATTAACACACACGGTGCTGGGAGAGGCTGCCACATATATGTTTGCTTTGCATTGCATTCATCTGCAGCACTAAATGGGTTAATCTTACCTGCAAACACTAAACCTGAGTAGACCAATCAGAGAATAGATATTAGTGAAGCTGCCATATTCAATGCTAAACTCTGTCAATCAAGAGTTCACAGGCAAATGGGTGCCTGGGGCTGGGCTGGTATGACACTCCCCCAGCTGAGTTTCTATTGGTGCAATTCAGACTGCCTCCTGAGTTGGTTTATGTGTGAGGAGTGAGTGATTGACTTTATCAGTCCAAGGACATTACTCTATTGGAGAGGGTGAACTGTTTCCTGGATTTCGAACAAGCAAAAAGGAATTAAAACAAAACTTATTTTTGTTACCATTGCTTCTGCATGAACTGCATCCTGTGCTGACCATTCATTTGGGTCTGCACACTGCTCAGGTTCATTCATGACGATGCTTCTAGATGGAGGACCTCAGTATCCCACCCTGGGAGTTGGTGGGTTTGGGACATCTCGCCATCATGAAATGTCCAACCGAGATGCTGGCATGGGGCTTAATCCTTTTGCTGAACCTTCACACGCTGCAGCTTTTAAGCTTAGTCCAGCCAGTCATGATCTCTCTGCAAGCCAGAGCTCAGCTTTTACCCCGCAGGCATCCGGATATGCCAACGCGCTTGGGCACCACGCTGGGCAGGTGCCATCTTATGGCGGCACTGCCTTTAACTCCACAAGAGATTTTCTTTTCCGAAACCGGAATTCTGGAATTGGGGACGCTGCCTCACCAGGTGGTCAGCATGGACTTTTCGCCAGCCATGGCCCCCCTGGAATGAGTGAACCACCAGGACACCTGATCTTCCCAGGACTTCATGAACAAAGCTCCAGCCACACTTCACCCAATGGACATGTGGTCAATGGTCAAATGCATTTAGGTCTCAGAGGTGATATTTTCGGACGTCCAGATCCTTACAGAGCGGTACCCAGCCCCAGGACTGATCATTATGCAGCTGCCCAGTTCCACAACTACAATCACATGAATATGAGTATGAATGTGGCTGCCCATCATGGCCCAGGGGCATTTTTTAGATATATGAGGCAACCAATCAAACAAGAATTATCGTGCAAGTGGATGGAGGAATCACCGATGAACCGCCCGCAGAAATCTTGCGACAGGACATTTAGCAGTATGCATGAACTGGTTACACATATGACAATGGAACATGTTGGGGGACCAGAACAAACCAATCACATTTGCTACTGGGAGGAATGTCCCAGGGGAGGCAAATCCTTTAAAGCAAAATACAAACTGGTAAATCATATAAGGGTGCATACTGGAGAAAAACCTTTTCCATGTCCATTCCCGGATGTGGAAAGATATTTGCACGGTCAGAAAATCTAAAAATCCACAAAAGAACTCATACAGGTAAGAAGGCACCATGACTTTATGCTCTTATCAATTTCTAAACTATAACTTATAGACCTATATGCACAAGCCAAAACTTTTACTTGAGTTTCATAATTTCTTGAAATATGTATTATTTTTTTTGTTTATCGCATCTTTAGTATTTTAAGCACAGTGGTGGAAAATGTGATGATTTGCAGTTTCTTGTCTTGTTTCTGGCTTGCTGTGAACAAATAGGAATTTGTTGAGGGATGATTCACTTTCCAGGCACTTTAGTCCTTTGCATACTGTTAAGTAAACTATAGAAATGCTAATTAAATCTCATTTTCACTCACTTCCGCCCTTTTTTCCCTCTTGATTGGCACATCTCCTAATTAAAGCAGTGATACTTTTGTCAAAGTATTTTTATTTGGAATCCTGTGTTTAATTAATACTCTTTGCAAAGCAAAGTGAGTCTAGAAAAGTCAGGATGACAACTAATGTCCTCTCTTGTATAATAGGTCTTAAAACTACTGTGTTTTTTTTAAGTGCTATGGTCTCTTCATATTGTGGTGTCATTGATGAAGGACTTTGGGTGCATTGTTCAAACTCTTCTACCCACAACTATTGTTCTTCAAAAGCCACAATGATCAAATTTAGGTTAGATAACAATTAGCAGACTGTTAACCTATTTACAGGATCTGTATAGGTATCTCTGTCAATTTGGCTTAGTTAAACATTTCAATATGATAGGCAGATAACGTATGGGACTATTTAAAGGAGGAAATCATGCAGTCTGGGCCAACAATATGAATTTCATTAAGGGTCGTAGTGGTGGGGAGGACGAAACTGTAAAATGTAGTACAGCGATAGCTGTGTGTACATGAGTATATATGTATACGTCAGCTCAGGACTTATCGTATTAAGTTATGTACTCTTCCATTAGGTGAGAAGCCTTTTAAGTGTGAGTTTGAAGGATGCGACCGACGGTTTGCAAACAGCAGTGACAGGAAAAAGCATATGCACGTGCATACATCAGACAAGCCATACATCTGTAAAGTCTGTGACAAATCCTACACGCACCCTAGCTCTCTACGGAAACACATGAAGGTAATTATTATCATTGTTACTTACTTTTTTGTATGTTTGTCAACCAAGAAAAGTTCAAAATTGATTTGCTATTGTGATTTGAATTAGTATTTGGAATGTTGTGTTTTTGGACAACCCTTAACACCACATATAACCTAGTCCCTTCTTCATACTGTCAACCAGCTTCCAAACCTGTTAGACAAGCCTTACTCATTACCCAGTCCCATCATTATTCTTTATATTTATTTCTGATGAATGATAATAATCTTTAGCCGGGGTAATAGAAATTATGACTCTATTTTTGTTTTCTCAAGGTACATGAATCTCAAGGGTCTGATTCATCCCCAGCTGCCAGTTCAGGTTATGAATCTGCCACCCCACCAGCCATGGTTTCTGCCAGTAGTGAGGAGCCTTCTAAAACTACTTCAGCAGTAATTCAGACTAACAGCAACACTCACAACCCAGGATTACTTCCACCAAATTTTAACGAGTGGTATGTTTAAAACAAAAACACAAAGGCGAAACCGTGCTCAGTCACAAGGACCAAATGACGTACAGAGACCAAGATGGTTGTTCTACCAAGATGGAGGTGATGGAGTTTATTAACACAACAAAACAGGGCTTTGTTTTGTTACCCTGGATTTTTTTTTGTCCCCTTTAAAGATGGCTGTGGACTAATTGTGTCCCTTTCTCAGGATTTGAAAACATATTTTGGCATTTTACATTTCCTATCCATTTTTTATTTTATTTTATTTTTTATTATTTTACCGATATTACATTTTTTTTTTTTTTCGCATTATAGGTTCTCTAACAGTGTATTTAACAGATTAAAAAAAAATCATTCACCGTCACGGTGATTGTAAAACTCTCACATTCTTAAACTGTGCCAAAGTCTTGTTATGTCTTGAACTTTCTCAAAGCATTACACTTGTGAATGTATTCCTTGTCCTATAGGGTCAAAGCTGTTGTTCGGTATATTTTCAGGATGGGGATGTGTATTAATTCACAGATTGTGACCGTTTAGTATACAGTTGCCTTTTGTAAGAAGTTTTGTAAATATATCCATGATGCCATATTTATCGTTTGTAATTTAATGAAGTGCCGGGAACTGAACAATATTTATGAAAAAAAAATTTTCTAACAAAACTCTGTATAGCTTTTGGTTATAACTGCTTTAGCATTAAAGTTTATTGTTTTGAAAAAAAAAAATCTAATTTTAAATTGTCTAACCTACGAGTTCCTTTGCATTAAGACTCTTTTTTTTATGACGGGTGGGGGGGACTCCACTTTCTTCAAAAAATATTTTTGGAAGATTGTAATAGTCTGTTTGCCTGCGTTTAGGTGACAAGGATAGGAATCAAAGGCATTTCAAACTAGTTGATATTTGTTTTAAGCAGTAAGTATAAATATTCCTTTCAACGTCGTTCAGGCAAATCATATATTTCTAATCAATTCAGTTGGGTACCATGACATCTCTATCTAATGCTTCAAAGAACAAATGGGAACATGCTGCTGTTCTCCAGCAAATTTCAAAGAGTTTAATAGGTTCAGTTTTATCTTGTAAGGGGAAAAAAAACCCATGTAAGGAATATTAATAGTGTGACATAAAAAATGGCATAACCAGGTAGAAGATGTAGGGCTAAAAAAAAAAAGGAATTTAAGAAGCAAATTCAATCTTGAAGACTTCTCGAGTCAACATTGACATTCACGATAAAAACAAATGTTCAATTAAATGCTCAAAAAATGTTGAGATGATTGTGACTATCAATATTTGTATTGACAGTAAACAAAAAAAATACAAAAATTGCATACAATCCTTATTCTAAATATCCAAAATTATATTCGTGGACTTAATTTGGGCACATGATATGTAAAGGATTCATACTAGCTGGATAATTGGGATTAAGCTTATAATTTTACATAGAGTTGAGTCTAGCTTTGTATTTTTCTTTTTACTGTGGGACATCTTGAATTATTACATAAGATTTTACTATCCTGAGCTTAATTTGGCTTTTATTATGGCCACAATACTTGGCTCCGCCCCTTTAATAGAGCTATATCTTTAGCTGGAACCTATACATATTTGGCTAACAAAGTAATTTTGTCATATACTATATAAGATTTTATCATCATGAGTGTTTACCTTTTAAAAAATTTCTGTTTGTGGCTTTTATTATGGCCACAATAGTTGGCTCCGCCCCTTTAATAGAGCTATATCTTTGGCTGGAACCTATACATGTTTGGCTAACAATGTAATTTTGTCATATACTATATAAGATTTTATCATCATGAGTGTTTACCTTTTAAAAAATTGCTGTTTGTGGCTCTTACTATGGTCACAATCCTTGGCCCCACCCATTTAATAGAGCTATATCTTTAGCTGAAACCTATACATATTTGGCTGACCATTTTTTTTTTGTATATTTATAATATAATATTTTATCATCATGAACAATCTGATATTTGTGGCTGTTATTATAGTCGCATTATGCAATTATTCTTTGGCTCCACCCCTTTAATAGAGCTATATCTTTAGCTGGAACCTATATATATTTGGCAAACAATGTTTTTTTCATATATATATATTTATAATATAAGATCTTATCATCATGACCTTTACCTTCTGGAAAATCTGATGTTTGTGGCTGTTATGGTCACATTATGCAATTATTCCTCGGCCCCACCCCTTTAATAAAACTACATCTTTAGCTGGAACCTATACATATTTGGCTAACCATGTCTTTTTTTAATATATATATATTTATTGTAAGATTTTATCATCGTGACCTTTTACCTTCTTACAAATCTGCTGTATCTGGCTGTTATGGTCACATTATGCAATTACTCCTTGGCCCCACCCCTTTAATGGAGCTACATCTTTAGCTGGAACCTATACATATTTGGCTAATATCAGGGGCGTAACTACAATAGGTGCAGAGGTTGCGATCGCACCCGGGTCCTGCAGCCTAGGGGGGGCCCCAAAAGTCCCTTTGGCCTATAGAAAAAGATTAATACTATTAAAGGTTTCCAATAATTGGGGTCCCCCATTGGAACCTTCGCATCGGGACCCCTGGGCCTAAAGTTACGGCACTGGCTAACTGCATTATTATATTTTTACCATTGATACCGTATTTCACTATGAGCTTGTCCCACTGGTCATTTTGCTAAAAAAAAAAAAATTACATTAGCAATAAAAATGGAACCTGGCGTAACGTAAAGGGAAACTAAGAGGGTAACTAGTATTCACTGGGGCAGAGATATCAGTCTCTGTAATTCTAAAAAACTCAATTAGAGTTGGATGGTAAGGGTAACCCTTAATATTTTTTAAAGAAAAAAACATATTTTTATAATTATCACACTCTACCATTATGGCTTGATTGGCATGATTAGGAATTGTCGTCTCTATGGGGATTTTGCATTGATAATAATAGTAGCAAAAAATGGCGCATGTCAGTAAAATGCATTAAAATTAGTAATTTTTGCGCCTGAATTTAATTTTTTTTTCCTCCTGGTTATTGCTTACAGCTATATATAGAGGGAGAGAAAGAGAGGTATATTTTTTATTATCTGGAAATGTTTGTGCCTAATAGTTTCATATCAATAAAATGTGAAAAAGAAAAAAGAGTGGAAATTAATATTACAATAATATACACAGGGCTTGAAAATATTCAGATTAGTGTGATACATAAAAAAAGATACAGAAAAATAAACATATAAAATCGAGCTTTCAGATTTTTTATTCTCTTTTGAATTGCCATTTTTTTCACAGATTGTTGCAAAATTTCAATTGGTTGTCTCATTAACATATTAAGACTGGTAGAGCTTCCAAAGAACAGCAGGGATCTTACTGTGAAAAGATTGAAATGGCTGCATATCTTTGATGTTTTTGAGAAGTAGAGAGGTTAATATTGTTACCTCCAGACTGATTCGCTGAGTCACATTTCACAAGCTTAGGCCATGACATTTATGTGTAGAAAAATTGTGGTGACATTACCAGCTGCACCAACTACACCCTGGTCTAGGACTGGGCTCCAACAATGACAAACTCATAGGCCACATAGGGCACCTTTATTATAATATTCCTTAGGATTGTAATGATGTCATGACTAATTCTCACAGTGTAAATACCAAAGGCCAGAAATTAATTTTCATAATGCTTGTGTATCTATCTGTCTGTCCATGTATCCTCAACTACTATCTATCTATCTATCTATCTATCTATCTATCTATCTATCTATCTATCTATCTATCTACAGTATCTATCTATCTATCTATCTATCTGTACTATCTATCTATCTATCTATCTATCTATCTATCTATCTATCTATCTATCTATCTATCTATCTATCTATCTATGTATCTACAGTATCTATCTATCTATCTATCTATCTATCTGACTATCTATCTATCTATCTATCTATCTATCTATCTATCATCTTTCTGTTGCAAACTATCTACAGTACATAGAGTTTTTGTGTATGTACATTTGTATTGTATGTCTATACATTTATCTATTTTTCTATTATCCACTATTATCTATTTATTTTACATATTGTTTTGTCTGTGTATATGTTCATATTTATCTGCCTATCTTTCTACCCCATAGTACATATTGTTTTTGTTTATATCTATCTATCTATCTATCTATCTATCTATCTATCTATCTATCTATCTATCTATCTATCTATCACTCTATCTATCTATCACTCTATCCTATCAATCTATGTATTTATCTATCTGTCATTTATCTATTCTATTTCTCATCTGTCATATTAATCAGTATATCATCCATTCTATCTGTGTATCTATCATTGATCTATCGATAATTTTTCTATTTATCTATCTATCATTGATCTATTTACATATCTATCTATCTATCTATCTATGTCTATCTATCTATGTCTGTCTATCTACCATCTATTCTATCATCCTTCTATCATTTATCTATCTCTCATAAATCTATCTCTCCATCTACCTATTGTCAGCCACCATATTGAATATATTTGCTTCTGTTTATATCTCTCTATCAATTTCTCTCTATTCTATCTATCATCTATAATCTGCTATTATCGTCTATTTTACATGATGTTTGTTTCATGTAAATCTGTATATGTCCATATCAATTTATGTATAATTAATTTACTATTACCTTTCCTGCTTTGTTACTTTCTCTCGTTCAATCATTATAATCAAAATATACATACATTATACACAATCCTGGCATGTAGTTCATGCTATATACATATAGATATATAGCCTCGTGTTTTACACTATATCTATATATAAATATATACATACCTATATAAATATATATATATATATATGTAGATAAATAGATAGATCAAGAGATACAGTGAGCCAGTTAGGTGTGTGTGCATATGTATATATACACACATATATATATATATACACTGTGTGTTTTTATACATATATAAATATATATGGTCCCTCTCTCTTTCTATATATAAATATATATGTAGATAGATAGAGAGACAGCGTGCACGTTAGGTGTGTGTGCATATATATATGTATATACATATATAAATATATATATGATCCCTCCCTCCATCTCTCTCTCTCTCTCTCTCTCTCTCTATATATATATATATATATACATATATATATATATGTATATACCCACAGTGTACGAAGAAAAGAGGCTTGGGTAAACAGCAGAGGCCAGAGTCAGTGCTGTCATCCCGAGCCTTCTTCACGCCCTGTTGCTGCGCCCCGCTATGATTCGCCGGAGCGCTGATCCTCTCTCCTCCCATCTTTTGAAGCCTTTAATCTTCAGACCACCGGAAGAGAAGTGTGATTGGTTCTTCATTTTTTTCCCTCCATAGATTTTAGTTTTGTCTCTAAAGTTGGTTATGATTCCGCTTTTCTCCTCTTAGGACAGGGCGTATTCTTCTGCTAGTGATTTAACACATTATGCTATGAGGCCTCACCTTTGATACGGACAGTATAGATATGGGATAACTGATATTATTATTCTCTAATTAGCGTACAGACTATCTATTAATTTTAGTATAAGAGAGGAGCTGAATGTGATAGCTAACACTGATGATCATTCATTTAATCTCCGCTTTAAAAAATGATCCGTTATAGAAAGCAGCCAGATCGCATCTCAAAGCTCTTTGGTGTTCTTTGTATTTCAGTAATGTGATATAATAATATTAATACTTCACAGGAAAGTTAAAGTGATTTTTAATATGCCCGTGCCAGATTGATAAGAGGAGCTGCTCCGCTATGGAGGAGACGGCTGTTTTAAGCTTTTTAGTGTGTCCATATGCAAATAATAATACATCGTAGCAAGTATAACTGTGGAGGCCGTAGATTGTGTACTACAGCGTGTTTCGATACCTATATATACAATGACATATATACTGTATAAGCAGCTCATCTACATTTTGGGTCTATATTTTGCAACTAACGTTTCAACAAACGGCCTAGTCGGGAGTAGACTATCACGTAGGTGAATAATCCAGGCATCACGTCTTCCATTTGGTGTTGGCTTTGTTCACACAGTGCCTTGTTGCTGTGTTTTTCTGCTGTATTTTTGCCTTGGTTTTATGTTAATTTATGGTAATCTAAGCCTGTGTTTTTATTCCCAGCAACTCCTATTACATTCTGGAAAAGTCAGGCACATGCATTTTTTTTCCTGATTATCTCTTGTTTTTTTCCAGTGTTTTTGGAAGACCGATGATGTCAGTTCTATTCTGTGTTTTCGCAGTGTTCTATAGGCAGAAATGCTGAAAAAATGCTGCAAAAACACAGCAAAAAAATGCAAGAAGTCTTTATGTACTAACAAAACGGTCCGGTTTTGCTGCAGAAAATAAAAAATGCGCCATGTGAACAGAGCCTAAGAGTTTGGAAAGGCTTAGGTTTACATTGACCCAGAGTCATTTAGATGTAGATTTATATTTAATTTTTGTCTGTGCCATATTGGAATATGTCGACTATTCAATGGATGCAATTGAGTAAATAATTTCTGTTATGGATACAATTCATTCTACATTCTAGAGAAATTTATATAAACTGCTCTTCCGTTCGGAGGCAATGCTGCCAAGATGTCGATATTGAATGGGATATTTGCATTTAAAAATAACATTAGATATAAAAAATATGAATAATATTATCCGTACTCTGGCACGCTGTACATAGAGTGCGTCCTAGGTAAGGCTAGGGTCACACTTGCAGATTTTACATGCGTTTTTGAGACTTGCGTTTTCTGAAAACGCATGCAAAAACACATCCATAGGCCCCCTTGCAAAAACTGCATGCCCCAATATCAAAAACGCATGTCTGAATGTACCATGCGTTTTTGGCTCAGCACCAAAAAATACTGCAAGCAGCGTTTTTTTGGTGCTTTTTCAAAAACGCATGCGGTTTTTTAACATGGGGCCCTATGGGAAACGCATGCGGTTTTATATGGCGCTAAATGGTACATGCGTTTTATATGGCACTAAATGGTACATGCGTTTTTATATGGCACTAAATGGTACATGCGTTTTTGCATGCATTTTTTAAGGGTCCCCCACAGCTATCAGCAAAAACGCAGGCTGCCAAAAAGCACCTTAAAAAATGCATGCCAAGTGTGACCCTAGCCTAACCTACATTTTAGTTTGATATTAATAAATAATAACAAGCACATTCAGAATCCTATAGACACTTCTTTTACACACATTGACAAACACACACCACATCATACTCAGCAACATATAGATGTCCAGATTATTGCACAGATACTCAGGCGACCTTCACACCACTGTATGTCGGTCCATGTAAAAATCTAACATCACATGGACAGAACTAGGGTCAGGGTTATTTACTGGACTGTTCAGACGACACCATTGTTTAACAGACCGGGTATGTGCACAAAAAAAAAACCCCGGGCTCACAATAGCAATAGTTTTCCATCATTTTCCTATTCAAGTCTATGGAAGCACAAAAACAAATTGGATCCCATACCTACCATTCTATAGTATTTTTAATTGATGGGTCCAATGCAACTACTAAAGCAGTAAACTCTATTCGGTCCTGTAAAAATGTTTAACTGCTCGTATATAAAAATGAATGACATAGAGATTACAATACAGATAAAGAAATCGTCCATTCCTTTCTGGATGAAAATTGGATGATTATTATTTTTCATGTGATCATGTGAACTTAGCCACATAGTCATGAGCAGATGGACACATACACACACACAAGCACACCCACGTAAATACACAGCCATACGTGTGCATATCTGCGTGTGGATATATGCAAGTTTGACTGATTTGGCAATGAGCTTATTAATATTATTAGTAGTAGTAATAATAGTTATCCAATGCACTAGGGTTGCTGCAATTATTAAATATTATTAATCAATATATTGATTTCCATTGAATGCATTCCTATATTAATACCTGTATTGGTGATATCATAATGGAGACAACAGTAACTGATATAATACTCTTAATTTACTGTTTTGCCTCTAGATTGTTTTTCAATATCTAAAATGTAAATTGTTAAAAAAATCCTCAAATTCCTATATGAAGCATTTAAGAAAAGCCTCCAGAGCTGGCAGCGCACCCATTCCTATGTACAATGTTGGGTTACTCAATTCTTCTATTGAATGCGCTGTCAATGTTTTATCCTTGTTTAAGTTCAATATTAAATTATTGTCTATCAGAAAAGTTGGGGATATCTGATCTGGTTCCACCATAATTAGGAAGTTCTCATATTGCAGAGGGTCTTCTCCAGGCTGGTAGACCAGACAATCTAAGAAAGGTGTGAGTGTGGTGGACCCTGGGAAGATAAGTGTTTCTTTTAACTTTTTCCTCTAATTGAATTTACACCCTTTGCAGTGGCTGAGCTAAATGGCTGAAGTCTCATATTCAGGGCTAAAGGGGGTGTCACACGCGTCAATATCGCCTGCACGATATCGACTGCACGTGACGTTGCAGCGATATTGACGCGTGTGACATACTGCATCAACCAGCGATAAATCGCTGGTTGATGATCGCCAGGTTTCAGAACCAGCTCTGAAACCTGGCGATTGTCGCCCGGTGGACACGCAGCATCGCTGCGTGTGACACCGGGAGCGAGCGATATTCCAGCTCCCAGCGCCTGTCACAAGCGCTGGGAGCTGGTCTCCAAGGTACACTGCGGGTAACTAGGCAGCGCGCGCTGCCTAGATACCCGACGTGTACCTTAGTTACCAGCCTCTCCGCTCACCGTGTGAGCGGAGGAGGCTGGTAACTAAGGTACACGTCGGGTATCTAGGCAGCGCGCGCTGCCTAGATACCCGACTGTGTACCTTAGTTACCAGCCTCCTCCGCTCACCGGGTGAGCAGAGGAGGCTGGTAACTAAGGTACACGTCGGGTAATCTAGGCAGCGCGCGCTGCCTAGTTACCCGCAGTGTACCTTGGAGACCAGGCTGCTCCCGCTTCCAGCAGGCTGGCAGCGGGAGCAGGACATCGTGGAAACGATATTTAAATCGTTTCCATGATGTCACTGGTCAATTGATCGCTGGTGAGTCTGTCTGTGTGACAGCTCACCAGCAATCAGCCGTCAATGTCGTCAGCGATCAGATCGCTGACGACATTGACGCGTGTGACACCCCTTAAGAGAAGCTCTCGAGTCTATTCTATGCGCTCTGTTCATCTGTGTATCTCCAGACTGGCGGAGAGGGAGGGACAGAGGCCCACTGATCGCTCAGCAGGGAAAGAGAACTTTCATTCAGCAGGAAAAGTAAAGTATGGGTTGCTTGTAGTTTTTCTTCACGTTGTAACCTAGGAAAAGCGACTGAAGGGCACAAAATAGGTTGTTCCAAAAGTATATGTAATAGGAGAAAGCATTGAAAATCACAAAGGGAATGACCACCACTATCTTCAATATTGTTTACAATATGGATTTTTACATTAAGAACTTAGCTATAATTGTAATTTTTGGATTTTTTTTTGTATGTATCGGTGTGACCTGATATTATGTTTTAGTATTTAAAAATGAACAAAGTTGATTTAACCAATAAATCTTGGGATAATAATAATTTCCACAATTAGATGTGTTAATAATAAACGTTGGTGTGCTGAGATAATCTTATATAGGTGTACCTGCTATGTACTGTGTAATAGATGTGTCTGATGATACAGAGACATGGTCTGATCATACCACATCTCCTGTGCTGAGATAATCTTATATATGTGTACCTGCTATGTACTGTGTAATGAATGTGTCAGACTGTACAGGGACATGGTCCAATCATACCACATCTCCTGTGATGAGATAATCTTATATATGTCCCTGCTATGTACTGTGTAATGGATGTGTCTGACCGTACAGGGACATGGTCTGATCATACCACATGTCCTGTGCTGAGATAATCTTATATATGTGTGCCTGCTATGTACAGTGTAATAGATGTGTTTGACCATACAGGGATATGGTCTGATCATACCACATCTCCTGTGCTGAGATAATCTTATATATGTGTCCCTGCTATGTACTGTGTAATGGATGTGTCTGATCATACAGGGACATGGTCTGATCATACCACATCTCCTGTGCTGAGATAATCTTATATATGTGTCCCTGCTATGTACTGTGTAATGGATGTGTCTGACCGTACAGGGACATGGTCTGATCGTACCGCATCTCCTGTGCTAGGAGGAAGGAAAATAATCAACAGACATTACAGCATAGGATCGCAAATAGTTTTTTCTTTGAGATAAAACATTGCTTAAAAAAGGCAAGGAAATGTTTTTACTCACAAAAGAAAAGAATCAGCAGTGATCTCGTACTGTAATGTCTTTTTATTCTGAACATACCACATCTCCTGGGCAGGGGAGGAAACGAAATAGTATGCAAAAATTGCAGCACAGGATCAAAAATAATTTTTTCCTTGAAGTAGAACATTTATAAAAACAGGCAGGGAAATGTTTTACCTCACAAAAAGAATCAGCTATGATTCCATACTGTAATGTCTGTATACTCTTTTGCATCCTCCCGGCCCAGGAGATGTGGTATGATCAGACCATGTCCCTGTATGGTCAGACACATCCATTACACAGTACATTGCAGGGACACATATATAAGATTATCTCAGCACAGGAGATGTGGTATGATCAGACCATGTCCTTGTATGGTCAGACACATCCATTACACAATACACAGCAGGGACACATATATAAAATTATCTCAGCATAAGAGATGTGTATGATCAGATTATATCCCTGTATAGTCAGATACATCCTTTACACAGTACATAGCAGGGACACATATATAAGATTATCTCAGCACAGGAGATGTGGTATGATCAGACCATGACCATGTATGGTCAGACACATCCATTACACAGTACACAGCAGGGACACATATATAAGATCATCAGCACAGGAGATGTGGTATGATCAGACTGTACAGTCAGCACATCATTACACAGTACAAGCAGGGACACATATATAAATATCAGCACAGAATTATTCAACCACGTACAGTAACATATTACACAGTACAAGAGGACACATATATAAGATTATCTCAGCACAGAAACATTTTATTAAACACATCCAATTGTGGAAATATCATTATTCCAACACTAGTGATTAAAATTACCTTTCTTTTTGGGAAAACCCTTGTACGTATGTTTTTCCTTCATACTAAGTATTATTGGTCTCAATGAATCTAGGATATTAATTTAGCAATGAGGTTGAAGCTAGAGACTTTTACATTTTTTTTAGTTTTTGTTGCTACATAAAAGAGTGCATTTTATTTTTTATAATCTGCGCTGCCAGGAATCTAGAAGAGTTTCGACCAGGTATATAATAATTGATGGTGATTTTATTGTAATGCATTTCAGAGTCTACACCTCCTTCTTCAGACAAAGTCACTGATGTACATTGAGATGCACATGTTACAGAGGTATATATGTAGAGGAGGGAGAAGTTCACATTGTGGTGTGCAGGTAACGGGCAGTCACCTGATGTACTAATTCATGTTTGTTTGTTTTTTTAATTTTGTGTTGATTGATTTTTTTTTCGAATCCATACTTTAAAAAAAAATGTTCCCACATTTCTATGTTCACTCCCCTTCTAGTTTCCATTCATTCCCATCACCACCGCTCTCCCAGTAGCATAGTCTGTACTAATACACACTGTGAATTAAGGAGCCCGGGTTTGTATCTCAATTGTTCACTTTTTTTTCAGTTTTTTTAATTGTTCTTTCAATGTACCGTATATACTCGTGTATAAGCCGACCCGTGTATAAGCCGACCCCCTACTTTTGCCCCCAAAACCTGGGAAACCTATTGACTCGTGTATAAGCCGAGGGTGGACCCCAGCACAGGTATACAGCCCCCAGCAGTATGGTATACAGCAGGCCTCCAGAGGTATATACAGCAGGCCTCCAGAGGTATATACAGCAGGCCTCCAGAGGTATATACAGCAAGCCTCCAGAGGTATATACAGCAGGCCTCCAGAGGTATATACAGCAGGTCCCCAGAGGTATATACAGCAGGCCCCCAGAGGTATATACAGCAGGCCCCCAGAGGTATATACAGGCAGGCCCCAGAGGTATATACAGGCAGGCCCCAGAGGTATATACAGGCAGGCCCCAGAGGCATATACAGGCAGGCCCCCAGTGGGGTATACAGCAGGCCCCCAGTGGCACTCGCCCCCCCACACTGTGCAGAGCCCCCCCTCCCAATGCATTATCTTACCATCAGGCCGCGTCTTCATCACCGCTGGTCCTCCCGTCCATCCTCGCGCGCTGCGTTCCCGGTCTCATGTGACCCAGCGGTCACAGTCTGATGACGTCATCGCGCCGGGTCACGTGAGAGCCGAACACAGCGCCCGAGGATGGACGGGAGGACCGGCGGTGATGAAGACGCGGCTGGATGGTAAGGTAATGAATCGGGAGGGGGGGCTCTACACAGTGTGGGGGGGTGAGTCCCACTGGGGGCCTGCTGTATACCCCACTGGGGGCCTGTATACATCTGGAGGCTGTATGCACGGCTCCCCCTGCCGCTGTGATGGGCAGGGGGAGCCGTGCATATCTAATGAGCGGCCCCATGTGACGGGCCGCTCTGTCAGCAGCCTCCCCCTGCCTCCTCCAGCCTCCCAAGCACCCGGACACAGCCCTCACACACCACATACTGTATAAGCCGAGGGGGGGGACTTTTCATCCCAATTTTTGGGCTGAAAAACTCGGCTTATACACGAGTATATACGGTAATTTTTCAAATTACTTCTTTTCTCCGGCTTTTTTTTCATTTTCTGTTGTTCTTTCAGTTTCTGCATCTAAAAAATACATAATCATTACAAACAAAAATGTGAATTAGCCGATCCGGTGACTGTCCGTGACCTCCGCCAGTCCTTGAATTTTAACTGCTCTTCCCTCTGTAAAATGTGCCTCTGGATGTACATATGTGATTTCATCTGTAGGAGTTATAGTCTCTGAAACGTGTTACAATAAAATAATTTATTACATACCTGGTCGAAACTTTTCTGGATTCCGGGCAGCATGGATTAACCCGCTATTTTCTCATCATATCTATTGACAGTGGCGTAACTAGAGCCTGATGGGCCCTGGTGCGTGATTTGGACTGGGTTCCCCCATCCTTCCTCTGCACATGTTGATAAGATGTATGGGTCTTTGTAGCATTCTAAATCCTATAAAAACTTATGAATTGCCCCCTCTCCCCCATCATTATGTATCAATGTCCCCCATCCTGTTATATATGTTACCATCCATATATACCATACCATATATCCATATATATCAGAGCTGTGGAATCAGACTCATTGAAGTTGAGGAGTTGGAGTCTGAGATTTGGCTTACCGACTCCACAGCCCTGATAGCAGAAAGGATGGAGGCGGTGAAGGGTAATAGACCTATAGTGACAGACAGGGCTGTTAAGTGGGTAAGTCAATCCTCTGATGTTCTCCACTGCCCTGAATACAATTATGACTCCACAGCCCTGGTATATATTCTAAGATCCTCATACAGGTATAAACGTCCCCCATAAGGGTATATATGGTCCTTATCCTGCTATTTAGGTTCTCATCCTGGTATACATGATGTTCCTCATCCTGGTATATATATCCCCCATCCAGGTATATATCCCCCATCCTGATATATATGTCCCTCATCCTGGTATACATGGTCCTCATCCTGATATATATGGTCCCCATTCTGGTATGTATGTCCCCCATCCTGGTATATATGTCCATCATCCTGGTGTACATGGTACTCATCCTAATATGCACACTACCATTCAAACGTTTGGGGTCACCTAGACAATTTTGTGTTTTCCATGAATACTTTTATTTATCAAATGAGTTGCCAAATAAATAGAAAATATAGTCCAGACATTGACAAGGTTAGAAATAATGATTTTTATTTGAAATAATATTTTTTTCTTTAAAACTTTGCTTTTGTGAAAGAATGCTCCCTTTGCAGCAATTACAGCATTGCAGACCTTTGGTGGGTACTATTTAATGAAGCTGCCAGACGAGGAGCTGTGAAGCGTCGATTTCTCAATCTAGAGACTCTAATGTACTTGTCTTGTTGCTCAGTTGTGTATCGGGGCCTCCCACTTCTCTTTCTACTCTCTGGTTAGAGCCTGTTTGGGCTCTCCTCTGAAGGGAGTAGTAGACACTATTGTAGGAAATCTTCAGTTTCTTGGCAACTTCTCGCATGGAATAGCCTTGATTTCTAAGAACAAGAATAGACTGTCGAGTTTCACATGAAAGTTCTCTTTTTCTGGCCATTTTGAGAGTTTCATAGAACAAATAAATGCAATATATGTGGATCTCCAAGGCTGTGGAGTCTAAAGGGTGGGTAGGGAGATTAACAAGAAAAATGTTTGGATCTATTATGCGGTGTAAATAAATCTTGCTGCTCATCTTATAGATGTCTTGTCTCTTGATTATCTCACCATGCCTGGTCTAATGATTATAATCCTGCGATATGGTGTGCAGCACCGTCCTGGATCATTCGGATCACAATCCCAGTGTGACCGTAACAAATGGAGGGACTTCAGATAACATCCGGAAAAATGTAGGGCGCTCCCACAGTGATGGAGTACGGCCTTCTTATTATTATTCAAAGATTTATTAAAGAACAATTTAACAACATATCCTAAGGTATCCTGAGGAAGGCTGTGTGTACAAAATATTCAGCTGAAATGCGTTGTATGACCCCCCTTTTTTATGCATCAAAATTTTTTTTGTTGTTAAATTGTTGTTCTTGAATAAATCTTTGAAAATAAGAAGACTGTACTCCAACACTGTGGGAGCGCCCTACATTTTTCCAGATGTTTTCTGAAATCCCTCCATAGAACAAATAAATGTAATGCTTCAGATTCTCAACTAGCTCAAAGGAAGGTCAATTTTATAGCTCCGCTAATCAGTCAAACCGTTTTCAGCTGTGATAACATACTTGTACAAGGGTTTTCTAGGGTTTTCTAAATATCCATTAGCCTTCTTAGGCTGGGGTCACACATAAGCCCCTGGTCCGTTTTTGGCTTCATTTTTGTCATTTTTTTTTTTCTAAGTCCAAAAACTGACAGGAAAACAGATTGGATGTAATAAACACCCTGTCCGTTTTTTTCTGGACCTCAAAACATTGTTCTGTCCGTTTTTGAGCCAAAAACGTTGCTAGCAACATTTTTGGCATCAGTTAAAAAACGCATGCGTTTTTTTAACATGGGGCCCTATGGGAAACGCATGCGTTAACGCATGGCACATATAGGCACTTGCGTTAACGCATGCGTTAACGCACATGCGTTTTTAATGAAAAAATTACTAAGTCCAAAAACGTTCAGGGGTGCAGGAGGCTCAAAAAGCACCTCAAAAAAACGGATTGGTGATGAAAATCACTTCCAAAAACGGACTTCTATGTGTGACCCCAGCCTTACACAGTTAGCAAACATAATGTACCAATAAAACACTGGAGGGTGGTTGTTGGAAATGGGCCTCTATACAGCTATGTGCTATAGATATTGCATTGAAACCAGACGTTTGCAGCTAGAATATCCATTTACCACATTAACAATGTATAGAGTGTATTTCTGATTCATTTATTGTTAGTTTTATTGAAAAGAAATGTGCTTTTCTTTCAAAAAAAAGGAAATTTCTAAACGACAACACACTTTTAAACGGTAGTGTTTGTTTCTCATCTACTACTCAAGTAGGGCAAAATTGTTCAATCCTTTCTGCCTGATTCATACCTGGGTAAAAGTGCTTCCACATCAGCGTTTTACGCTGATCGCGGCAGTTGCGGTGAAAAACTGCAACTGCCGCGATTACCGCATAACGGCCGCACTTGCGGTTCACCTGCGGCAAGCCCCATGCTATGTCTATGGGGCAAGTGCGGTGTAGTTGCGGTTTCGGCACTTGCGGCAGGTGCAGCTGCGAAAAAACCATGGCGTGCCACGTTTTTTTCGCGGACGCACCTGACGCAATTGCCGAAACCACACTTGCCACACCTGCCGCACACTTACCGCAAGCCCCATAGACATTGTATGGGGTTTGCCGCAAGTGTGCCGCGATAGCGGCCATTATGCGGTAATAGCGGCAGTTGCATTTTTTTCACCGCAACTGCCGGGATCAGCGATTACCGCTGATGTGAAAGGGGCCTAAGACTATTTTGCGTGCTTTTTCTTCCAGATTTGCATCTAGTATTAAAGCTAAAATACCTAATAATAAGAGTCATTAATGAAGAATGTCATATTTTTAAGCATTTTGGATATTATTAGCATCTATAATTTTACAAATCCTCCAGAAAGACTTGCAGTTCATTAGATTTAAGCAAACATTGCATTAAAATTAAGTATTTATACACAGGTACAAATATTTTTTACAATGGGAATTTTTTGATGAAATCACAATTTTGTTTTCATCATGTCCTATTTAATGGTGCGTCAAGGCTTTTCATTTGGTTAAACCAGTCTTCTGCCAAGTTGAAGCTGCTACGAACTCCAGCTGACTACAAATTTCAATATGCCGATTGGTTACCAAGTTTGGTGTACACCGAAAAGACAGGAAAAAAAACAATTCTCTCCCTGAAATAGAAAAAGACTTCTTTGGAATATCTTAACCTTTATCACATTTCTAATGTTCTACCTATGACTGGAGATGTGTAGCTTTGAGTTGCCAAAAAGACATTCTGAAAGACTTTTAACGAAGAAAAATAGAGATGGTCGCGGCATGAATGGTGCTTCAGCCCTGGATAGTCATTCTAGTGCTATATAGTGATTGGGCTTACACAAACTCATTCAAACTCAAGGTTGATATGTTATAAATGTAAGTGCAGCAGGTGATTGACATGTGCAGCATGACATCCCTATTTGTTTTTTTTTATTTCTCACCTGTGGGCTTGTCTTTTTTTTGTAAACCGAACCCCCTCACCCCTCCCTCTAAGCCGGACTCATTTGGGGAGGTTGGGGGTGCTTCAGTTTACATGGGGGGAATAAAAAAAATTAAATAGTGATGTCATGATGCACACATCAATCACCTGCTGCACTGATTTACAGGTGGGTAAATCCTGGTGGTTTGGTTTGTTCCTTTATGAATGTGTTCTATTTAGATTTAGGTTTAAATAATTCAAAGTAATTACATTGTTGTTCATCGAATCATATCTGATCTTAGGTATGCATTCCATTACTGAAAATCTAGCAGCAAAATAAAAAAGGAAATGAATCATAACAATATATAGTGTGTATTTTTAGATTGGCATGATGATACATGATGAGTAGAATGGTAAGAATCTTTTGAACTATTGATTTTCAGGCTGCATATCTCGCCATCCACCATAGCTTTGATTGTGAGGCTACCTTCATTTATTGAGAATAATATTGCTATTCATTCATAAATTTGACTTGCAGCTATTTAGCATATGATTAGTAATGCATATTCTTGTCACATCACTGTGTTGTTACTATGTTACTGTTTTGCTCCTGGTTTTGAAAATTATTTTTCATCCTGTATACTACAAATTATAACCTGTTCTCACATTCCCTAATAGATCAATGTGTTATTACATTGATTCCTAAGCAAAGGTCACTGGTTTGAATCAAGGAGCAGCCATAAAGGTTTCCCAAGAAAAGAGAAACACCTAAATAGGGACAGACAAGGACACAATAGGGTCTTATCTTCTTATTAAATGGAGATTTTATTAAGGCACTCCTCACATTGTTTGTTTGTGTGCCCCACATCAGGTTAAATCACTCATACAGCTGCTACAGGATCCACCGTTCCACAGGGAACAATGTGCATAGATATCCAAAGGACTGAAGATGAGGAGTAGCCTGCGCTGCAGTTTTTTTCCTTGCAAACAGCAGCGCAGGCTACTCCTCATCTTCAGTCCTTTGGAATATCTAAGAAAAGAGAAGCGGCATAATCCAGCTCATTGATAGCAGTTCTTGGACAAGATAATTGCCCAACTGACTCATGTGAGTGCCATGGCAGTTTGAAGAATACAAAATTAAGTTCATCCATTCATTCAAAAGTTAAGAGGTGAAAGCCCAGGCAAAATATTGGGTCAACAAGTCGGTCATTACAAGCTATATCAGTTAGACTCGATAAACCTGACAGTGGAGGTGGTTGAATGCTTCGTAATAGTGAGATCACAGACATCCGTACAAGTATTGTGTGAATCATGTTACACAAGTCTCGACTTTGCAAAATAGTACAAAAAGGGAACAGTAGATGATTGGAAATGGGTGATTTGGAGTGATGAGACAAAAGTCAATAGACTAGGTTCTGATGAGTGCAAATAGGTCTGGAGAAACAAGGAAAAAGGAGCAAATGGACTAAGATATTCAAAGAACTGTCAGTGGAGGAATTCTGATGATATGGGGTTGTTTCACAGCCAAAGGAGTTGAATTGATCAGGATTGATGGTGGTCTGAATGCTGTGCTATTATGTGTATCCTATAAGACAAATTACTTTGTGTACTCAAGTACTATGGGTATGAATAGGATGACATAGTATTCAAGCAGGACATCACTTGAAACATTGTCAACATTGTGGACAAAATAGTTCAAATACAGTGATGTAGAGGTGCTGGATTGGTCCCCACAGTCCCCAGACCATAACCCAATAACACTTGTAGGGAGAGTTAAGGAAAAAGCTGTATATATACCCATGTGAGCCATCCAGTATGTACCAACATTGGGAACGTGCAGAAGAGATCTGAGATCAGGATTCGGTTTAGACTTGCTTGAAGCTGATTGAGAGCATACCAAGCAGGATTCAGGCAGTGTTGAAAGCCAAAAACAATAAAAAAAAATACTAAAAATATTTAAACTTAGATTTTTCCGCAAAAAAACTAAATTAATTCAGTGACATAACAAGAATTTGCATAACTAATCATATGCAAAATAATTGCAAGTTAAACTTTATGTATGAGGATAGACAAGATTATTGTGTATAAAATATAGGTCGTCTCGTGCTCAAAGCTGTAGTGGATAGGGAGATATTGGGTTTGAAAGTCAATAGTTCAAAACATTATTACCCTCTTGCTCATCAGTGTTTATTATGGGAAATCAGAATCTACCATTTTTTTGCATCCTAGAATAATTTTTCAGCCTTGAGCAATCAAGTCTAGAGATTAAACAAAGGGAAGTAGGAAAGTTTCCAAAACAGTAACCAAGTTGAAGTAACCAAGTCAACATCCCACTCCACTTTAAACAACTATTTTAGAAGGCTAGGTTTATAAAAGAGATTAGTAAAAAATACTGCGCACACAAACATTTAACAGCTCTTGGTCTATTTCTCACCTGACCATTAGCTATTTCTCCAATTCTCCAATGCACATACATACATTACTCTTCAAAGTACTTTCTTGGACAACAACCTATCTTCTCTAAGGCCCCCTTAACATCACGTTTTTTTGGGGATCCATGGCTATCCGTTGTAAAACTGATCTGATTTGGCTCCCCATGTTCCCGATGGGCACAGATTGGTCCTTATTGGCCATCCATGTGTGCAGGGATCCGATTGTGTCCGCTTTATCATGTCATCAAAATCTTACACCGCTCCGATTTTGGGCTGCCTTCAAAAAAGCGGACAGAATCAGACAGCATCACATCTGACTTGTCCGATTCAAATAACATGGGGTCTATGGAGCTTGGATCCGGGAAAAAACAGGATCGTTTTCTTGATCCAGTTTCAGTGTACGGAGCATGCTCAGTACACTAAAACTGCTCTGTTCAGTGTAATTCACTTTAGTAGTATATCTACATACACTGCTAAAGTTAAAAAAAGAAAGCAACATGTTAAAAAAGAAATAAAATGCTCACTTCTCCGCCGAGTGTCTGCAATGTGATGCGTCCACCACCGATGGCTGCAGGACCTTAATCAGCTGACTGGGGGGGCGGCAACCTGATCAGCTGATGTGTCACATGATAGCATCAACTGAGCAGGTTTAAAGGCACGTTACACAACAGATATCTGTTCAGATATTGGTCACAGATCTCTGGTTGCAGTGAAATCATGGACACATTCTTCCATTTTGTGGCTGAGTACAAATGTAACATGTGTCCATGATTTCACTGCAACCAGAGATCTGTGACCAATATCTGAACAGATATCTGTGTGTGTAACGTGGCCTTAAATTCGCCCGCAAAAATCGATTGGTGGGCGGGGCGGGTGATTTAAACCGCTCAGCTGGTGTGAGCATTTTTTTTCCATTTGTTTATTTTTTTTTTAACCATTGCTTCTTTCCCTTTTGCAATGTATGTAGATACATTGCAAAAGTGAAAGTACAGCTCTCGGCTCTTTCTGTGTTCGGATGCCTCAAAATCTCGGATCCGGACACAGAAATGGCATTCGGAGTTACCAATGCAGTCCTGTCCATTCCTGTCCATGTGGTCCTGCAAAAAACAGGATCCCCATGAACAGGAAGAGAACGTGATGTGAAGGGGGCCTAATAGTGATGGGTGAATCCTAAACTACTCGGAATCACTTGACTCTAGCTACTCGTTGCGAGTCTAGCGAGTCCAATGTTAATGAATGGGGAAGCGAGTAATAGCGAGTCGTGTGCGATTTACAAATCGCAGATGTGTCTCGGAAGCTTCAGCCTGAAGCAATCCTAGTTTTGTCATTTATTTGCATTGCTCGTTTACTTTGCAACTGTAATCGCTGGGAAACTCGCACAGATAAGAGTCCTGTCTGCTCAGTGTGCTGGCTGCCACAGCTCCAGGGTCCTAGAGCCTGCCTGCTGCCTGATGTAGCAGTGCTGAGATTGTTCTCAGTCTGCTCATTCCCTGTGCATAGACATCTATATCTATGCACAGGGATGAGCAGAGAGGACATCGCGTTTTGGACTGGAAGAGGATTTTTTTAATTAAAGATGGAGTCTTTAATGGCTTTTTTTTTTATTTCTAATAAAAATTTTTCTCTGTGTTGTGTTTTTTTTAAAACAATTTAATAGAAATTCATGGCGGTCATGTCTAATATTGGCGTGACCGCCATAAATTTCGGGCTTAGGGCCAGCTGATAATACAAAGCTGGCCCTAACCTCTTTATTACCCAGCGTGCCACCGCCACCAGGGCCGCTGGAAGAGCGGGCTTCAGCGCCAGAGGATGGCGCTTCAATGAACGCGCCATCTTCTGGGGCGGCTGCGGGCTGCAATTTGCAGCGGGGGGTGCCCAGAAAGCTTGGGCATCCCTGCGCTGCGGATTCCAGCCCCCAGCTGCTTAGCTGTACCTGGCTAGAAATAGAAATTGCGCGGAGCCCCACGCATTTTTTTTAAATTATTTCATGAAATTCTGAGATTCTGACTCTGAGATTCTGACTCTGACTCTGACTCTCTGAGATTCTGACTCTCTGAGATTCTGACTCTGACTCTCTGAGATTCTGACTCTGACACTGACTCTCTGAGACTCTGAGATTCTGACTCTGACTCTGACTCTCTGAGACTCTGAGACTCTGAGATTCTGAGATTCTGACTCTGACTCTCTGAGATTCTGACTCTGACTCTGAGACTCTGAGATTCTGACTCTGAGATTCTGACTCTGACTCTGAGACTCTGAGATTCTGACTCTGACTCTGTGAGACTCTGACTCTCTGAGACTCTGACTCTGACTCTCTGAGATTCTGACTCTGACTCTCTGAGATTCTGACTCTGACTCTCTGAGATTCTGACTCTGACTCTGAGACTCTGAGATTCTGACTCTGAGACTCTGAGATTCTGACTCTGACTCTCTGAGATTCTGACTCTGACTCTGAGATTCTGACTCTGACTCTCTGAGATTCTGACTCTGACTCTCTGAGATTCTGACTCTGACTCTCTGAGATTCTGACTCTGACTCTCTGAGATTCTGACTCTGACTCTCTGAGATTCTGACTCTGACTCTCTGAGATTCTGACTCTGACTCTCTGAGATTCTGATTCTGAGACTCTGACTCTGAGACTCTGACTCTGAGACTCTGACTCTGAGACTCTGACTCTGAGACTCTGAGATTCTGAGACTCTGAGATTCTGAGACTCTGAGATTCTGACTCTGACTCTCTGAGATTCTGACTCTGACTCTGAGATTCTGACTCTGACTCTCTGAGATTCTGACTCTGACTCTGAGACTCTGAGATTCTGACTCTGACTCTCTGAGATTCTGACTCTGACTCTCTGAGATTCTGACTCTGACTCTCTGAGATTCTGACTCTGACTCTCTGAGACTCTGACTCTGACTCTCTGAGACTCTGACTCTGACTCTCTGAGACTCTGACTCTGACTCTCTGAGATTCTGACTCTGACTCTCTGAGATTCTGACTCTGACTCTGACTCTCTGAGATTCTGACTCTGACTCTGACTCTCTGAGATTCTGATTCTGAGACTCTGACTCTGAGACTCTGACTCTGAGACTCTGACTCTGAGACTCTGAGACTCTGAGACTTTGACTGGGTAATAAAGGGGTTAATACCAGCTTTGTTATACAAGCTGGTATTAATCACGAGATTCTTAATGTCAGGCCACGTTTGACCCAGCCACTAAGAATCTCCAATAAAGGGTTAAAAAAACACAGAGAAAATTTTTTATTTGAAATAAAAAAAAAGCCATTAGGGACTCCATCTTTAATTAAAAAAATCCTCTTCCGTCCGACGTAGTCCAAAACGCGATGTCCTCTCTGCTACATCCCCTGTGCATAGATATAGATGTCTATGCACAGGGAATGAGCAGACTGAGAACAATCTCAGCACTGCTACATCATGTCTGTGAGCAGGCAGGCTCTAGGACCATGGAGCTGCACAGAGAAGACAGCTGGACTCGGCTCGCAAAGAAACAGCAGTTATTTGCGAGTTTCCCTGCTATCACTGGCACAGTAGCCGAGTCTAATGCAAACAATGGCAATCCTAGTTTTGTCAGCGTTTGCCAATGATTTGCATTGGACTCGTGCAGGTAAACGCTGGGAAACTCGCAGAGTACCGAGTCCTGCGAGTCCCTTACTACTCGCCGAGTAACGAGTAACTCCTGTATAAACTGATGGGGCCTGTATATACCATTTGGGGGGGCTGTATACCGCTGGGGCTACTGTATAAACTGCTGGGGCCGGTATATACCACGGGGGGGGGGCTGTATACCGCTGGGGCTACTGTATAGACTGCAGGGGCCTGTATATACCACGGGGGGGCTGTATACTGCTGGGGCTGCTGTATATACTGCTGGAGTCCTTATAAAGTACCACTGTGACATTGATGCGTTCTGGCTGTCAAAGACACCTTAATCATAGGAATAGGTATTTCCTATGGGTAAGGGCATTTTTTAAGCCAGAAGCGTTCAGGGGTACCCGCCACTTTGCTTTGCCACAACGCATCAACAGCAGCATCCAGGAGATTTGTATGAAACATCCAAACACAGTGTATGAGCCTCCCATACCTATCTACTTCCTTTTCATTTTAGAATTGTATTCAATATTAATAAACCTTTTGGTATACTAAGTTGGAGTATTGCATAAACCCTCAACTTAAAAACAAACAAAACAATAGCAACCTATATGGCAGAGATGAGTTTCAAAATCTTTGAAAATGTCAAAGCCTTTTCTGTTCGACCTCTTAAATAGCCATAACACAATTCTTTATATACTATATAATAAGCAGTGTGGATTGATGCTTTTTTCTGTAATCAGTGATATAGCAGTCTAGTTAATCTTCAATTCAGGGTTTACCCTCTGCAAATTAAGATCCGATGGAAAGATGTCAAATGAAAAATGTCTTACCGTCATAGTGTCGATAACTTATCCTTTTTGTTGAGATGAGATATCCTACCAAGACCACATTAGACCATAAACATTTAATATTTTATGGTAGGTCCAGTTTTGATATGGTCCACCAATGATCTAATGTAAACCAGAACTAGAATTGGATGAGTTAACTCTTTAAGTGTCTGATTTTTGGATTCAGCTGAGACATGTGACACAAGACCACAATTATGGTAGTTATGTCTCTGCTACGGGCACAATTTATGTCAATCAGAATTTTTCTCGATTTTATTATTGAACGACTACAAAGCTATCGGTCAATTCAAAAGGTCAATAAAGCTGGAGACTGAACATTTAAGAAAGTAAAATGAGGTATTGTCTTTCTTAGGAGAATATCTATGTGTGCAGAATTGTTGGGCAACCAAATAATCATCTATTAAAGTGAGAATTATAACAATTCAAAACATATTAAAATATATCTATAGATATCCGTGACAAATATAGCTGCCCTTCTTTTCAATTTTCAATAGCAGTCCTAACCCTTCAGCCCCCGTCACACCAGGCAATGGGGCTGGGTATGTCGGCGGCGACTCGCGGGTGTGCGCACGTTTTTGGCGCCCCACCAGCGTTGCCGTCCCCCCTTTACACGGGGCGACATCTCCAACCCCCGCCGTTGAGCTGACAGACGGCATCACCGCCCGGGTATCTGAAAACCCCAGTGGCGATGCAGGACAATGGGAGCCTATAGCTCCCATCGCCTGACAGGTCGCCGGCGCCCGATTACATGGGGTGATGTGTACACATCGCCCCATGATGGTCGCCTGGTTTCAGAGCACTGCTTTGAAACCAGGCGACCGGCCGACACCGCCAACATCGCCCCTTTACATGAGGCGACGTAGGGGCAATGACGCCGGCGATAGGCCACGCCCCCACATTGCCTCTGTAATGGGCGGCGATGTCGCCCGTGTGACGGGGGCTTTCCATCCATAAAGTTTCTTAATCTGTTAACTTAATTTTTGGGCAGCACCAACCTCAGCCTCCCGACACTTTTCAAAGAAGTGACTGTTTGCTCTTACTGTAAATTTATCCTTTAACAATAGCCCACACATTCCCAATAGGTTTTAGGTCAGGTGAGATAGGGACCATGTCAATATTATTTCAAATTTAAGGACTTTACTGGCAGCCATAATCTAATATGATAAAAATGATGGCACTTCCTAACAAGTGTGAACAGGTGCAAAACTGAAGATAAATTAAACTAATAAATTTCATGTTTAGTTTTGCCCCTTGTTAGGAAGTGCCATCAGTTTTTTAATTTAAGTTTATGGGGTCATGTCTTCTAATTGTGGACTCCCTTTCACCAGCTTTAATTGATTTTACATTTTTTATTAGCAGATTCCTACCTGCCATAAATTGTAAGTTTGTTTTAACCCAGATAGAGTCAGGATTATATTATATTATATAGGGACCTAGCACAAAGATACGCCTTGTTGTTGGCTACCATAAAACAAGCCTTTTTATGTGCTAAGTGTCTCAATTTTTTAATGTATTCCCTTAGTAGTAATGCATGTCCGTATTCCTATGTTTAATGTTGGTACAGCTGAAGCTAGCTTCACACCACGGTTTTGGTGTATCAAGTTCTGTCCAGTGTTTTGCTAGAAGCATCGGACAGAACCTGTCAGCCCCGGATAGAAAAGCAAATATGCCCTGCGGTCCTGTTTTCTGCCAAAATCGTCATATCACAGGGTTCAGGAGCTGTCCCTGCTGAAATTTCAAAATCGCTAGCCGCTGTCCTGAAATCTCAGCGCGAAGCTCTCCATGGTGCTGAAGTTAAGCGCAGGCCGACACTGAGCCTCAGCACCCAGCGTCCAGGAGCTGGACTAATTTTATGTCGGATCCAGCGCGATGCAGTGCCATAGACTCCCATGTTAAGATGCGCCGGATCCGGGAGGATCCAATTTGTGTAGATTCTTGCCTCGGACACAAAAACTCTGCTAGCTGTGATTTTGTGTACGGGAGAAAAATCTGAATACTCCCGGATCCTCCCGGACAGATGGAAACCGGATGGCAAATAGCTGTCATCCGGCGCCATAGGAATACTATGAGGCCGAAATCTGACCCGGGGCTGTCCAGTTCACACCAGACAGCCCAGAATCAGCAAAACCATGGTGTGAAGCCGGCCTTAGAGTTTCAGAGTATAGGTGTTTTTTTATTTATTTATCAAAATTTACTGACACTAAAGCTGTGAAGACTTCGATGCTTGCGATGGAACATTGCCCTGAATAAAAATCATGGTTGACTTTTCCTGTGCCAAAACTCAAAGAAAGTGTCTTCTAAAAAACGGACACTACATCTGGGAATTGATTTTAAGAACATCTTCAACTGAGAGAAGTGCCAAAGGCCTTGTTCACACATATCAGCTTTTTTAACCTTGGCCTTGTTCACACATATCAGCTTTTTTAACCTTCTCTGCGTTTTTGTAGCTGTTAAAAAAAACGCAGATGCGTTAACGCAGGGTGCAATTGAGTGTAGCTGCGTTTTTTCACTACACATGCATTTTTTTCCCCCAGTCCAAAAAACGCTGCATGCAGCGTTTTTTGAGTGCTGTAAAAAAATGCAGGGGTTGTTTCCAAAAACGCATGCGTTTTTTTAACATGGGCCCCTATGGGAAACGCATGCGTTAACGCATGTCACATATAGGCACCTGCGTTAAAGGGAACCAACCACCTCAGATGACGACTATAAGCTGTTAATACATGTCCCTGCACCCTACCTACACCATTCCACCTATGTTTTTCTTCAGAATATTGATAAATGTAAACCGAAATAAACACTTTATAAAATTACATGCCTGCGTACTTCTGGGCGTCTCCTTCTGTGTCAGTTACTAGAGGGCTGTGTCTCCAGCAGCATGACTGGCTTCTCTAGCCCCCCCTCTTACTTTGCAGGACGTCACATGAAGGGACGGGAGCTGCCTTGCGTGCCCGCCCACTGATAGATAACATCTATGGTGTAGGTAGGGTGCAGGGACATGTATTAACAGCTTATAGTCGTCATCTGAGGTGGTTGGTTCCCTTTAACGCATGCGTTTCCGCATATGCGTTTTTAATGAAAAAATGGGCTTGTTCACACATATCAGTTTTTTTGGCCATCTCTGCGTTTTTTGGGCTGTTAAAAAAAGCGCAAATTGTGTGTGAACAATGCCTTTGTCACATCTATGTCTTTGTAATGACTCGAGTCGCAAGAGCAGAACTGTCAATCAAGTAAAAGGGGAGGGAGATATAGAAAACAAGTGGATAAGTATTGAATAGTGATAGATTTGAACAGTCATATTTTGTTCTAAAAGGTAAATACTTGAGTAAAATTTGGTTTGTAACTGCAAAAAAAAAAAATTTAAATCGATAGGATAGCGCTTGACAAAGGATTATACAGTCATTCTGAAGATATATAAAAAGAAGGATAAAAAGGTGCAGAGTCTAAGGGCTGCTTCACACTAAGCGAGATCGCTTGCGATATCACTGCTGAGTCACAAGTTTTGTGACGCAACAACAACCTCAGCAGCGACCTCGCTTTGTGTGACACGTAGCAGCGATCAGGCCCCCGCTGTGAGATCTCTGATCGTTACAAACCATTCTGGACCATTTTTTGGTTGTCTCGCTTCCGCTGCACAGCATGCATTGCCGTGTTTGACAGGGACAACGACCAACGATCTCAATACTACGCCCGAGAGTGACAGAGTCCCAATGACCGCTGTATCATTGCTGCGTCGCTGGTGAGATATGACTGTTTAAATATAAAAGGGTGAGGGACGAGAGGCGCAATAGTGCCCTATCACTAGTGACACTGATGGTAATGGGGTGATGCCGAGAAGCCACTCACCTGGTGCAGTTGTGATCCCCACAACTGGTTTGAAGGCGTTTTGGAAATATTATTCCAAGCTGCTGCAGGACCTCCACCGACCACTGAACAGTGGTTTAATCCAGAAAGATGATGGGAGTGTAGGTGTGCCACGATCCGCGCTGCTCCAGGGCTTAAAAAACTCACCAAAGAGACAATCAGATTTCCATCCTTTATTCTCCTCCTCCTACGCGTTTTGGCGCCTAGCCTGACACCTTCATCAGGGATATCCCTGATGAAGGTGCCAGGCTAGGCGCCGAAACGCGTAGGAGGAGGAGAAAAAAGGATGGATATCTGATTGTCTCTTTGGTGAGTTTTTTAAGCCCTGGAGCAGCGTGGACCGTGGCACACCTACACTCCCATCATCTTTCTAGATATGACTGTTTGACATCTCACCAGCAACCACATAGCGATTTTCCAGCGATCCCTACCAGGTCGTATCGTTGTCAGGATCGCTGGAGCATCGCCAAGTGTGATGGTACCCTAATAAATGCAGATGTAGCGCATATGATACCTTATGGAGGCCTTTGCTGGCTGAAACACATTGTTTGGTCTTAGCAAAGTGTGCTAATAAATTTGATTTTGAGAAAAATATCTTATCCCCAACCATGCTTATCCTCTGGAAGCAATGAAAAGGGAAATCTACTACAGTCATTCTGAAGAGAGATTTTCAAAGTAAGCACACCAAGCTCATCAAGCCTAAAAAATCTATTTGAAAGTCAATTGGTCACAGCACCTGGGGGATAAAAGCTGGACTATCTGCTCCTCCAGCCAGCTTCCTGGACGCAGGTCCAACCCGGAGAGTCCGATCCGAGTTATAAACACGTACTCACATGAGAAAGGACAGCGCCACAGACATACATGGTGCAAATAAACTTCTGGTCCTTTTATTCCAGGGTCACAGAAAGCGACGTTTCGATCACCAACGTGAATTGCATAAGTAGAATGCTAATAAAATGCTGTAAGACTTTCCGATTTTTTTTTAATCTATGTAATATATAATAGGCAGACTATGTTCTTGCATAATTGTCCTTTGAAACCACTTTTTTTTTAAAATATGATAGATTTATAGTTCTTTCTACTGGCTTGCCTTTATACTTCATGAGGCTTTTCAACATTGCCAATAAATATTTCACAGGATGCCAGCCCACTGTTGGAGACCAAGACACCCACATACAGGGTCCGCTGCTCTCTGTGTCTGCCACAGGTGGTATATGTAATGTGTCTACATTCAAACACAACCTCCCTGACATTACCATGACTTGTACCATATTTAGGCTTCTTCCACAGTCCTGTCAAAAATCTAATAACAATAGTATCGTAAACTTCACATAACAAATTGTGTCTTTTATGTTTTTTTGAAAAGGGATTTAATTTTGAAAACTCTTTTGTGGATCCATGAACTTGCTGTTCTACTTTTTTAAGTAAATAAAATGGAAAACATTATTAAATGTCTGCTTTTCATTAGATAAGGTTATTATTTGCTTGCGTACATGCATTCATGGCTTAAAAATACTCAGTTTAAAAGAAAAAGAAACAGACTATAGTAAAGGTCTATTGAGACTGTTGATGTTTTTCTTTCATTTATTTTAATATTATTACATTTTGTGAATTCCATTATTTGCCACTCAACCTTAGATACAACATTGGCAAAACTTAGATCTTTCTCATTTAAAAAAAAAGTATTTAACAAGGTAATCAGGTGAATACTGGGGTGTTAAGGCTGCCTTCACACTTGCAGATGCATCTGCAGCGTTTTGCAGATGCATCTGCAAGTATCAGCATGCAGACCGCGGCCCCTATGTTTATAATGGGGCGCACCGCGGTCTGAAAGCACTCATTCATTCCTATATGTGAACCGTCCGCAGGCGGATGCCTGCTTACAGATCACACACTCCCGCCCGCACCATGGACGCGACATCTCGCGACTTCAATACAAGAGGAATGTAGCACATGACAGGTAAAATAATAATAATAAATAGAATGCAAAACATACATAAAAAAATAGGATAGTCATGTGAAAAAAACTACCAATACGAGCCATAATTATCTAAGGAGCATTCTGTAGATCTATTCTATGGGTGGGCCACCAGATTTGGGTGTGATGATTTAGCTGTGTCCTCTACACTGCCAGATGTCTTTTCAGAAATACTGTATAGCTGAAACTTGATGAATGTAAAGTTATACATGGCTCAGAGAATACGTTTCAATATTAAATATTAAATCGCAAAATATTGAGTAAAACAGATATAGGAATGACCTTGGCGATTTTGTGTATGGTAAAGGGAATTCTACCAAAGTTAATTTTTTGTGTCCGTTAGCTGCTGCCAAAGCAAAGATAGCGCTCAGAGGAGGAAAACCAAAGCAATCAAATTAAGGCTGGGTTAACACAACTGTATTTTTTCCATCTGAGAAAAACAGTCTAAGGCCCCTTTCACATCAGCGTTTTTTTCAAATCGTGGCAGATGCGGTGAAAAAACCGCATCTGCCGCGATTAACGCATAACCGACACACTTGCGGCACAGTTGCAGCAAGCCCCATGCAATGTCTATGGGGCTTGTGGTAAGGGTGCGGCAAATGCGGCAAGTGCGGTTTCGGCACTTGCGGCAGGTGCGGCCGCGAAAAAAAACGCTGCTGACTGCGTTTTTTTTGCGACCGCACCTGCCGCAAGTGCCGAAACCGCACTTGCCGCACCCTTACCGCAAGCCCATAGACATTGCATGGGGCTTGCCACAACTGTGCCGCAAGTGTGTCGGTTATGCGTTAATCGCGGCAGATGCGGTTTTTTCACCGCATCTGCCGCGATTTGAAAAAAACGCTGATGTGAAAGGGGCCTAAGGCTAACGTTATGGGTTGCACTAGGGGGGTTGCGTTAAAAGCATTGTTGAAAGCATCTTTTCTCGCGTTAGGACAAAGCATTTTGAGACGCGTTTGAGTCGCGCTACGGGCCGCGTCACCATAGATAAGCATTGGCAGCGTTAACGCGGCACTACCATGGCGGTAGCATTGCGTTTAGGCTGCCAAAGCCTATGTTTTTAATGCAACCCCCCCTAGCGCAACCCATGACATTAATGTGACCTTAGCCTAATTGATAATCAGACTCTGATACAAGTTTGATCCGAGTTTAATCAGAGTGGGATCCGTTTTTCTCAGATGTGGAGGTCAATAGAGATGTGTGAAACTTTTGATGTTTGGGATCGGCTCCGTCCGCCAAACGAGCATATGTTCACTGAATTGTTAGGCGAATAGCTTGCTGAACTTCCGAACCCCATTCAAATCAATGGGAGGCAAAATCAAGGACATAGAAAACACTTTCAAAGGGGCCCAAATGCTGCCAAACACAGCTCAAACCGTTTTACAGAGGATCCCTACTATTTTTGCACAGAAAAATAATACCTTCCTAAGGTATTACTTACCAAGCTTCAAATCATGTAAAAATGTAATTTCATTGAAAAAAAAAATACTGCAATGGTTGTTAATGATGGGTCACATAGCAGCTAAGATAATGCTTTTTTGTGACATATGACTTCTTTTCTTACATTTTTCTGTGCTCTTTTAAAAACTACATTTTATGGCTGTGCGGACACGGCCAGCACTGTGTGTGTATTTCCACAGCATCTGATAGCAGGCTGATAAGGAGTAGTGTTAAAGCAGAGAAGGAGTGAACACTGAACAGAGATCTGAGCTGTGTGGAACTAGATGACAGATCAGAAGCTTGCACACTGATCATGACATTATGACAATGCTTAGCAACTGTGCTGTAATCTGAGTAAATCTGATAAATTGTTTCCTCATCATCTGAAATCAGAGGTATAGGCCATGCCCCCTTTACCTCATATGGTTACATGCCCCATCTTCACTGAAGATGGATCTGCCTGATAATGAACAAATATCTGCTTCACACACGGGGTAGTGGGGACACTTTGTGGAAGGTTTATGAATAGTTTTCAACCAGAATTTTCTAATGAAGTATATTTGAAAGTTTATTAAAATCACTTGCTCTACATTATTATTAATTAAAAATTTAAATGGCAGTTACGCTTTCAGCATTCCTTCAGGCCCACTAATGGACATTACTACTTCCCCCTCTTTATTGGTTAAAGTCAGATTTAGCTCTGCCCACCCTCTATGCCAGATGCCAACCAAACTGACATCAGATTACTGTAAAAAAAATGAAAAATTGACATGCGCAATGCTGTATTTACGGTTGCCAGCCAGGTACAATTAGTCAGCTGGGGGCTGGAATCCTCAGCATGGGGAAGCTCAAGTGTTCTGGGTTCCTTACACTGTGAATTACAGCCCGCAGTCACCCTGAAAATGGTGATTAATCAAAGCATATTTTTAGGAGCTGTACCCAACTCTTCCAGCTGCCCTGTGGCAGTGGCAAACTGGGTAATAAAGGGGTTAATGCCAACTATGCATTGCCAGCTGACACTAAGCCCTAGGTTCCTAATATTGGGCCAATGTTATACCCGGCCATTGAAAACCTCTAAGTAAATAGTAAATAATACACAACACCATGAAAACATCATTTATTTGAAAAAAGAACACAATGCCAATCCTCATTTCCATCTTTATTACTCCCCTATAAACCCTGCTTAATCCTCTGCAACATCATTTCACAGCAGGACTGGAAACTGACTGAATTTTGCCTACTGCTTGAGTGGAGTGATGTCACAGTCAGTAGCTGACCTGAGGTGAACCAGACTGTGATGGCACCCCGCTCACAGCAGCAGTTGGTTTCTTGATTTTGCCACTGGAGCAACAAAAACCAATGGGAACTTTAATTATTGATGATAAAAAAGTTGTGGTTTGAAACCACTCATGTTGCCCTCAAAAGTTCTTCCAACAGAATAAGCATGTGCACATATATTTTTATTACCTTGTCACAGAATAAGGCATTGTTCACACTCAATTTGCGTTTTTTTTAGCACTCTTAAAAGCACTTGCGTTTTTTTAAGAGTGCTTAAAAATGTCCCTTGTGTGTCTGAAAGGATTTGCCACGTTTTTGGACTTAGTCATTTTTTCACCAAAAACGCAGGCAAAAACGCAAGCGTTAACGCAGGGTGCATAAATGTGCCTTTTAAAAACGCATGCGTTTCCCATAGGGCCCCCATGTTAAAAAAACGCATGTGCGTTTTTTCAAAAACGCATGTGTTTTTTTTAACATGGGCCCCTATGGGAAACGCATGCGTTTGTGAATGGCACTAAAAGGTACTAATGTACCATGCGTTTTTGCATGCGTTTCCCATAGGGCCCCATGTTAAAAACACACATGCGTTTTTTTTACAGCACCCAAAAACGCTGCATGCAGCGTTTTTTGGACTAGGGGTAAAAAACGCAAATGGAGCTGAAAAACACAGCTACACTCAAATGTACCCTGCGTTAACGCACCTGCGTTTTTTTTAACAGCCCAAAAACGCAGAGATGGTCAAAAAAACGCATGTGTGTGAACATGGCCTAAGATAGGGCAAAAGCCCTTCTTGAGCCTCTCAGTTTTCACTTTCTTACAGCCACTGCTGACCTAAAAGCCAACTCTTATTGTGCACTGATGACATGTGATCCGCTGTATTTTGGTCCCAAGCACAGGTACAGCAGGCAGGTTCGGGCTCCCACCAACTCCCAGCTTCCTACTTTTACCTGGCTAGTAATAAAAAATACAGTGAAGACCTTGGTTTAAAACCCTCCATGATCCTCTGTGATAGCTGCCATGGCAGAATCATTAACTGATTTCCGGCTACCGCTTTTAGTGGAGTGACATCACAGTTTGGGTCACCTGAGTTCAGCTACAGATCTGAACTCAGGCAACCTTTACTGTGGAACCCAAAACTCAGTGGGGTTACGTGGGAAATATCACCTGAGTTCAGTGCTGTAGCTGAATTTAGGTGACCCAGAGTGTGACGTCACATTGTTCTCAGCAAGACCGGAAACTCACTTTTTTCAGGTCGCACTGTTAGCAGGGTGACACATGAAAGGTCAACTGAGTTCAAAGCTGTAGCTGAACTCAAGTGACCAAGGCTGTGATGTCACCCTGCTCACAGCAGTAGCTGGAAATCAGTCAGTTTCCGACCCCACAATTACAGGGCATTGCAGAGGATCATGGAGGGTTTATAGGGCAGTAATAAAGATGGAAATGAGGATTTTATTGTGTTGTTTTTCAAAATAAAGGATTTTTCTCTGTGTGGTGTATTATTTACTAATTACTTAGAGGTTATTGATGGAAGAGTCTAACATTGCCCCGATATTAGTACCCTGAGGCCTAGTGCCAGCTGCCAATACAAAGGTGGCTTTAATGCCTCTATTACCCAGTTTGCCACTGGCACCATGGAAACTGGAAAAGTCAGAACAGCACCAGAAAATGGCCTTGTGGATTGGCTGTGGGTTGTAATTCACAGCTGGGAGGGCAGATCATTTGGGCTTCCCCACACTGAGGAATCCAGCCTCCAGCTGCCAAGTTGTACTGGCTGGCAACCAAAAATACAGTGAAGCCCCACGTCATTTTATTTTTAATCATTTCAAAAAAATATTTTAAAAAAGGGCTCACCTGTATTTTGATTACCAGCCAGGCAAAAACTAAGCAGCTGGGGGTTGATGGCAGGCATGCCTGCCTTTGTACCTGTGCTGGTGACCACAAATACAGCAGAACCTATCAGTGCAAAGCAATCTTTATCTGAATTTCTAGCAAATAATTGTAGAAAAGGTGGCCTCAATGCTGTTGACCCTTTGCAATAATAAAGGTTTTATCTAAAAAATTAAAGTAAAAATAATAAATTGTTTGGGTTTCCGATTGAGAACCGAATCATCAATGCTTGTGCCGAATTTGAAATTTGTGAACAAGTTCAGGGCAAATTTGGTTATTTCTAGAGAACAATAAAAAAAGATTCACCATATTGTCCATGAACGTCGTATAGTACGTGGATGTCATTTCACTGTAGTCCCAGTTTGTCATAAACCCATAATTTGAATGGCCCAGTGCCATCTGATCCAGTGAAACAAATTGTGCATGCTGAGATTTTTTTCCCTTAAACCATTCGGTCTGACGGAAGGATCAGACAGGTACCCTGCCTCATTGAATTACATTTTTCTCAGTGTGATCCTATGTTTTGTCGAAATGCACTTTGGTAAAAAAAAATGCATTCAATTAGCATTAATTAATATATATATATTAAAGACAATTCATAGTTGCATTATATGTCTAATCATTTCTTTTTATTTCTTTTGAGTATTTATTATCTCAACAAGTGAACATATGTCAAAATTTGCAAATATTTTATTCTATTTCTAGTTCTTTTTAGAACCAAGGGTCCATTTACATAGACATGATTTGATCACCATTTGGTAAACCTTCTCCAATCAGTGTTTGTTTATAAGCCTGCTTATGCAGGAAGTCTAAAGTAAACAATGCACACTGAGCGATCTATAGTGGACCGCTCAGTACACATAAATTTCCATGGTTTCTGGCAGTGTGAGTCTTGTTTATGATAGGAAGATAGCAAAAGTTGTTATCTCCAAAGGCCACTGCCATAAAGATGGTATGCAGGTTCACATGAAAATCCTTTATTAAAACAACACTTTTTAGGGACGAACTGTCACCTTCATCAGGTCAGTCCGGTTTATGAGACCTGATGCAATCCCAAATATGATGATGATCATTTCAACCAATGAAGAGATGCTTTGCTCATTCATCTTCTGATTTGCAGCCTGATCACACCAGGTTAATTATTAAATGACTGTTTTAAGAACTCTCGTCCCATATTATGGTTCAGTGTTAATGCGGCTTTACTAGCACGAGATGCTGTTGACAACCAGAATTACTTCAAGAGTTGCCTTTTTTGGCCAGCAATGAATAGAAATGTTGTTTTTTACATGATCGAAAGATTTTATGAGCTAAAATGACCATGTTTAGTAAACTACAAAAAATGATAATCCAACATTGTTCAAACTGATTTTCACCACAATTTGATATATAAGGAAAAAGTAACCTAGCTCTATTTACAAATTCAAAAACAGTTTAATTCTGAGTGCGTATAATGTTTCACTTGGCATTGATTGATACAAATTTAATGATTTCATGTGTTACATATCAATATGGGTTAACTAAAAACATCATTAGCATGACTTTATTAAATATAATTACTTTATAACTAATATAGATAATGTTATGTACCGTACCGTGTATATGCACCGTATATTCCAAAAAATTGATTCATACTTGATAATCACAATGAACCCAATTTTGTTTAACATACTTTAAGAGCAGGCAGTAAGTTATTACCATATTTGTTGGACAAAATTGAGTGGAAAATGAGGGTAGTTTTATAGTCCGGATGTAGCTTACTGGGGGGGTGGCGCAGCGGCGATGGAGCAGTGTCACAGGAGACAGGATGGCCAATGCAGGAATTTGGCAGCAGCCTGAGTGGGGCAATGCTGCAGGCCCTGGGCTAGGAGGAAGGGTTTGTCACAGTGGTGTAAGGCGGGCGCCATTAATTTCCTGGCAGTATATGCGGTGTACTTCTGTGAAGCCCACTGGGACGGGGTACTCGGTACCGGACCGGGGTGCTGCTGGGGATGTCACGGCGGTCTTGGTCCGGACCGTGTCCCGGGTTCCCCAATAAATGGAGGGATATTTACAGGGGAGTTTGTCGTAACGCCACCCACGGGTTGTGGTGAATAAGGTGACCACCGCTGCAGTGTACTTCTGTCAGGAGCATGGATGGATGCTGCAGCAAGGTGATGAGCCCGCCGCGGTCGGGACAGCTCCTGACAGGGTAAAATGGTGGATTGACAGCTCTGTATACCTGGAATCAGACACGGACACTGAAGCAGGGTTCACCGGGTTTACTTGTCAGCTCTTCAGACAATTTACAGCAGTTCACAGTGCAGTTCAGCTCTTAGCAGTTCACAGTGCAGTTAACCCCGGGAACACTTGAACCTTCTGCAGCCAGGCTTGTCACTCTAAGACCCCTCACTCTTTCTATATGTCCTTTCAGGCTGATTCTCTCTCTCTCTTCCTTTGGGTGGATTGCAGGAGCGGCAGCTCGGTCCCTCAATGTAGCTTCCCCCTAAGTGTATGGCGGTAAGCTGGGTCCTCCTAGTTGCTGCTATGACTCCAACCCTGTAATGGGAATACGGATCTAAAATCTGTGTTCCCCGTCAGTTTGTCTGGGGAGGCGGTATGAGACTTCAGTCCCTGTCAGAGCCAACACTCTGGTAACAGCCTAGCCCTGGGTGTCCCTGTCTTGCAAGGGATCACTGGGCTCTTTTCTTCCCTTGTAACTTCTCAGGTATGTCAGGAGAGTCTTTCCTGTCAGTAATTTGTCAGCGCTACCGTCTTCCTCAGACCCGGTGGCACCAGTCCGGTTTCTGTTGTTCCTGTCTTTACTGGTCACTCTGTCCTCACTGATCACTCTGTCTTTTCTAGTCTTGACTGCTTGGCACTCGCCTACTCCTCCTGGTCTTTTCTGTTCTGCTCGGCACCCACTGGCCTACTAAATAACTACTTCCTGTTTCTCCCTTATATACTGGTTTGTTACTATGACTACGTCTCACCCACTTGTAACTGGCCCTATTACCCCTTGCCTGCCTAAAGTCCCAGGCTCCGGGTTTGGTCCTATGTCAGTGGATGTGTATTATAGAGGTGTTTGTATAAAAACTGTCTACCTTCCTGCCTGGCTGCAGTTCCTACCTATGACCACCCTGGTCACAGGGGTGCCACACTTCAAAAAAATAGCTGTGAAGGTGGCACATGCACTGATTGATATCTCAGCTTCCTGAGATCTTAGTCTGTGCATGTGTGACCCCTGCAGGCATTTTTTTCTGAAGTCTATCACATCCATTGCTAGGACATCAATGGCACCTGCCTCGTGCCTCCACGACACCCCCTTCTCTTATCGCAGTGCCCACAGCATCACCCCACTATTGCCACGACAACACCTCCTCCCAACCCAATATCCCACAGCCTGGCTCTGCTGGTGCCACCGCAAACTCACTGCAGTGGCATCTCTGCTTCCTGTGAACCAACTTCACCACCACCGAGCTCCCAATACTTTTTTTTCCTGTTTTCCTGCTCTAAATTTTGGTTGCGTCTTAATATCCAGTGCGCCTTATGGTCCAAAAATACAGTAGGCACTTTTTTCAGTAGTCCCAGGCTATATAAAATATTACTATATACTTCCAAATGACAATTTTCTGAAAAAGTACCATGATTACGTGGTGTTACTACTAAAGTATACAATAATCAGAAATAGAAGAAAGATCCACAATATTAATCACAATCACTTTTATAATTGAATTGATATTGGGTAACTAATTGCAGCTTGCATAGTCCCAAAAGCAGCTGGTCTGTCCAGTAATGATCCTTTTCAAATTGACTCATTATCAGACTTGCTGTAAATAGCAGTCAGGAGATGACTACAGACAACCATTATTGAGTGAAAGGATCATTCAAAATTCTACAGCAAGCAAAAAACTAAACAAAACAAAACTGAAATTAATCATAGCTATGAAATCACAATAATTAATATTTAAAACATCAATTAATATAGGAAGGAATAATGTTACATATACTCATTGTTTGACATTTAATATGCAAAATAATTTGAAAAGGCATCAAATAAAATCAGACATATATTTGGTAGTAACAATAAGAAAAAATAGCCGCACTCACCAAAGCAGGGTTTTGCAATCTTTATTTTCCGTATCAATCGTGGCGATGCAGCAGCATAGCAGGGAGGGGGAGCAGGAGGGTGGACGACGGTTCACCGTTTCGCGGCCGTCTGCCGCTTCTACGTAGAAGCGGCAGACGGCCGCGAAACGGTGAACCGTCGTCCACCCTCCTGCTCCCCCTCCCTGCTATGCTGCTGCATCGCCACGATTGATACGGAAAATAAAGATTGAAAAACCCTGCTTTGGTGAGTGCGGCTATTTTTTCTTATTGTTACTACGCATTGTGGATCCTTTTACATGCCAGCACCGCCAGGCGACCTGCAGCCATCTATCACGAGAGTGACATTAGCCTTGTACACAATTGTTAGTGCCCGGTTTCTTCTAGTTTCTATGATAAGACATATATTTGGATTATTTACATTTATTTTTAGGTTATTTTAAGCAAAGAAATAAACATTTCTTTATTAACTCAAATTATTTAAAAAGTAAAAGAAATTGTCTCTGAGGGCCCCTTTACACGCCACCACTGCAAGGTATCAACTGCCTGGCATTGGGGATATTTGTGCCTGTTGCCATGAAAGTGCTACGAAATGGCGGCGTGTAAATAGGGAAATTCCTGCCGGTGTCCTGCCGTTGACTCAGATACCTGTTGCTGAGCCGTGCTCAAAAACCGAAGGCAACACAAAGGCACAATTGCCATGGTAGTGGCATCTAAATGGGGCACAGGGATGGATGTTGCGTCGCCTAGTGATTTCACAGGGGCATGCCACAGCGTCATGGATACCACGCCCCATCAGCGATTATTGGTGGGGGCTACTGTGTAACCATTGGCTGTCCCTTCACAGGGCGCCATATATAAAGAGCTGTCCATTCACACTACACAATTGCAATGGCGTCATGTATTAGCCAGCCTTCCTGTGCAGACTGGCCAATCATGGCGCTATTGCGTTGTTCAATCAGCGTATTAGCGTCACGGAATACACAACTCTGTCACGCCTATGTACTTGCGGCGCGAAAGATGTACGTCCATATTCCTTTGAGGTAGCGGCGTGTAATGCAGCGAAGGTATTCCACAGGAAGTTATCCGCAGGTATTGTCGGAACTTCCGGGGAACAAAGATGTGGCATTGGCGATCGGTATCCACCGTCAAAAACGTGTGCGTGCACGTGCGGTGGATACCTGTTGCTAGGCACAGTGGCGGCGTGTAAATCTCATTGAAATCACTCCCGGTGGCCGCCGCTGCTCTCACCGGGAGATCAGCTGGAGCAGCCGCTGATCTCCTGGGCATGGCCGCCGCTAATCTCCCGGCGGTGTCAGCGTGGAAGATTTAAACAACTGTCAGATCAGCTGTTTCTTCAAAGCTCCCACACCGACAGCGTTGGGAGATTAGCGGCGGCTGGGAGGAGGAGATCTCTGCCGCTTATCTCCGCCTCCTGGCAAACGCCAAGATTGCTGATTGGCTTCCCGGGCACCATACCGATGTGAACACATGCAGAGATTCTCCGTTGCGTTCACATCAGAATGGCAGCGTTAGCCCTGCGTTTGCGTCTGCATGCCGTCCGCATGCAGACACAAATGCAAATGTGAAACCAGCCATAAGCCAGCGTCACACACGTCAATATTGTCAACGATCTGATCGCTGGCGACATTGACAGCTGATCGCTGGTGAGCTTTCACACAGGCAGACTCACCAGCAATCATTGAACCAGCGACATCGTGGAAATGATTTAAATATCGTTTCCACGATGTCTGCAGGCTGGTATCCAGAGTAAACTGCGGGTAAGTAGGCAGCGCGCGCTGCCTAGATACCCGATGTATACCTTGTTTACCAGCCTTCTCCGTTCATTGGCTGGTATCCAAGGTACACAGCGCTGCCTAGTTACCCGCAGTTTACCCTGGATACCAGCTTCCAGTGTTTCCTGACAGGTACTGGGAGCTGGTGATCACGCCTCCCAGTGTCACATGCAGCGATGTTGCGTGTACACCGGGCGATCATTGCCAGGTTTTCGGTCCAGTCCGAAAAACCTGGCAATCATCAACCAGTGATTTATCGCTGGGTGATGTGCCCTGTCACACGCGTCAATATCGCTGCAACGTCACTGACGCGTGTGATAGCCCCTTTAGGGAGATAATATCTCTGATGACATCTTATCTGTTAGGCTATGTTTACAATGGTCGTGTTTGATCCATTTTTGGTGAGGCATTTTTTTTCAAACTGGACCAAAAATGGATCAGTCCAAATGTTTGCCAGCAAAGTGAATGGGATTTTCAATTTGCTGTACAAAAGCGTTTTTTGACTGCTGCAATAGTGGGGCAGAAAGTGTATCCAGAAAATAATGAGAATGTCAATTTGTGCGGCGTTTTTCTGGTGCGTCTTCTGCACCATTAACATCTAATTATTTACCTGCCCTGCGATCCCACAGTGAGCTTTGGTGATGTCTTCCTCCTGGGCATTGGCAGGTCCTCTCTGCGAGTACCATGGTACTTTAGGACCTGTGTACCCTGTGAGTCACCATGTGACTGTCACATGGTGCACAGGTCCTAAAGTACTATATTACTAACAGACAGGACCTGCCCATGCCCAGGAGAACACATCAATGGGGATCACCGTGGGATCGCGTGGACGTTAAGAAACGTGTTTGTGTCTCTGTCTGTCTGTCTGTTTCCCCTAAAAACAAAACAAAAAAGCAGCACAGACAGATGATGTATTTGTGATGTTTTTTGGTAAAAAGAGGATCCTTTTTTGGTAAAAAACTACACCAAAAAGTGCAATAAGACACAGAGCACAAATGCTGTCTGAACATAGCCTTAGAGAACAAAAGGATCAGCAGTCTGAGATTGGGCATGTCATATCCTAATCTTTCTTGACCTCACCTGAGTTGGGGCCCTCATACACATTACTCTGTATAGATGATATTAATGGGTTTGACCAACGTTAGTCTAATGAGTACAGGATGTCTTTCGGTACCTACGCTACCATTCAAAGGTTTGGGGTCACTTAGAATTTTCCTTATTTTTGAAAGAAAAGCACTTTTTTTTTCAATGAAGCTAACATTAAATGAATCAGAAATACACTCTATACATTCTTAATGTGGTAAATGACTATTCTAGCTGCAAATGTCTGGTTTTCAATGCAATATCTACATACTGTAGGTGTAAAGAGGCCCATTTCCAACAACCACCACTCCAGTGTTTCATTGGTACATTGTGTTTGCTAACTGTGTAAGGCTGCCTTCACACTTGTGGACCCCTCCGCAGCGTCCTGCGGAGGGGATCCGCAAGCTGACAGCAGCCACCGCCAGCCCTTATGTTTATAGTGAGAACGCACGGTCATGCGCAGGTCTGCTCATGACCCTGCGCTCCCATTCACTGCAATATGTGATTTGTATGCAGGTGGATGCCCGCGCACAAATCACACACAATCACACACTCTCGTCTGCACCAGGAACGCAACCATGTCGTGCTCCTGGTGCGGAGGGGAGCGTGTAATTTGTGCGCGGGCATCCGCCTGCGTACAAATCACATATTGCAGTGAATGGGAGCGCACGGTCATGCGCAGACCTGTGCATGACCGTGAGTTCTCACTATAAACATAGGGGCTGCGGTCAGCTTGCGGATGTCCTCCGCAGGACGCTGCGGAAGGTCCGCAAGTCTGAAGCCAGCCTAAGGCTGATGGATGTTTAGAAAACCCTTGAAAACCCTTGTATAAGTATGTTATCACAGCTGAAAACGGTTTGGCTGATTAGAGAAGCTATATAACTGACCTTCCTGTGAGCTAGTTGAGAATCTGGAGCATTACATTTGTTTGTTCTATGAAACTCCCAAAATGGCTAGAAAAAGAGAACTTTCATGTGAAACTCAACAGTCTATACTTGTTCTTAGATATGAAGGCTATTCCATGTGAAAATTTGCCAAGAAACTGAAGATTTCCTACAATGGTGTGTACTACTCCCTTCAGAGGAGAGCACAAGCAGGCTCTAACCAGAGTAAAAAGAGAAGTGGGAGGCCTCGCTGCACAACTGAGCAACAAGACAAGTACATTAGAGTCTAGTTTGAGAAATCGATGCCTCACATTTCCTCAACTGGCAGCTTCATTAAATAGTACCCGAAAACCGCCAGAGTCAATCTCTACAGTGAAGAGGTGACTCGGGGATGCTGGCCGTCAGGGCAGAGTGGCAAAGAAAAAGCCATATCTAAGACTGGCTAATAAAAGGAAAAGATTAATATGGGTAAAAGAATACAGACATTGGACAGCGAAAGACTGGAAAAAAGTGTTATGGACAGACGAATCAAAGTTTGAGGTGTTTGGATCGGACAGAAGAACATTTGTGAGATGCAGAACAACTGAAAAGAAAAAAGTGCCCATCAAGCCAATCTAGCTTGCGGGAGGGGCTTCAGGAAGCATAGGGTAAAATTTCTCAAGATTACGTCAGCAAGTTAACAGCTAGAATGCCAAAGGTCTGCAATCCTGTAATTGCTGCAAAGGAGCATTCTGTGACGAATGCAAAAATGAAGGAGAAAATTATTATTTCAAATACAAATCATTATTTCTAACCTTTTAATTGTCTGGACTATATTTTTTATTCATTTTGCAACTCATTTGATAAATAAAAGTATGAGTTTTCATGGAAAACACAAAATTATTTGGTTGACCCCAAACTATTGAAGAGTAGTGTATATGTAAACTAATCCATCCAAAAACACTTTTAGGTTTATTGGGCAGATTTTCCCCACTCATTTTATGTCCCTTATAGAACACAGTTGCTCCATTTTCCTCCAACACCGTCTTGTTGGACTTATATTGTATGTGGTATTTGCCCAGATGGTGAAAACCTACACGGGACACTCTTTACTTTAGAGAATATGCATTATTAGAAAGCTAGGGTGGTCCAATGTTAAATTAGGGCATGGATGTAGAAAAAAACAGAACTACATTTTAACATTGGTAACAAAATCATAATAAAATAGCCCCGTTTTGATCTATGTTATGAAAAATACACTTTTTTTTAAAGTCTCAGTATATTCTTTTGCGAGTTTAACAGAAAAAGATTAGCTTGTGACAATTAAATTTACTTTAGGATATGTGCAAGTGACTGTAATAACAAATGTAGTCTAAAAAGAAGTAGAGGAGCTTTGCAGTTCACATACAAAAAGTCAGGATTTTTGCAGTGACATAACTGTATACATACATAAATGCAGCGTCTGTAGTTTGGGGTTCTGATCTGGCACAAATCCCTTAGTCATATTTAAAAGCTTGTTGGAAAGCGATTATGACTTTGAGGAGCTACTTAAAGGTGGCACTGGAGTTATTCCACTTCCTTACTGAAGTGCAAAATTTGCATATTTCCTAGAGGAGGGATGTGGCTACAATCTCCTCACCTACTTAACTGTCTTCTTATGGTTGCAGGAAAACTCCTCTCCATAAGGTAGATAACAAGTTCCCAGACCTTGTCTTAGTCCACTCACACAGCTAGATCAGAATATCCCACATACTACACTGATGAGGGGCAGTTAACCCGAAACGCAGCGTCTGTAGTTTGGGGTTCTAATCTGGCACAAATCCCTTAGTCATATTTAAAAGCTTGTTGGAAAGCGATATGACTTTGAGGAGCTTCTTAAAGGTGGCACTGGAATTATTCCACTTCCTTACTGAAGTGCAAATTTGCATATATTATATACCGTAATTATATATATTATACATACTGTGATTGTAAATATTTATATATATATATTATATATTATAATGTTTCCATTATGGAACAGAAAAGAATTTAAGGGGAAATAGCATTCAGGCAATCCTGAATCTTAATATGACCTCTATGTAAACAAATATATATTGTAATTAGTATGTAAATTGCTTATTATTTTCTAATTTCCTAGTTACTCTTCACTCACGCCTCAGTCTTATTAGACCGGTGATGTAATATATACACATAATAAATGTCACGGTTTGGTTGTAAGTGGTTTACTTTGTTCTACAGCAGTAAAATTTAGACTATTTAAAGGAACAGTTCATGTTCAAGGTGAGAATTCCACCAGGTCAACAAATGAACAAATGGAGGGGCCTGGTGATTCCCATGTACATTAATCGCCTGACTGGTTCTCTACTCTTCTTCCAGGTGCATTAGGCTTCGTTCCTCATCCTCAATTATCGTCAGACTCTCTGGGACAAAATTAAAAGGATAACAGCAGCTTGCTGTGGTCAATGGGACATGCAGTATAATTGGACTGACTGAAATGAGTGCTGAAAGACAGCTTCACTGGTGGGAGGCATTAACAGCTCCAAGAAAGAGTCTTTTTTAAGAAAAAAAACCTTTAACAAAAAGATCTGATGTGCTTCAAATACATTATGCAAAATCAAAACATTACATTAAAATAAAAGTGAAATGTTCTCGCAACATGATGGTTTAAATGTGCTAATCTACTCTTATTCAATATTACTATTTTTTTTATAGTTTATTTTTATCATGAATGGTTTTAATGGCAATGCTACATTTAAAAATCATTACATCCAGTTGACCTACTACTTGTTTTTTTAATCAAGCCTTTAGATGATCAAATTGTGCTCCAAAGACCCAAAATGGCGATTGATAAGTTGAAGTGAGGAATCTATTTTAACTAATGAATGGATTTAGTTATTTACGATACCTAATAGAGGACGTTAATTGTCTTCTTATTTAGACGAGAGGGTTCTCAGTGCACATTCTTGAGTGCGTATTTGATAATGCTTCTACTCCGCGGAGCACTTTGAAAAGTATTAAAAGAAAGCCACCATAACCTGGCACTTGGTTGATCTGTCTACTTATCGATATGTCTACAAGTTGCAAATAGAAAGCTCACTTGTCTGTTTGACTACCCGCTGTGAGACCTATGACCCCAATTCTTCCCAGGCTTTTCTAAATAGGATATGTTTGTATATAGGTCTGTGCATGCAAGTAAACTAAAGTTAACCGTTTGCAATCTCCGAGACAGCTAGAAGCCCAAGTCCATGTCCTCTTTTTGTTTTTTTCTTGGCAGGAATCTCTCCAACAAACAGTACATTGAAAATCATAAGCAGTCAATCATTCGTGGTGTAAATTCCTACCTATTTATTTTTTTTATTTTAGGCCTACTAATAAAATCAGTGTAAAGTGATTGAAAGGAGAAGTAAAAACAAAAACAACCCACTGATAAACGTATTCATACTTTTCCAAGAAACTAGAAAACAGACAAGATGCCTTAAAACATCACAGGAAGATGAGAATGGCAGAACCATGAAAAATGGTAGAAGGCTAACACAGACAGATGGATGCTGCAAATAATTAGGAAAGGGCAATCTGAAGAATGCTATTCTGTTTCCAATAAGACAAAATGTATTAGAGATTCCATAAAGTGGAAAGAAATTCCAGAAGTGCATTTTGCAGCATTTAGCCAATGAGATGGAAAAATAAATTAAGCTTTAGATTTTTAATGTGTGTAAAATATAAATATTCTCAAATATAACATGATTTAAGTTAGTCTTAGAACAGATGTTTAGGACTCACAACTGTCCTGCCTTAGGCTACTTTCACACTAGCGTTTGTGTCTGCATTCTGGAATGCAGACGCAAACGCAGTGCAAATGCTGCCATACTGATGTGAACGCAGCAGAGATTCTCCGCATGCGTTCACATAGTATGGTGCCCGGCCAGCCAATCAATGGACTCGGCCACGGCCGGGAGGCGGAGATCAGTGGCAGAGATCTCCTCCTCCCAGCGAACGCTGCTAATCTCCCGGCGGTGACGGCGTGGGAGATTTAAAGAAACAGCTAATCTGACAGCTGTTTAAATCTTCCACACCACCGGGAGATTAGAGGCGCCCATCCCCAGGAGATTAGCGGCTGCTCCAGCTGCTCTCCCGGGGGCCGCTGCTGATGTCCCAGGGGCCGCCGCTGATCTCCCTGGAAAGATTTCAATGTGACCGCAGCGTTCTCCTGCACTGTCTTACGGAGGGCACTGTGGATCCATTGACTTCCATGCATTCTTTGTGCGCTTGCGGACACTTGCTGATAAAACAAGCAACTGTGAATGCACAAAAAATGCAACATGTTGCGTTCGGAGGGCACAGGAGGGCGCATAAATTATGCGCATCCGAACGCAACCGCAACCGAACGCAGGCAAACGCAGGTACCATGTGTTCTCATGTTAAACATAGGAATGCAGTGCACATGCGTTTGGCTGCGTTCAGTATGCTGCGTTCAAAAACGGTAGTGTGAAACCACCCTTAGTCTGCTTTACTTACCTTTATAAACCGTTTGACGTTTTTATACATTCTGTAAAACTTTAAAGGTTATCTCATAGGAGAATGTGATCACCAATCCACAAGCTATACTTGGCTATCTTCTTCAGCCTCAAGCAAATTAACACAGAGGTAGTGTGCAATGTTTGACCATCACCCTATTCAAGTGGGGGATAACAGTTCCTACATTCCGCCAATTGATAGGGGTTTTAGTATTACAACCATCATTAAACTAAACGTTGTCACTTGTCCACCGGTTAGGTGATTATTGCTTTTAAAAGGAATATCATTTTGTTTTAGTGTTCATTGGTATAATGTGGTAAATTAGGAAATGTCCATGTGTCCATCAATGACTGAAATGCGACGTTGAGATTTGAGAAGTTACATAAGGAGTGTGAAGTCTTTAAACAACAGAATATTACTATAAAAAAATTCAGATGAATTTGCAACCAGAATTCAACTAGAATTTTATCAATGGAGAAAGGAAGTGTCAAGCCCACTCTGATGTCTCCTCTTTTAAGCCCCCATCACACATAGCGAGATCGCTAGCGAGATCGCTGTTGCATCACAGGTTTTGTGACGTAACAGCGACCTCGCTAGCGATCTCGCTGTTTGACACGTAGCAGCGACCGGGCCCCCGCTGTGAGATTACCGATCGTGTTGCAATGGCCCGGCCCATTTTTTGATCGACAGGCTCCCGCTGGCCAGCATGCATCTGTGTGTTTAAAGCCTTAACAACGACCTCGTTGGCGACTCAGATCTCAGCCACGTAGGTCTGAGTCATCAGCCTAGCTGCTGTGTGACATTGTCCCAACGACCACCGAGTTCGTTATACGGGTTGCCGTATTGTTGCTGTGTCGTTCAGTAGATCTGACTGTTTGACATCTCACCAGCGACCACGTAGCAACGTTCCAGCGATCCTTACCAGGTCGTATCATTGTCAGGATCGCTGGAACGTCGCTAAGTGTGATGGGACGCTTACCTAGGCCTTGAAGTTTGTGAAGCAGTGAAGGAAGAGCAGAACATATGACTTAGGCTGATTTCAGACTTGCGCTCCCCGCTGCAGCGTATTGCGGCGGGTTAATGCAAGCTGAGCACAGGCACCGCTAGTCCCTATGTTTAACATAGGGACGCAAGTGCCTGCGCTCAGGTGCAGATGGCCGTGCGCACCCATTCACTACAATATGTGATTTGTGCGCATGCGGATGCTTGCGCACAAATCACACAGGTTTGTCCGCACCAGGAAAGCGACATGTCGCGTTCAGGGTGCGGACGAGAGTGTGTGATTTGTGCACAGGCATCCGCATACGTACAAATCATACATTGCAGTGAATGGGTGCGCACAGGGTGTGCACACCAATCTGCATCAGAGTGCAGGCACCTGCGTCCCCATGTTAAACATAGGGACTTGCAGTGCCTTAGCTCAGCTTGCGGATCCCCTCTGCAGGACGCTGCGGAGGGGTCTGCAAGTCTGAAACCATCCTTAGAGATAACCACTTTGTCCATTGTAAAGGCAAAGGCCTTGAGTTAGATCATGTCCTTTATACTGCACTGATATTGGTGGTTTTCAAAGGATTTACCTGCAGCTGCAACTGGTGGTTTAAAGTAATTGCTAGATAAAGAAAATAATGAATACATCCCTAATCTTATCTAATCTTATAATTAGCCGTAAACATAAATTTTCAATCTCACATCATCCAGTGCAGAGGGAAAATTATGATTGTACAGTTAGTTTTTGACCTATCCTCATAAACCTTCATAGAATTTCATAACTATGTATGGGTGCTATGCCAGGTTGCCTGCTCAGCTGGTGCACTGTCACAGCGGTAGCGATTAGGCCCATTGAGACGCACCTTTAAGGTAATTGAATGTTAGGAGCACAATGTGTTCAGCCCCCGTCACACATAGTGAGATCATTAGAGAGATCGTTGTAACGTCACCGGTTTTGTGACGTAACAGTGATCTCACTAACGATATAGCTAAGTGTGACACTTAGCAGCGATCAGGCCCCTGCTGTGATCGTTACAAAGTGCTCTGGGTCATTTTTTGATCATTGGTCTCCCGCTGGTCAGCACGCATTGCTGCGTGTGACAGCAAGAGACCAGCGATCTCACAGGCTGGTAACCATGGTAAACACCGGGTATCTAGGCAGCGCACTCTGCCTAGATACCCGGTGTTTATCATGGTCACCAGCGCTAAGCAGGGAGGACACTGGTAACTATGATAAACACCAGGTATTCAGGCAGCGCACACTGCCTAGATACCCGGTGTTTATCATAGTTACCGGCGTCCTCCCTGCTTAGTGCTGCCTGTAAGCAGGGAGGACGCTGGTAACTATGATAAACAGCAGGTATCCAGGAAGCGCGCGCTGCCTAGATAACCGCTGTTTATCATAGTTACCAGCGATGTGGAGGTGGCTCCCTAGTCCCTGGTCGCCGGGGAGATCTGCCTGTTTGACAGCTCCCCAGTGACCAGGTAACGACACACCAATGATCCCTACAGGATCGTTATCAATGTTGGGATCACTGGTGCGTCGTTGTGTGTGACGGCAGCTTTAAACTGTGACCTGGCAGTGGACTTCATACAGTCTCGTTAGAATGTTAAACGCAGAACATCATGTTTAGCTGTATACCATTTTTATCTAGCGTCATTAAATCAATGTATGATTTTTGGATGTAAGGTCTATGGCTTTTTCTACAGCTAAATTAAACAACAGAATATTAAATACAATTTCTAGATGAATCTGCAACCAGAATTGAACCAGAATTTTATTATTGGGGAATGGAAGTGTCAAGCCCACTCTGATTCCTTTTTCTCTCTTATGGTACCTTCACATGCTGCAATATCAGCTGGCGATATAAAGCAATCTAACGTGCACGTGCACGTTTTTCATGCTCGCCTCAGATCGCCAATGCGGTATTACAATCTCGCCCTGAAAGAAAGGTGATATGTCGGTCCGGAAATCTCCTCACCCACAGCAGAACCAATCAGGTCGTATTCCCTCGCCGCTTCTCACGCCGCAATCGCAAAGGCAATGTGGGTGTACATGGTCAGCACTGCGAGGAGATAGGCGTGCCACAGTTTTTTACACAGCGCCCCATACGTTCTCATTGGACAACGCAATAGCGTTACGATTGGTCAGCCTGCTCTGGAAGGCTGGCTAATACATGACGCCATTGAAGATGTGTGTGTTGCTGAATGGACAGCTCTTCAAATATGGTGCCCCGTGAACTGACAGCTAATGGGAACACAGTAGCCACCACCAATCATCGCAGACGGGGCGCGGACTACAGCACGCTGTGGCACGCCCACGGGAAACCATAGGCGACGCTGATTCCATCACTATCGCCCTATCACACGCCACATTCCGGAAATATCGCCTTCATGATTGAGGCTGATTTCAGAGCAGTGCTCAGGAATCAGGCGACAGGCGAGAGGCGATATATCGCCGCGAAACTCCCCAATCACACGCCGCAACTATGAGGCAATTTCATGGCGATTTCTCCAGGCGAAATATCACCTTTAGGATCCCCAAGCGAGATTGCTGCGTGTGAAGGTACCATCAGGGTGCGCTTACACACAGTGATGTTCCAGTGATCACGACAACGACCAGGATCGCAGGAACATTGCTGTGTGGTTGCTGGGGACCTGTCCAACAAGCAGATCTCCTCAACGACCAGGGACCAGGGAGCCGACTTCCACATCGCTGGGTAAATGGGAGGACGCTGGTAACCATGATAAACAGTGGGTATCTAGGCAGCGTGCTGGTTAGTTACCGGGTGTTTATCATGGTTACCAGCATCCTCCTGCTTACAGGCTGCGCTATGCGGGAGGACGCTGGTGGCCATGATACTCCGGGTATCTAGGCAGTGCTGCCTAGATGCTCTGTGTTTATCATGGTTACCAGCGTCTTCCCGCTTAGCGCTGGTAACCATGATAACACTGGGTATCTAGACAGCGCATGCTGCTTAGTTACCCAGTGTTTAGCTTGGTTACCTGCCTGTGAGGTTGCTGATCGCTGGTCTCTCGCTGTCACACACAGCGATGCGTGCTGACCAGTGGCGATCAAGGACCAAAAAATGGTCCTGAAGGATGTGCAGCGATCAGCGACCTCACAGCAGGGGCCCCATCGCTGCTGCTTTTCACACACAGCGATATCGCTGGCGAGGTCGCTGATTTCAGAGATATCGCTAGCGATATCACTGTGTGTGGCGTAACCTTTACTGAAAAAAAAAACGGTCTTTTTGTAGCGCCGAGGGATAGAGAGGATAAAAGGATTTTATGGTATTATCCTCTTTTTTGTACCCCTTACTTAGGCCTTGACTTTTGTGAAGCAGTGAAGAAAGATAAGGACAAATAATTTAGAGATAACCTCTTTGTCCATTGAAAAGGCGAAGGCCTTGAGTTAGATCATGTCTTTGATACTTCACTGATATAGGTGGATTTGAATGTATTTACCTGCAACAGCAATTGGTGATTTAAGGTAATTGCTAAAAGAGAAAATGACAGTACATTCCTATCACTAGAATCAGTCCTAAGCGTACATTTCCACTATCGGATCATTCAGAATGGAAAGAAAATTATGATTGTGCAGTTAGTCTTTGACATATTCTCTACTGTGGTATAGAGTCTATGGATTCTTTCAGTTCTTCACCTGAAAAATATTCAAGGAGAAATAACCTTTTCTTTTTAGAGTCCCACGTTTTGGTCTACAGAATAGATAGTCATTTGGGTCAAATCTGCTGTAGCAATGTACAGTCATGGCCAAACGTTTTGAGAATGACACCAAAATTACATTTTCCCATGATCTGCTGCCCTCTGGTTTTTATTTGTGTTTGTCTGATGTTTATATCACATACAAAAATATAATTGCAATCATATTATGAGTACCAAAAGGTTATATTGACAGTTAGAATGAGTTAATGCAGCAAGTCAATATTTGCAGTGTTGACCCTTCTTCTTCAGGACCTCTGCAATTCTCCCTGGCTGCTCTCAATCAACTTCTGGACCAAATCCTGACTGATAGCAGTCCATTCTTGCATAATCAATGCTTGTATTTTGGCAGAATTTGTTGGTTTTTGTTTGTCCACCCGTCTCTTGATGATTGACCACAAGTTCTCAGTGGGATTAAGATCTGGGGAGTTTCCAGGCCATGGACCCAAAATCTATATGTTTTGTTCCCTGAGCCATTTAGTTATCACCTTTGCTTTACGGCAAGGTGCTCCATCAGGGGCGTATCTAGGGGGGTGCAGCCGGATCCTTTGCCCCGGGCGCAACTCAGTTGGGGGTGCCGGCGGCATCCCCCCCCGCTCCTCAACCTAGGCTACAGGGGCGGCAGGGCTGAAGGCTGACAGCACCCCCCCCACTCCGCCCCTAAGGCTGCAGGGGCGGCGGGGCTGAAAGCTGACAGCACCAATCTCCCCCCTCCCCCGCTCCTCGGGAAGGGGGGGCGCCAAAATGGGTCTTTGCCCCGGGCGCCATGAAACCTAGTTACACCGCTGTGCTCAATCATGCTGGAAAAGGCATTGTTGGGCGCCAAACGGCTCTTGGACGGTAGGGAGAAGTTGCTCTTGAAGGACATTCTGGTACCATTCTTTATTCATGGCTGTGTTTTTAGGAAAGACTGTGAGTGAGCCGATTCCCTTGGCTGAGAAGCAACCCCACACATGAATGGTTTCAGGATGCTTTACAGTTGGCATGAGACAAGACTGGTGGTAGCGCTCACCTCTTCTTCTCCAAATAAGTTGTTTTCCAGATGTCCCAAACAATCGAAAAGGGGATTCATCAGAGAAAATAACTTTACCCCAGTCCTCAGCAGTCCACTCCCTGTACCTTTTCCAGAATATCAGTCGGTCCCTGATGTTTTTTCTGGAGTGAAGTGGCTTTCTTTGCTGCCCTCCTTGAAACCAGGCCTTGCTCAAAGAGTCTCCGTCTCACAGTGCGTGCAGAAGCACTCACACCAGCCTGCTGCCATTCCTGAGCAAGCTCGGCTCTGCTGGTAGTCCGATCCCGCAGCTGAAACAGTTTTAAGTTACGGTCCTGGCGCTTCCTGGTCTTTCTTGGGCGCCCTGGAGCCTTTTTGACAACAATGGAAGCTCTCTCCTTGAAGTTCTTGATGATGCGATAAATTGTTGACTGAGGTGCAATCTTTCTAGCTGCGATACTCTTCCCTGTTAGGCCATTTTTGGGCAGTGCAATGATGGCTGCACGTGTTTCTTTAGAGATAACCATGGTTAACTGAAGAGAAACAATGATACCAAGCACCAGCCTCCTTTTAAAGTGTCCAGTGGTGTCATTCTTACTTAATCATGACTGATTGATCGCCAGCCCTGTCCTCATCAACACCCACACCTGTGTTAATGGAAGAATCATTAAAACGATGTTAGCTGCTCCTTTTAAGGCAGGACTGCAATGATGTTGAAATGTGTTTTGGGGGTTAAAGTTCATTCTCTAGGCAAATGTTGACTTTGCAAGTAATTGCTGTTAAGCTGATCACTCTTTATGACATTCTGGAGTATATGCAAATTGCCATTAGAAAAACTGAAGCAGTAGACTTTGTAAAAATTAATATTTGTATCATTCTCAAAACTTTTGGCCATGACTGTACTTGTAATGAAGTTAAAAACATAGTCACAAAGCATGACACATAACTGCGTTCAGGTGTTGATACCAGGATCATAATCGCAAAATTACAGGATCTCTTTTATTAAAATAGCATTAATTAGAAGCACAAATCACCAAGGCAAATTAATATTATGAGTTGAGGGAAGGATAGCTGGAATTTCCAGTAGAGGGCATAAGGGAACTTATGCAGCGGGCGCCTGTGTTCTTTCCAACCAGAAGCAGGCAGGGTGTGGAAACAGGTGAGGTAAGTAGGGCTGGCACCAAGAACTTCAGCGTCCCATACTGCTAAAATTTTGAGGCTCCCTTAAGACTCCGCTCATGCTCCACCCTAGCTCCTCCTCCACACCTCAAACCTTCACAGTCCCACTCTTGGAAAAATTCCACGTGTACACTACATCATTACCCGTCACACATTAACAGTCCCCAGAAAACACCATCTGTTGCTGTATATATACTGGCTGTTGGCTGTGTGTATATTTATATTTATTGAAGCCCCTAGATTGACTTTTCATTGCGGCCATAAAGTATGTTTCCCACAAAAGTGCAGTACAAACATTTTATGATCACCACACAATGAATTCCTCCACAATACCCTCCTCATGCACACTATGATAACCATACTTTAGCCCCCTAAACTACCCTAGCAAAGTATGCTGACCCCAACACAGTATGATCCCCAAATGTGAATCTGAAATAGCCCTCGATGCTGTATAATGGTCCCTGCAACCCCTCTAAACAGTACAATGGTCTCCATAGAGCCCTCCCCAAAATATGATGAATCCCACATAATTCTTCAAACTGCATAATTACTTGCATATAGAATAGTAGCCCTAAAATAGCCCTTCATAAAGTATAAAGGCTCCCTCATAGCCCTCGACATATTATAATGGACCCCACATAGCCCTTCTATGTTTGACCCCAGATAGTATAATGGGTCAAACATAGTCTTCTATATAGTAGTCATAGTCATCCACACATTATAATGTACTCCCAATAATCCTCCATATAATATAAATCACTCCCCATAGCTCTCTGTATATTATAATACACTCTTCATAGTCCTCCATATAGTATAATGCACTCCATAGTCCTGCAATATTATTATGCTCTCCCATATTTCTCCAATTATTATAATGCATCCCCCATATGTCTCCAATTATTATAATGCAGCCCACATAGTCATACATTATAATACACTCCCATAGTCCTCCAATTATTGTAATGCTGCCCCCAATATGTCTCCAATAATTATAATGCAGCCCCCAGTCCTCTAATTATTTTCCATAGTCTTCCAATTATTATAATTGAGCCCCCATATTCCAAAATTATAATGCAACCCCCATAGTCCTCCACTTATAACAATGCAGCCCCCGTAGTCCTTCAGTTATTATAATGCAGCCTCCATAGTCCTCCAATTATTATGATGCACCCTAATAGTCCTAAACCAAAACAGATAAAGGTAGGAATACTTAAGACAAAAAACAAAGATTACCATGATCTGCAAATTTATAATTAATGCATAACTTTTAATTTACTTAGGTTAAACTTGCGCACACCCAAAAAGTACCCTAAAGGTATCCAAAGGTGTAACATACAACCAAACAGGTAGGGAGAAGGAAAAGGCGGGCAAATTACTCTGGATGTCACCCCTGCATCACCCTACCTGACAATGGAGAGTATGATGCCCTAAATTTTTTTAGTGCTCCATTAAACGTCAGGATTCCCTAGATATGCCTATATTACCTTACACTCATATTGGTGCCTGTGAAATTTAAAAAGTGAAAATACACCACTCAAAAAGGCCAAATGTGACTTAGCTTTCTTTTGTAGTTCTGGCAGGGGAATAAGAACTCACCAGACCTGAAACCCCAGGTATTATCCTGGTGGTAATTATATGCAAGCAACTTCCTGCTGTCTTTGGTTTCTTATTTCCCTGATGAACCCCGATGCATCTTTACATGGCCAGAATTACAAAAAAAGCTAAGTCACATTTAGAATTTTTGAGTGGTGTATTTTCAATTTGCAAACTTCACAGGCAATGATATGAGTGTAAGGTAATATAGGGATATCTAGGGTATCCTGTTTTTGAATGGGGTGTCAAAAACATTAACGGCGTTATACCCTCCATTGTCAGGTAGGGTGATGCAGGAGTGATATATAGGGTAATTTGCTCCCCTTTTCCTTCTCACTACCTGTTTGGTTGTATGTTACACCTTTTGATACCTTTTGGGTGTGCACAATTTTAACCTAATTAAATTAAAAGTCATGTATTAATTATAAATTTGTGGGATCATGGTAATCTTTGTTTTTCACCCTGATAGTCCTCCGATTATTATAATTCACCCTCATATCCCTCCATATATTATAAAGCAGCCCCCATATCACTTAACTTGACCCATAGTCTGTAGGCCACCATGTACTTACTGATTAAAAAATAATTGCTCTCCTATCCTTGGTTCCACCTCTGCTCTGTTCTCCATACGAGCATCCTGCAGCTCTGTACAGCTCTTCATAGCTCTGCTCAGTGGGCAAAAATCAGTGATGTCACCGCACTCAGCTGTGCTGAGACATCAGAGCACAGGCATGGAGAGAATGATGAAGAAGGGAGCAGACAGAGGAGAGCTGCGTTTTTCATTATTGCTTTGTGCAATGATGGGTTGGGGAACCACGGGTGCCGCTGTGTTTGACCTGCACTGCCTTGCCCCATTTCCACTGGCTTCACCACATAGCTAATTTGCATGTGACACACCTGAAGTGCTTTGCATGCAAATTAGCCATGTGGTAGTGCACACTGATGCAACAGGGCCAGGCCCCTCTGCTGTGACCATACTTTTAAGTATCTGCAGGCTGCGCTATAACTGGGACCTTGGGCTTAATAAATCTCAGTAATTACATCGGCACCCTGGTCCCCTTCATTACTGGGCCCCATACACCAGGAAGGGCAGTAATGCCTTAGCAGCCCTAGAGTTAAGTAATAATTAACGTATTGCAATCAAAATCATTACCTGCTCTTGCTTGAAGACAAGAACTAAGGTTTTATTTACACCAGCAGATACTCATTGTACAATGAGATCATAACTCATTTCTAGCAAAAAATATCCGATAAGTGTTTATACAGAGCAAGAATCATGAATGAAATAGTTAAATAGTGATCATTACATGGTAACATTAAAAATCGTACATTGCCTTCACACAAACAATCCAAAGTGTTTTTGTGTTCAAATCCCAAAAGTGATACTATTTATTTTGAAAACATAAAGTATTTTTCACCAACATTTTCGTTGTATGGTACAAAGGAAATTCAATTGAATTAGCAAAGCAGAAACATTTTCAATAATATGAATATTTATTAATTCTAATGCTCCAACTTCTACTAAAGTTTTTGTCTTGGAACACGATCAACCCTATGTAGGCCTTAAATGTTCACTCCTCCTTTTTGTCGGTCAAATCGTTGAACGCGTTAACAATCTCCGATTACATTACACTTTTAAAAAGTTGAGCAAAAATTTTTTTTCACTTGCCTAAACAATTTCATGCATGATAAACAATTTTTTAGACACAAAATTCAGTCGCTTAAAGCGTAACCGCCATTTACATTTTCATTTAATAAGTAGATGGAGACCCGATGCTTTTGCATTGGGAGGACTCCCTGCACCATCAGCCTCTCCCTGCACCCTCAGCCTCCCCCTGCATCATCAGACTCTCCCAACACCCTCAGTCTCTCCCCACACCCTCAGACTCCCCCCACACCCTAAGACTGCCCCTGCAGCATCAGCCTCTCCCCACACCCTCAGCCTTCCCCACCACCATCATGGTGCGAGGAGAGGCTGATGGTGCAGGGGGAGGCTAATTATGTGGGGAGAGGCTGATGGTGTGGGGAGGTGTCGACCTGGAGTGCGGCGATCGCCATATTAAGAGTCCCATAACTTGGGTCTTCCAATATGGCATCCGGTGCACTTCTGGTCGATGGAGTGGATTGTGGGACAGCATTACAACCAATCATCATCAGGACGAAGTACCTTAGATCCGCGCTGCTGCATCAACAAGATGTTCCCTGAGGAAGGAGCCCGGCAGGCAGCTCCGAAACGCGTAGGAAAATAAAGACGTTCATCACTGTTAACCAGACATCCCGGTGTTTCTGGTGTCTTTTTACATCTCTCCTGCAGCAGCGCGGATCTAAGGTACTTCGTCCTGATGATTATTGATTGTTCACCACAGTAACTGTGGAAGTGCGATCCCTGCGGCAGCTGCATTTCTGAGCGATCAAGCTGGTTGTGTGTGACACAACCTTACCAGGGAGCGACTTTGATTTGGATCTTCTTTTTCAACCCTTAAAAGGATAAGACCCTATTGCGCATTCTCAACCCTTATAGATAGCATTACAACCAGACAGAAGTGGAAGCTACAAGGCTATTATGTAACTAGATAATGTATAGCAAGTGATTTTAATAAACTTTCTAATATACTTTATTAGAAAATTCTGGTTGATTACCTCTCAGAAACCTTCCACAAGGTGTTCCCACTGTACTGTGTGTGAAGCAGACATGTTTATTATCACTCAGATTCACCTTCAGTGAATATGGGACATGTAGCCATATAAGGATAAAGGGGGCATGGCCTACACTCCTGACTGCAGCTGGTGAGGAAACAATGTATCAGATTACAGCACAGAGCTAAGCAATGTCAGGATGTAAACTCCTTTTACCTTGGCATAAGTTTCTGATCTGTCATCTAGCTCCACAAAGCTCAGTCACAATGTCTGTTATTCCCCTGCCTGCTGGCTCCCCACACAGCTCACAAGCTCTGATCTTGTCCTTTCTCTGCTATCACATTGCACTGCTCCCTATGAGCTGCTGGCCACTCCCACACAGTCATAAAATGCAGTTTTTAAAGGAGCACAAAAAATGTGAAAAATAAATTAGTCACATGGCACAAAAAAGCATTATCTTAACTTCTGTGTGACTCGTCATTAACAACCAGTGTAGTATTGTGGTTTTTTTTTTCAATTAAATAACATTTACACTTTAAACCATTTACATTATACCACTAGAGGGAATGATAGATCATCACTGCTAGAATTTGATGGATAATTGGCCAGCATAAAGTCTATAAAGGCAAAAGATTTACCAAGGTTTGTTTTTAATTTCTCCATATGCGGGGTCATTGTTTTGGATCAGTCCAGTGTAAATCCATAGAGCAAAAGATCAATTGCAGTCATAATAATAGATTATTCTCTCCTAGTGTATCCTCACCCATCCCATGTAGACTATGAGCCCTTGTGGGTAGGGTCCTCTCGCCTCTCCTTGTGTATCCTTACCCATCCCTTGTAGACTGTGTGCCCTCATAGTCAAGGTCCTCTCCCCACTCATAGTGTATCCTTACCCATCCCTTGTAGACTGTGAGCCCTTGTGGGCAGAGTCCTATCTCCTCACCCACTGCATCCACACCTATCCCTTTTTTACTGTGAGCCCTCATGGGCAGCTTTCTTTCTCCCCACCTACGGTATCCTCTCCTATACCTTGTAGACTATGAGCCCTCGTGGGCAGGGTCCTCTCCCCTCAACTACTGTATCCTCCCCCATCCCTTGTAGACTGCGAGCTTCACAGGCAGGGTCCTCTCTCTTCACCTACTTTATCCTCACCCATCCCTTGTAGACTGCAAACCCTCACAGGCAGGGTCCTCTCTCCTCCTCTCCCTGTGTGTGCCTTGTATTGTCCATAATTATTGTACTTTTCTATGTATGCCCCTTTACACATGTAAAGCGCCATGGAATAAATGATGCTATAATAATAAATAATAATAATAATTAACAATTTTTTATTAACGGGAATGAAATTAGCTTGTACATGAGGGATACTTTATGACTTGATAAGTAAAAGTTCTAAATAATTAGATTTCCTAAAATATGGAAGATCAGAAGGTAAGCTCTGAGTAGTGATTTCCTAACGAGGTTTGAATCAATGTGTTGAACACTTGAAGTGATGGACACGTTACATATGTTTCAATGTTCAAAACTTCATATGTTAGGTAACATTTATTTAATCAGTTTTAATCTTCTTTTTTGTGTTTACATCTTTAAAATCTTTATCAAGTACCTCCCATGGGAGACGCGTGGTTTGATGATACATGAAACGACTATAACTACGTCTTAGAAGATATTTTTTTTCGATAATAGTGAGTTGATCTCTGTCCTAAAGAACACATATTAGACTTCACATAACAGGGTTCTCTGAATAGTACTGTTAACACATTTTCCAATATATATCGACATATGCAGACGGTTAAAATTCTGTACATCAAAATGTGTTTGATAGGACATGTGTTTTTCCTTACACTTTCAGCACTGGAGCAGACTCCTGATGCTGTAAGTCATATTGTAACTGTCATAGGGCTGATTACTAGATAATAATAAAGTTTTTACAACTTCTCATACTCTGGGCTCTTTAAATATCTCCTGTTATTAATATATGTAAAAATAATTATGTCTAAAAAATTACGACGGCATAAGATGGATAGCTATGCTGTTTAGTTTTCCTGGTGGATTGGGTATGGTATATTGATATTAGAGACGTCTTCAGAATTTGTCTTGGAGACATCAGCATTTTCAATCAAATACCAAGTCTCTGAGAATATCAAACACATATGTAGAGTAATTTGATCTTAGAAAAATTGATAGATGTTTAACAATATCTCTTTTTCTACTCTTAGCACATTTTATAAATTAATAAATTAACATTCGGAAAATTAAATTACCATTTAAAATTATTATTATGACTTCATATATTAATTATATTTACCTAGTGTAATTGTAGAGCTATGAAGGTGATAATAATTTATAACAATCATAATGAAGATTAAGAATACAATTACTTCTGCCTCTGAAGAAATACTAATGCAGAAATGTATAATTATAAGGTCATTTATATTGACAATACACCAAGGGCATAACTATCATGGTCATGCCTGTGAAGGAAAGGGGCCCACTGATGCCGGAATCTTTTCCAGCTGGATGGGCATCCTCAGATGCACATTCAATTGTATACAGTGTTGGCCAAAAGTATTGCCACCCCTGCAATTCTGTCAGATAATACTCAGTTTCCTCCTGAAAATGATTGCAATCACAAATTCTTTGGTATTATTATCTTCATTTAATTTGTCTTAAATGAAAAAACACAAAAGAGAATGAAGCAAAAAGCAAAACATTGATCATTTCACACAAAACTCCAAAAATGGGCCGGACAAAAGTATTGGCACCCTCAGCCTAATACTTGGTTGCACAACCTTTAGCCAAAATAACTGCGATCAACCGCTTCTGGTAACCATCAATGAGTTTCTTACAATGCTCTGCTGGAATTTTAGACCATTCTTCTTTGGCAAACTGCTCCAGGTCCCTGATATTTGAAGGGTGCCTTCTCCAAACTGCCATTTTTAGATCTCTCCACAGGTGTTCTATGGGATTCAGGTCTGGACTCATTGCTGGCCACCTTAGAATTCTCCAGTGCTTTCTCTCAAACCATTTTCTAGTGCTTTTTGAAGTGTGTTTTGGGTCATTGTCCTGCTGAAAGACCCATGACCTCTGAGGGAGACCCAGCTTTCTCACACTGGGCCCTACATTATGCTGCAAAATTTGTTGGTTGTCTTCAGACTTCATAATGTCATGCACACGTCAAGCAGTCCAGTGCCAGAGGCAGCAAAACAACCCCAAAACATCAGGGAACCTCCACCATGTTTGACTGTAGGGACCGTGTTCTTTTCTTTGAATGCCTCTTTTTTTCTCCAGTAAACTCTATGTTGATGCCTTTGAAGAAGAGGCTGGGACAGCCTTGAAACGCGTTGAAATAAACACCACTTCCTTAAAGATTTTGGTCCATTTCCATTCAGCACGGATCATCTCTAACATTTCGTCCTTGTGATCTGTAGTTTGCACAGCCATCCATGTGGAACGGTGGATCCAGCAGCAGCTGTATAAGGTGTACATACCGGTTGTGGATCACACAACTGAACAAGGTGAGCAGTACATTATACAGTATTTTGACCATTTTGACCATTTGACTTTTGGAGCTAATTTTCCGTTCAAAATGTGAAATGTGCACAGAAACAGTGGTTTATGACCACATATGAGGTATCGGTGTACTCAGGAGAAATTGCCCAAACAAAGTTTAGAATGCATTTTATCCTGTTCCATGTGAAAATGAATAAATGTAGACTAAAAGAAAATTTTTGTAAACAAAAGTACTTTTCATTATATAAGATCAATTTGTGAAACAGCTGGGGTTCAAAGTGCTCACACAACCATCTAGATACTTTCCCTGGGGGGTCTAGACAGACACAGGGGCTCTCCAAATTGTTAGCGGACACCATGTCGCGCTTGGAGAGCCCCTGTGTGACTAAACATTGGAGCTCCCCCACAAGTGACCCCACTTTGGAAACTAGACCCCCAAATAAACGTATCTAGATGCATAGTGAGCACGTTGAACCCCCAGGTGCTTCACAAATTGATCCGTAAATATGAAATAGTACTTTTTTTTCCACAAAATGTTTTTTTTTTCATTTGTACGGATTAATTTGTGAAACATCTGGGGGTTCAAAGTTCTCACCACCCATCTAGATAAGTTCCCTGGGGGATCTCGTTTGCAAAATGGAGTCACTTGTGGGGGAGCTCCAATGTTTAGGCACACAGGGGCTCTCCAAACGCGACATTGTGTCCGCTAACAATTTGAGCTAATTTTCCATTCTAATTGTTGGTGGACACCATGTCGAATTTGGAGAGTCACTGTGTGCCTAAACATTGGAGCTCCCCCACAAGTGACCTAATTTTGGAAACTAGACCTCCCAAGAAACGTATCTAGATGCATAGTGAGCACTTTGAACCCCCAGGTGCTTCACAAATTGATCCGTAAAAAGGAAAAAGAAAATTTTCCTTATTATGGATCAATTTGTGAAGCACCTAGGGGGATAAAGTGCTCATCATGCATCTAGATAAATTCCCTGGGGGGTCTTGTTTCCAAAATGGAGTCACTTGTGGGGGAGCTCCAATGTTTAGGCACGCAGGGGCTCTCCATACGCGACATGTGTCCGCTAACAATTGGAATTGTTAGTGGATACAATGTCGCATATGGAGAGCCACTAAATGCATAGTGAGCACTTTGATCCCCTAGGTTCTTCACAAATTGATCCGCAAAAATAAAAGATTACTTTTTTTCACAAAAATCTTCTTTTTTTCCCTTTTACTGACTAATTTGTGAAGCACCTGGGGGTTCAAACTGCTCACTATGCATCTAGATATGTTCCTTGGGGGGATCTAGTTTCCAAAATGCAGTCACTTATGGGGGAGCTCCAATGTTCAGGCACACAGGGAGGGGCTCTCCATACGTAACATGGTTTTCGCTAAAAATTTGAGCTAATTTTCCATTGAAATTGTTAGCGGACACCATGTCGCATATGGAGAACCAGTGTGCCACCAGCACAAGGGCAACTGGAAGAGTTGGGATACAGCACCAGAAAATGGTGCCTCTAATGAATGTGCTATTTTCTGGGGTGGCTGTGGGTTGCAATTTGCAGTGAGGGGGGCCCACAACATTTGGGTCTCTCCTTGCTGAGGATTTCAGCCCCCAGTTGCCAAGTTGTACCTGGCTGGCTACCAAAAATACAGGGAAGGCTTTTTTTTTATTTCTAGAACTGATTTTAGAAATAAAATAACGTGGGGCTCCGCCATATTTTTGGTCCAGCCAGGTACAACTTGGCAGCTACAGACTGCCAGCAACCCCCAGCTGCCTCCTTGTACCTGGCTGGCAAGCAAAAATACAGCAAAGCCCATTTTTTTTATTTCTAGAACTAATTCTAGAAAAAAAAAATGATGTGGGGCTCCGCCATATTTTTGGTCCAGCCAGGTACAACTTGGCATCTATGGACTGCCACCAACCCCTAGTTGCCTTGTTGTACCTGGCTGGTAACCACAAATACAGCAAAGCACATTTTTGTTTATTTCTAGAAATAATTCTAGAAAAAAAATTAAGTGGGTCTCCGCCATATTTTTGGCCCAGCCAAGTACGACCTGGCAGCTGGGGGCTGGAATTCCTCAGCATAGAGAGGCCCAAGCGTTCTGGGCCCCCCATGCTGTGAATTGCAGCTCACAGCCGCCCCAGAAAATGGTGCATTCATTGAAGCGCCATTTTCTAGTGCTGTACCCAGGCACTTTCAGTTGTCCTGGTGTCGGTGGCAAACTGTGTAATAAAGGTCATAATGCCAGATTTATTTATTGGCAGCTGGCACTAAGCCCGAGATTCATAATGTTGGGCCAATGTTAGACCCGGCCACTAGGAATGTCTAGTAAATAGTCAAGAAATAAACCACACAGAGAAAAATTCGGACTCTATCTTTATTATAAAGATCTGATGTAGTCCACAACGAAGGTCTCACGACACTCGATCGCCTCCAATGTAGTCCACAACGAAGGTCCCACGACACTTGATCGCCTCGGACATAGTCCACAATGAAGGTCCCACAATGCTTGATCGCCTCTGCTACATTCAGAGATTGCAGCAAGGGATCAAGTGTCCTCTTCCTACAGTCTCTGGAGTCAAGGTTATGGTGCGCTGTAAGAGAATGATCTGTCATACAGTGCACCATGACTGTGATCCCAAAAACTACAACAAGAGGACACTTGATCCCTTGTTGCACCCATCCATCCACCCATGCATCCACCCATGCACCCATCCACGCATGTACCCATCCATCCATGCACACATCCACACATGCACCCATCCACGCATGCACACATCCATGCATGCATGCACATATCCATGCACGCACACATCCATGCATGCACACATCCACACATGCACCCATCCACACATGCACACATCCATGCATGCATGCACATATCCATGCACACACACATCCATGCATGCACACATCCACGCACGCAGCGACATCCATGCACGCAGAGACATCTACACATGCAAACATCCACGCACACATGCACACATGCATCCATCCATGCACGCACCCATTCACGCATGCACACATCCATACATGCAAGCAGACATTCATGCATGCACACATCCATCCATGCATGCACACATCCATGCATGCTTACACATCTACACACACATCCATGCATGCACACATCCATGCATGCAAACATCCATTCATGCACGCACACATCCATGCATGCAGAGACATCCACGCACACAGAGACATCCATGCATGCACACATCCATACATGCATGTACACATGCATGCACACAGAGACATCCACGCATGCAGACATCCATGCACGCACACATCCATGCATGCATGCACATATCTATGCACGCAGAGACATCCACGCATACACACATCCATCCATGCACACATCCATGCACGCACACATCCATCCGCTCATGCATGCACCCATCCATCCACCCATGCATGCACCCATTCATCCACCCGTGCATGCACCCATCCCTCCATCCATCCATTCATTTATTCATACTTACCTCACTCTCGATCCACCAGTGAGGAGGAGGAGCCCGGGAGAGGAGGAGGGGCACACATGGAGCAGAGGAGGCTGATCGGCGGGTTCACTAGTGGGTGCAGCCCGCCGGGAGAGGTGATGGGAGGGGAAAGCAGGACACGGGGTGGCTGGAGGGGGGGACAGGACACAGGGGAGGTGCAGGACACAGGGGGGGTGCGCAGATGAGGATGACCGGCAGGTGCACCGGCGGGTGCAGCATGCCGGGAGAGGTGATGGGGGGAAGCAGGACACGGGGGCCTGGAGGAGGGGACAGGACACAAGGTGGACGCAGGACAAAGGGGGGGCGCGCAAATGAGGTTGATCGTGGGTGCACCAGAGGGTGCAGCCCACCGGCAGATAGATGTTGATTGCAGGGGCAGGGGGGCCCTGATCAGCTCAGGATCAGGAAGGGGCCAAGGAGGGGGAGCGCACCCGCCAGTCCACCCCTCCAGATCTGATTGGAGAGCTCTAATCAGATCTGGAGGGGTGAATCCCTATGATTTGCTCTGATGGCAGTTTCATTTTCAAGTGCCAATCAGAGCGACTTTAGCCACGGGGGGGGGCTAAGCCACCCCCCCGGGGCTAAAGTACAGGTCCTTGCGATCCTGCATCTCCGGTGACTTGTCACTGACACTGTCACTGGAGCTGCAGGACTGCAAAGAAGCCATGACGTTATAGAGACGTCATGGGTCGGGAATCACCGACTTTCATGACGTCTCTATAACGTCATTGGTCAGGAAAGGGTTAAAGAGATAAGACCCTATTGTGCCCTTGTCTACCCACTTTTAGGTGATTTCTTGCTTGGCATTTTGGCCTAAGAATGACTTTTGGGAATTGATATATTTCTAGTTATTTATTGTCCTTTACCAAGGCATGTGTTTTTATTAATTATGTATATAAACTATGTATATTGTTAAGTTTTTTTGTATGAGACTTATAGTAAGTGTATACAGTAAGGTTTTTAGAGTTCATTCCTCGAATATGAACAGGTGCTTTTGTACTGCCCTACAGAGACTGGTGAACAAGTTGCAGGCCTCTGGCCAGAAGGTGTGAGGTATGGAACTGCAAGACTCTACACCCACCCCAGTTGAACAGGGTTGGTCAAGTGCAGTTGTCAAGGCCCGCAAACAGTGCATGTTTTCAGGATTTTCCTAATATTGCACAACGGGCTGGTCTCATCCATCACCTCTGCAGTTGATGAAATTAGCACCTATACAATACTAAGGAAATCCAGAAAACATGCACTGTTTTCAGGTCTTGCGGACTTTAGATGGTTATCCCTGATTAGACGTGTCTCTGGAAGTAGCCCAGGGGTAAGAAGAATCCTTGAGCCGTTTCACCACAAGTGCAGCTCTCCCTGGACTCTCTTAGGCCCTTTGCCCATGGTGTGTTGTTTGATTTTTTTTTATGCAGATTGAGAATCTGCATCAAAATCTGCACATCTGTTCTGAGGCCAGCAACATGTAGGACAGGTCAGAAGTGCTGTACCCAAATTGCTTTTTTATATCTGTGAAGGAAGCAAGTGCAAATAGGGTCTTATCTTTATATATAAGGGGAGCTATGAAGCCGCTTAATGTTTCTGCTCACCTTTTCAGGTTGTGTGACACACAACCAGTACAAAACACATGAAGTAGCTGCTGCAAGACACACACTTCCACGTGCAGCGTGGTAGGCAATCCTAGGATTCAAAAGGGACGGTGTGTCTGTTTATCGGCGCTGCTACGAAAAACATGAAGCCCAGATCTTCAGTTAATTGGATGGATCCAATAAACCATAAGTAACTGAAGATCTGGGCTTTGTGGTTTTTTAGCAGCATGGACCAACAAACACACCGTCCCTTTTGATTCCAAATTGCTTTTCTGTTTACTTGCACACGTGGTTCAAATTTCTTTCTTCTGCCCCAAAATCTGCAACAAATGTGCAATTAAAAAAAAACATTTTGGCATAGCACTTCAGAACTTGTATAGATTTTGCTGGCTTCAGGATAGACATTCAGCTTCTCAAAATCTGCTTAAAAAACATCAACCAACACGGCAGGGCCACACTGGGATTCCCTGCTGCATGATGCCAGCTGTGTAACCTGACAATAAATAATGAAAAAAAAGTGTTGGGCTACACCCTATTTTTAATTGACAACCAAGGTTAAATTAAGCAGCCGAGGGCTGGTATTCTCAGTGGGGTGAGGGCCCCCCACATGCTATAGAATAACATTCTGCAGATGTCCCAGAAATGTGCGCGTTCATAAGAAACTCCATTTTCTGGTGCATTACCCACCTCTTCCAGTTGGCATGTAGTGGTGGCAAACTGGGTAATAGGAGGTTAATGGTAGCTTTGTTTTACCAGATGACATTAAGCCCAAAATTCTTAATGTGGGGCCAATGTTAGACCCGGCCATTAAGAATTTAAAGTTAATATTAAAGAATTTTTTTAGTGCCTTGTGAAAGTAATTAAGACAAGAAAGGGGGGTGAGAGCGCATGTGAAGGAAGTTTAAACAAGGGAAATTTGTTGGAAGGGGCCGTGTGGCCACTCACTATAGATGGTTGTGCACATCCTGCACAACTGCTGTTTATCACCTCAATGTTATGCCTCCTCCTTGGAGGTGTTTGCAGGAACAGCTGGCAGTATCCACAGAGCCCAGAGATCTATGCTGCGATCATGTGACCAGACCATAAATACATCACCACAGGTCCTTCAGTGATGAATGCAAGCTTCTTCCAGCAGGTCCTGTGGTTTAGGAACAATGTTTAAAGATTCTCCTCCTGCCCACAGTTGCTCCTGCCGGTAATACCCGAAGGTATGGATAATGGATACAGCAAATTAACGGTCTGTGGAGCGCTAGGATCAGGAAGAGTCAGGGAGATGGAAATATTTGTAAAAAGTTTTATTAACCTCTTACAAGCCACAACACATTTCAGCAGCACAGCGCTGCCTTCATCAGGTATTACAACTTGTGAAAGTATTTGGCCCTCTTGAACCTTTCAACCTTTTGCCACATTTCAGGCTTCAAACATAAAGATATAAACTCTAATTTTTGGGGGAAGAATCAACAAGTGGGACACAATCGTGAAGTGGAACAAAATTTATTGGATATTTTAAACTTTTTTAACAAATAAAAAACTGAATAGTGGGGCGTGCAATATTTTTCGGCCCCCTTGAGTTAATACTTTGTAGCGCCACCTTTTGCTGCGATTACAGCTGCAAGTCGCTTGGGGTATGTCTCTATCAGTTTTGCACATCGATATACTGAAATTCTTGCCCATTCTTCCTTGCAAAACAGCTGGAGCTTAGTGAGGTTGGCTGGAGAGCGTTTGTGAACAGCAGTTTTCAGCTCTTTCCACAGATTGGATTCAGGTCTAGACTTTGACTTGGCCATTCTATCACCTGGATACGTTTATTTTTGAACCATTCCATTGTAGAGTTTGCTTTATGTTTGGGATTATTGTCTTGTTGGAAGATAAATCTCTGTCTCAGGTCTTTTGCAGACTCCAACATGTTTTCTTCCAGAATGGTCCTGTATTTGGCTCCGTCCATCTTCCCATCAATTTTAACCATCTTCCCTGTCCCTCCTGAAGAAAGCAGATCCAAACCATGATGCTGCCACCACCATGTATGACAGTGGGGATGGTGTTTTGAGGGTGAAGAGCTGTGTTGCTTTTACGCCAAACATATAATCTTGCATTGTGGCCAACATGTTCGATTTTGGTTTCATCTGACCAGAGCACCTTATTCCACATGTTTGGTGTGTCTCACAGGTGGCTTGTGGCAAACTTCAAACGAGACTATTTATGGATATCTTTGAGAAATGGCTTTCTTCTTGCCACTCTTCCATGAAGGCCAGATTTGTGCAGTGTACAACTGATTGTTGTCCTATGGATAGACTCTTCCACCACAGCTGTAGATCTCTGCAGTTCATCCAGAGTCATCATGGGCCTTTTGGCTGCATCTCTGATCAGTATTCTTTTTGTTTGAGAAAAAAGTTGAGAGGGACGGCCGGGTCTTGGTAGATTTGCAGTGGTCTGATACTCCTTCCATTTCAATATGATCGCTTGCACAATGCTCCTTGAGATGTTTAAAACTTGGGAAATGTTTTTGTATCCAAATCCAGCTTTAAACTTCGCCACAACAGTATTTTGGACCTGCTTGGTGTGTTCCTTGGTCTTTATGATGCTCTCTGTACTTGAAACAGAACCCCGAGACTATCACAGAGCAGGTGCATTTATACGGAGACTTGATTACACACAGGTGGATTCTGTTTATCATTACCAAACATTTAGGACAACATTGGATCATTCAGAGATCCTCACTGAAGTTCTTGAGTGAGTTTGTTGCACTGAAAGAAAAGGGGCCGAATAATATTGCACGCCCCACTTTTCAGTTTTTTATATATTAAAAAAAATTAAAATATCCAATAAATTTTGTTCCACTACACGATTGTGTCCCACAAAAATAATTAGAATTTTATAACTTTATGTTTGAAGCCTGAAATGTGGCAAAAGGTTGAAAAGTTCAAGGGGGCAAATACTTTCACAACACACTCTGTATATAGGAGGAGGCAACGCACAGTAAAATGTCAAAACAGGATGCCATGTAATGCAAAGTCAAGAGCATTAATCAAGGGAGAGAAGGACTCTGTATATACAAATGCACACACCAAAACAATATTAATAATTGACAACTTTTTTACATATATACTAAGAACGCAAAAACACCAAATAAATGCAGTTAAAAGATTATTACCCAGTTTGCCACTGCTACATGACAACTGTAAGAGTGGTGGAAAGTGCTAGTAATTGGTAATTCTTATGAGTATTCCAATTTCTGGCACAGTTATAGGCTGCTATTCTATAACGTGATAGGCCCAATAACAATGGGCCCTCACCTCGCAGAGAATACCAACCCTTAACTGCCTAGTTTTCCCTTGACTGGTAATTATAAATAGGGAAAAGCCTTATGCAATTGTTTTTCAATTATTTTTTTCACGCACTATGATGCCAGGTTGGTTGCCATAATAATAATAATAATAATAATAATAATAATAATAATAATAATAATATTGAGCGTCTGTGATAAGCTGTTGCAGGTCAGTGAAGTGAATATGCATGAAGCTTAATAGGTGGGATCATAAGTAAATGAAAGAGAGAGCATACCGGAAAGCAAGGAAGCAGCAGAAGACTAGTAAGATGCTCTGTTTGTGTCTGCGTGTTTGGCACCTTTTGGACACCTTTGAAGGTGATTTCAATGGGGTTCGGTCGGTTCGACGAACAAACACCCCACATTGGGCAAACCAAACCAAATTGGAACACTCAGGTGTTCGCTCATCTCTAATCAAGATATCTGGAGATGGACTTGTAACCTTGAGATTGTTGATATTTTTTAACAATTTTGGTTCTCATCTTCTCAGACAGTTTTCTTCTCATCTTTCTGTTCTACATGCTAAGTGTAGCACACGGACACACAATGAATATATTGATACAACTTCTCCCCTTATTACCTGGTTTCAGGTGTGATTTTTATATTGCTCAAACTTGTTACTTGTCGTAGGTGAGTTTGAATGAGCATCATAGGTTTGAAACAAAATTGTTTACGCACAATTCTGGAAAAGTGCCAAAAATCCAAAAATTTAATCTTGCCCATTTTTACAGCTTTGTGTGAAACTATGTCTAATTTGCCTTTTTTCCTCTCTTTCTTTATGTTGTTCCAATACACATGATTACATGAATACATGATAAAACGTGCAATTGCAATATTTTTCTGCGAGCAATACCTCATTTTCTGGAACAATTTCAAGGGTGCCAACACTTTTAGCCACGAACGTATTACTATATTGGATCTAGATAAGAAAAAACTGAGGAGCTCCCTAACATACAGTGTGGACAGGTGCAATGTTGAACATGACATATTGCAACAAATAAACAGCTGTAGTATGAAATACTAAAACATGTTAAATCTGAATATAGAAGAATATAGAAAAACATTATACCAAAGGAAATACAGTATATGCTAAGTGTCTCAATTTTTTCATATGTCTTCTTAGCTAAAATGCTTTTCTATGTCTTAGGCCTGGGTTACACTAGCACTATGCCTGCGTTCAGGGGGGTTCCAGTAAAAAGATAGAATTTGGCAGCATTAGGCTAGGGTCACACCAGTGTTTACCAGTGTGTTCATGGGGGTTCTGTTTAAAACTTAGAATTTGGAAGCATTAGCGCAGTGTTACTGCAACGGTAGCACTGCGTTAACGCTGTCAATTCATTCCTAAGGCAGACGGAACCTCGAATGCATTTCAAATGCCGGCATGTAAGTGCCGGAGTTTTAAATCTCATGCTTTTTCCAAGCGCATCACATGACATGTGCTCCCGAGTCATGCGCGTCATGTGATGCGCTTGGAAAAAGCGCAAGATTTCAAACTCCGGGACTTACATGCCGGCATTTAAAATGTGGTCGAGGTTCTGTCTGCCATGGGAATGAATTGACAGTGTTAACGCAGTGTTACCTTTCCGGTAACACTGCACTAATGCTGAAAAATTCTAAGTTTTAGACAGAACCTACTTAACGCTAGGCTGAACACTGGTCTGATCCTAGCCTAAACACTAGTTTGACCCTAGCCAAAAACTGTGTTAATGCTGCTAAATTCTATCTTTTTAACAGAACCCCCTGAATGCAGACATCTGAATATGGCCATGTTCACACATCTCTGCTGCTAGTATTTAGCGGGTCTCAGCTAAATACTTAGCTTTTTTCAGTGAAGCGGAGATGCATGAGTACCGCCGCTTCCTGGTGACACAGTCCCTGGTTACCCGATGATGATCGTGGTAACCACTTCACATACAAGGCTGCCTAGTGTCCGCTTAATACGAGCAGACAGGGAAACGCTGCTAGGAGACCCGCTAAATACTAGCAGCAGAGATGTGTTAATATGGCCTATGTGCTGCCTTAAGAGTTCATAGCGTTTTTGCAAAAAACGTGTTAAAAACACATGTGTTTTTGCTGCCATAGGGTTCTATTGAACAAACGCATGCAAACATGGTAAAAACGCATCATAGAATGTGCTTGCATTAAACAGATGTGTTTTTAGCCAGCGCATAGGAAACGTTGGTTGAAACGTTTTCTGCGCATTGGGTAAAAACACATACGTTTAACGCAACTGCGTTTTCCAATATGTTTTTACCGCGTTGCATGCGCTATTTCAATAGAACACTATGGGAGTAAAAATACGTGTTTAAAACGCAATGAAAACTTACTAGTTTAGAACGCAAGGCACTGCGTTATATGTGAACTTAGCCTTAATATTTCAGAGTACAGCTGTTTTTTTGTTAAAATATCACAAAGGATTGGCTGGTCACAGCACCTGAGGTAGTCTGCAGGACCTTCAATTTTCAGTCCGCACCTGGACGCACGTCCACCCCGGAGAGTTCAATCCAGCTATTATCAATCATTAAAGTCAAGAAAAGACAGCGTCACAGACCTTCGATGGTGAAATTCAAGGCATCCTTTATTCCATGGTCAACAGAAGCGACGTTTCGACCACTGCTGTGGTCTTTATCAAGCTCAGTATGTTTTTTAATTGACCTCTTTAAATAAAGCTCCACCACACCTATAAACCAGTGTAAACCAATCACAAATCACATCTATCAATTAATACAAAACACATAACATATACAACAGTACATAATAAAATTCCATATAAGGTGTTATATATGGTTACCCCATCTTTTTACCAGATAAATTATATATTTTGATAGGCATAATAGCATTAATCCAAAGTTTAACAAGAACATACTAGCACATGAACAGTTAACACCAGTATCCAATCAGCATGTACCTTTCAGTTACCATACCAACAACCAGACAATTAAGTATGGATGTTGATAAATTTAGATGCTACATCCAGTGAGGCAATCGGTGGAAAATACAATGCACCATAAAGACATATACAATAACCACATCTATAGATGTTTAAATCACATGTGTAGAAACCAATCATACCTCCTCATTCAATAAGGAACTTATCATCAGCGGACCATTACCTTAGCAGCCGATCTAGGCACCTGATCTCGGGTGACTGCGCCTGACTATCACACGGGTCCATATCTACAGTCACAGATCGGCATGTCACTCATCATCTCCTGTGCACCGGCTACACGCACCAGCCATGTACAACAAGCTGGGGGCAAGTGCGCATGCTCAATGCGTTCCCGTTCAGCAACCAATCGCGTCTCCCGATTCACCACAAGCCATTACTGTCCTGTTGGTAAACTAAATCTAATAGGTCAACACAGCGCGTGCACCGCCTCCTTACCACCACCGACCAATCACGCTCGACCTTCCCTGTGTTTACATCACCTGACCAGACGCTCCTATCACCATCTATTAGTTACCTACTCTATAGTATATCGTGCCTAGACCAATCGCTGGGTCCAATACAATCACCTACAATAAGCGCACTGACAGGTTCAGCGATGTCAACATATCCAAGGAGACCGCTCATCCTCCATCAACACTGAATATATCTCCTGTCTATGCATAATCATACTAGCTATTCTCAGCCATCTATAGTATTCACTCTATCTAATAGAACCTATTGTATAGTACCCATTGTATAGTAACTCAATCAATCCAATCCATTACCAATAGTCAGTTATCACATACAACGCCTCAGTCTATTATGTAATAACCCTTCTCACCGATTACCATCACCATGACCATGCTATATCAATCTCATGGTTATACATAACGACAACATGGTTCATACTGAAGGTGACTGGTGTAAACCTGAACTGATTAGTTTATAACACCCATAATACATGCTTAATAATATCCACAGACATGCTTAATAATATCCACAGACAACCATGTTGAATGGAATCCTAAGTCCTGTACTAAATGTCCATGAAAAATGTCCATATTCCATCATTATCACTACTCCTCATTATTGGATAACAAAAACAACACATATACATCCATAACTTATCTTAAGGGGTACCCCAACACCTCATTATACGAATCAAGTGCAGCTAAAAGAGAATACAAAAGATAAAAACACAAACAGAGTTATCAGCAGCAGGTTCCATTACACTGATTTACCTTAATAAGCAATTTTTTTGATTGTATTCAATATTCAAACCCTTTGGGTGTAATGTGTCCAGCTCAAATATCCACCTTCTTTCCTTATCTTGAAGCAGGGCCAACCTATCACCCCCTCTCCGTGGCATTGGGACATCATCTATCACCCTGAATCGTAACTGATTGACCGAATGTCCACAGTCGTTAAAATGTTGAGGCACCGGCAATTCCACCCTATTGGTCCTAATAGTACTTTTGTGTTTAGAAATTCTATCCTTAACAGCCATTGTGGTCTCTCCTACATAGAAGAGACCACAAGGGCAGGAAATAAGATATATTACAAAGTCACTATTGCAGGTATACCTTTTCTTAATCATATATTTCCTGCCGGACCTGGGGTGAAAAAACGTTTGTCCCTTTACCATGTTACCACATTGGGCACAACCCAGACATGGGAAATTTCCCAAGCTGGGGATGCTCAATGTCCTCTGTACATCCCTTCTGGAACTACCCACATCTGTTTTAACAATCCTGTCCTTAATGTTACGATTCCTCCTATACGAGAATAATGGTTGGTTGGAAAATTGTTCAATCTCACGGCCTCTACTTAGTAGAGGCCAGTGTCTACGTACAATACTACTCAATCTACCACTCAAATGGTTATAGTTGGTAACGAATGGGATCCTCTTATCCTCCTTGATCTTTATTTTAGGAGTCAATAATGTTTCTCTCTTTACATTTATGGCTTTTTCCTTATATTGCATCACAATAGCCCTAGGATACCCCCGTTTTAGAAACCTTTCACACATAGTTTCCAATCTCATATCTACCCTATCCTCATCAGAAACTATCCTTCTCACCCTTAAAAGTTGACTCCAGGGTAAAGATTGGACCATCCTCTGTGGATGTTGGCTTGTGTACAGGAGGGTACTGTTCCTATCGGTCTTTTTAACAAAAAGATCCGTCTGTAGTCTGTTCCCATTCTTGTATACTAACGTATCTAAGAATTGTATGTTATCACGGGAACATTCCATTGTGAATTTCAACTCAGGGTAAATATTGTTAAGAGAGTCGAAAAAGACATTTAGGCCCTCCCTATCTCCCTTCCATACAAAGAAAATGTCGTCGAGGTAACGTCGCCAGCCTCTGACATGTCCCCACATGGGTGAGGTGTACACATGTTCACCCTCCAGGACAGCCATGTAGATGTTAGCGTAAGTGGGGGCCACGTTGGACCCCATGGCTGTCCCTCGGCGCTGCAGATAGTGATCATCCCCAAAGAGAAAGTAATTTCTCTCAAGGATGAACCCAAGCAGCGCCAGGGCGAACCGTGCACACCTCGGAGGCATGTCAGAGGCAGCGAGCGTCACATCGACGGCATTCAACCCCCTCTCATGTTTAATGGAGGTATATAATGATACCACATCGAATGATACCAACCAAGAATCATCATCGACTTCAATGGAGTTCAAAGATCCAATAAAGTCGCTGGTGTCGCGTATGAAGGAAGGTGCTTGTATAGCAAATTCCCTCAGGAGACGATCCAAAAAGATTGCCACCCTACTACATAAAGACCCCTCCCGGACACAATGGGTCTCCCGGGAGGGTCATTTAAGTTCTTGTGTATTTTCGGGATCGTATACAACATTGGTATAATTGGGGAGTCAAGGATCAAATATTCTGCCAAATTACGATCAATAATACCGTTCAATAGAGCCTCATCAACCATATTCCTCAATTCACTCAAAAATTTTTTTGTTGGATTAGAGCTCAACTTCTCATAAACTTCGGCGTCAGACAATTGACGTTCAATCTCCTCAATATATTTGAATGTGTCCATCACCACCACAGCCCCACCTTTGTCCGCGGGTTTGATGGTGATGGACACATTCTGTTCTAACGTTCCAAGGGCCTTCAATTCTGCCCCCGTCATGTTTGGATTTCTGTTAAAAATATCCATACGTCTTAATTTAGACACATCATCCCTAACAAATTTAATGAAAGTATCAACAGCTGGATCTCTCACAGGAGGGTCAAAATCACTCTTCTGGTAGAGATCCAGCTTTCCCAAACATAACATATCTGTAGGATAATCATGTTCACATTTCTCCTTATCTGAGAAATAAACAGTCAACTTAAGACGTCTAAAGAATCTATATAGGTCATTGTCCAGTTCATACCAGTCAATTCTGCCAGAAGGGCAAAAGGACAATCCCTTAGATAACACTCTGGTTTGTACCTCATCAAGAGATACAGATGATATATTTACCACCAATGATTCATCGATTACCGTCTCCTCGTCCTGGATCTCGTCTGGGGTGGCACAGCACTTCCTCTTGTGCTTCCTCCCACCCCTGTGCTTCCTCTTCCGCCATTTTGAGGTCTTCCTCTCCCCCCCAAAAAAAGGGGATAGTTTACCGAGCTGGTCCCATCGTCCGTAGAGTCAGATTCTCCGGTAAATCCAAAATCAGATCGTGGAGTGTTGGGCATCGTTGATCCAGTTGGCACCCTTGAGCCCCTTGGTCTCCTTCCTCCTCGTGGAAAATTTGAGTTAGGTTTCTGTCTAGGCGTGGGGTAGTAAGAGGGTTTATATTGCCATCTATACACCCGACCATTGTTGTAGTCCTCCAAATCTCGGAACCACTTATTTCTTTTGTTATCCTCCAAGTCGGTCCGAAATTTATGCAAATTATCAATCATTTTAGTGTCCATCTCCTTTAATTCTTCCTCCTCAGAGGCCTCCACCAATTGTGCCCTAGTGCCCTCCAGTTTTATCTTCAGCTCCTGTATCTCCTTCTTCAGATATTCGATATTAAGGAGCATAATATCAAAGGCATATTTATTACTAATAGCCTCGAAGCGGGCACAAAACAGAGCATTATTTGGTAAAAGGGTAGGTTGCAAATTGGGTCTCAAACCCCGCGGGATCCTATGGGCTTTATGATATTCAATCAAAGTGCCCACATGCAATTCCAAGGAAACCAATTTCTTATGCTCATTTTCCCATTTCTTCCGCAACATTTTAGTAGTAGGTTGACATAAATAAGAATTATCAACGTTCGTGTCAGCGAGGATCCTTGCTGCTTCCTCCTCCGTATATGAAAAGAGACCAATGGAACTGGGTCCTCCACCGATAGGACCCGGGTTCTCCATATTGATATATAAACCTCGGTGCAAGTTGACTCGAACTCACAACATATCACAAAGGATTGGCTGGTCACAGCACCTGAGGTAGTCTGCAGGACCTTCAATTTTCAGTCCGCACCTGGACGCACGTCCACCCCGGAGAGTTCAATCCGGTTATTATCAATCATTAAAGTCAAGAAAAGACAGCGTCACAGACCTTCGATGGTGAAATTCAAGGCATCCTTTATTCCATGGTCAACAGAAGCGACGTTTCGACCACTGCTGTGGTCTTTATCAAGCTCAGTATGTTTTTTAATTGACCTCTTTAAATAAAGCTCCACCACACCCATAAACCAGTGTAAACCAATCACAAATCACATCTATCAATTAATACAAAACACATAACATATACAACAGTACATAATAAAATTCCATATAAGGTGTTATATATGGTTACCCCATCTTTTTACCAGATAAATTATATATTTTGATAGGCATAATAGCATTAATCCAAAGTTTAACAAGAACATACTAGCACATGAACAGTTAACACCAGTATCCAATCAGCATGTACCTTTCAGTTACCATACCAACAACCAGACAATTAAGTATGGATGTTGATAAATTTAGATGCTACATCCAGTGAGGCAATCGGTGGAAAATACAATGCACCATAAAGACATATACAATAACCACATCTATAGATGTTTAAATCACATGTGTAGAAACCAATCATACCTCCTCATTCAATAAGGAACTTATCATCAGCGGACCATTACCTTAGCAGCCGATCTAGGCACCTGATCTCGGGTGACTGCGCCTGACTATCACACGGGAGCGTCTGGTCAGGTGATGTAAACACAGGGAAGGTCGAGCGTGATTGGTCGGTGGTGGTAAGGAGGCGGTGCACGCGCTGTGTTGACCTATTAGATTTAGTTTACCAACAGGACAGTAATGGCTTGTGGTGAATCGGGAGACGCGATTGGTTGCTGAACGGGAACGCATTGAGCATGCGCACTTGCCCCCAGCTTGTTGTACATGGCTGGTGCGTGTAGCCGGTGCACAGGAGATGATGAGTGACATGCCGATCTGTGACTGTAGATATGGACCCGTGTGATAGTCAGGCGCAGTCACCCGAGATCAGGTGCCTAGATCGGCTGCTAAGGTAATGGTCCGCTGATGATAAGTTCCTTATTGAATGAGGAGGTATGATTGGTTTCTACACATGTGATTTAAACATCTATAGATGTGGTTATTGTATATGTCTTTATGGTGCATTGTATTTTCCACCGATTGCCTCACTGGATGTAGCATCTAAATTTATCAACATCCATACTTAATTGTCTGGTTGTTGGTATGGTAACTGAAAGGTACATGCTGATTGGATACTGGTGTTAACTGTTCATGTGCTAGTATGTTCTTGTTAAACTTTGGATTAATGCTATTATGCCTATCAAAATATATAATTTATCTGGTAAAAAGATGGCGTAACCATATATAACACCTTATATGGAATTTTATTATGTACTGTTGTATATGTTATGTGTTTTGTATTAATTGATAGATGTGATTTGTGATTGGTTTACACTGGTTTATGGGTGTGGTGGAGCTTTATTTAAAGAGGTCAATTAAAAAACATACTGAGCTTGATAAAGACCACAGCAGTGGTCGAAACGTCGCTTCTGTTGACCATGGAATAAAGGATGCCTTGAATTTCACCATCGAAGGTCTGTGACGCTGTCTTTTCTTGACTTTTTTGTTAAAATATGTCATGCTCAGCATTGCACTTGTTCACACTGCATGTTAGGAAGTGCCACCGTTTTTTCTTGTTAAGGCTACATTCACACACAGCGTTTTTGCTGTGTTTTTTGAGGATCAGTTTTTCTGCTGCAAAAATAGATCAGCTTTTTAAAAAAAAGAGGTCATCTATTTACACCGACCATTTTTAGCTGTTTTTGCTGCGTTTTTTAGATGCTGCATTTTTTTTTTCTATTTACAATGGATTCCTGTGGAAAAAGTGGATTAAAAAATGGCACACAAATTGACATGCTCATTCTTTGTGAGGATCCGTTTTTGAGGCCAAAAACGGATCTTCACGAAACGTTGTGTCTGAATGTCAAATCTGTAACCCATTGGCTTTGTTAGGATGCCCAGAGTCACTGCAAATCACTGCAAAAAATAGATCCTCAAAAAACGCAGCAAAAATGCTGTGCGTAAATGTAGCCTTAGATTATGAGGTCACACTTTCTGCCAATGCACCCCTACCCCATAATTAAATAAAAATTATGTGAACTTTGCCCTATTTTTGTGACAGGTAAAACTAGGCAGCTGGAGGCTGGAATCTGCAGCGCAGGGTGGCCCAAACTATCTGGGGCCCCCGCTGCGAATTGAAGTCTGCAGCCATCCTAGAAAATGGCGTATTCATAGAAACACCATCTTCTGGCGCTGTATCTGACTCTTCCAGCAGCCATGGTGCTGGGTGGCTCATTTGGGTAATAATGGGGTTAGGGCCAGCTTTGTATTATCAGCTGGCTATAAGCCCCAAATTCATGATTGACACACCAATATTAAACACGGCCACCATGAATTTCTAGTAAAGGAAGAAAAACAGATAAAAATATTTTTATCACAAAAAGAACACAACACGTTTAGTGACTCCAACTTTGTTGAAGAATAAAACTCCCCCCTCTGACGTAGTCCACAGGAGAAGATCTTATTTTTCAGCTCTGCTACATCTCTACTAGCACACACATGTCTGCTGGTATAGATGTAGCTGAGCAACCGCCATTGAAAAGTTCATCTTAGTTCACACTGCATCAAGCGTGACCCCCATGAACCCAGCGACAGCACCATAATCACTGTCAAAAGTGAGAGAAGCCCTCACTTCCGGCAGTGTTGGCGGTGATGTCAGAGCTGAGGTTACCCAAGGGCTTTCACTGCTGTCAAGCACTTTTCGGCAGTGTTGCAGTGACGTCAGCTGTGCCCCCAGGTAACCTCCACTAATGCCACTGCAAAACTGCCATAATGTGAGTGGTTGTCAGCAGTGAGAGCGGTGACATCAGAGTCGGGATTACCAAGGGCACAGCTGATGTCACTGCTTTCACTGACGACAAAGGCTCACTTTTCGGTAGTGGTGCAGTGACATCAGTGGAGGCTACCTGAGGCACAGCTGGTGGCCTCAGCTGTGCACTTGGGTGAACCCTCTGATAGCTGTCAGCTGAGTCTGTGCCTGCTCCTCTGTGTAAGCAGACCTGTGTGTCTCCTCGCACAGAGGTAGTAACTGAAGAGATGCTCACCCACCTGTGGACTACATCGGAGGAGTTTTATTGGGTAATAAAGATGAAGTCCTAAATGTGTTTTGTTTTATTTCTAATAAAATATTTTTTTTCTGTGGTGTGTTTTATTTTACCGTTTACTAGAAATTCATGGTGGCCATGTCTAATTTGGCGTGACTTCATGAATTTTGGGCTTAGTGACAGTTGCTAATACAAAGTAGGCCCTAACACCATTATTACTCAGCGTGCCAACGGCATCAAGGCTTCTGGATGAGCCAGGTAGAGCACCTGGAAATGGACTAAGAATCAATGTGCCATTTCCAGGGGTGGCTGTGGGCTGCGGTTTTCAGCATGGGGGGCCCAAAATGCTTGGGTTTTACTACGCTGAGAATCCCAGACCCAGCTGCCTGGTTTTACCAGGCATTTTTTTTTTCTTTTTTTTTTTTTTTTTTAAATAAATAAAATTTAATAGGCTTCCCTGTATTTTGATTGCCAGCCAAGGTAAAGCCAAGCAGCTGGGGGTGGCAGCCCATAGCTGTCTGCTTTATCTGCACTGTGAATCAAAAATACCACAGAGTGCTATGTCATTTTTTAAAATTATTTATTGATTTTTACACTACTATATGTGTGAGGGACCCAACAGCCCATCATAGACGCTGTCACAGAATGGGCGTCTGTGATTGGCTGTTGGAGTAATTTGGAATCTACCCATACATTCTAGATGACAGAATGTATGAGCTGGTTTCAGGATACTCCAGCAGCCAATCACAGACGCCCATTCTGTGAAAACGTCTGTGATTGCCTATTGGGTCCCCCACACATATAGTAGTGTAAAAATCAATAAATGATTTTAATAAATGACATAGCACTCCACGGTATTTTGGATTCTCAGTGCAGATAAAGCAGACAGCTACAGGCTGCCACCCCCATCTACGTGGCTTTACCTTAGCTGGCAATCAAAATACAGGGAAGCCCATTAATTTTTTTAATGTATTTAAACATTTTTTTAATAAAAACTGTGTGGGCTCCCGCCATGTTTTGATCACCAGCCGGGTAAATCCAGGCAACTGGGGATTGTGATTCTCAGTGTGGTAAGACCTAAGCATTCTGGGCTCCCCATGCACAGCTCACAGCCGCCCCTGGAAATGGTGCATACATTGTAGTGCCATTTCTAGGAGCTTTACTCAGCTTATCCAGCAGCCCTAGTGGGGGTGGCATGCTGGGTGATAATGGGGTTAATACCTGCATTGTATTCTCAGCTTATACTAAGCCCGAAATTTATGACATCAAGTGAAATTAGACATGACAACCATGAATTTCTAGTAAACAGTGAACATTTTTTTCATTAGAAATAAAACAAAAAACACATTTAGAGACTCCAACTTTATTTTTAAAAAATCTTCAGTCTGACGTAGTCCACAAGCATGAGCAATGTCAGCTCTGCTTCATCTCTTTGTATAAACAAGCAATTGTACAGAGTGAGAACCAGGCTGACACTGACAGTCATAGTTCAATTAGGTTCATGGGTGAGCCATAAACTCGGGTGAACTCTGACATCACCGCAAACACATTGGCAGTTTCCGGTTGGTGTTGGCAGCCAGCCGAAAACTGCCAAATGATGTGAGCAGTGAATACCCCAGAAGTTAATAAGCGGCCCTGGAAGCCAGGACAGCGGAACAGCAGGACGTGTAACGGGAGCAATAAGTATAATGACAATGGTTATTTTTAACTATGTGCTTTCTTTTACAGCTCCCCTCACCCCATCCCATAACTGTAAAATACAGGTTTGAGGTTCGGACACAAGTTCATGTCACGTTCGGCCCCGAGCTTGGACTTTACAAAAAGATCATGCAAGCCCACTGATCCCAAGCATCAGTGGGTTGGCCCATCACTATTCTCTATGATTCAACTTAAGGAGCATCCAGGAAAAGCATTTGTGAATTCAGTACACCTGTCCTCATTGTGATTGAACTAATGTCTCTGGAACTCGCATGCAATGTCTGAAGTACATGATTCCAAATGAGTCCAGGACAGCTTCAAGCACTCTTTACAGGTAAATTATTCTACAATATCGGTGTGTGCACACAATGCAATTTTCAGAGAAATTCCACCTATAACCTGCCTTAAAAACCCTTAAAGAATGCTAAAAATAATTAACTTTTCGATGGTAAAGTTTCTAACAATGCATATGTTCAGTCTTCATGATCTTCTTTGGACTGCTTCAGACTTCGAAAGCCATCATGTGTTTGCATATGCGCTATAACTTGAATTTTTTTCTTTATGCCATAAGGCCAAAATTATACGACATCATTGCAAAGCTATGCCAATGATGTTTAATTCTATAGAGGTAGTTTAGGAACAGTGTATTTCATGACAGATTCCCTTTAATCCCTTCAAGACATCTGCCATACATGTATGGTCTTAGTCGGAAGGCTGTGTATGAAGTGGGCTCTCAGGGTGAGCCCGTATTATATGGTGAGCCCGTCTTTTATTCAGCAGCTGATGACTGTATGTTACTGTCAAGACCTGCCTTTAACAATCATGGGTGAGGGGTGGCGCCAAATGCCACTGTCAGACTCTGACACCAGCTTTAACAATGCACATAGGTGTCATCATTCTATGCGCTCAATGGCATACCCAATACATGATTGTGGGTTACCAATGGGTTGTTATGACAGCCTATTGAAGTCTACTGAAGACTTCTGTGCTTGTCATTACAGAGCTTCCTTGAAACCCAGTTTGCGGCTTTGCTTTCATGAAGACTGTGATTTTCACTATATACAGCAATACTGTGGTATGGCTGTATATTGTACATGTGATCAGACGATCAAAGGTTATATTTTCCTAAGGGCCACGCCACACACACAGATATCTGTGCAGATATTGTTCGCAGATCTCTGGTTGCAGTGAAATCATGGACACATTGTTCATTTTGTATATGGCCACAAAATGGAGCAATGTGTCCTTGATTTCACTGCAACCAGAGATATGCGAACAATATCTGCACAATTATCTATGTGTCTGACGTGGCCCATAGGGAAATAACAAATACAATGAAATATAAGAAAAAAAGTTTTTAAAGATGTGAAAAAATAAATAAATAAATAAATATAAAATTTTAAATCACCCCCTTTTCCAACATTAAAAATAAAGATAATAAAAACTAAAAAAAAACACATATGTAGTACAGCCACATTTAAAAAGTCCGATCTACCAAAATGTAAAAACAATTAACTCGATAGGTAAACACCATAAATAGGAAAAATTCAAGAATGGCAAAAAAAATTTTTGGGATGCAGCAACACCACAAATAACATTATAACAAGCGATTAAAACATCATATCTATCACAAAAAATAAGCTGTTGCAAAGTTCCAATCAATTGAAAACTGAAAACGTTATGGGTCTCAGAAAATGTCAACACAACCCCCAAAATTCATATTTTTAAACTTCTATTTTTTTATCACCACTAAAATAATAAATAACTTGACATGTTTGGTTTCACCTTAATCAAACGATGAAGAAAATTATACTATCAGGTCATTTTTACCACATAAAGTACTCCATAAAAATAATCCCCTCCTCCCCAAAACAATTAGGTTTTTTCATAATTTCTTCCTATTATTTTTTCAATACATTATCCTGAATGGTATCTTAGAAATATGCAACTGGTCTCTTAAAAAATAAGACCTCATGTGTCCATGTGGAGAGAGAAATAAAAACTTAAAGTGTAAATGCCATTTCATTGAAAAAAAAGCAAAAAAACAATATTGCACTGGTTGTTAATGATGGGTCACATAGCAACTAACATAATGCTTTTTTTGTGCCATACTCACATTTTTCAGTTCTCTTTTAAAAACTGCATTTTATGGCTGTGTGAGCGTGGCCAGCAGCTGATAGGGAGCAGTGCAATGTCTGTGTATTTTCACTGCTTCTGAGAGCAGGCTGATAGTGAGCCGTGTGGGGAGCCAGCAGAGAAGGGGTTAACAGAGATTGTGACTGAGCTGTATGGAGCCAGATGACAGATCTTTCCTTTGCATAAACTTCTGAGGAGTTTTTAGTGATCCTGACATTCTGACATTGCTTAGCAACTGTGCTGTTCCCTGAGCTAATCTTTAGCAACTGTGCTGTGCCCTGAGCTAATCTTATACATTGTTTCCTCACCAGCTGCAGTCAGTTTACCTTATATGGATATATGCCCAATATTCACTTAAGACAGATCTGAGTGATAATAAACCTGTGTCTGCTTCACACACAGTATAGTGGGGACTCCTTGTGGAAGGTTTATGAATGGTTTTAAACCAGAATTTTCTAATGCATTTATTTAGAAAGTTTATTACAATGACTTGCTGTACATTAATATTAAATAAAAATGTAAACGGTGGTTACGCTTTAAGGTTTTGGGAAGAAGACGAGAAAAAAATAAAAATGCCTAAAAGGAGATTAATGGGGTTAAAGAAAGACCAGTTAAAACTACTTCAGCAATGATAATGATACAATGATAAAAAATAAATGTTTTCAGCTGTTTCTGAAATCTGTGGGACATAATCAAAGGTATAATGTAAAGTAGAAAATCCTGTTGACTCTATCCTTCGAAAGTTCTTTTGAAGTGCATAACAGCTATTTAGCTAAATGAATACAGTGAGTATTTCTTTATTTATTTTACTTACTTATATACCATTATTAATACCACAGTGCTTTACAGACAATATATAAGTAGAGATGAGCAATCCTTTCAACGCTCGGTTCGCCTAACTTCCTGGTGTTTGACTGTTAGTTCTACGAACAGTTTGATGAACTTATCCAAGCTCCATTGAATTCAATGAGAGGCAAAACCAAAGGCCTAGTCAACACATTCAAGGGATCCCAAAAGCTGCCAAAACAGCTAAAACTTTTACTTTGGAGCACCACTGTTATGGCACAGCCATTAGCTTCCTATGCTATTAACATAGGAAATATTGAGGTGGATGAGTGACAGGTCTAGGCCTGGTGGGCTGGGAGCCCTCATACCTCATTCAGGATTCGATGGCTAGCACTCAACCTTTTGATGTTACGGTGCTTAGTGAAAGGAACCAATGGATCCATGATCAATAGTTAATGTAATCACTGCACATGTACTAGTCGAAGTTTGCTTAAGGTGAATCTTTATTTATAGTGCTTGGTGATGCGACAGATGATGTTTCAGCCTAATATAGGCGTCACTCCATGCTCAGACACTGAGGTGTGAGCACTCACCACTGTGCCACTAACTCCCCATGGAGCAATAGTTCCACAAGTGAACCGGTACCATCCCACAAATGACTATTAAGCACCAGTGATACTACAATATCCTGTTAACGAATTAACCATAGTATAACTTACACCACTTGATGGTATGCAACAGAACCCATAAGGGCATAACTGCTTTAACTTGATGAAAAAAACATCCGGGCGACTATGTGATCAAGGCCTATATTAGGCCGAAATGTTATCTGTCGCATCACCAAGCACTATAAATAAAGATTCACCTTAAGCATATTTTCAACTTGTATGTGTGCAATGATTACATTAACTACTACTCATACCTCATGCAACAGCTCAAACTGCTTTTCTGCTCAGCCACACTTATGTGACACCAATACTAGCTTCAAAGACTGTTATTGTTAGACACATTTAAGGATAGTAAGGGAGGCAGCTGAATGAACGTTAGGTGCTTGCCTGCCAGTCTGGGATCCCTACTGCTACAGGCAACACACAACAAGGAGACCCAGCTAGTAGTCCCCATCCTCATTTCCCAAAATTAGGGGCAGATGCCAGGAAAGTGACATTAATAGCTTCCGAATAACATAATGGTACAGTATGAATGCATGGGTCAAGGTCTGAAACAGCTGTGAACTCCGGGAGCCTTAAAATCTTTCTTAAATATCCCTTTAAGAGACCTTTTAAACTTCCTTGAGTCTCCAGGTGTCGAGACACCTGCAGGCTGTGAACATTTGGAAGAATTTACAACATCAGACGTGCTAGTGTGGCGTCCCTATGGCTAGGCGACACAGGGAGGTATTGCACCCCAAACAGAAGGTGTAGTGCCTCCGTAGTAATGGATTTGAGGTTTCCTTATAGAATCTGTCTTAAGCACCAATACACTAGCCCCCCTTAGCATAGGGACCGTATATTCATTAGGTCCAGGGGATGGAGCTTAGAGTAGAGCAGGAGACTTGAGTGACTGTTGAGCTAATTTTAGTCAGACTGGGAAGGCAGCCAGAGAGGACGTGCCTGACAGCGTTCCTGACAGGAGGGTGCCTCTTAGAGAGAGGTGACCCGGGAACTGGAGGGGATGAACCAGGCCTGGTTGGAGCCAGCTGGGGAAGTCCGAGGTCGAAACCGGCATACCGGAGCCGAGGCAATCAGTGGTCTATCCCTGGTTAGCAAACCGACAAGCTGTGGGACCGACAGAAGGAAGCCATAGCATGACAGACTGTACCTTTACCTCAGTCCTATATTGGGTCCAGGACACTTTAAGGAAAAGGACCGAATTCAGGTGGCAGGAGGATTTGCTTGTTGTTGCTCCCATCCGTACGGGCACTCCATTTCACGTGTTAATGCTTCAACAGGTCCATAATGAAACTTTAATTATGGACCTGTTGAAGCATCAGCATGTGAAATGGAGTGCCCGTAGTCAACCGTGCACCCCTTCCCCCCACTGCACTGCCATTTACCCCGCATTCCTGTGAATGGAATTAAGAACTTTGCACAAGAAATTGACGATCTGGTGAGTGCCATCCTTGCTTTACAAATTTGAATTTTAGATTTGCAAACCTTTTTGAACAAGTCTCTAAACATAAGCATTGCTGTCCCCACTGAGGCTCACAATCAAAATTCTTTATCAGTAAGTATTGAATGAACCGTTGTCCAAAAGACAGTAAAAATAATAATTGTAAGGCAATTTCATTTAAATCTGTAAGGTGTAATTTTTTGTCACCTTTTGTTGTTTCTACAAAATATCCTTTATAGAGCACAGTCATGGGAAACCCTAGTATAATAAAAATTAATCTGGTCCTTAGAAATTATTTAAATTAGAAAAGTATAACATCAAATGAGCAACAACATAGATATAACACAGAATCATGTCATTATTTATTTAATCAAAGCTAGGCTAAAATGCAGGAGATGTGTATGAAAAATTAATGATAAGAAAAAAAAGTATTCTTACCCTTCAGCAGGCAAGTGGAAGGTTTCACAGTTGGCACAAAGAGCCGTCCTGGTCAGTAAGCAGACAGGAAGAAAGAAAATCTCCAGCATCCAAGAACAGGACATCAGTAAGTCATCAAGAAACATTAGTTTATTTGCAAAAAGTTAAAAAGTATGATGTCAATATATTATACCAACAGACAAAAATAAGTAGGGCATAATCCAACGTTTCGACTGGAATGCCTTATTCATGGATAAACCACGTATAGGCAAGTGGCAGATTTAAATAGGAAATTGCTGACATAGATAATAGATGTTAATTAGTATTTATTAATTATATCAGACTACACCCATAAAAAACATGCAAATGAATACAAAAAAGGCATTAAAAAACAAGCATCATATGCAGGTAAATAATATGATTAAGTGTACTGCAGATTTAAATCTTGCCTAGTAGTCATAAACTCCTGTATTCTAGTACGTTATTTAAAAATCCAAAATGATTTCCACCTTAGTATTGTACTTTTTAGGTCACCTCCTCTGATAGGTTTACATACTTTCTCAATATCCTAGAACTTCAGAGCTTTAATATCTGTATTGTGAACCTGAACAAAACGTTTTGAGACTGCTAAAATGTTTATCGCTGAAGGATTGAGAGTGTTAGACATATTTCTCTTAATTCTCTCCTTTACAGTATAGGTGTAACAGCATCAATCCTGCTAATGTTCCATGAAAGGATTATGTGAAGGATCATGCATGAATACTTTTAAGCCGACAGGTATTGTCCTTTTCAGCATATTATATTCAATTTATTATACAATGTATCGTAAGGGTCTTATACTCTGACTTGTGTTTTGTCCTCTTGTGTACATATATAGGCATCTTTTTACCCTGTTCTGGGCCAACTAATTGATATTTTGGACCCACTTAAGCAAGCAGTTCTTCTTATTAGGTACTGTATAGAGCCTATTTTAGTTTTTATTTCCTCTTTATAACAATCAGTCAGTTAACCCCTGACACTGTTCCAATCACATTTTTCAGTATATACTAATCGTATTGACACTTCTCAAATGCCATCCTTTCATCATCTTCACTCTGACTGTGGTCATTTTAAGTGTTTTTAGTACTGTCGATCATATTGGTTTTAATTGTGGTGATACATCCTCACATTTGTGTTCATTCATATAGTCATGTACTGCTCTCTTTATTCTTTCATTGGTATATATTTTCATATGTTAGGGTGTTAGCACATCAGCCTTAACTACTATGCTACTTTAATCTTTTGTGACTTTTCACATAGTGTCACTGTGACAGTTCCACCCTACTTAGCTTTTCACCCCAGTGGATGCAATACCACCTCTTGAAATTTTATATTTGTTTAAAGTGCAGTGATCTTGATTTTAATCTAGTTTTTTCAGTATTAAGTTCAGCCTAATAGTCACGGTCTTTCATGTGGCCCCTCGGGAAAATGAATTTCCTACCGCCACTCAATTATATATAGCGCTACGTTACATCTAGAGTTGTAAATAAGGAAAAACATTTTGTTCTATGCGCTGCACGCATTACTGTCTTGCATCTAAAGATGTGCACCAGAGCACTTGTGTATTAATCACGTGATCTATCACATGATCTATTAAAAATGGATCCCATCATATATTAAAAATGGATCTTGTGACATGTCATGTGATACATTGGAGCTGGGGGGGGCACACCTTCTAAACTGCTACTCTTATCTCACCCCAGTTCTTCACCATATTCCATTCCTCATGTAGATTGCCAACAAATATATAATACACTTATCTGAATTCAAGGGGAAAACAAAACAACAATCGGCAGGATGATCACTTATTTGTTTCGCATTAATATTTTTTCATGTCTGCAATGTTTATTTGGTGAGTACAGCATCTCTAAAATATGATAAATCCCCAAAAAATTGCAGTGTAAAACATGGTGCTTTTATTTGAAAAGGCTTGTGAGTCTTGTGTAACAGCATATTAAGTGTTTGCAAAAATAATTATTGTAGTCAGATGTTGGAGGGTTATGAAAAGAGGGCACAGCATTGCCAATGCTAAGCAACTATTTGATTTACTTGATGTCACCACAAACACTGCGTCTCCATACCTGAAGAGCTGCCAAAAAGTTTTAATATGACAATATGTCAGGGACCAAAATGTGTCAACATTATTAAATGTAAATAGAGATTAAAAGAACAAAAGATTTTGAGTAATAAATATTATATTTTAACGGAAAATGCATTATAAAAGTAAATCTAGTTTTAATTATTCGTTCATTAGCAAAATAAATACCAGAAGGCATTTCATAGTGATTGAAATATGTTTTCATTTATTTTGAAAATCTTTTTTTTGTATAATAATCCAGAAACTTTATGTGTGGAAAGTTTTTATGTTTATTTGTAAGAGCACAAGATGTTATCACGATACATGAATGTGCCCCTTAGCGACAATTCCATTATATTATTAGTAATTGTGTTTGTAGCCACAGAACTGAGGATCCTTTAACATTGACATAAATGTCCCACAATGAGCTCCAATCATTGAGATGGGAAGTTGATAGATGATCATTTAGATTAATCAACAGTATATGTACCAATAATCTAGGGACGGGTGCATTCGTTAATCGATCAATTGTTCATTATGTTCTCCAGTCTTATATTTAACTTTAAGGTCGGTAACCCATCTTACGTTTTCATGCACTGGATCTACTGCTGTCCAATCAATAATTCGCTAAGGCCCCTTTCACATCAGCGTTTCTGTCCGGATCAGGCAGATCTGGATAGAAAACCACATCTGCCGCATTGGCCACCTAACAGCTGCACTTGTGGTACGCTTGCGGCAAGCCCCATGCACTCACTATGGGGCTTGCGGCAAGTGCGGTATTGCCGCGATCCGGTACTTGCTGCAATTGTGGTCGCGAAAAAAAACTGCGGTCAGCTGCGTCAGGAGGAGCCGGCGCTGAACTTCAGCACCACCAGCTGTCCCCTCCTGACAGTTCAGGAACGCGGCTAGCTACCCGCGAGCTGCGGTCCTGACTTATCAGCGACGTCAGCTGCATCTGGCTGCACACCGGACCGGACGGCAAATTAGCCCTCCGGTTCTGTGTGCTGATTCAGTCCGGGGCTGTCTGGCTCAAGCGGACAGCCACGGATCCGATCACACTCGTAGTGTGAAGCCGGCCTAACAAGGGTAAATAAGTGGTAAAGACCTCTTTAAAATAATTGGCTAATGCGATATGGAAACTGGTTTTAACTAGTCTAATAGATGTTTTATGTTGGAAGTAGGATTTGGTAACTAAAGTTTATCCCCTTCACCCCCAGGCAATTTTCCATTTTTCGTTTTTCCCTTCCCTTCCTCCAAGAGCCATAACTTTTTTTATTTTACCATCAGCATACCCATATGAGGGCTTGTTTTTTGCGGACAAGTTGTACTTCTGAATAAGATCATTCATTTTATCATATAATGTACTGGACAACAGGAAAAAATGTCACATGCAGTGAAATTGCAAAAAAAAATACAATTTAGTGATTGTTTTATTTTATTTACCATGTTCAACATAGGGTAAAACTGAGCTGTCAATATGATTCCCCTGATTGATATGTGTTTGTAGATACCAAACTGGTATACTTTTACTTTTATCTAAGTGGTGAAAAAAAATTGAAGAAAGTTATAAAAAAAAACTAAATTGCGCTTTTGGCGCCACTTTCCATGACCCGAAGTGCTCTAATTTTTCAGGATCAGGTGCTGTGCAATGTCTTGTATTTTGCGTCTTGAGCTGGTGTTTTTAATTATACTATTTTTGGCTAGATGTGATGTTTGATTATCTGTTAATGGATTTTATTGCAATGTTGCAGTGACCAAAAAAATCATAATTTTGGAGTTTTTCCTTTTTTCCATTAAGCTATTTTCCAATCAGATTAATTTATATTATATTTTGATAGGTCAGGCATTTCTGCATGCGGGGATAACAAATATGTGTATTATTTATAGTTTTATTTTAAATAGGGCAAAAGGGGGTTGATTTGAACGTTTAAGTTTTTTTTATTTTTTTAGATTTTTGAACATTTTATTTTACAGTTTTTATAGATCTTATTAGTACCCCCCTTGAGGAACTTGATGAATGCATTGTCTGATCGCTTCTGTTGTTCAGAGCGATGCTTCAGAATCCCTTTGAACAGCACAAATGCTGATCTCAGCACTCAGCCAGCATTCACAGGAACTTCGACATGACAGTGACAGAAATCATCAGATGACCCACAACTGACAATCTATTGCTACCTTGTGATCAAATCAAGAGCCAAAGATGATGGTGAGTAGGAACACTGCATGTTAGATTGCGCTGTCTGAGTTTGACAGCAGAATCTAAACAATTAACAGGCACGGGTGGATCTCTCGATTCAACCTGTGCCTGTTGGCTGCATATGTCAGCTGATCAGATCAGTTAACATGTTTGACGAAAGACACAAGCTCAGCGTGTGAGCTCCCATCAAAGACAGGGACATGACCAATGATATAGCTATACGTCATTGGGGGTTAAATCTAGGTCTCCTGCCCTCTGTTTATACTCACTGTTTGGTGGTTTAATTTCTATTGCCACCGCTTTGGTTGGTCCCTGATGATTTGTGACCTACCATCAGCTTCAGTGTTTGCTAGAGCGGAGGTCACAATTCAATGCATCTCTTTGACAGCCTTATTCTGGTGCTCATAGTTTGGAATTAGAAGCTTTCGACGTAACTACTGACTTCCGGCCATACAGAAGTTAAGGGTACAAGATGGCACCACATTTCCAAAGCAATGCTGAAAAGCCTGAAAACACTAGAAGGTATGTATAAGACAGGGAGCAGGGGACTTAAATTTAAAGTGTCACTCCAGCGCTAAAAAAAAATAATGCAGTAGTGCTTTAAAGAGATTCTCCTGGTAAATGATACTGATAACTTCTTCCTAGAATTGGTCACCAGTATCAGATTTGTCAGGGGCCAACAACTTGCAAAACTGTCAATCAGCTTGTTTGCAGCTCTGTCTGTGGTCGAGTACTATAGATCAACTAATATTCAATTAGTACCAATATTGTCAATATACGTCTTATGCCATGTAAAATATCTTCTATTAACCCCTTCTCACAAGTCCAATTGTCTGTGTCTTAGTTTTTCTCTTGTACATGTAGCCTAGAATTGATGCAATAACTTTCCAATTCTATATTTGCATATACGCTTCTTTATTTTGCATACCATACTTCCAAATGTTGCAAAAATTAAAACTTTTATTTTAGGATAACAATAGTCTTTAGGTTCAGTCTTGAATAAAGTATGTAGAATAGTGGTTATTTCTTGTATATGATTAAGGAGATAAACTTTTGATAATGGGGTATCTCTTTGATGAAATATTGGTCTTTCTTTTGGCCAGAAGATATGTTTCACAATAGTCTTCCAACTTGATTCATAAGTGCTTTACAGTTAGCGATCATGTCAGGTAACATTAAATATAGGAAAAAACAAGGTAATTGAAAACATGCATGACACCAACACATGGCTTTTGTTAAAATAGGTATAAAGAAGTGTCGTGTTACCGCGTGTTCCTCCGGATCGACTACACGAGCAATAAAAATGTAAGCAGCACTTAAATGAAGGACTGCGTATTTTATGATATGCTGAGTACAGACAAATTAGACCAGCAACATGAACATGTAGTGCAAGCAGACGAAAATAAAGTGTGGAGAACCAAAATAATAGACTTTGTGGTAGAATATGAATGACCTTAAATGTCTGTGAATTTGCTAATACTGAGTTTCATGGACAACTGCATGAGCCATTACATGTAAGCTCTTTGAGAAGTATAACCTTGTTTATAAAACAAACTACGGTACACAGTTTTTGCCCAGTACTATAGAGAGATGAGGCAAAAAAAGAGAAAAATCAACAGAAAGCTTGGGGGGAATCTGTCAGCAGGTTTTTGCTATGTTATCTAACAGCAGAATAAAGTAGGAACAGAGACCATGATTCCAATGAAGTATTATTTAGTTAAGGCCCAGTCACACATAACGACGCACCAGCGATCCCAATAACGATAACGATATGCAGAGATCGCTGGTGCATCGTTTTTATATCGCTGGTAAGATGTCAAACAGGTATCTCACCAGCGATGTGAAAAACGACGCACTAGCGATCCAGTATAATACTGAGGTCGTTGGGAATTGTCACTCCATAGCGTAGCATTGAGATCGTTGGTCACTGTCCCCGTCAAACACAACGATGTAGCGCTCCCAGGAGCGCAACAACATAGAAATGACCCAGAGCAGTGTGTAACAATCAATGATCTCACAGCAGGGGCCAGATCGTTGGTGCATGTCACACAGAAGGAGATCGCTAATGGGATTGCTGTTGCATCACAAAATCTGTGACATTACAGTGATCTCGTTAGTGATCTCGTTATGTGTGACAGGGCCTTTACTCAGTGCAGCATTGTGTTAGAATCACAGTTTTCTCTGCTGGAGATCTATGAGAAGTCAGCTCTTAAATTCTGTATAACCCTCCTGTGATGACACACTTTTTCTGGGGTGAACTGTTCCTAATTATGCCAGATTTAATTTTCCTTTGTTCTGAAAGTCAAGGGACATGAGCCATTGTTTAATATGAGAGTGTCCGGTGCCCACTTCTATCTGCTAATTTGTGGAATGCCTGCTTATTGAAGATTGCATCAGTCCCCTGCGGTGTACTAGACTGCATTATTTAGGCTGCCTTCACATTTGCGTTCCCATCCACAGTTTTCTGCGGAGGGGAGCTGCAATGTGACCGCAGCACCGCAAGCCCCTATCTTTATAATGGAAGCGCACGGTGCTGCGCTTGACTGCGCATGACCGTGCGCACCCATTCACTGCCATTCACCCAGTCTCGTCCGCCCCAGAAATGCAACATGTCGCGTCCCTGGTGTGGACGAGACTGTGTGATTTGTGCGCAGGCAGATGCCTGCGCACAGATCACCAATGTCAGTGAATGGGTGCACATGGTCATTCGCAGTCAAGCGCAGCTCCGTGCGCTCCCATAATAAAGATAGGGGCTTGCGGTGCTGCGGTCACCTTGCGTCTCCCCTCCACAGAACGCTACGGAGGGGAACGCAAATGTAAAGGTAGCCTTAGAGGACAATTATGCAGTTGCGTTAAACTAGTACCAAATAGGGAACAGCCATCTCCCACTAATCCTGTGGGGAACAATGCCCTGAAATGGTAACTGATAGATATGAAAAAAGGCCTGCTCCTGGCAGTAGGGAGGTTCTCCAGGACCTCAGCCAAGTGGTTATGGTTCCAGCTGATGGATTACAGAACTGCTCTGTTTCCCAACACTGAGCCTACAAATGCATTTCAAGAACCCAGGTTGGGACAATCGAGTCACTTGACCATATAGCTTACTGTGCTCAGTAAGTTTCCTAAGCTTCTTACTATCTCCTCTCACTAGGTGCCCGCTGAAAGCAGGCTGGGGTAGTTAGTCCTGGATCCATCGAAGTAACAGAGGTTTGATCCCTGGAGAGCCAGCAGAAGGCTGATAATCTGTCACATATAACATCTTGTGTATGTGCTGGAAATTTACAGTTTTGTTCAAAATAATAGCAGTGTTTTCAAAAACATGGGTTAAGCCAAAAATCTTTAGAATGCTTTTTATTTCCATGAAGTGGGAATATTGGTCACTTTTTTATAAATCAAAATATGAAGAGAAACGTATATAATTTTAACTACTTTACAGAAAATAACAAAAAATGTACCCAGCTTCAATATATGCATTGCGCATGTGTGGAGCTGGGCCGATCACGTGATTAGGCCCATAATGCACCGGGCCGATCACGTGATTAGGTCCATAATGCACCGGGCTGGATATGACGTTCCGGCCCAGGCATTACACTGGCAGAGAGGGTGGGAGATTCCAAAATGAGGTGGCAAAGTAGCAGGAGGGATGACGCCCAGTGGGGTGTGCTTGGACACCGCGAGGAGGGAATCATGGAGCCCAGAGTCCGCCTTTCCAGTCTCCTAGATGGAGATTATATGTAAGTTCTAATTCATTTTTCTAAATTGTTATAGGGCCTCTTTAGGTTAGAGAGGGTTGGTTAGGGAACAGCTAGGAAGGTGCAGAGACAGGTAGGGATAGGAGAGAGGGCTATATCAAAGTGACAGGTTCTCTTTAAATAAGGGCCACCTGATTCACACCTGTTTTTTCACAGAATAATTGACCTTACTAATTAAACTCCACACTTCTATTATTTTGAACAAATCCTCTTTCAATTCCTTATTCAATTACACAGACTCAAAAAACATGCAGATAATGAAGGCCTAGTCTGTTGGTTTTCTAAGAATGTTCTGCACCAACTGGTAAATGGTTAGACATATGGTAATATAATTATACCAAAAACAGTGAATAATCTGGTTAGTTATATTGGATTGCTATTATTTTGAACAATACTGTACTATACGCTGTTGACTGTTTAGTGACCCAATAAATTCTTAGTGGAGCGTAGTAGAAATATGTTTAATAAACCTTATTGATGAGGGACAGTTTTGCATTATGTTCCGTGTACTTTGTCTCCTATGACGCTGACTACAAGATGAGGACATTGATGCAAGGTGTAAAACAAAGATGATCATCTTGATCCAGTAGGTTTCTGACAGTAAGGAGAATTTGGAGTTCTTTGATTGCACTGCCATGGAAACCAGTAGATTGCATTAAGGGAGTTTATATGTCTACATGATGCTTCACTGGTAGGTACTCTTAAGACCCCATACACATCAGATTATGTTAGGATTGGATGACTATTTGAAGTTTATGAAACCTTTTTAATTCTCTCCCAGATGATTTTGAAAAGACAAAAGACCAAGCATGTTACATTTTAATTCCTGTTCTTTTATTCTTAGCTAAGACATCACTAAAGGTGTCTTGCAAAAGCTTAAAACAGCCATACACATTAGATGGTTGTTGGCTGAACTATGCTTTCGCCAATTTCAGACAACTCTACCTTTACCGGATTAGGGCATTACTACACGGCGCCCCTCAGGTATGTGCTGGGGCTCTGAAAAAGTAGGGGGCCTCTCTCGGCAGCAGAAGGGGATGGACTCATATGACATCATCAGTGAGATCGGGGGTTGCAGGCCTGCCCACTATTCCTCTGTTCTTTATTGTGAAGTTTGTACTGCGCATGTACTAAAGAGGCTGCCATTCACAGTAGAAACAGGAACTTACCGAAAAGAAGATTAAAGTCACTATGAAAACAGAAGATCATCTATTTATCACCAAGCATGCCAAGTGGACCAGTGTAAGGTACAATAGTTTATTTTTTATCTCACTATTCTACACAGGTCCACTTTTTTATATTACAGATACAGGTATTATTCCATATGGAAGATTTATGAATTTTCCTTGTCATGAATAGAACAATGTTTAATATCATGTGAATATAATAAAAAAAATCCTGTAACATATGTTCATACTTTGTTTTCTAATTTTTATCCTTTGTTGCATGCTCACATAGCAAAACCTTGATAAAGGTGGGACAAATGTCAAAACATCGGTTGATGTAAATGGAACATTCATTAAAGTGGACTTTTGTTTAATTATTTTTTCATGAATTCCGTGTGTGTGCCAGAGTTTCCATTAGTGAACATATTTTAATTTTGTTAATTCATCTTTGATAACTTCAGTCTACAAAAGATTAGTCAGAAAACATGAATAAGACAAAGATTTATAAGCACTGAAAGATTGTCAGACTCTTCTGATAATGCCTGTTTCTAGAGGTTGACTTGTCATACCCAACCAACAGAATTTCATTTTGTCTCCAATTGCAGTCATCTTATTTTTATTCGTTCATTGATGAACTATATGGATCAAATCCCATCAAGGACAATATCTGCAAGGAGTTTGTATGTTGTCCCTGTGTTTGTGTGGGTTTCCTCCGGGCACTCAGGTTTCCTCCCACATTCCAAAGACATAGTGATAGGGATTATAGATTGTGAGCCAAATAGGGACAGTGTTGCAAATGTATGCAAAGTGCTATGAAATTAATAATGCTATATAAATGAATAAATATTATTATTTTATTATTATTATTGACCTAAACAGACTGAATGACAGTGATCAGCTTATTATGGCAGAGAAACAAATTATACTTGTAAGAAAAAAATATAAGTGGGCTGATTGCCCAAATAGTTTATGCCGGTTTTCTGGCATTAAAAACAACTTTGAAAAGTTGCATGATATTTATATAACACAATTTTGATTAATAACTTTGTGATTTTTGATGTTCTCACCCCAATCCCATCCAGCTCTGTCAAAGAGGGCAGGGCATGGGTGGTACAGGTGTGTGGCTACTACACCTCATGTATATTTTGGGTTCAGTTGTGTCATATGTTATGTCAAACATTTCTAGCAAGAGTCCCACATCACTTGTAAGACGCTCCTTATTCATTAGGCGGTGTTGCCTCTTAATGGGGTAAGGGCAACCCTTCATTAAGACTGGTGCGAGCGAAGCAACCATTAATAAATCGGGGCACAGTTTGTGTTGATGAAATTTTTAAGCTGGTCATGAGCGTTGTCTGGCCTATAAATTAGCATTTTAATGAGGATTCATAATTGTAAAAAATACTAGCAAATGGGCCAATAAAGTCTTGGTGAAAAGAAGGATTTGCTCTTGTAAAATAAGAACAATTTGAGGATGGGCAGCGTGTAGCTTATACTAGAAGATCAGCACTGCAAGCAAATTGCTTCAAAAACTTTACAACATCTGGGGGGAGATGACAGACAGACCCGTCGTCTCCTCCAATTTTATGATATGTGGTAAAATGCCTTGTGTGTATAATTCACAGAGACTATCTAAGCTATGGTAATTGTTTTTATTTTTCTTTGGAAAACTCAATTACTTTCCATGTAACAGAAGCCATCAGTGGTGAAGAGCATTCCAAGGAGGTGTAAATTCCTCCACAGAAAGCATCAAACTGTATTTACCATTACAGCTCCTCAATGTCCAGAGAATAATACATTTATGATGTGCTTCTGCTAACAAAAAGATGGAACATTAGAGATAATTAAGGTAATTAGAAAAGTTCTCCTACAAGTAGGTTATTGTGACGATAGCATTAAATTCTTTTTAGATATCATAAGATACATTTTATTTGACACTTACACATTTGATTCTAACCCAGTTAACAGGGACAATTCCTACTACGGGTTTGCTTGTTCAGCATAGGTTCCAAAGGCTTAAAAGAAGGTCTTTATTGATTCTTAGCATTTTTGGGCTGCGTTCACACATTGCGCATTTTGGAGCGTTTGTTTGCGCGCGCTTTTCAAAATGCGCAATGTGCCTTTTGTCTGCCGGTAAAGTGAATGGGAAATTCACTTTGCCGTACAGATACTGCGTAACAATACGCAGCGCTTATATAAGATAAAGCATGTCAATTCTTTACGCAGCAGCACCCTCACTTTTTCTTATAAGGGCGGGAGCTGCTGCATCTGATGTCACAGACGGGAGGAAGAACCCTGGTTCCTCCTCCCCTCTGTGACATGTGTTACCGCCCTCATTAGATTTCGCAGTGTATTATTATACACTGCGAAATCAGAGTTAAATAAAGGCAAATGTATTCAAAATAATGAAGACTGAATACTTACCCGTCCGTTCGGGAGCCGGGAGCAGCCTCAGATATTGACCTGCTAGGACCTGTCGTGATGTCAGAGTGATGTTCCGGGTGCTGATTGGTCGCTCGCGGTCTTGTGATATGAGCGAGCGGCCAATCAGCACCCGTGACATCACTCTGACATCACGCAAGGCTCTGTTGATCTGGTGGTATCTGCCTTTCTCTCCGCACCGGATCGACCGAACAGGCCGCCGGAGGGTAAATATTTGATTCTTTTTTATTTTACATACATTTGCCTTTATTTAATTTAGATTTTACAGTGTATATTAATACACTGTAAAATCTAATGGGGGCGGTCACACATGTCACAGAGGGGAGGAGGAGCAGTCAGAGTGGCTGGATACCCACAGTTTATCATAGTTACCAGCGTCAGGAGAGCGTCAGAGTGGCAGGGGGCGGCGCCCAGAGGAGCTGACCTGTACACTGAGAACTGGTACCGCTGCAGCTGCAATCCCCAGCCTGCTCCCCCCTGCTCCTCAGTTCAGCGCGTGTGCCTCTGAAAGCACCCTCCCAGCTCTGCACTCAGGCGGCAGGGAGGGTTAGTTCGCCCCTGCTGGTAACCATGGTAAACACCGGGTATCTAGGCAGCGCGCGCTGCATAGATACCCGGTGTTTACCATGGTTACCAGCCCTGTGAGGTCACTGATTGCTGCTTTCTCGCTGTCACACGCAGCGATGCGTGCTGACCAGCGGGAAACCAACGATCAAAAAATTACCTGCAGCAGTTTGCAACGATCAGCGACCTCACAGCAGGGGCCTGATCGCTGCAAAGTGTCACACATAACGATATCGCTGGAGAGATCATTGTAACGTCACAGTTACAACGATCTCTCTAACGATATCGTTATGTGAGACAGGGCCTTAAGAGTCTCCTGAACACACTGTTGGCACCCATAGACTCTTTTTTTTTTTTCTTACCTGACTCAGGTGTGGCAGATCGGGCTATTGAAAAGGGGGTGTCCATTACTTGGACAACTCCTTTTCAATTAAAGTGTTTATCCTGTTAAAATAACAACACTTATACTCCCCTCTTTTGCCAGCGATGTCACTGTGGTGTCAACACAAGCTCTTCCTGGGCTCAACTTCCATTATCTCTAGAGATGAAGAAACTTTGCTTAAACATGTTCAACAATTTATAATTGAATTTGGCAATGTTCGTTCGACACATCGAACGTGAGCGCTTTGTTGAAAAGTCGGAAATTCGGGATTTCTTCAGTAATTGTTCAGATGGCAAAAAGCATTAGTGCATTTGCACTTATGCTTCTATTGTATGTGTAAGAGTGTAATTTTCTAGCATCATGGGCAGGAGCGGAGGTGAGAGGTCTCTCAAGGCAGATAGCGCAGGTCTCCATTTTTTTCTTTTCCTCACTTACTGTGGATGGTCCGGTCTGGTAGCCAATCAGCACCCATAAAAGAAATTGCACTTTTTGCACACAAGGGCTTGTGTCATTAGCTGGGTATGTCACATGTCCTTGCCAAATAAGAACTGGTCATTACCCCTGATAGCCATTTTCTCAGTCTTGGAGCTCAGTGACAGTCTCGCTGCTGCAATGCCAATGCTGCTGATCCTGTGTGCACTATTTAGATAGCTAGCTAGTGATTCTATCTCTTTCTAGATAGAGAGGTAGGTAGTGGGTTTAGTAACTCCTTCCTAAAGCAGACCTTTTCAGGGCTTAGTTCCAGTGTTTTTGACAAATCCCCTGTTGCACAGTTTTGAAATAGCGACTAAGATATTTAGCGCTTACGATGCCATTACCACCATAGCTATTCCTGCCATCTATATGCTGGAGCACACTTTGACCAGCATGCAGAGTCAGATGGTGGTCCAAGAGGAAGAGGAGGAAGTATGCGCAAGGGATAAGAAAATCTGAAAGGTCCGGACTGTCGTCAGCACAGAGGCGGATGACATGGGAGACTGGAGGAGTGGGATCGACAAGGGCTCATGGTATCAGCCAAATATTTGATGAAGGTGCAAGAGATAAGGATGAAATGTAGGAGAAAGAGGTGATATTGACGGAAGACTCAGCAGATGAGGGAGAATTTTATTACATTTCTGTTGTGTGAGGTTGGCGGGAGAGAGCAGATGAAGCAAGTGGGAATGTTACCTCACTGCCACCCACATAACAAAAATGTGGGCCTCCTGGATGCACAAGACACATGAATGCCTTCTTGTTGCACTATTTGCAACATGATCCATGGATTTTTAGGATTCAAAGTAATGCTGATACTGAGTTGCCACACTGTTAGATCCCCATTACAAAAGTAAATTCACCTAAATGATTCCCACAGTGAAAAAGGACACACGCATGCAGGAGTATCAAAAGGTGCTTTATTTCTGAGGACTACTTTCCCCCAAAACACCAGTGGTAGACATTGCAGTTCTATTCTTCCAACCCAAGGAACTTATGCCTTGAAGATTGTCGTGCCCGACAACCTGCATTGTCTCTGAACGTGTCTTCAGTGCTGCTGGTGGTGTCCTGATGGATAAGCGCATATGGCAGTTCACCAAGACTGTAGATTGCTTAACAGTTATCAAGATGAGCAATTCATGGATCTCCAAGGACTTTACTACACTAATGTTGGAATGGGGAGACTAGGCACTGGTGTACTTTTCAGTTTGCTGCACTAAGCTCCACATTACAATATTTCTACTCTGGGGCAGTTGTTGCCACTTTAGTGGTGGCTGTGCCTAATTTTTGGAAAAGTCAGGACTCTTGCTAGGCTCTCTTTGCTGTGCGTTGTATTCTTTGAGCAGGACTCTTTGACCACAATTCCTGCTCATGACACTTGTGCACCATGTCCTAAAAATTCAACCTTGAAATGCTGGGCAAAGGCCCCAAACCTTGCTGCTATTGTGGCCAAATAAAAATTGTTTTAATGGATATATACCTCTTAGCTGTAGTGTGACTCTACTTTTTGGAAAAGTGGGGACTCTTTTTAGGGTCTCTCTGCTGTGTGGTGCATTCCTTGAACAGGGCTCTCTGAGTGACATATTATCTCAAAAGTCCACCAACTGTAAATGCCTCACCTTACACAACACCACTTCAAAATCACCCAGAATTCCCTTCAAGGGCTCTCAGATGAATAATGAGTACAATTTCTATTTTTAAGTGATCACTTTATTAGTCATTAATTATAATATTCCATAAAAACATTAAAATAATTTTTACATAGAAGTTCCTGATAACATAATTGATTTATATCTGGGTCCAGGACTGGGACCACTAACATCAATAGTTCTAAAATGCAAATTACACGATAACCAGTAATATCAGGTATATAGGGGAATATTTTAACACCTCAGGCAGCGATGCACTCAATTATATATCTTGACACTGTTTCTTACAGATCCAGAGTGCCTGTGCACTGGCCCTATCCTCAATACCAGCCACAATTATATGTGTGCCCTGTGCACTACCAGTGCCTCTTCTAATCAGTGTTGTACCGTGCACTGCTGCCCCTGTGCCTTCCCAATTTCCCCTCTAGTGTCTCATACCTGATTTGTGTAAGTTGTGATCGCAGTCCTGGCTCCCCCACCGCCTACGGCCGTTTCGTCTCCTTCCTCAGGGCGTAACCTTGCTATCGACTCGCTATTTTTTATATACCCCGTGATGATCGCTAACTCTTTACAGCCGCCATCCAATCGGCGCATCACTTCCGGCTCGCACGCCACGTGTAAAGCCAGAGCTCGCACATCCTGCCCGTGAACCGCAAGCAGGCGTTTCTGCGTGCCAGCGGGTCACGTGACAGGTGACGAGTCTGGGTGCGTGTCGGGCCTGTCATGCGCACTCGCAGCGGCTGTGTATTTTACTATTTAGGGCTGGGAACTGGATTAACTCGTTCACTTCTGCTCCTGCAGTTACAAACTCATATTATTATCTACAGCTAATGGAATAATATTGTGTAATTTCGCTATTATTCATATAAATGAGTGATGCAAATCCCCTCTCCACCTTTCAACTATACTTTTGTTCACAACTCCTCACCTAATTTTATTATAATAATGATACATCATATTTAGTAAATATTTAAAGTGACAGTGCATGCCTAAGCATAAAGCTACAAAATATACAATTTAACTTACAATATATATATATATAGTTATACATTTAAACATAATTAAGTGACTCATATTAGTGAATAAATAATATAATAATTTCAATAATAATTTTAATTTTAAAATACCATTATCTTTATATATAGAAACAGTGCATTGATAAAGTGACAGTGCATAGGTAATTTATTATAAATTATAAAAGGCTGTTACAACCTATAAGTATAGTTATAAACTGACCCACAGTACCATGTTTAATGGAAATACTATTGCATCTCCCATTTTAACACACAATAACTCCCTTTTAGCTGATTATTACCCATCTGCCCATACACCCCCTATATCTACCTCTTGTTAATTGGGTGTGGGTTATTACAGGGTTTCTAATTCTCTCCTATCCATTTATATAGCATTTATTTTCCCTCCCCCCTAAATACTTAACTTCTATGTAAAAATTATTTTAATGTTTTTATGGAATATTATAATTAATGACTAATAAAGTGATCACTTAAAAATAGAAATTGTACTCATTATTCATCTGAGAGCCCTTGAAGGGAATTCTGGGTGATTTTGAAGTGGTCTCTGAGTGACATGCCTACTCCTGTAACTCATACTCTTTGTACTCCTCCTCCTCTTTTTACGTAATGCCATCCCTGTCCCTTCATGAGGAATACACACCAAATTACCAATTACCAATTACAGCAGCGTGGACTGTGGCACACCGTCCTGTTTTTGAATCTTGTATCTCCACCATTATCCACATGGAAGTGTGGGTCCTGCAGCAGCTGTGCATGCGTTCATACTGGTTGTGAGTGTCAAAACCCAACAAGGTGATCAGTGAATATCACCATTATTTAGTGCTTTTATACCGGATAATACCCTATTTGCTCTCTGTCTGTCCTTTATTGGTATTGTTAATTTTAATAGGGGTAAACATGGGGAATAAGAAGGGGTTGTCCACTACCATTATAATCAATAGCCAAACTACAACCCTTCTGCTCTATGATATAGAAAAGATTTATAATTTTGTCCTCAAGTTTCCTTATTCTGTACACATTATTTTTCTCTTTCTCCTATTCATGGATAGCTTATAGAATACAACATACAGTATTATATTTATATAATTAAGAAATGTAAACATGCTACTCACTAAAGAGGTTTTCTCTCAATTTTCTTACTTGATTCTATGGTAATCTCCTACACCATATGAGCGAAGCTGTTTAGCCTATATCTATTTCTGAAACTGTGTGCTCTGGCTCATTACAAAATCACTGAAAGTTCACACTTACCCACGATCCTTTGCTTATTGCAGATAAATATGCCTATAAAACATATCTTGGGTATCTTTGTTGTAAGCAGTGTCAGTGTTCGGCGGCAACAGCAAATCACGTCTGTGATTTACACAAAATTGATCTCTGTGCTAACTCAGTTTGTATGGAACTGGAATAGGTTTATTGTGTCTGATTGCACCTAAATGGAACAGCTATTATTTGTCTTTTTTTTCCCATTTTCTTCTTTAGTTACAATTTTTCCATAAGATATAACAGAGCAAGAATGTGTTTTTTAGCTTTAGCAGCTCAAACATATTGAAGATAAAATACAACATTTTTGCCTGGCATCAAGTGAATAATTAAAGAATAGGCTTCGATTATAAATGCAGGGATACAGCCAGGGATTTTTACTAGCTCATATGGTTGGATTGTTTGACATTTTTGAGTACAGAGTTAGCAAAAATTGCTTTTCTGTGGTCTGCACACAAGGGCAAAACAGCAGACCAGACATCTTCTATGAGGTCCATGAGTTCAGTGGAGCTTCTGCAAAGTGTCGCCTCGAATCCCGCTCCCCTTGGCATTATAATTTTTTAAGTGAGTCAAGGGACTAACTTTGTTCCTCCTTGTAAGACTATGTCTCTGTATACATTCTGTATACATTATCTGTCTCTGTATATAATCAATGTGATAATGATATTTGTGTGGCCCTTTAGCGTTCAAGGTAAAGACTGCTTCCCGGTCCCCTAAAATTATGACAGTTATTAGTATCTGTTAATAATATTCTTTGGCTGTGGCTTGGCTAATAAAAAAGGCTTGCAGTGAGACTGAGTAGTAGGAGAACCCCAAGTGAAGAAGACCATGAACAGGAATTGTTATCCATTAATAATTTGGCTGGACCCATTGGGACACCCCAGGATTTGGGCCTAGAATCCGGTATGTGGGGCGGAACACAACGTGAGTGCGCTCTTCCTGTATGGTGCTCGTCTCCTGCTTCTGGCAAGCACCTGGAAAGCGGCTGACACCTTTAGTGCTGGTTTGGTGAACCTTACCATAGACTCGGGCGAATGGGTTGTCATTGTGCAAGCAGTGAAGGACCTTTGTCTGGTGGTGCCCTACTGTCAATGGCAACTACTCCTTACTAGTTCACCTAGATCTTTCTGACACAAGGTCTGCACACAAGGGCAAAACAGCAGATCAGACATCTTCTATGAGGTCCATGAGTTCAGTGGAGCTTCTGCAAAGTGTCGCCTCGAATCCCGCTCCCCTTGGCATTATAATTTTTTAAGTGGGTCAAGGGACTAACTTTGTTCCTCCTTGTAAGACTATGTCTCTGTATACATTCTGTATACATTATCTGTCTCTGTATATAATCAATGTGATAATGATATTTGTGTGGCCCTTTAGCGTTCAAGGTAAAGACTGCTTCCCGGTCCCCTAAAATTATGACAGTTATTAGTATCTGTTAATAATATTCTTTGGCTGTGGCTTGGCTAATAAAAAAGGCTTGCAGTGAGACTGAGTAGTAGGAGAACCCCAAGTGAAGAAGACCATGAACAGGAATTGTTATCCATTAATAATTTGGCTGGACCCATTGGGACACCCCAGGATTTGGGCCTAGAATCCGGTATGTGGGGCGGAACACAACGTGAGTGCGCTCTTCCTGTATGGTGCTCGTCTCCTGCTTCTGGCAAGCACCTGGAAAGCGGCTGACACCTTTAGTGCTGGTTTGGTGAACCTTACCATAGACTCGGGCGAATGGGTTGTCATTGTGCAAGCAGTGAAGGACCTTTGTCTGGTGGTGCCCTACTGTCAATGGCAACTACTCCTTACTAGTTCACCTAGATCTTTCTGACACAAGGTCTGCACACAAGGGCAAAACAGCAGATCAGACATCTTCTATGAGGTCCATGAGTTCAGTGGAGCTTCTGCAAAGTGTCGCCTCGAATCCCGCTCCCCTTGGCATTATAATTTTTTAAGTGGGTCAAGGGACTAACTTTGTTCCTCCTTGTAAGACTATGTCTCTGTATACATTCTGTATACATTATCTGTCTCTGTATATAATCAATGTGATAATGATATTTGTGTGGCCCTTTAGCGTTCAAGGTAAAGACTGCTTCCCGGTCCCCTAAAATTATGACAGTTATTAGTATCTGTTAATAATATTCTTTGGCTGTGGCTTGGCTAATAAAAAAGGCTTGCAGTGAGACTGAGTAGTAGGAGAACCCCAAGTGAAGAAGACCATGAACAGGAATTGTTATCCATTAATAATTTGGCTGGACCCATTGGGACACCCCAGGATTTGGGCCTAGAATCCGGTATGTGGGGCGGAACACAAAGTGAGTGCGCTCTTCCTGTATGGTGCTCATCTCCTGCTTCTGGCAAGCACCTGGAAAGCGGCTGACACCTTTAGTGCTGGTTTGGTGAACCTTACCATAGACTCGGGCGAATGGGTTGTCATTGTGCAAGCAGTGAAGGACCTTTGTCTGGTGGTGCCCTACTGTCAATGGCAACTACTCCTTACTAGTTCACCTAGATCTTTCTGACACTTTCCACACTGTGAATCACCATCTCCTCCTTAGTATGGTCTGCTCATTTGGCCTCAAAGAAATCACTCTCTCCTGGTTCTCCTTCTACCTCTCTGACCGCCCCTTCACTGTATGTTTTGCCCTCTCCTCTTCCTCTTACTGTCAAGGATCCTCAGGGTTCTTTCCTGGGCCCCCTCATTTTCTCTCTCTACACTGCCCATATTGGCAAACCATTAGCAGATTTGGTTTTGAGTACCATCTCTATGCTATTGACAACCAATTATACACATCGTCTCCAGACAACACCCCTAGATTACTTCAAAATACCAGTGATTGTCTGTCTGCTGTCTCTCACAACATGACATCCCTATTTTTGAAATTGAATCTCTCCAAAACTGATTTTCTAGTGTTTTCTCCCACTACTAACTTACCAATACCCTCCATCTCAATTACCTTTACTGACTAAACCATAACTCCCAAGCAGCATATTCATTGTCTTGGGGTCATGTTTGACACTGAGTTTTCCTTAAGCCTCTAAATCCAATCACTCACTAGGTCATGATACCTGCACCATAAAAACTTAACCAAAATTTGACTATTGCTCACCTTTGAAATGACTAAAACACTCACTGTTGCTCTCATTCATTCTTGTCTGGACTACTGCAACTCTTTACTGATTGGCGTCCTTATCACAAAATAGTCTCCTCTCCAATCCATCCTTAATGCAGCAGTTGGATCACTTTTCTATTCAGCCGCTTTACCAATACCACCTCCTTTTGACATGCATTACCCTGGTTGCCCATCTGCTACAGGATTTAATACAAACTTTTCTCTGTCCCCCACAAAGCTCTCCACAGTTCTACACCCTAATATATATTATCCCTCATCTCTGTCTACCACCTTACCTGTGCCCTCCATTCTACAACTGATCTCAGACTAGTATCACAGATAATTCAAACTTGACACCTTTGTCTTCAAGATTTCTCTTGTGCTGCACCAGCCAACTGGAATTCACTACCCCTACCATCTAGCCCCCATGAATTTAGGCATGCTTTAAAAACACATCTCTTTAGACAGGCCTATCACCTCAATTCATTAACCTAACTTTCCCCTCTCCCCTGATCAATTCTTCTAAATGTTAATTACAACCTACACCTTCATATTCATCTGTCTCCACATCCTCCATAAAATCAATAGTACATAAGTGCATTAAATGCAGCCAGTACTGGTTGCTGACCGGAGCATAGAGCCTCATAAGAAAAACCTCTATTTATCTTAACGACGGCCAGACCAGACACTACATGCATGTCCTACCTACTGTTTCGCCATTTTTCTTTATGGATTGTAACTTTTCAAGGAGGGCCCTCACCCTTTATGTAACTTGTAAACTATGTTTTTACTTTGTATTGTCATTATTATCTGTTCTTTACCCCCCATTTAATTTTAAAGGGCTGCCGAAGATGTCGGCACTATATAAATAAAATGTATTATTATTATTAGAATTGTTTGATTTGGCTGCAGTGGTAAAGTCACATTGGAGTTGTTTGACCACTGCAGGTAATCATTGGTAATGCTTATGCTGATTTCAGTAAACAGGTAGGTGCAGTGATTGACTATAGTAGTTTTATGATTTCAATTCGTAACATGACCACGGAGACAGATCCATTAGCCATTGGGTTTAAATGGGAATAAAAATGAATATTTAGTCCATGAGGGTTATCATTGTTTTAATGGCAAGAATTATATTTCTGACTGTGCTATAATAATAGTATATATAATAATACCCACACACATACCAGAGATTTGCATGAGAATCCTAACTGCACCCCTGAGTCTAACACTGTTGAGTACGGCATATACTATTTTATATTTCTATTGGTTATAATCTATGTAAGATGACACTAGCCTAACAAATCATAAAAAACATTTGTGTGAAATTCTATACTAAAATAGATTTAAAACAGTAATGAACAAGCTATCATTTCAATAAGATTTATTGAGAATAACAATAATCAATCTAACATCGAAAGAAGGAAAGTTTCCGCCTAGGGTAAATCCTACTGCTTTAAAAGTGAGTCGGTAAACATTAATTAAACTAAAACAAACTGTGGCGTTTTTTTGTGAAAGCAATTTTCCGTGTGGGCATTTTCTTTCATTGCATATATAACAGTAGGGTATATTTTTTTCATGTTAAAAGTGTGTAGCTAACTCTAACACAAGTTTAGGCATAATACAAGTACTAATAACAGAAAGACTGGTTTTATACTACCACAATATGGCTGCATTTTAAGATTTGGATTCTGGTTTCACTACCCTGACTCTTACCCTTAACCCCATGGTTCCATTGAACTGCATTTAGATTACTATAGAACCTTTCGATAATGTAAGTTTAATTCAGTAAAACAACAGAAGGTTTGAACACTGGAACTGTAATAAACAAAAGGACACAACCAGGACATCAGCAGAATTAAAGTAGACCCTTACTCCATACACAAATCTAACCCAATAAATAAAGATCCATCATTTACCTAAATAAGAACACCAAGAATCCCCACGCTAGTGCTCAGTAAATGCAATTCAGTTTAGTCATCAATTACATTGTGGACATCTAATACATGTCTTGGTGGAAATAACAATAATAACAAAGGACTGAAGAGAGGCAAGGTAGAGGAAAAGAATAACACGCAGATAGCAGACTGTAATAAAGTGCATCTGGTACAGTAAAGGGTCCTTCTGCAAAATGGCAATATTGGCTCCCAGTATTATGGCAAGGGAAGATACACAGGGTAGAAAAATCCATCCCTATATCACTCTTTAAAGTGCTAGCTGGTTCCGAAATACAAAGTTATTCCTCACCCATACTGTGTTCAGGAGTCGTGCGTCCCTCCGTGTCAGCGTGTCAAGGTGCAGCCTCGACACATGTTTTGCTAAATGATGCTTCCGGGGGCGTGCAAACACACCTGTTAAAAACTGAGACAGGAGCAAATTAGTCTATGAGAGTCAAACAGCCTACGTAATCCCTATGCAGAGACATAAAGGAGACATGGAGAACCAAGGCAGAAAAGGAGAAAAGGGCAAAGTTTTACAATAAGCTAGGTTCAGTAACACTCACCTCGGCATGGACTTCACTCAAAATACTATTGTGGGTCGCAAAGCCCAGTGGAGGTGGACAACCAAAAAGACGGGAGGCATATAGTGGAAGGACTAAAAAGACAACAAATAGGTGGGGGTCGGCATTCATGACGGAGGGATTGGGAGATAATTGTGGCCCAGACATCACTGAAGGAGATGAAGAGAAACTAACCAGGGAGCAAGACAAAATTAGTTAAAGGAAGATTGTAAAAATCTTCAAAAATCTGTAACTGGACAACACAGGTAGGACATTAAAGGAAGGGCGTAAAACTCTGCCTTTCATTCATTCCGGACTCAAAGTACCGAAATTGGTAAACCAGCGGCATTCGAGTCTTGCCAATGATTTTTTGATGTCACCACCAAGAATTCCAAACTGGACCCTATCAAGCCAGTTGATATGGATGCGGACACAAAATAGCTACAAAATGCCCATTTGAAACAGAGTTAAAGGTATTATGATATTCAGCATTCTGTTTTTTATAATATACTTTTATTCACAATAAGACAGGTATAAATATGCCAATTATACAGATTTTTTGTTCATAAACATCAAAAGAATAAAGTTCAGTGGAACCTTGGATTACAACTAATTTGGTTTGAGAGCATTTTGCAAAACAAAATAACATTTTTAATAAATTTCAACTTAGTATAGGAGCAATATTTGCAATAGGAGCATCATGTGATGGGCACAGGCTGCTCAGTGCAGAAGCTCCAGCACAGATTAGCTTTAACTCGGCACAACAAGGTGAAAAACCACTCTGGGAAGCCCTAAACAAGTTACCTAGTGACCTGTGGACACAGTGATTCCAATGGTGCGTGGCAAGTCAGCAAGAAGGAGATCTCCAAGGAAGGTGACTGCATATCTCTTCAGAGACTGGGTACTGAATACAGCCTCCAACATGGCTGCTGCTTCTCATTCCCCAGCCTCCTCTTTCTGCTCCTCAAAATGTGGCTCGCACAAAGCAGCCTCAGATGGGGTATGGGAAGCTCAGATAGATATTCCTGTTACACAGAAAGCAATGGAGGCTTTGCTTACGTCCCTCAGGCAAGAACTCCAAGCTGATGTGAAAGTAATAATAGCTGACTTTAAGGCAGAGGTGAGGGGAGAATTACAGGACCTGGGATCTAGAATAGATGATCTGGAGAAGAAGCTGGCAGAACCTACTAAGTCTCATAATGAACTAATAGATGCGGGGGGCAAGATGGCCGCCGACTGAGAAGGACGTGCTTCAGGGAGCTCCACATAGCCTCACTGGATCTGAGGCATCCTGACCCTGAAAGACTTAATAACAGCCGGGATTAAATCTGTTGGCATTCCTCAGGCATTAAGGAGTGTTACACCTCCGTTATTGCAGAGCTCTGGCCCCAAAAGTTGCGGTTTAGAGAGGACTTATCTACCAACCCCCCTCCCGCACGTGGATCTGGACTGTACACCTCTCCAGAATTCTGACTCCCGGTGAATGCGACCGGCTGCTGACCACATCCCTGTGAGACCTTACTGCGGGTCTGGAGGGAAAGTCTGAAGAGAGGCGAAGAGAGGAGCTGCGCGGCGGGGAAGTGCTTTCCCGCCAGCCGCCATCAGGACACCGCCACACTACCAGACTCTTCAGAGCCCGACGACCGCCCGCACACCGCGGTCACAGCACAGTAAGTCGGCAGCGGCCCCCGAGCTATTAGAGGAGGAGGAGAGCGGACCGACACTTGAGGAGGGAGAGGTGCGCGCACCGCCACACTACCAGCCTCTTCAGAGCCCGACGACCGCCCGCACACCGCCCGCACACCGCGGTCACAGTACAGTAAGTCGGCTGCGGCCCCCGAGCTGTTAGAGGAGGAGGAGAACGGACCGACACTTGGGGGGGGGGAGAAGTGCGAGGGAAACCACACTTCCAGGGCAGGGCTGCTGCAGTGCCGGCTCTTATCTGTGGAGCAAGACAGTACTAGAGGGTGCGCTCAGAGGAAAACGGCACCACTTAATGAAACTACCCTATAGAGGTGCCTGAGAGGAGACCCAGCTATAGTGACCCCCCCATAAGATCTGGATATTCACAGGAGCTGGGGACCCATACATCAACAGGTCCTAAGTGCAGCCAGTGAGGCAATCATAGCACCAAAGTTTCCCACTACAAGATCTAGACTCTGGGATTATAGAATGCTAGAAGGGAACCACTGATGTGTGTCACATTCTCTCTACTGTATACTTCATAACACATCTGAAGTGCTCTGTGCTGCTTTATAGAATTTATTAGGCACTTTCTCTTAAGGACAGCACCATCTCCTGTACAAAAGTGGAACTGCACTGAATATCACATCACCTTTCCTAGTCTGGTCAAAACCAATGCTTGGGGTGTGGCCTAGCACCTCATAGAGATGGCCGCATAATACAGGAGCTCCCGGACCCCGGGCTGATTTAGCATCTTTCCAGCGCCCCATTGCTCCTCCGGACCCTCAGAACCAACTCAATAGACGTGTGAACGAGGGCTGCACGAATGGGTAAAGTAAAACCGACGCAATCTTCCCTTCCAAAGCGGGTTTCTGATTATTTCCCGCCGGGCCGCTCAGACGCAGTGCTCTCCTCCAACATGGCGCCCCCCTCCCCCCGAGCTGCACGCGCTTCCCGCCGGGAACAACAGGCTCTGGGCCCTGGTTTAGCGGAGCTCTCCCCTGATTCTCCGGTCACCTATACGGTCATAAAAGACCTAATGACAGACCTCCTCTCTGACCTAAGGGCATCGTTGCAGGACGATATGAAGGAGATGGTGGCGGATCTGAAGGGGGAGGTGAATGCACTGGGCTCTAGGACGGATCACCTCGAGTCCAAAATGGCAGAACTGGTGCAGTCCCACAACGAGCTGTTGGACGATCATGAGCAACTCCAAGCTACGATATCTGCGGTACAAGCGAAAAGTTTTGATGCGGAAGACCGTAACCGGCAGAACAATATACGTCTCCGGGGAATAGCGGAATCCGTGCGTGATCCGGACCTTAAAGGACTTCTGCGAGATTTCCTGAGAGAGGTTCTTCCTGACCTGGATCCCAGGGACCTCAAAATAGACCGAATCCACAGGCTCCCTAAGCCACCGGGGGTCCGCCCTGAGCTCCCGCGAGATGTGATCGCCAGGATCCATTTCTATGAGACTAAGGAGGACTTCCTCAAGGCGCTTAGAAGCTCGCCAACACTTACGGAACGCTTCGCCGACTTGGAGGTCTTCCCTGATCTCTCCCCTGGGACCTTGGCATTGCGCCGAGCCTTCAAGCCTTATACAGCCATCCTTCGGGAGAAAGAGATCCCGTATCGTTGGGGCCGACCCACCCGCCTTATAATTCGGAGGGATGATGTCACCCATGTTTGCATTGCCCCGCCGCAAGCGGCCTCGCTTCTGAAGGACTGGGACTTTCTTCCACCGAACTTTTCCGCATCGGCCCAACGTGATATCAGTGATCGCCTGCCGAAACATCGCACCCGACGTCGCAGACTGAATCCGGAGTGGTCCACCGTCTGAAGATCTTCTGCTGGATTGATATCCTTGTTTTATTTTTCTCCTTTTTGCCCGGGGTCCGCCTTCCTGGTCCCCGTACAGCTCCTCCCGGATCACTTGCCTTTTTCCCCTTTCCTTTCTGTTTCTTTTTTGCTAATCTCTACCCTGATCTTCTTCTCTCCCCCTCCCTAAGCCTCCCTCATTCTCTTTCTCCTATTCTCTCTCTTCTCCTTGATCTGCTCACTTTTCATTGCAGGCTACTGTGGTCCTGGGAGTGTGCCCCGCCGAGCGAATTTTTACGCTCTGGTGTGTTTTTTTTTTTTTTTTTTGTTTCTCTCCTCATCCTTTTACGTCGCTATTTGGACTCCTTTTTCGCACAGAGACGACGTTTTTTCTCCTTCTGATTAGCGTTACCGTCACCCTTGAGACGGAAGGACTTTGTCCTAGTGTCGTCCTAGGAGTGCAGATCGCTAATACGATCGTTTTTTCTTTTTGTAGTTTTTTCTCTTTTTCGGCACTTGCCGCACCTGTTAATATCTGCTGTTTTATCCTCTGCCAGAATGTATCGGTCCTGTCCGTGGTGAGCACTGGCCATACTGGGTCCCAGACTGACGCTTCGGAATACCGACTGATATGCTCTGTCCCTTGCCCTTACCATCTTCCCTTCCCTTCCTCCACCCTGATGCAGTCTTCGTTATCTATGTATTGTTGCCTAGCTACAGAGTTGTATTTACTGCCTGTTTATGCCTATAACTGTTCAGGCACACAATGTTAATGGGCTGAATTCGCCCCAGAAGCGGTCGCTCCTGCGTGCCAACCTTAAGAGGTCCCGAGCGGACGTGGTTCTCCTCCAGGAGACGCATCTTCTGGAGGGTGATAATCATCGCTTAGCCTCATCTTTCTACCCACACCAGTATTTTTCAAATCATACTGAGAAGAAGGCTGGGGTGGCTATATTGATTGGGTCCTCCATTGACTTCGAATTGGTTAGCAGGACGGCGGATTCTGAAGGTAGATTTCTACTGGTGGTAGCGAAACTAAATGGAATCCTCTTTTCCCTTCTGGCTGTTTATTCCCCTAACATGGGCCAAAGCAAATTTCTTAGGTCACTCCTGGACGCTCAAGTGCCATCTATGCCAGGCCATAAGCTAGTGGCGGGCGACCTCAACGCCCCCTTGCACAAACACCTTGATTGTTCCTCCCCCTCCTCATTCAGAACAGACCTTGCCCCGGTGGTGGACTCTCATGGACTACACGACATTTGGCGTTATCTTCACGCCAACGAACGAGATTATTCATTTTTCTCCCCTAGACATAAATCCTTTAGCCGAATAGACTACTTCCTGATTAGCGACTCTCTTTTACCTCTTTGTCCTCAGGCCGACATTGGCACGATCACGTGGTCGGACCACGCCCCTATTACTCTTACCATCACGGACTCTTCCCCACGACTTCCCAGGGCCCCTTGGAAACTGAATGACTATCTGCTGACCTCACAGACGACTCAGGATGCTCTAGCCGCACACTTAAAAGAATACTTCCACCTGAATGACACACCTGATGTAACCACGGAGGGTCTTTGGTTCGCCCATAAGGCGGTAATCCGGGGACATTGTCTGAAGCTGGCAGCTCATGCTAAGAGAATGTATAACGAGGGCCTGGTCTCCCTTTTGTCCAGGATCAAGACTTTGGAAGCTGCTTTTCTCTCCTCCTCTGATCCTGTCACCTTGTCTACCCTTAATTCTACACGTAATGATCTCAGAACTCTTCTCCTTTCTAGAGTAGAACACCAACTGAAGAAAGTCAGAGCGACATACTATGGGATGGGGGATAGGGCTGGGGCACTGCTGGCGCGACGGTTAGGCGGCGGGAGATGAGGTCGAGAATCTCTCTGCTTGTCTCTCCCACTGGGGAACACATACGCAATCCTATTAAGATTGCGGAGCAGTTTAGAGATTTCTATCACGAATTGTATAATCTTGGTGATTCGCCCTCCACCCCGCAGCCGACCCCGGAGGCCATTGCCTCTTTCCTTTCTAAGCTTAAACTTCCCTCTCTTTCAGAGTCTCAGCTGGAGTTTTTGAACAGACCCTTCTCGCTAGAAGAAATTCTAGGGGTAATCCGTTCTTCTAAGAAACGGTCAGCTCCAGGCCCAGACGGTCTTTCTTACACGTACTACTCCTCCTTTGCTTCCACCCTTGCCCCCCATCTTCTCTCTCTTTTCCAGTTCTGGCAGCGCGAGGGTCGCATCAGGCCGGAAGGTCTAACAGCGGCTATCTCCACCCTTCCTAAGCCGGGTAAATCCCCCATGGTGGTGGGAAATTACCGCCCTATCGCACTGATTAATTGTGACGTTAAACTATTCTCAAAGCTGCTGGCGGACCGGATCAAGGGCGTCATCCCTTCCCTGATCGCCTTGGACCAGGTGGGCTTTATTCCCGACCGGCAGGCGAGAGATGCGACTCGGAGGGTAGTGGACCTCCTAGAGGTTCTTGAGCAGAGAGGGACCCCCAGTGCTCTTCTATCCCTTGACGCGGAAAAAGCCTTTGATCGAGTGCACTGGGGGTATTTGGCAGCCGTCTTGGACAAGTTTGCCTTCCAGGGTACCATCAAGACTGGAATCATGGCTCTCTACTCTTCGCCTTGCGCATACGTAAAGGCGGGAGGTTTTTCCTCTCCCACATTTGGTATTTCGAACGGGACGAGACAGGGCTGCCCCCTCTCTCCTCTTATCTTTGCCCTTGCCATGGAACCGCTGGCAGCCTCAGTCCGTGAGCATCCTGAGATTTCGGGAGTGGTGGTTGGTCAAACTGAACACAAAATCTCGTTATATGCCGATGATGTGCTCCTCACCTGCACGAACCCTGATGCTTCCATCCCAGCTGTTGTCTCTATCCTATCCGACTTCTCGGCAGTTTCCTTCTACAAGCTCAACCTCTCTAAATCCTCTCTTTTTCCGGTAAACCTCTCTCCTATCTCCCAATCCTCCTTAGCTACGCGGTTTTCTTTTCTAGTCGCCCCGCAGGGGTTTGTGTATTTGGGTATCCGGATAACACCTACCCCTTCTATGATTAGGATCAATTGTGAATCATTGATCTCCTCCCTGAAAGCCCTGATGGTAGAGTACTCAAGGGTTCATCTCTCTTGGGTAGCTAGGATTAATCTTGTAAAAATGATGCTCCTCCCCAAAATTATTTATGTCCTTAGATGCGTCCCTCTTTTATTTCCCAGACGTTACTTAAATTTGCTCCAATCGATTCTGGGGAGGTTTGTTTGGGGGGTAAGCCCCACCGAGTGGCCCTCTCAACCCTGACTCTTCCTTCCTCTTTGGGAGGTTTAGGTATGCCAGATATTTTGAGTTATTACTCTGCCATTACCTTGGATCTGGCTAAGTCTTGGTGGGCTGCGATCTCCCCCCCATCCGCAAACTGGCTTCAAATTGAGGCTCACTTTTCTCCCCTGGGCTCTCTCAGAATCCTGCTGGAAGAGTCCTTCCTGCGGGCCATCCGCCCCTCAGTTCCCCTGCGCTCCATGCAGGCGGTCTCTCGGTGTGGCACAGGCAAGCGAGAATGCACTTGCCCTTCCTCTCTAGGTATCTCTCCCTGGGGGTCTTGGAGTCCAGCATGGTGGATATCTCGCTGGGGCGGTGGCGGGAGGCGGGTATACGATTGGTTTGGGATCTCCTGAGTGATGGACGCCCGGCCTCATTTTCTACATTGACAGCTAAATTCTCCCTTCCACCCTCGTCTTTCTTTACCTACCTGAGAATACGGCACTTCCTTCTTTCTTGTTCCCTACCGAGGTGGGATCCCTCCTCAATTAACCTTAGCCTTCAATCTTTCTTCAAGCAAAGCGGGCACTCCCGGTGTGGGGTGTCTATTGTTTATAGGGCCTTGACAGCCGCCCGTGCGGTAGATAAGCTTCCTTTTATGACTAGGTGGGAGGCCAGCTTAGCTTTTTCTGTGCCACTAGAGAGGTGGCATGCCGCCTCATCTCACGCGGCTAGATATACCCGGTGTGTCAATCACTTGGAACAATCCAAGAAGCTGCTATTGGGCTGGTACCTGGTCCCTACCAAAATAGCCAGATTTAGTGGACATGGACATCCTACCTCGTCACTTTGTTGGAGGAACTGTGGACAGATAGGGTCGGAGGCACACATCTGGTGGACCTGCCCGAAGGTGGTGGCCTTTTGGTCTAGGATTAATACACTCATAGGGGAACTGACAGGCCTTACGTTCCCTCTCTCGGCTCCTATGGCACTGCTGGGAATTGATCTGGACACCTTGCCAGTCATTCTTAGGCCCATAGTTACAAACGTTTTGATCGCTGCCCGTCAATCCATTGCTGCCCTTTGGAAATCTCCCGCCTGCCCCACCCTGAAGGACGTGACTGCTAGATTAAACCGACATTTTATGCACGAGCTAGTCCTCTCACATGACCTCCCCCACAAGACTAAAGTCCTCAACTGGTGGGACCCATGGATGTCTACTACTTATAATGTGGTTTCTGTTCCCAACTAACTGCTTTTTTTATTCTTCCCTTTTATGAGGGGCGTATAGTTTTCTGCTCGATTTGTAATATTGTTTTGATGGCGACAATAACCTGATACTACTGTTGGTAATACTGCTTTTCCTACTTTACCCCCCCCTCCCCCTACCCCCCCTACCTTCCGGTCCCCCTCCCATACTCCACCTGTATTTCCTCATTTGAGGATGCCTTTATTGGTGGATTTCTCTTGTTTGAGTTATGTTTCTAACATTGTTGTATGTTGTCTCCTTGTTATTGCCCTTATATATGCAATAAAAACGAAATGGTTTAAAAAAAAAAAACTAATAGATGCTAATGAGACTTTAGAAAAGGAGGTTTCTCAAATCAACAACAAAACACTGGATTTTGAGGACACATCCAGAAGGAATAATATTCATATTAGAGGGATTGATGAATCTACTCCTGACAAAGATTTACCAAGTCTTCTGCAAAGCTTCATACACACAGTGATTCCTTCTGCCGACAGCAAGGACTTAATTGTGGAATTGTGGATAGAATACACAGAATTCCGAAACCAAAAGGCCTCAACCCGGATTTACCATGAGATGTTATTGCCCACATTAATTTCTATACAGTAAAGGAGACTTTTATGGTTGGTCTCAGGAAAAGGCCATAACTTCCAGATAACTTGGCCCAACTGAAGGTATTCCCTGACTTGTTGACTGGTACTTTAGCACAGAGGAGGGAGTATATGCGATATACTACAGCCCTCAGAAAACAAGGAAAAAAGTACCACTGGGGTTCCCCACAAAATTGAAAGTCTTAAAGGACAATTCCATATTTGTCTGCACATCCCAGGAAAAGGTGAGAGATTTATTGCTAAAATGGAAGATTCAGCCTATATATCGGAATGACAAAAGAGCTCCTCAAAGTAAAAAATAGGGGGGGGGGGAACAAGAGGCGCAATAGTGCCCTATCACTAGTGACACTAATGTATGTGGTGGGTATGAATTCACTCACCTAGTTCAGTTGTGAGACCCACAACTGGTGTAAAAGCATTTAGCATTAAGTGCAGCTGCTGCAGGACTTTCACCTTCCACATGCACGTGGGAACCATCCAGAAGTTACTTCAGGGGAAATGGTGTATCAGTGTCCGCGCTGCTGAAATCCCAAGAAAACGATCCAGAAACCAGATGTAGGTTGCATCAATCATCCATTTATTCCTTTCCTATGCGTTTCGGCACTGTCCTAGTGCCTTCCTCAGGGTTATTCTAATTGAATAACCCTGAGGAAGGCACTAGGACAGTGCCGAAATGCATAGGAAAGGAATAAATGGATGATTGATGCAACCTACATCTGGTTTCTGGATCGTTTTCTTGGGATTTCAGCAGCGCGGACACTGATACACCATTTCCCCTGAAGTAACTTCTAAAAGAGCTCCTCAGTCACAGAAAAAGAAAAAACTGGACCCAGACTAGATTACGGCATGATTGATTACTGCAGAGCCATTCTCCGCTTCCTGCTTTCTACTCTTTGTCTGATATCTCTATGGCGATGTTGATACCAGACAAAGTTGCCCACAGAGTGTAATTTTTTAAATCTCTTTCAAACTATTTTTTTTTTCTTTTTTTTTTTACTATTTATTTGATTTTGGAACTGTAAGGGGACTTCCTCTTATGATGAAGCAAAAATTTAGGTTTGATAACCCTGCATTTGTTAATACAAGCAAATTTGTTCCCTGTCCATCCTCCCCCTGTCTGTCCTTCCCATGTTTGTCACTCATTTTGGAGCAATGGTTTCAAATAAAGCAGTATATAGTATTAACAGTGCATATTAAGGTTATATCTATAAATGCCAAGGGTTTGAACTCGCCTGGTAAAAGATCCATCTTCTGGGAGGATATTTGCAAAGAAACTGCTGATGTAATTTGTGTCCAAGAAACGCACCTGTTGGTGCAGGACAATTCTCGGCTAAAGAACCCTCAATATCAACATCAGTTTTTTGAAGACAACAAGAGTAAAAGAGCTGGAGTGGCTATTTTTATAAGAGAATCACCACTATGTTTTAAATTGTATGGTGCTACTAGTGATCCAGAGGGGCATTTTATTTTCCTTTATTGTCCATTAAACAACAATAGGTATGTTATTGTATCTCTATATGACCCAAATACACACCAGTTTTCATTTATTAGATAAACACTTAAGAGAGTTCAGGTGTTCTCCAAAGGGTTTAAAATTGTCTGTGGAGATTTCCGTCTCCCCATATCTGCCGTGTTGGATGGCTCAAACAGACTTACCGCTAGGGGAGAGATGACATTACTGGTTTCAGAATATAACTTGCATGACATCTGGAGATATCTCCACAGCTCTGAGAGAGATTATACTCTCATTTCTTCCCTAGATTTAATTCGCAGGATAGACTATATTTTTGTGGATTATAGAATTCTAGGTTGTGAGCTTGAGGTAACGATAGGTGTAATCTCATGGTCTGACCATGCTCCTGTCTCACTCACTATATCTGATAGGGACTCTTCGGTGAAAGCTAATAGGTGGCATCTAAATTATTTTTTACTGACCAACAAACAAAACATTGAATTAACAGAGACCAAATTAAAAAACTACTTTGACATTAATGATAATAACTCCACCTCAGACGAAGTGGTATGGTCAGCCCTTTTATTAAGATAGCAGCAGCAGAAAAGAAAAAAAGAGAGGCGGCAGTGTCAGACCTATTAACTCAAATTAACAATCTGGAACAAATCAACAAGAAAAACCCCACCCCAAAGTTGTCCCAAAAACGGAACGTAGAATAAGGCTGTGTGCTCTACTTTTATTCCAGTACAAAAAGCACTTAAAAAGTCCAAAACAAAATATTATGCCATGGCAGATAGAGCAGGGAAGATTTTAGCTAGGAGAATCAAGAAAAGGGAGATAAGAAATAGGATTACATACTTGAATAAACCTGATGGGACTAAAGTATTAAATCCGATCGACATAGCTAAAGAATTTAGGCGATTTTATTATTCACTGTACAACCTAAAAGAGGATCCCCATACAGTTCAGCTTAATCCATAAGAAATTGGTAACTTCCTAGAAAAAAATCTCACTCCCCAAAGTATCATCAGCTCAGCTAAGTGATCTAAATACTCCCATATCTATCATTGAAATAGAACAAATAATCCGTATTACTAAAAAGTCCTCTGCTCCGGGCCCAGACGGTTTTTCTAAAACCTATTATCATTGTTTCGTCAAAACTTTAGCTCCTTACCTCCTAAAAACTTTCAATTTTTAGAAATGAAGTTCTTCAATAAGACATGAAAACCTTGAGGCAGTAATCACAACCATTCCTAAACCCGAGAAACCCCCGAACACTCCTGGTAATTTTAGGCCTATCTCCTTAATAAACTATGACCTAAAAATATTCTCTAAAATCCTTGCAGCCAGATTAATGTCTCTCCTTCCCTCTCTGATAACACCTGACTAGGTTGGGTTTGTCCCTGGGAGACAAGACAAGGACGGCACTAGGAGAGTAATAGATTTGTTGAAGATAATGGAGACTATTAAACTCCCCGGTGTACTGCTGTCTCTTGATGCCGAGAAGATGTTTGACAGAGTGCACTGGGGTTATATGGGTGTGGTTCTGGATATGTTTGGTTTTGTGGGATATACTAAAAAGGCTATATTAGCCCTATGCTCTAATCCGAATGCAGTGGTGAATGCGTCTGACTTCACCTCAGACCGGTTTATGATAACTAATGGCACCCGGCAGGGTTGCCCTCTCTCGCTGATTATCTTTGCTTTGTTAATGGAGCCGCTGGTAGAGGCTCTTAGAACTAATTCAAGCATACATGGAGTCCATGAGGGAGATACAGACCATGGGGAGGAATTGTATACAGATGATGTGCTATTATCTCTCACCGGCGTGGAGGGGTCCCTGGTGGTTGTTATGGACACCCTGGCTAAATTCTCCAGAATCTCATATTACAAATAAAATGCCACAAAGTCTATCTTATTCCCTATAAATATTACACCTTTGGTAAATGATAGAATATTAGAGCATTTTCCCTTTAAGTGGGAGGAAGCGGGATTTACATATTTGGGAATTAAAATGACAAAATTTGTAAATCTAATTAAGTTGAACTGTGAATCACTGATTTCGGAAGTAAGGGGGGACTTGGAAAGGCAGACCCTTCTCCCACTGTCCTGGATTGCCAGAGTACAAATTGTAAAAATTATGTTGCTGCCAGTCATTTTATCCAGTCATTTCCAGCTTGGTGGAGCCCTGATTCATCAAACATGATGCAGAAATACTTTAAAGTAGAATACCTCAATGAACATGGATTGTCTCTGTTCTATAGGACTCTTAATTCGGCAGCAGAGTCGGTCAATCTACCTTATATGAATATCTGGGAAGAGGCACTCTCTTTCTCATCCACCCCCGAACACTGGTGGACTGCAGCCACATATACTCAAAGGCACTTCTCCTGCAATAATCATCTGGAACAACTAAAGAAAATACATACAGAATGAACTGGTATCTGACCCCTTATAAAATTTCCAAATTTAACAAATCATATTCCCCGTTATGATGGAGGGAATGTGGTAAAAAAGGTGATCTAGGTTATGTGTGGTGGTGGTGCCCCCAAGATAGAAGAATTCTTGTATCGAGTGGCAGACTTAATCAGGACCTTGATAGGTTTCCCTTTAAATCTAAAGGGGCCCTTGGCAGTCTTAAATATTGGGTTGGACCTTCTTCCCCCAAATTTAGGGAGCTGTCAAACAGGCAGATCTCCCCAGCAATCAGGCCATGGGAGCCACCTCCCACATCGCTCCCTGCTTAGCGCTGCCTTATAGGCAGTGCTAAGCAGGGAGAATGCTGGTAACTATGATAAATAGCGCGGTATCCAGGCAGCGCACACAGCCTGGATACCCGCTGTTTATCATAGTTACCAGCGTTCTCACTGCTTACAGGCAGGGCTAAGCAGGGAGAACGCTGCTAACCATGGTAAACACCGGGTATCTAGGCAGCGCGCGCTGCCTAGATACCCGGTGTTTACCATAGTAACCAGCCCTGTGAGGTCATAGATCACTGGTTTCTCGCTGTCACACGCAGTGATGCGTGCTGACCAGCGGGTACCAATGATCAAAAAATGACCCGCAGCACTTTGTAACGATCAGCGACCTCACAGCAGGAGCCTGATCGCTGCAAAGTGTCACACAGAACGATATCGCTGGAGAGATCGTTGTAACGTCACAGTTACAACGATGTCTCTAACGATATCATTATGTGAAACAGGGCCTTTACTTCCAGTGATAACCCATGTCAGAGCTTGGAAAGGCACAGGAGGGAAACTTCTACCCCCACACAGGAGGAACTCATTGGTAAGATAAATTCTCATTATCTACATGAACGTTGTTTGGTTCACTCGATAAAGCAAAGAGAACGAGTCAGTCACCAGTGGGAGATTTGGGAGACTTCTGGATTGGCGATATCTCACACGGATGGTTTTATTATTTTTCCTGATTGATTCTGGTCTCATAATTAGATTGGTACACAAAAATATTTAAAACAAAGCTCCTAAAGCTTATTCGCCCCCCTCCCACTATCCATTAATTTACCTCTTGTGTCCAATCCTGGCTGCCCTTTTCCTTCTGTGTCGTCCTTTCTGTCCCTTCCCTCTCCTATAATATCCAGTTTGGAATTGGTTTATATTGATGGTGATTATTTGGACATGACTGTTATAATGATATAATTGTGTAAAACAAGTTATATATGTTGTTAAAAGATTTATTTGAATACAAAAATGTATTGTTTAAAAATAAAAAAAGCATCATGTGAGCTCTCCCCACCCCTCCACATTACTGTACCTCCCTCCCTGCTCAGATAAAGTACAGTACTAATAATACTCACCACTTCTAGCGCATGCGCATAAGCCATCAATGAATTCTGGATTCTGGCCTTTGCATGTTCACCACACTTTGAACATGAAGTCTCCTTACTTGATACTGTACATGTGTTATTATGTATAACTATGGAGTCTCCTTACTTGATATTGTACAAGTGTGATACTAAACCAACTTTAAGTACTGTCACTGATTAACTTCCTGTGCATATGTTTACTGAATATATCATAGAACTGCAATTTGCAGAACTTAAATAATTTTATATGAATACAGTAAATATATTTGGGTTGTGTAACGAATCATCTGCATTTCAATTACTGTATTTTTTATGGGAAAATTTGTTTTGATATACAAGTGATTTGGATTACAAGCATATTACCTGAACAAATTATGCTTGTAAACCAAGGTTCCACTGTATAAATAATGAATCAAAACTCAAAACCCAAAGGTGGGGTAACATGCTTAAAATAAAATCTGTCAGATCAGCTGTTTCTCCCCGCTGATACCGGCGGGAGATCAGCTGTGGCTCTGCTTGATCTCCCAGTGGCCGCCGGTGATCACCGGTGATCACCGGGAGAGATTTCAATGAGATCCGCAGCATTCTCCTGCGCTGTCTTGCGGAGGACACTGTGGATCCATTGAGATCCATGCATTTTTTGTGTGCTTGCGGGCACTCGCGGATAAAACAAGAGCCGTGAACGCACAAAAAAATGCTGCATGCTGCGTTTGGAGTGCGGTCTGAGGGCGCATAAATTATGCGCATCTGAACGCAAATGCGGCCAAACGCAGCCATACGTAGGCACATGCATTCCCATGTTAAACATAGGCACGCATGTGCGCAAGCGTTTGGCTGCGTTTGGTGCGCTGCGCTCCAAGCGCAAGTGCGAAGGCAGCTTTAAGGGAATCAGTTAGTTTCACATTTGCTATTAATCAAGTCCCATTCCCTGTATGCTCTGTGTGTTACCTGTACCTTCCATACCTGTTTTATAGTACCAACCTTCTGTTCTTCTACCTGCTGTAGCTACTAGTTTCTGTCATTCCTGTCAGTACCTGCCACACCTCCTAGTACCTGCAAGTTCCTGCCTGCCTTTCAGTACCTGTCTGTCTGTCTGTACTTGCCTGCTTATCTGTACCATCATTCCTGCCAGTTCCAGTTGTCTTGCCTGTGCCTGAGTATGTGTCTATACTCCTGACCTCTGAGGTCAGCTGCTACTGTGCCGAGAGTACCCCTGGTGGCTACCTACAGCAGCAAATCTATCCTCATCATCAGAGGCTTTACTGAAAAACCAGGTAGCCGCAAAGACATGACCCTTCAGAGTGAGTCCGGTCCCATGGTGCAATGGTTCACACTCACCAGTGTGGCATCCTGAAGAATGTCCACTTAAAACAAGTTAACTGTAATTTCTAAAAAAAATCCTACATTTTGTAGTTGAGAAATTGACAACAATAAGTTCTCCAGCTACCAGTTAGTTGAAATGTAATACATTTCAAAGGAATAGACAGACTATCTGTAATTATGTTATACTTGTGTAGGTAAAATAAGTCAATATTTCCTAGTAAAATGTGAGCTGCTCTCTCAAGTGAAGCAAGACTCCTTTAGCATCTTGGAGTGATTTAATTTATTTAGCCCTTTGAATAAAGCTTAACCTCCCTAAATACAATGTTACAGCTTTAGAGCCCTGCGGAGCCATAGCCCATAAATTATCTGGGCATTTAAGCAGGTTATAAACTAAGGATGTGTGATCTCTAGCTTCGAGCATTGTATGTGATCATTACTACTGTATTTGTTTAATAGAATAATAGATCTCCATTAGATTTGTCATTTATTGCAACATCGATGCCATGTTTAAAACGTTTAAAAACAATCAACATTTTCTCGACTTCCCTTGAAGAAGTTTGAAGACTTTTTTTTTTGAGGGGGCAGTTAATAGATGGCCATTTATAGCACTATATAGTGTATCTTGCTGTATCTCAAGGAAAAGAATGCTTGACATCATTATGAACTTTACCCCATTCTATGTTGGTAAGAAGAAGGGGGTGTACTTTGTCAATAGTGAAAAAAAAAAAATCACTTAACATTTACATTTCCTTACCACGTGAATACACGAGTTTGCAAGTGAAAAGCACTTTGCACCTTTTGTAATGAGGGGCCATAGAAATCCCATTATACATCATGTGCTGCCTAGAGGAATGTGTAAACACATATTAGATCAATGACAAGCCTTTGTAGCTTCTTTTATCTGTACAACTTTAAACTGAATATTCAAATGCTCATTTATATTGGAGATATTTGTCAAGGATGCCACAAGTGTATCTGCAGTGTTTGGGTTAAGATTGATTTTTAGAACTTTGATTCACAAAGGTTGTGTTAGGGACCATTTAAGGATTCATAGAACACGATATTGATACTCTATTATGCATTAATTTATAGTAAATTATAATTTCTGTACATGAAAACAGTCATTGGGTGTATTTTGAAAAATTGCACACTGATAAGGGGTTAAATTCTAGTCTTTAGGTTTGTGAGAAATGGCAACATAATGTATTTTGGGGCTAGTTTCTATGTCTTAGTTATATAGCAAGGGTAGGGTTCTCATTCATGTTTGTTGGGCCTGGAATATTTTTTATATACCTTTTGTGACGCCTCGCAATTTCTGCATTCTGTCTCACTGTTTGTTTTTTATCCCTTCATAAAGTATGTATATATTTTCATTAATGACCTTTTGTCTCGTATCTATCTTATGCTTATGTTATATCCGATCGGGTCTTGTAGATCAGGGGAGGGGAACTCCAGGCCTCAAGGGCCGCCAACAGGTCATGTTTTCAGGATTTACTTAGCATTGCATAAAGGTTGGAATCATCACCAGTGCAGGTGATTATATTATCATCTGTGCAATACTAAGGAAATCTTGAAAACATGCACTGTTAGCGGCCCTTGAGGCCTGGTTTTTACCATCCCTGTTGTAGATCCTAGACGCATGTATTTTTTTCCACTATGACTTAAGACATATACTTTCATGTATCTTCAGTAGGGATGGGCGAATTACTCGCTACTATTCGGGACTCGCCCTAATAGTAGCGGACTCGGGGGGACTCGCTACTCGCCGAGTTTCCTTAGGAATTACTCGGGGGTAGCGAGTCCCTGTACTTTTGCAGTGTATCTATACAGATACACTACAAAAGTACCCTAAAAGTTAATGTAAGGGGTTAAAAACAATAAACATTAATACTCACCTCCTGTACTCCTGTTCCTTATGTACCGGGACCGGCACCGAAGACCTCCGGCTGTTACAGGACCTCCGAGACCACCGGGAGAAGATGGGGAAAAGGATCTTGCAGTTCAGCCAATCAGAATGCGGCTAGCGGTCACATGGGTTGTGACGCGGCTGCACTGCGGCCACATGACAAACCCATGTCACCGCTAGCCGCATTCTGATTGGCTGAACTGTAAGGTCCTTTTCCCCATCTTCTCCCGGTGCTCTCGAAGGTCCTGCAACAGCCGGAGGTCTTCGGTACCGTTCCCGGTACATAAGGTACAGGAGTACAGGAGGTGAGTATTAACGTGTATTGTTTTAAACCCCTTAGATTAATTTTTAGGGTACTTTTGTAGTGTATCTGTATAGATACACTGCAAAAGTACAGGTTACTATTCGGACTCGCAACAAGTACCGAGTCTCGGACCCGGACTCGTTAGAGTCCAGCGATTCCGAATATTTCAGGATTCGCCCATCCCTAATGTTCCCTAATCTTGTTGGTGTTTTCCTTTTACTTATTCAGACTTGTATATTACGAAGTACCATATGTAGTTAATAGCTAGATCTCAGTGTTCAGACTGTAATCAAGCCATTTCACTCATCCATTGAACTTGAAAAAATGTTACTTCCTTTTATCTCCTTGAGGCTGATGTCCCATTTGCGAAAGACATACGAGAGACTCGCACAAGTCTCGCTTCACATCAGCTCCCCGGACTCCTGGCTTACTCGCTTTTCTTGCAAATGGAATATCAGACTAAGGTCTGTGCAATTTTTCCTTTCCTTCTTCTAAGTGCAATTGCTTTTTTTATAAGTCCATGTGATGCGCCCCAGTGCCATATGGCACTCGAAACCTGGCTTTAATACTTCTGGGGAGTCACAGAGGTCGAGACCCAGCTCCGTGACCCTGGGTATCAAATAAAAGTTCAGGGATTTTGGATTTTGAGGATGGTTGTTGTGACACCACCCGTGATGTTCGGCTGTTGATGGTCAACATTGTGGTGCAGGACTTCTGGGGATAATGGATCTGCAGCTAAGGTGGTATCGCTCCCCACAGGTGGAGCGGTTCCCCAGGGCAACTGGTAAAGTGTATGGCGGTGGTTGGTCATTGGGGTGCAGGACTGAGGGTGCAGAATAACCAACAGACACACAGTAGGTAGTCTCCTTTACCTTTACTGGTAGTTGCAGAGTCAGACCAAGACACTATAACAGGAGATGTTAGAAATCCGGATGGCCTGGAAGCAAGTTGGGGATCTCCTCACCCGTTGAGTTCTGAGGCCTCCCTGCTATGCTTCTCTTTGCTGGTCCTGGCTGCCTGTAGCAAAACTGCGACCCTCTCTTCCTACTTGTAAGTCTCTCACACGTATGGCAGCCAGCTTGAGCCCTTCCCAGGCACCACTCCTTTGGTAACTGTCCCTGAGCTCTTCGATGCTGCTGTGCCTCCAGGTACTTTGCTGTGGCCGGGAGATGTGGAGTTTCCCGTCCTCCAGTTTTAGCTGCTGGGTCAGTTGTACCGTCACAACCTCTGACTTCAGTGTTTGTTTCTGGTGTTCTGCTCTGGGGTGAGCAGGGCACCTTCTTCTCTCCTTCCTCAGACCCTCTCCTACAGGTCCCTCACGCTTGCTGTTCTTTCACTCTCTACTCTGCCTGGGACGAGCTTAGCACTTCTCCAGTCCACAGGTTGTCTTCACAGTCCTCCTAGGAACTGAACTCTCTCACGTTCTCCAAGATTTTCTATCTAACCCCTCCCTCAGATCAGAATTTATAGGGGAGCTCCCTTAAACCCGGGTTTCAGAGCTTCCCCTTCTGATCTGGAGGCAGGAAAAATGTTGCATGTGGTGGGCTTACCTGACGTGGATACCCTTTCTTGCTTCCAAACATGACATCACCCCACCCCCACTCCAAGGAGGCAATGCCATTGTGGCAACCGGACTCTGGGGTGCCACACATCCATATAGCTATGTAAGGGCCTTTTCCCATCACGTTTTTGCTCCGTTTGGATGCAATGCATTTTTTCAGGTACAAAAATGCATAAGATGCTGTAAAAATGCATGCAGTGATACACCCATAGACTTGTTTAGGAAAACACATGTAATCGCGTAAAAAACACATTGCAGAACACGGTTGCATTTGAACGCATGCATTTTTATCCAGCACACAGGAAACATTGTCTGCAATGTTTCCTTTGTGCTGGGTAAAATCGCATGCTCTCAAATGCAACCGCATTTTGCAATGCGTTCTTACTGTGTTTGCATTTGTTTTCCCATAGAAGTCTATGGGTGCAAAAACGCATGTGTTTTTACTGCGTTTTATGCGTGTTTATACCTGAAAAAAGGCATTTCATCTAAACGGAGCAAAAATGTGATGTGAGCTTAGCCTAAGGGCTTCTTTTTGGAGAATGAGGTTTTCCTTTGAAAGAAATCATATACTACATTATTTTTCTTAACTTCTTTTTTTATTGTGTTCACTGTGCAGTAAAAACGACCTGGAAATACTCTCATGGAGTTGTGGAAGAGCTTGATTTTTTGCAAATCAACCTTATGTTTTTATTGATACTACTTAAGTGGACACATCATTTTGATCACTTCTTACTGCATTTTTCGAAGAGTTGTGGGGACTAAACCAAGTTTATTGTTTAGATTTTTTTCTCTTTACAGCATTTACCAATCAGATTATTTAGCTTTATTTTTTGATAAATTGGGCTATGATAGAGCAATACCACGTATGGGTGTTTTTTGATAGTTTTCAATTTTTATTTTAAAAGGAGAGAAGTGGAGTGATTCACATTTGTATGCTTCTTTATTATTTTAAAACCATTTTCACCCAGTTTTTTACTGTATTCGTTAGTTCCCTTAAGCCACGTGCAGAAGTTGTCAAAAAAGAGGGAAATAAAAGGGGCTAACACTATGTCGCCATTAAATGGAATACCATCAAAATATTAAAATGTGGTGTTTATTTCTCTATGCGTTTCAGGGAAAAAATCATGTCTCTTTCTTCAGGAGTGAAATCTCCAATATCAATGTCAATTGGTGATATTATTCCTGAAGAAGGGGACATGAGTATTACCCCGAAACGCATAGAGAAATAAAAATCACATTTTAATATTTTGGTGTTATTCCATTTAATGGCAGCATGGTGTTAGCCCCTTTTATTTCCTTCTTTTTTGATGACCTGTTTTGTGGGGAGTGCAGCAGCCATCATGATTAATATACTAAGGGCCCTTTACGCATGACGATGTCCCTGCGACCCCACCAATGATGGGGATCACTGGGACATCGTTATCTGATCGCTGGTGAGCTGTCACACAGGCAGGCTCACCAGCGATCAGCGACCAGTGAGAATGCTGGTATCTAGGGTAAAAAGCGGGTAACTAAGCAGAGCGCTGTGCTTAGTTACCCTCTGTTTACCCTTGTTACCAGCTCCCAGCGCCGCACAGCACATGCTGGGAGCTGGTAACCAGGGTAAACAGTGGGTAACTAAGCGCAGCGCTCTGCTTAGTTACCCACTGTTTACCCTGGATACCAGCTCCCAGCGTGTGTTGTGCAGCGCTGGGAGGTGAATGATCGTTGGTGTCACGCTGTCACACACGGCGATGCTGGCCGCCCAGCTGGAAACCAACGATCAAAAAATGGCCCTGGTCATTGTACCAATCGCTGATGGTTGCAGTATGTCACACATAGCTACATCGCTACGAGGTCGCTGAAATGTCACAAGTTGCAGCGGCATCGTTAACGATATCGCTGCATGTAAACCGGCCTTAAAACATTATGACTTTATCACATACCTCTCAGGTGAAGCTCCCTATTCCTTATCTTGTTTCTCTGTTTTATCTCAGATAAGACCCGATTTGCGCTTTTTGTCTTCCTGTTTTTCTTTTTAGTAACGGACACATGTTCAGCATTTGGTGAGTTTTTTACTTCAGTATTTGTAGCTAAAACCAAGAATAGGTAAAAAATACAGAAGTGGTGACGTGTTTCTATTATACTTTTCCTCTTTTCACACTCCTAGTTTTGGCTTACGAATACTTAGGTAAAAAAAAACTTCACCAAATACTCAACTTGTGTATGTGGCATTGATGGGCTTCAACCTGTGATCTTCTGATCGCTTATTCCACACAGTGGGCCATTTATATGGATACACCTAAATATAAGGGGAATGGTTGGTGACATCAACTTCCTGTTTGTGGCACATTAGTATATGGGAGGGGGAAAACTTTTCCAGATGGGTGGTGACCATGGCGGCCATTTTGAAGTTGGCCATTTTTTATCCAACTTTATTTTATTCAATGGGAAAAGGGTCATGTGACACATCAAAATTATTGAGAATTTCATAAGGAAAACAATGGGGTGCTTGTTTTTATTGTTGAATTTTTTGTACATAACATTGGGCAGGCTAACATAGCATAAGATATAATATTCACAATGACACTGTAAATTACCAAAAGTGCATATACAAATCCTTCTTTTTAGGCAACATGTCTGCGTAGCATTTAAAATAGTATATACCGTATATACTCGAGTATAAGCCGACCCGAGTATAAGCCGAGGCCCCTAATTTTACCCTCCAAAACTAGGGAAACTTATTGACTCGAGTATAAAGCCTAGGGGGGAAAATGAAGCAGACTCTCATCATGGTATACAGCCCCTCTCATCATGATAAATGGCCCCCCATTACTGGTATAAAATCCCCCATCACTGGTATATAGGACCTCCATCACTGGTATACAGTTGCCCCCCATCAGAGGTTACAACCCCCATCAGTGGAATACAGGCCCCCCCTCAGTGGTATATACAGGCCCCCTTCAGTGGTATATACAGACCCCCCCATAGGTATATACAGGCCCCCCTCAGTGGTATATACAGGCCCCCCTCAGTGGTATATACAGGCCCCCCATCAGTGACCCTCTAGGTCTCAGAAATGATCCAGGATTGAAGTGACTGACCTTTATAGGTGTTAGCCCCTTTTTCTCTTGTGTTGGGGCGGTGGATGTCCGCAAATTCGTCAGTAAGATTATTGTGGTGTGGGAGCCATGCTTAGTAGGTGTTATTCCATCTCAGCTCAGGCAGAAAGTCGTGTGCTTGGTTTTAACATAACTTTATTCTTTCATGAGTTATCTTCAAGTTTCTCTTTGTTTACAGCCATTGACATGTCGCAGGGGATAACACGTGAGGAGCAGATAGAAATTGTGTTAATGTCTGGTGAATGCAATACCCAAGTCATTGTAGAAGATTTCAATGCAAGACTACCTATGAGACCACCCATCTCCCATGCTACATTTAGCAAACTGCTTGCCAAATTTTGTGTTGGATTTACCAAAATGTGAATGCAAGAAAATTGTCACTAATGAAGAAACATCAGTGGCTGTACTAGCTTCATTCAGCAAGAACCCACAGCGTAGCACTCGCCACAAGTCACTGGAGAGTGGCATCAGTCAAACATCCCTTTGGCGGATATTAAATGAATAGAAAAAAGGTGAAGAAGCACTGCTAGGCTGGTCTTTATGGGTGCAAAGCGTACTAAGATAACCCCTTCTGGTGTCTCCCATACATACAGTTTTGAAAAAAGTCCGCAGCACTCCAATTCAATATTTGCCAAAGGTATGTTCCAGAATAGGCACCAATTTTGCCACAACTGGTGCCTATGCTGAAAGAAACCTTTTCAAAACTGTTTGGCGGATATTAGGTACTCATAAGCGGCACCCTTACAAAATCCAGGATTTCTTATGGATGGTGAAAGAAGCCAGCTTCAAATTCAGTTCCAATGATAATGGCTTTATTTAGGAATCCACATACAAATATGTTAAAATTGCATCTTGTCAGGCACAAAGCCCCGTCAGACGCGTTTCGCGATAAAACCTTTTTCAATGACACAGGTTACCTGACAACATTAAATACACAAACAATTACACGCACATGTGAAAACCTCAATGATCATCAGGTGCAATAAAATATGTTATCTCGTTCAGGAACAAGCTTAATGCAGGGATAAAGATCAGGAAAGTCTACAAAAATATAAACTATTTACAAAATAGATGCTTTAAATTGCAATAGCCCACACATTACATATAAATGTTTGAGTAATCTCTTTTTTATAAAATGTATCATCATAATGAATTACTAGATGTATTTCCATAGAGATTCACAATTCATGAAAAATTGAACAGGATAAAGATACTGTAAAGCCACTATAGATCTACATGAAAAAGTACAGGAAAAGGGAACAAGAACCTGAAGTTTTGTTTGAGAAAGACTAAATGGACCCGTTTCAATAAAAATATCTCATAGAGGAGCATGGTGACCCGCTCCACTGCGCAGGCGCGAGTGTGCCTGTCACTCAACGTGCTGTCCCTAGGAGGGGCTGCAATTTTCAAATTGCTAGGTGGGTTCATTTAGCCACTTAATATACTGTAAAACAGATGGGGTGAAAAGGTTAAAACATGCCAACATAATTTGAGTTTTGTTTTTAAGGCAATTAGGGTACAGTAAAAAAAAAAATACTGATCTGGCAACATGAGTCTTCTGGTCAGCATAAATACAGTAATAAAATAAAAAATTTTTTATGTTTTAGTAGTTTAAAAAAAACAAACAAACATTTTTTCCAATATATTTTATTGGAAACTGAAGGCTTTTATTAAGAAGGGGTTTGTGTAGTGAGCTGAACAACTAAGCCAAAGGTGTAACTTGAAGCTTCATGCATTTTCTATAGCAAGCGCCAGTTTTCACATTTAGAGAATGGTTATTCCATTATGTGGCAAAAGGGATTTTGGACCCCCTAAGGTATGCAGATATTTTGTGACTGCACCTCTGCACTTCCTGAACTAGTACTCTTGTATTAATTTTCTTCATATAATCCATCATAGAGGGACATGCATTCCCTATGCAAACAATTCAATTGGAAATTATGTTGGATATTAAAGTTAATCAAACAAATTAAAAGTTAGGCAACATTCACAAATCCATGTGAGTGTTCCCATTCGGGATATATGGACCATTTTTTTCTCAGGTGTCATGCTAGCTGGATCTTAGCTGCTTCTATTTTTTCTATTACCCGTATATACTCGTGTATAAGCCAACCCATGTATAAGCCGACCCCCCTACTTTTGCCCCCAAAACCTGGGAAAACGTATTGACTCGTGTATAAGCCGAGGGTGGACCCCAGCACAGGTATACAGCCCCCAGCAGTGTGGTATACAGCAGCCCCAGAGGTATATACAGCAGCCCCAGTGGTATATACAGCAGCAGCCCCAGTGGTTAGTATACAGCAGCCCCAGAGGTATATACAGCAGCCCCAGAGGTATATACAGCCCCAGTGGTAGTATACAGCAGCCCCAGAGGTATATACAGCCCCAGTGGTAGTATACAACAGCCCCAGAGGTATATACAGCCCCAGTGGTAGTATACAGCAGCCCCCAGGGGGTATATAGCAGCCCCCAAATGCTGGCACTCTCCCCCCTTGTAAGGGCCCCCCCCCCGCTGCTTATCTTACCATCCCGGTCTTCTGCACAGCGCCGCTCCTCGGTGCTCCGTTCTCCATGCTCCGTCCTCGCTGCATCCGGGATCCCCGGCCGTCGCGCGATGACGTCATATGCCTGCGATGGCCGGGAATACCGGATGTAGCAGGACGGGAGCATGAAGAACGGAGCACCGAAAAACGGCCCTGTGCAGAAAACCGGGATGGTAAGATACGCAGCGGGGGGGGCCCTTACAAGGGAGGAGAGTGCCAGCATTTGGGGGCATATATGCACTGCTTCCCCCTGCCACTGATTGACAGGGGGAAGCAGTGCATATATAATGAGCGGCCCCGACTACCGTATTGACCCGTGTATAAGCCGAGGGGGAGACTTTTCAGCCCAAATTTTGGGCTGAAAAACTTGGCTTATACACGAGTATATACGGTAATTTTGTTTTTCATCCACTATCTTTTTTTTCCCGATACACTTTAATGACCCAGTCTGATTCTAAAAATGCATGAGAAGAGGACCTGTTCTGAGTCTCAGGCCGGCTTCACATCACAGTTTTTTGGATCTGGGGCTGTCCGGTGTGAACCAAACAGCCCTGGATTTGATTTTGGCCCTATTGTATCCCTATGGTGCCGGATGGCAGCTATTTGACATCCAGTTTGGTGTGTGTCCAGCTGGATCCGGGTGATTTCGTTTTATGCCCCGGACACAAAATCACAGCTTGCAGGATTTTTCGTGTCCAGGGCAAAAATCGCACAAAACTGGATCCTCTTGGATACTTACAGATCCGGCACCCATAGCATAAGAGTCTATAGGCGTCGGATCGAGCCAGATCCAACAGAAAATCGGGCTGGTTCCCGGACGCCGAGTGCTGAAAGAGCGGTGGCTGTTAAAAATGAGAAATTCAGCACCTGGAGACCTCCCCGGCTGAAATTTCAGCATCGCGGCTAGCTCCCCTCCAGCTGCTATGCTGACATTTCAGCACTGGACAGCGAAGGCCACTGATTCCAGCAGAAGAGAGAATCAGAGAGCATATTTGTCCTCCCGTTCTCTTTGTCCAGAGCTGTCAGGTTCTGTCCAGGGCATCCTTCAAAACAAATTACTCTCTATTGGTTAGTGTACTATCCAAGTGAAAACCAGGCAGCACTAGGACATGTCACACAGATGTATGAATATAGCCTTAATACATCAGATTTTTTTATCCCCTTCACCCCCAGGCAATTTTCCATTTTTGTGCTAACATTTTTTTCTCCCTTTTCAAAGAGCCATACATTTTTTATTTTTCCATCATTACAGCCATATGACGACTTGATTTTTTTACAATACAAGTTGGACTTTTGAATGCAAGAAATAATTTTACCATATAGTGTTACTGGAAAACTGGAGAAAAACTTCCAAATGCATTGAACTTGTGCAATTCCACAATACTTTTTTGAGTTTTTGGGTTTTTCATTTACCATGTTTACTATATGGTAAAACTGACCTGACAATATAATTATTAAGGTCAGTACGAATATGCAGATACCAAACATGTATATATTTTTTTAATTTTTGGGGTGAAATTTTTTTTTGAAATAATAAAAAAAAATTCCAATACCCATAGCGCTTTCAATTTTGGGATATGGGGCTGTGTTATGAAGGCTTCTTTTTTAACACCCGGAGATGACGTTTCTATGGATACCTTTTTGTGGTACATACAATATTTTGATAGCCTCTCATTACATTTTATTGCAATGATGCGGCAACCAAAAAAATTAGCGTTTTGATTTTTTTTATCATTAATCTATTTTGTAATAATCTAGGATTATTCTATTTTGTATTTTGATAGATCGGACATTTCTGAAATGTTGTGATATCAAATATGTGTATTTTTTTGTTCAAGTTGTTTCATATTTATTAATGCAAAGGGGCGTGATTTGAACTTTTGTGTTTTCTTATATTTTAAAACTTTTTTGGTACGGTAATTTTAATATATTTCATAGTTCTTTTAGTGGGATTTAACCAGCGATCATCTGATCACCTGTGCTACACATAGCATTGCTCTAGCACAGACTGACGTTTGAAGTGGGATTGTAATAAATGGCTCAGCAGTCATCAGCTGACCCATGGCTGTCATGAAAACCAACTGGCATCCTGCAATCACATCATGGATGCGCCGATTTGCAGGAGGAATGATGCACAACCCCTGCTGGCATGTGTAAATGTCACTTGCAGAGAGACTATCCACCTGTGGCTTTTAAAGGCACTTAGGCTGCCTTCACACTTGCAGATGGATCTGCAGCGTTTTGCAGATGCATCTGCAAGTGTGAGCATGCTGACCGCGGCCCCTATGTTTATAATAGGGCGCACGCGGTGTGAAAGCTCTCATTCACTCCTATATGTGTACTGTCAGCAGGCGGATGCCTGCTTACAGATCACACTCTCCCGCCCGCAGCATGGACGCTACATCTCGCGTCCACAGTGCGGACGGGAGTGTGTGATCTGTCAGCAGGCATACGCCTGCTGACAGTACACATATAGGAGTGAATGAGAGCTTTCACACCGCGTGCGCCCTATTATAAACATAGGGGCCGCGGTCAGCATGCTCACACTTGCAGATGCATCTGCAAAACGCTGCAGATCCATCTGCAAGTGTGAAGCCAGCCTTAATGGCTAATTAAATCAGCCATCATATGCAGAGGAAAGATGATGGGCTCAACTTGCAAGCCCACATGAAAGGCTAGGGTTACACATGCCAATCAGTTTTTTCCACTGGTTTCAATAACAGATCTGTTTTTGTTGTTGTTTTTTGAGCCTCCTGTGCCGCTATGCATTTTTTGGACTTAGACATTTTTGCCAAAAAATGCTAGCAAAAATTGATCCGTTTTTTTACTGCAGCAAAAAACGTTGCTTGCAGCGTTTTTTGGATCCAGTAAAATATCAAATAGCTTTTTGTTAACAATGCAGTCACACTTGATCCCAGGATCCGCTTTTGGCATCAGTTTTTGGACTTAGAAAAATTAAGTTAAAAAACTGATGCCAATAACAGATCCAGGGCTTATGTGTGACCCTAGCCAAAGGCTGGAGACTCACCAAGCGTGATACATGAGAGATAGGCAGCCGTCACACTGCTCAATATCGTGAGCGATATTGTAAGCGATCACATGCACGCGCGATCGATTACAATATCGTTCACATCGCTGGTGAGCTGTCGCACAGACAGACTCACCAGCGATGTGGGCCAGCGAGATCGCTGGTAACTATGGTACACATCGGGTTACTAGGCGCCGCGCGGCGCTTAGTAACCCGACGTTTACATAGATACCATCTCCCAGCATAGGCTCTGCCGCTGGGAGATCGTTCATCATGGTGTCACACACCACGATGAAGCAGATTGTTACATCGTTCATCGCTAGATATGAGCTCCGGAGCTCATATCTGCGATGTCACGATCAAGCGATTTTACATTGTAAAATTGCTTGATCGCACGTAACGATGCACAAACGATATCGCTTAAGCGATCAAAAAGCAGATCGCTTAAATGATATCATTCAAGATATTGCAGCTTGTGACGGCTGCCATACTCACATGAGTCTCCCATGACTCAACCGGAACGGCTGCCGCCTCTCTCTTGACAGGAGCGCGTCAGCAGCATAGAAACACATGCAGCTCCACGCTCCATTCCAGAAGGATAGCAACCATGCCGGGTAAGTCATGGAAGACTTATGTCAATATCTCGCATGTATCTCACTCAGTGTGTCTCAGGCTAAAGGCATGTATACAACTTTTGACGTACTTGTAGCAAAAAGTTGTGAAGGTGTTGAACAACCTCAATTTGCTACAGTTGGTAAAATGAGCTGGCTCTTGGAATAAAAAAATACAATATATCTATATATATATCTATATCTATATATACATATAGAAAAAGAAAATTCAAGCAGCACAGCTTGTGGTCGGGTGCAAAGACAGTCAGAGCAATGCTCCTATGTGCTTATATATGTATCCAAAAATTGACCGCAGCACTCCAGAATTTTTTTTTAGCATGCCTTTATTAGGCCTTCAGGACATCAAGGTGACGTTTCGGTTCTGAGAACCTTCCTCTAGCCTTGGCTAGAGGAAGGTACTCAGAACCGAAACGTTGCCTTGATGTCCTGAAGGCCTAATAAAGGCATGCTAAAACTTTTTCTGGAGTGCTGCGGTCAATTTTTGGATACATATATATATATAAAACAGAGATAATGCCAATGTCTGATTCAAGAAATTCTTCATATTTTTCTTTGTGCAGTATAAATTATAGGTTATTTTTATTTTATTGCTGATTATTATCATGCAATACTAAATATGCATGTTTAATTGTTATGATAAACTGTTTTTAATGATAAAATATATATATATTTTTTTTTATAAAATGGGTATTGTTATCTCAGGCAGTCATACCATTTGTGCAGGAGAGAGGCAGATCCTACATTCAGGACCTGGAACTTTCTCCATAACAAGGGTCCCTCCATCATCAGGGCAAAGATCTGTTTAATAATGTAACTTTTACTACTTCATCACTCTCCATTTTGATAGTATTGTATTATTTCCTCTTTGTACCTTGTCTAGAAAAATATTGGTGGAACTCTGAATCAATCACTTTCTCGTGTGCTTTGTGCTAGACATGGCATTCCTGAATATTTTTCTTAAGTAATTTAAATTAGATACCTCTTTGTTCCTAAAATATTCACTTAGGTCCTACTTATTCCGGTGATGGACATCCATTTCTCCAGCTTTATGTCATGTTAATATTTAACAAAAGAATGCAGTTAGCCTCCTGCCAGGAAAGGCCCAACCTCCTTTGTTTTTGGAGGCTTTTTCTTTAGTCTTTACTTTACAGGAGATTTTCATTTCCTGTCGCCCATCCTCCATCAAGAACCAGATTTTTGCATAAGCTAAAAAGTCCTTGGAGATGCCTTTAACCCCCAAGTGAGGAAGGTGGTACTTAGCTGTCAAATGCCCTTTGTTATGGACTCAAATGGAATTATGAAATGTTTTTTTTTCTTTGTGGGGCAAAGTAAATTTATGCCAAGAGAATGTAAATCCGCTAGGTGTGCCCAGGTAATTTAAAATGCTCATGCTGACAGATTATGTGCTTCAGTAGATATAATTAATTGGTTTCTCTAGACCCTCTCTATTAGTTTATAGAAACCCTCAATAGAAAATTATTTGAAAGTAGTTTCACTGCATATTTGTAGCAACAGGGTAACAGCTTTTAATGCAATAATATTAAAATACATTTCCCCTGGTACCTACTTGGATTCTGAAAATAAATTGCTGTGCAAAATTAGAAATACAGAATTTCTATACTGTGCAGATGTCACCAGTCAATTTTCATCTGTTCCTTTAAATATATATTTTGGTTCACATGCTTTTTGCTAAAGTCCAAACTGCTATTAAAGATGATAAAAATTGTTTATCAGAATCCTATCAAATCTAGTAGCCAAATCAGTAATCTGTGGTTGCTGGATAGAGCCCAGGAACTGTATTCTATCTGCTGGCATTGATGGTTCTTCTTTTGATTAGCAGGCATGGCATAACATCATATGTGTGTCACACTGCAACTACATCGTTCTGCCAGGCTGGTATGTAAAAGGATCAAGGGGTTAAGTTTCTTCCTCATTCTAGGAAAGATGGGGATATATATTATGTGTCCTTATAATCAACTTGTTGAATTATGTGTGTGCAGTCCTCTAGCGGCCAAGGTCAAAGCTGCTCCCCAGTTTTCTTTAGATTACGATAGCTGTTAGGAAAAGGTAGTCATATACTTGAGTATAGGACTTAAAGCCCAGTCACACGTAACGACCGTTCCAGCGATCCCGACAGCGATAACGACCTGCCAGGATTGCTGGAGCGTCGTACCTGATCGCTGGGGAGCTGTCAAACAGGCAGATCTCCCCAGCGATCTGGGCCATGGGAGTCACATCCCACATCGCTGACGGCGATGTCAGCGTCCTCCCTGCTTAGCGCTGCCTTACAGATAGTGGTAAGCAGGGAGAACACTGGTAACTATGATAAACACCGGGTATACAGGCAGCACGCACTGCCTGGATACCCTCTGTTTATCATAGTTACCAGTGTCCTCCCTGCTTACAGGCAGCGCTAAGCAGGGAGGACGCTGGTAACCATGGTAAACACCAGGTATCTAGGCAGCGTGCGCTGTCTAGATACCCGGTGTTTACCATGCTTACCAGCCAGTGAGGTCACTGATTGCTGGTTTATCGCTGTCACACGCAGCGATGCGTGCTGACCAGCGAGAAACCAACAATCAAAAAATTACCTGCAGCACTTTGCAGCGGTCAGCGTCCTCACAGCAGTGGCCTGATCGCTGCAAAGTGTCACACAGAACGACATCGCTGGAGAGATCGTTGTAACGTCACAGTTATGTGAGATAGGGCCTTTAGTCTATAAACGGGGGTTGTGGTACAGTTTTAGCCAGGAGAGTCTTATGTAGAAGAAGCCTACCAAGAACCAATTCACCCTGAATAATAGTACTGGACCCTTCGGAATCCCGAGCGAGAGCGGAATACAACATGAGTGCATTTCTCCAGTTGTCGTGCGCAACCTCTGTCCTTGGCAGATGCCCAATAGCAGCTACTTTCCCTGAGTATTACTTAGGTGGGTCACTGGCATAAACTCAGATGAACGGGTCGCTACTTTGCAATCAGAGAAGGAACTCTGCCTGGCAGTGCCTTATCGGTCCTCTGGATATATGCCTGTTAGTGGGGTAAATCTGAACCTGTAATAGACTCTATGAATTCATGGCATGTTACCAAAAATATTCAAATCTGAGAGCCCTCAGTGGTTGATACCTTTTAATGCCTAACTGAAAAGATGGTAACAAATAAGCTTTTGAGACTCTAAGGTCTCTTCATCAGGCTTCTAATAACACAAATTTTGAAGTCAAATATTTATACACAGCAAAACAAAGAATAGTGCAGTAAATAACACCAATGACGTGAGACAGAACATAGAAGGATCAGTGTTGGGAGGAGGGAAGATCAGCTGGGGCAGTAAATATCATCATTCAGAGATAAGAAGTGTAATAGTTTTATTGTCTTTTGGTTGGTGGTTTGGTCCTGGATTTGAAGATTTTTTTATTGATGTAAAAGGACATAAATCCATGTGACACATTCATTACTGCTTTGAATGTGTCAATAGTGAACATCAATTTATATTTCTAGACTCTTCTGCCTCTTTGGGATTTAAAATGACCTTTCAATACTAGTATTTTCATGTCCATTGTGGTGTGATCAGGGCTACAGAAATGATTGGCCACAAATAGGTCTGTTCTTTTTTCTTTAAGTGTGTGGTGATGAAAGTTCATCCTCGTTCTGAGTTTCTGTCCTTACTCTCAAACATACAGAACCTCCATTGGACATTTGGTACATATAATTAAATATACCACATTGGTGGTGATGCACCAGAAGGTACCTTGGATCTAGTAGTCCTGGTGTGAGCTGAGAATCTTTATCTTGTTTTTTATCATTATAAATGGACAGGTTTTACACTTCTTCTGGTTGCAGGGAAATGTTCCTGTTGTGTTTGGAGAGAACAGCGAGCTTCCGTTCTTTAACCCTTCTGTTTATAATGTTCCAGTCATTTTTGTCCGGGGCCTATTAAAGTCTTCATTTTTAGTAGTTAATATAAGTGTTTTATTTGAATACCTGTTGCATTATTATACTGTATGTGAACATGGTTGTTCATAAACAAATTAAAGAACAAAAATGTCAAATTTGGTCATTTTTGACCGAACAGGACAGCAGGGTTAAACATGGGACTTTAAGGAGAACAGATCTGTTAACGGATTGCTATTTCTCTTCCATTTGAAATGGATCCTGTAAGAAAGAAACAGATCCATTAGGCTGGCTTCAGACTTGCAGATGCATCTGCAGCGTTTTGCAGATGCATCTGCAAGCATCTGTATGCAGACCGCGGCCCCTATGTTTATAATGGTGCGCACGGCGGTCTGCAGATGCTTGCGGACTGCCGTGCGCACCCATTCATTCCTATAAGTGATCTGTGCGCACGCGGATGCCTGCGCACAAATCACACACTCCCGCCCGCACCATGGACGCGAGATGTCGCGTCCCTGGTGCGGACGAGAGTGTGTGATCTGTACGCAGGCATCCGCGTGCGCACAGATCACTTATAGGAATGAATGGGTGCGCACGGCAGTCCGCAAGCATCTGCAGACCGCCGTGCGCACCATTATAAACATAGGGGCCGCGGTCTGCATGCAGATGCTTGCAGATGCATCTGCAAAACGCTGAAGATGCATCTGCAAGTCTGAAGGCAGCCTTACAAATGCAAGAACAACAGATGACTTGATAGCAGTCCGCTAACTGATCCGCTCTCCATAGACTGCCATGTTAAAAAAAAAAACAGATTCGGCTGACATCAGTTATTTACCAACGAACAAGAAAGTTGTGTTTGCTCAACTTTTTTCAATCGGATCTGGTCAGGTGGATGATTACAGGATAAGTGACCTCAGCCTTAAATACACAAAAAAAGTTATCACATTAGATCTAGTCTATGTTGCTTTTTTTGGTTGAGTTACTCTACTATTGTGTAATAAATCTATTGTAAAATAACATCAAGAAAATAAAAAGTCTATACATATTGAAAAATAGTCTTATTATTTCTTCCAAGTATAAGCATTGCTGGCTATATATGCCCCCTATATACAATTCCTATTTTGGAGGATCAGTTTAATTCTCCAGTTTCTTATTAATAGTATTTTTACATAATTATCCGTGAAGAGGTTGAGTTGGCATAAGTATACCAACAATTTAATTTGATTGTTTATCTTTAGTCCATGCATTGGATGACCTGAAACTGGAATGCCATGCAAGTATCAGCACCTAAGTGTGAAGAACACTGGCAAAGAAAATGTGTCAAAGGAGTCACTTTATCTATGTGCATCAGTCCTCAGAGCAGCTGGAAAATAAATAGATTATGCAAAGCTCCTGACTCCCATGTATTTGACATAAACAGACCGTTGTGAGCTACACTATAACTATAGCTATTATTTTTTGAAAATATAAACATATATAATTATCAATTTATTTCAATTAAGCAGGTTTTGTTTGCAAAATTGTTCACGCAATGTAATATTGCTTACATTGGCCACTGTACAAAGAGATTGATGAGCCTAGGGCTAGAGGTACTCGGTCACCGGGACTGATGGCTTCTTGGAAGGGGGATCACTGGTGGTCGGGTTCCTGGTTCCGTGCCCTGGTTATCATTTGAGTTAGATGGTAGGGGAGGAAGGAATATTTACAAGGGAACGTGACGCCACCTGTAGTTCCCGGTAATAAAGGTACTGGCGCTGCAAGCCGGCCACTGAGGTGATGATGAGTGCAGCAGAGTGTGGAAGCTTTTACCTCAGGCCAGCGGTGATGGAGGATGATGAGAGAGATGAGGGGAGTAGTTGCTGTAGTTCCTTACCCCTCCGGTGAGCTGCTGGTGATGATTCTGGAGCCCTCCGGGCACCGGCGAGAAGAACCACAGAGACCAATTCAACTCAAAATCCTGTTTACTGGGTACCGACAGATGTCAAACAATACACGGTACAGTCTGGTTTACCGGGTGTTTGTTGCCGGTCCAGGGTCCCCCTTATGAAGTCTCTAGATGTTCCTTCACAAGTCTTTCGGGGTCTAATCTGCTCTTCTCTGTCTTTACCACCTTCACAGAGCTCTTCCGCCAGTCCTACGGTCTGTAGCTAGTGGGTAAGGTTGGCTCCTTTCCAGTACGGACCAGAGCAGCCGGAATGCACTATTTCTCCCGCCACCAGAATTCGGCCAGTTACCTCTAGTGTCATGAACCGGTTTCAGTCCTGAGGGGTGAGATGCCCTTGTGGCGCTAACGGCAACTCGATTACTATGGGCCCGCAGCTCGTCGGTTTGCGGTCAGAGGTGAACTGCTGACCGCCTCAGCTTCCCGTGCTGCTGGTGTTTCCCCAAACGTGACCAGCCGGCTCCAACCAGTCCTGGTCCGTTTCCTTCTGTCCTGGGCCCCCACTGAAAGATGGGGATCCCTCCTGTCAGCGGTACTGTCAGGCATATCCTTCCTGACTGCCTTCCCAGCACTGTCTGAGGTAAACTGTCACTCAGCTCCACCCCCTTTTGGGACCTACTTAATAACCAGTCCCCCTTTATTCTAGGTGGCTTAGTCTTAGGTGTGTGTGTAAAAACAGACTCCATAGGTTAAACCCTGAACTGACAACTTACAGAGATACCACATTTGTTGTCACAGTGCAATACCTCTCTGTGGCACCTAGCCAGAGGGGCGCCACAAGATTGTCAAGAGAAAATAAATTATCACGGTTTCATAGGATAGGTGATAACATGATTGCTGGGAGTCCACCCACTGGGGTCTGCACCAATCTGCAGAGCAGGGTTATTTTTTCCCTATTCAAATAGAGCAGTAGGGTGCATGCTTGACCGCCACTCCATTTAAACAGGGATAAAAGTGCCTCAATCTGCTGATCAATGTAGATCCTAGTAGTTAGTCGTCTAATGATCTACAAGTTATAAAATGTATGTATATAAATAGGTCTGGGGAACTTGCTATCTACTTTAAGGAGAGGAGTTTGCCTGCAACCATAAGAAGACAGTTAAGTAGGTAAGGAGATTTAAAGCCGCATCCCTCCTTTAAGAAATATGCAAATTTGCCCTTCAGTGAAGAAGTGGATAAACTCCAGCACCACCTTTAGATAGCTCCTCAGTCATAGTCGACTTTCTGACAAGCCTTTTAATATGACTAGTGATTTGTGCCAGATCAGAACCCCAGACTACAGATGCTGCATTTCGGGGTAACTGCCCCTCATCAGTGTAGTGTGTGGGATATTCTGATCTGGCTGTGTGAGCCCACTTAGCCCACTCACACAACCAGATCAGAATATCCCACACACTACATTGTGGCCCCGGACCAGAGGGGTGACCGGTACAGACAAAACAGAAGAGAGGAGGAGACTGTGGAACATTGGCTCTGTCAGTACGATCAATCTTGGGACCTCCATACAATCCCGAAAATGGTGATCCAGCCGGTATAGGAATCTGGATGGTTCTGTGCACTTTAGAAAAAGTTTGGCCAGCCCGGGGTGGAATCCGAAGATCTAAGATAATCAACTGTCAGCAGAGGATTCTGTGGAGACAGAGGTGTTGGAATAATTCTGAAAGCAAGGCAACAGTCTTTCTAGTGCAGAGCTCTGCAGGAGTGCGACCTGGACAGAGGCAATGTTCCTAGAGAATGAACATGTTGCCCAGTCACCTCCCTTAGGGGGAGGATGCCTTTTATACACAGAGCAGCTCATCACTAAGGCTGAGAGTCCTAATAGAGAACAAGTGTATTGTCTTTAAGTGTGTGCAAGATGCGGCATGCACATCCTAAGAATATTTCCAGGAAACCTGCCAAGAGGATGCATGTTGATGAAAGAGAAGGAAGAAGACGACCGCATAAAACCACGAGCAGGTTGACCAGAACTATTGGAGCAGCGTGATGGGCACTGATCTCCGTGCTTAGTAGAGACCATCCCGCAGCAGGGACAAAGCAGGTGAAGTGCAAGTGTACACGGCAACAAAATAGAACAATGTGTCCATGATTTCACTGCAACCAGCAAATTGCCAGTGAAATTGCAAGCAATATTTCTTCGTGTAATGGTACCTTAACCGTCTTAAATGAAAATTGAACAATTATAAGTTTTTATTGTTTTGTATACCTGTTTTACTAGTACAATTTCACAATCATACTCGCCACAACAATAGTGACACCATATTGTGGGTTTAGCTTTCATGGCTTATTGCTACCTGGCAAAAAAAAAATAGACATCACTCATGTCAATCACAGCAGGATGATTTTCCCTCTGAAAGAGATGTGCCGCCCAAGAGGAATATGGGGTGTTCGGACATCTGAGCCCTTGCTGAGGTTGGGATGTCACTGGTGGCCTGCCCAGACCCATGCCCTGGGGGCTATGTTTTTAAAAAGGGTAGTATAAATGAGAATAAAGAGTTTGTGATGGCACCTGTGGTTTCTGGTGATTGCATCAGTGCTGCTTTGGGCCTCCAGGGATGATGTACAGGCAGCTAGATGTTGAAGCTCCCCACAGGCGGAACTGGATCCCCGGGGCTGTGGTGTGAAGGGGAGGAGAAGCTGGGATAGTCTATATGAAGGACAGGGTCAGGGGTTGAACAACTGACACACACCGTAGATTGCCTCTTTAACCTTTTACTGATGGTAAGGCAGGTAAAAGTCCAGTACACTGTCGGGTGGTCAGGAAACACTTCTGGAACTCCACAGTGAGTGGGTATAAGGCCTCCTTGTCTCTTTTACCCTTGTGTGAAGCCCCTGCCCTGTGTGAAATTTGGCTGGCTTTCTCTGCTCTTCTATCACCTGTGCTGAATTGGGATAACCCGCGTTGGCCTGCCACTATCTCTCTTCTTGCGGTACCTGGCTCCCTTGTTGGTGACTGCTCAGATGCCCGGGAGACTGAAGTCTCCACGGTAAACTGGTATTCTCTGCTGGGCTAGGTGCTCTCCTGCAGATGCATACTCAGGAGTCCAGAATGCTTTCTGGGGTAAACCAATATGGCTCCTCTGTCCCCAAATTGCTGTTTCTCTGAGACTCCTTCTTCTTGCCTTCGACCCCACTCTTGGGCCCTGCAAAGACTAGGTTGAAGGCTGTTCAGTGTCAATGGCTCGGGCCTAACGCGGATCCGACCACCAGGGCGTCTTCAGAGCACTTCTAGCATCTGCACACTCTAATTAACTTCGCCCCCAGCACGAGCATTTATAGGGCATTTTGCCTAAGGGCAGCAAGTGGGGCTCTCCCTACTGTGCTGGGGTGGAAGGTGTTGTTTGCGTCTTGTACCCGCTGTGGAAAACCATCCACGCTCTAAGTGAGTCTGTGGTTACCTTTGTGAGAAGGGCGCCACAGAGACATATTAGCACGCTGCAGCCAACCCAGAACTGGCACCTTAATAAAGTACCCCAATCCTGGCGCTTTGACACAGCTCTTCTCTATTGCCCTTATGGGGTGGCAATCAGGGTAACAAAAGGGTTAATGACATCTGAGTATTGATAGCTGTCATTAAGCCCACAGTGGTGTTCAGAGTAAAAAAATCCCTGGTCTGTGGGGCGCTAGGACTCGAGATAAAATGGCACTAGGGTTATTTTTAGAAAATGATTTCTTTATTAACCTCTTACAGGCCACTGCGCGTTTCTGCAGCAAAGCGCTGCCTTCATCAGGTGTTCAAGCATCTATGATACCCGCCCATTGCCAATCTGGTAAGTAAATAGTTAATAAACACACACAGAGGAAAATCCTCTATTAGGAATAAAACACACAGACAGCCCTCATTTTCTCATTTATTAACTTAAACATATCCTCCAATGAGAATCCATACATTATAAAGTATACATATACTGTGAGGCATTCTCAGCTCTGCTACATTGGAGGTCACACTGAAGAAGTATGGCTGGGTGATGGCAAGGCATATGTGTCGGTTACTCAGATGTGGAAATTCTTTTACCCATTGGTAACAAACAAATCTTAGGCTAGGGCCATTCTACCGTTTTTAGCGGATGTCACTGACATCCGCTAAAAACTTTTCTCATCAGCGCATATGCGCTTTTCAGCACAGCTGCTGCTCAACGCTGTCCCTGGTTACCCGATGTTGATTGTGGTAACCCGCCACATATCATGCAGAATAGCGACCGCTTTAGCAGAGCAGACAGAAAAAATGCTGCATGCAGTGTTTCCCTGTCCGCTCTGCTAAAGCGGCCACTATTCAGCATGTGTGGCCGGTTACCTCGATCAATATCGAGTAACCAGGGACAGCATTGAGCGGCAGCTGCGCTAAAAAGCGCATATGCGCTGATGAGAAAAGTTTTTAGCGGATGTCAGTGACATCTGCTAAAAACGGTAGTCTGACCCTAGCCATAATCCGTCTGAAGACTCAGCAGCAGGATAGTAAGAAATGGACAGTGAACTTGATTGGAGTAGACTATGATTTACAGCTTTACATTAGCATAAAAATGAAGATCACCTGCTCATTTAGGATAACCAAACTGGGGAACAATCTGATCAGAGCTCAAGTTGTCTTCCTACCCCTTACCCTCATGCTCATCTTCCTGGCATCCAAGCCACATCCTCAAGTAATACTTGGATGGGGTCATCATCATCAACATCGTAATTCCCAACTGCTGATTGTTGTACTCTAATAACTCTGCCTCCTTACCTGTCTCACTTCTAAATATCTGTACCAGATTCTGTGCTGAGGAAACAGGTGTAGGCCCCCAGTCACCTGATTGTGGGCCAACTCAACTTCCTCCAAGTCAATTTGCTGGTAGTGCAATCACTGTCATATCATTGATTGTAATTGTCTTGCTTTTTAGGCCCCCTTCACGCCACGGTTTTTGGCATCAGGTTCTGCCTGGTTTGAACCGGACAGAACCTGAGCTGGTTATGCCTGCCATGTATCCCTATGGTGCCAGATTGGTCCTATTTTGCCACCCGGTTTGGTGTATTCTGTCCCGGATTCATTTTTGTCCGGTTTTTCACCATTCCCAGAATCGGAGTCTTTAGTATTTTTGGGCTCCAGTGAAAACGGACAAAAGTGGACAGAAACAGATCCAGGGTGATCCAACGCACATAACATGGGAGTCTATGGACATGAGATCTATTAAAAAATTGGATCGTTTAAGCACAGAGCATGCTCAGAAATCCTGGCGTGCAAAGTTCAGGACCATGGACAGAATTACTTCAGGCATACGCTGTGAATTCAGCACCAAGGACAGTAGCAGAGCAGACACAGGCAGACTTCAGCACCATGGACAGCAGCAGAAAATGAATCCTGCAAAAATCAGGATCCGGGACCATATTTGGACACACTTTTCTACACATCTTTTCCTGTCAGGTTCTGTCACGTTGATCCTGCAACAAACAGGATCCACCCTGACAAACAAAAATCATGGTGTGAAGCCAGCCTTAGAAATAATTTTGTGTACTCATCCACACTGGAATATACCCTTTTACCTTTATTTCTCACATTATTGCCTGATCTGTACTCTCATGTGCAAAACAACATTGAATACTCTCTTGATTTGGCATTGAGCTCCTGTGTATTCTGCACTATAGGCATATGGAAAATTAACTATGGCTAGGGATGTACAGTATTATTATTATCATTATTATTTATATTCAACCATTAATTCCATGGTGCTGTACATGAGAAGGGGTTCCAAATAAAATACAGATATACATTACAGTGATCAATTTAACAGTGATACACTGGTGCAGAGGGGAGAGGACCCTGACCTTGTGGTCTTAGATACTATAGGATAATTGGGAGGAGACAGTAGGTTGGGGGTTGCAGCAGCTCCAGTGGTAGTGACTCAGATGTGAAGAGGTGGTGGTGCTGAGGCAGCTCCGTGGATGTGGTAGTATCTCCAGTGGTGGTGAGGCAGCCACTCTGGTATTGGGGTGGAGTACCAGCTACAGTAGCAGTAGTGTCATTTCAGGCTGTAAGCTTTCTTGAAGAGGTGGGTTGTCAGGTTTGATCTGAATGATCCGAGGGTGGAGGATAATCGGACGTGTTGGGGCACAGAATTCCAGAGGATGGGGGATATTCAGGAAACATCTTGGGGGCGATTGTGTGAGGAACGAATAAGTGTGGAGGAGAGGGGATGTCTTGGGAGGACCTGAGATTGCGTGAGGGAAGATAGTGGGAGATTAGTTCAGAGATATAGGAAGGGGACAGATTATGGACGGATTTGTAGGTCACAATTAGTGGCTTGAACTGGATTTGTTGGGAAATTGTGAGTCAGTGAAGAGATTTGCAGGGGGAAAAAAACAGGGGAGTAGTGAGGAGAGAGGTGGATTAGTCGAGCAGCAGAGGTGAGGACAGATTAGAGAGGTGCAAGAGTGTTAGCAGGGAGGCCACAGAGGAGGATGTTGCAATAATTAAGGCGGGAGATGTTCAGGGGAAGTACAAGTACATGTTTTTCATGTCGGACGTAGTGAATATTTTAAGAAGCAATGATGCACCAGCACAATCAGGTGCATCTCTATCCTTCATGTTTGGACACTATGTCTGGTTCCACCATCACATGGTGGTTATTAACCTCCTCCTACACCATTTTCACATCTTCCTTAATAGACATGAGCCTATGTCAATCACCAAAAGCGACAGGGTACAGTGCTATATCCTGTCCATTCCCTCAGTTTATTTGTTCATAAAAGCTAAAGCACTGACATGGCCAATAGACTGTACAAAGCATACAGCGGATGAAAATATCTCATACTGGGTGGCTCCCCTTTAACTGCAATTGAGCACTGTCATAAGTAAAAATACCCAGAATATTCTGGCTGCCTCACATTTGAGCATAGTAACTCACGCTACCTGTAGGGCACATATTAAAATACACCAGCTTGAAGAAGGTGGAGTCTAGGAATTTCAGCCATTCATAAACAGCAAAGATTATCCACCAGACTTTGCAAAAACAGAATGGCCTGTTGGAGCAAGACTGCATATGCAGGAGAATCTGCAGGAGCAGGGTCAACGTTACAAGAAGAAGGATTTGTAAAAGCAGAAGCAAGACGAACAGGAGGAAGAGCAGCAGGTGGACATGTAAGGAGGACTTTGACTAATCCCAGGCACTTGCAAGGGACAAGGCTGATGAGTGAAATTGGGAAAAACAACCATTATGTAAACCATGACAACAACCTCCCATTGCATCAAACTGCAGAAAGAGATATAATGGGTCCCGGTGTCAAACTAGCAAGCACAATAAATTGTATGCTTAATCCCTAAGGATACAAATCCAATGGACGGTGCTGTTCGATTCAACGTGTTTCAGAGCATGTCCCCACTCCTTCATCAAGAAATACAACCATATTCATTTCCTGATGAAAGAGCCGGGTCACTCTCTGAAATGCGTTGAATAAAGGCACCACTATTCTTTAATGCATTGAAGTCTATCATCTTTATACGGCTTGTGCAAATCAAACAGCACTGTCCATTGGATTTGTATCTCTCCCCTCTGTATCAGTCTGTCATTGTTAATTTGTCTACTGTAAACCAGATCTATAATTTTGTATGTAACCCCTTCTCATGTACAGCACCATGGAATTCATGGTGCTATATAAATAAATAATATAATAATATCAACCGCCACAGTTAACGTGGAGTGTGGATCAAGCTGCAGCTGTACTATATGCGTATACTGGTTGTGGGTCCCACAACCAAGCCAGGTGAGCAGCTATTAGGCTGGCTTCACATTAGCGTTCGCCGCCGCTGTGTATTGCAGTGGGTGAATGCGAGCCAATCGCAAGCACACCCCACCCTCATGTTTATCATGGGGACGCACGGTGTATGGGGTCAGGTGCGGATGGCCGTGCATTCCCGTTACCCTCCATGTGTAATTTGTATGCATGCAGAGGCAGATGGCCCACCCTGTAGTTTGCGAAAACCATTGACTAGCCTTTACTCCAGCAGAATAAGGCCATTTAAGGATAGAAGACACCTTCTCAGGACCCATCTTCAATCCAATGTTGGAGTTGATATAACCAAGGAAGGGAAGTAAGGTATGCTCAAAGATGCACTTCTCACACTTTGCATATAGGCAAATCTCCCTGGGTCTCAACAAACTTGGCAAACATTTCTCATATGAATAGGCAGATCTGGAGAGAAAACTTGGATATCATCCAGATATACCACGACGCTAGTGTAGAGGAGGTCTCGAAATATGTAATTAACAAATTTCTCAAAGACAGCTGGGGCATTATTTAGCCCAAATGGAATGACACGGTACTTATAATGGCTGTCCCAGGTGTTAAAAGCAGTCTTCCATTCACTATCCTGTCGAATGCGAATCAGGTTGCATGCTCCTTGCCGAACAAGCTTGGTGAAGATCTTCTAAGTTTGTCCAAGAACTCAGGAATAAGAGGCAGCAGATGCTTGCTTTTGCTCATGATCTAGTTAAATCTTCTGTAGTCTATACAAGGTCAAACAGAGCCATTGTTATTCTTAACGAAGAAGAATATAGCTTCGGCCAGTAAGAAAAATGTCTGGATGAATCCCCTTTCCAGATTCTACACAATAAATTATATCATGGCTTTCATCTCTACCTGAGACAGTGAGTAGTGGCAGTAGGTCGATATAATAATAATAATAATAATAATAAAACTTTATTTGTATAGCGCCAACATATTCCGCAGCGCTTTACAGTACAACGGTACATATAAGAAAAATATACGGTACAGAAACGTAATGCAGAACAGTAGTTACATACAAGAAACATAGAATCAACTTAGGAAATACAATAAGAAAGGCAGAAAATGAAGGTGACCCTGCTCGAAGGAGCTTACAATCTAAGACGGGATGGGAACACAAAGTACAGGGGCTTATAACAATGAATATCTTACGTCTAAGTGACTACTGTTAGGGAGAAGGATAGGCCGCCCTGAAGAGGTGTGTTTTTAGGGAGCGTCTGAAGCTATGCAAGTTGTGGATGGTCCTAATTTCTTGGGGTAGAGCATTCCAGAGTTTTGGTGCAGCTCGAGAGAAGTCTTGAAGTCGGGAATGGGAGGTTCGGATTAATGCCGATGTTAGTCTGAGGTCATGTTCAGAGCGAAGGGGACGGGTGGGGTGGTAGACAGAGATGAGGGTGGAGAGGTAAGGAGGTGCCGCACCATGAATAGCTTTGTGGGTGACAACGAGCAATTTGAATTGGATTCTATAGTGTACGGGCAGCCAATGTAGTGACTGGCACAGAGCAGAAACATCTGAGTAACGGTTTGCTAGATAGGTGATCCTGGCTGCTGCATTGAGGATAGACTGGAGAGGGGAAAGCTTACTGTGGGGGAGGCCAGCTAAAAAAGAATTACAGTAGTCAAGGCGGGAATGAATCAGGGCCACGGTGAGGGTTTTAGTTGTTTCCGTGGTGAGGAAAGGGCAAATTCTGGAGATATTTTTCGATATTAAATTGTACGGCCTACGTGGGGGCAAAGATCTCTTCCTCCTTTTTGTTGAAGACGTTCGAATATGACCACTTAGCAGATGTCAGATCTGGCAAGCCAGATAGACGCAGCAGCTGAACAGCAGGACTTATGGAGATGAGACACCTCTCAAGGCAGGACTGTCCTCAATAAAGTATGTTCCCTGAGTGCTATTCAAGGACTCCCAGGTGGAGGATGCCTTAAATACTCTTTGCCTTTAAGCTATAGGCATAGAAGTACATCCAGGTTAGGGCATACTGACACTTTAAGAGAGGGGAGAATGATGTGACTGTGATCTAAGGGTGCTACTGGGAGACCTGAAGTGCATGCGATGGCCAATGGAGCAGGAATATGTGATGAGTTCCGAGACAGTAGAGTGGCTGTAGTGGTGAGTGCATTAGGGCTGACGCCATTATACACTTAACCAACCTAATGCACTTTATCAAATAGAGACACACTATCTGAAGAACCAAGTTTATTCATAACTGGACCATCCTCTATGTACAGCAGTTAACCTGAGTTCTGATCACACAGACTTCTGTTTCTGCAGGATTGACCAGTTGGAAGAACTGGCAGAGATTACTATGGATGTACAGTCATGTTCAGCCTCCAGTTTACTGTCAGAGAGGGTGTTCAGCTAGGCAGATTGTGTTGTCATGGTAATGTAAACCTAATTGTCTTCCAAAAGAGTGGAAAACTTTACATTTGTCAATTGAGCTAGTGCCAAGTTTTATGCACCATTGATGGAAGCCGATGATTAGATTAGCCATAACATCTGCCTGTCTGTTCATTGTGTTCAACATGGTTCTGCTGATTCCAGTGCTAATCCAGGTGGCAATCGCATACTTGTTCATTACATTATGAATTAATTTTGAATAAAAAGTAATGCCTCCACTTTTGTAACGCCTTAGCAGATACAGCACTGCTATGCCGCAAGTACTGGTCTGTTCAGTAGATTCTCCTCCACAGCTCCAGTTGGCGGGAAACCTTAGCAATAAACAGTTGTGTTGTTATAACAAATGGAACCCTGCTCAGTGCTGTCATTGAATTCTTGACAGCAGAAGGTGTCACCCCAAAGGAAATGCATCAGAGAATGCAAACAGCTTATAGTGGTTGTATTAATATGAGCACTGTGCGTTTTTGGGGCCAGTAAGTTTAAAGCTGGTGAGGCAGGAAAAAGAAAGAGTTGGACGTCTTGTGACAGCAACCACTAAGTTAAAAATGCAAAACATTGAGAGACTGATACAGGATGATCAACGTATCACTCAGAGAAAAATTGCAAGATTAATCTGCGTTTCAGAAGAATGTGTATTGCTTTGCTTTGTTATCGGAAGATCTGTGCACAATGGGTACCCTGGATGATTAACAATGGTCCAAAAGGAAAAGGGAAAAGTTTTCTTGCAGCATGACAATGCCAAACCAAACACTTCACATGCCACTGCAGCAAAACTTAAGAGACTGAAGCTCACCACCATAGGGCATCCTCCATATAGTCAAGGTGCAATTTGACTTCCATCTGTTCCCATTAATGAAAGAAGATCTGTGGGGATATCACTATGCATCTCATGAAGACATTAAGAGAGCTGTGAGAGGCTGGTTTTGAAAACAGTGTTGACGTCTTCCGTGACAGCTTTAGAATACTTTTTCATTGTTGGCAAAAGTGTATTCAATTGTCTGATGATTATCTGGAAAAGTGATTATTGGAAATTAAAGAGCATATTTTGAGGATTATTTTTGTGTTTTCTTTATTAAAATATTCTCATCGAAACCCAAGTTACAAAGGTGGAGGCATTATTTTTCATTCAACCTTCATATCTACTGTCATAGTCAACAGCGATGGTACCCTTGAAATTGTTTCAGAAAACGGAGTATTGCTCCTAGAATATTTTTGAAATTACACATATTTTGTCATACACATGTTTTATATTTGTTTGTGGGTATCCTTCTGGGAAAGCACTTTGTGAACAGATGAGTCCAAGATAGAGCTTTTTGGTAAAGCACATCATTCTATTGTTTACCGAAAAATTGAATGAGGCCTAAAGAGAATATAGAGGAGGTTCAAAGACGTTTGGGGTTGTACTAATTCTCTCAATGGGGACCTTGACTGTGTGCAAGGCATCATAGAATCTGAAGATTAGCAAAGAATTTTGGGTCACAATGTAGTGCCCAGTGGCAGAAAGCTGGGTATCGTCCTAGGTCATTGGTCTTTCAGCAGGTAATGACCCCAAACACACTACAAGAAGCATCCAGAAATACAGTAGATGGAAACAAAGCATTGGAGAGTACTAACGTGGCCAGTAATGAGCCCGAATCTGAATGCCATTGAAAACTTTTGGAAAAATCTTAAAGTGAACCTGCCAGCTCACTATTGATTCCCCCCCGAGCTATCACTATCTGTACCTGCAGCCTCATAGTACTATTCTAAGCATCACTGTCTTAGCTAAAAGTGTAATGCTAAAGTTGAAAAAGAAACATTTATAAACTTACATTTTCTTATGGAAATGAGGCCGTAACTAGACAACTTAGGGGGCACAAACAATCTGGCAGGTTTCCTTTAACTCAATGCTAACTTCACTGTGTGATGTCCCAACCATGTGAACATAATGGGTGGAGCTAAGCAAGCAAAATCACTAAGTTCTACTATAGTCACATAGTTGTGACATCACACAGGTCCTGTTAGCATTTTATGAAATTTGGCTGAACTGTTAACTATTAACCTGCCAGATGACTACTTGCATATTGTTGTTTGCAATCTAATGAAAATATGCAAGTTGTTAAAATGATTTTGTGGGATGAAGACAACATTTTTATTAATTTAAAAAAGGTTATTAATGAGCGCTACATGATCTAAAGAATATTGGGGGTGGTTTAATAACAAAAAAAGGAAATGACAGGTCCCTTTAAATTGCTGTTGGGAGAAGGCATCACTGTCCCTGCACTGTTCTCTTCCTATCCTGTTCCCATCCTGTACTCTGCCTGAACTTGAACCTATTCTGTGTACAGTCTGCACGCCCCAATCTGTCCTGGACCTACCTGTACATCTGCACCCAATCCATGACTCTGAAGAGACAAGCCTCCAAACATCTGGAACAAGGTAATTTGGAGTGATGAGACCAAAATCGAACCTTTTGGCCACAACCATAAACGTTACATTTAGAGAGATGTCAATAAGGCCTGTGATGAAAGGAACACCATTCCTATTCTACTGAAAAAAGGCCAAGAAAGCAAAAAAGTCTACCTGGGTATGTAAATTTTTTAGCACAACTGTAGATCATCCAAAGGAGCACTGATATGACATGTGTGGCGCCCTGCTAACCATAAGTGCCCACAGACTCACCCGCAGCATGGATGGGTTTCCACAGCGGGTAAACAGCTACACGCAACACCTTCCATCCCAGCACAGTAGGGGGAGCTCAACCTGCTGCTTTTAGGCAGGATCCCTTATAAATATGGTGCTGGGGGCGAAGTTAGACAGAGTGTGTGCAGATGCTACAAGAGCTGCAAATAAGTGATGGTTTTCGGTGTAGCATTAGGCCTGAGCCAGTCACCCTGACCAGTCTTCAGTAGCCCTGCAAGGCCCAAGAGTGGGGTCGAGAGGCAAGGAGAAGAGGCAGAACAGTGGGGGAACCGAGGAGCCAGCATTAGGTTCACCCCCAAGCAACCATCGGACACCGGAGTCCGCGTCCACTGGAGTGCACCAGGCCCAGTGCAGAACATCAGAAAACCGTGTAGACTTCAGTCTCCCGGACTCCTGTGCAGTCACATACCAGGGAGCCATATGAAACAGAAAAAAACAGCACTGTTGCGCCACACCACTAAATTTCACCACAATGTGGTTCTATTAAATGAACACTAACCTTTTCAGGTTGTGCACAAATCCGCACAACCAGATTAAGCGTATAGAGAGATAGGGTCCATAAAGTTGATGATCATCAGACCTCTGTGTGAAGAGAAGATATTTTACGCTCCTTGAGTTAATGGAAATCACTTTCTTGTCTCCTCAGAGCCGGCTGATCATGTGATGAACACAGGTGGAATTTGGATGATGTACTGCCAGGTCCTGTGGACTTGCCCAAGCTGCTCGCTACACCGCGCTCCCCGAAGGGAGAATAGGTATGAATGATAGAAGGAGCGGTGTTAGAATGCGGCTCTAAGTAACACAAGATCAAGCCTTCATAGAATTACCTTAAGTTTATTACACAAAACTGCAGGGTGCGACCACAACGCGTTTCGACACACAAATCGGCGTCTTTCTCTAGTGGATGACATTCACTTGAGAAAGACGCCGATTTGTGTGTCGAAACGCGTTGTGGTCGCACCCTGCAGCTTTGTGTAATAAACTTAAGGTAATTCTATGAAGGCTTGATCTTGTGTTACCTAGCGCCGCATTCTAACACCGCTCCTTATACCGGGGAGCCAGGCACCGCGGGGAGAGTGTCAGCGGTAGTCAACAGAGGGTATCCCGACGACAGCACAGGAGGAGCACAAGAGAGCAAAGAAGGCCAGCCAAGTTCTCCACAGGCGGGGGCTTCACACACACAGGGAAAGCAACAAGGAGGCCTTATACCCACTCGCTGTGGAGACCAAGAAGTGCATCCTGAATAGAGATGAGCTACAACCCTAGTGTTCTAGTTCGATTCAATTAGTCGAATCGGGGGGCGCTCAACGAATGGTCGTCGAATGTTAGTCGAACACCGTCGAACACCATAGAACACTAAATAATGAGCTGTGTGGGGTATTTTCACTTCCACAATGTATATAGATACATTGCGGAAGTGAAATTAAGTAAAAGAAAAGGTTAAATATAAAAAACTGTATGCTCACCTGTCCGGTGATCCACCGCTGCCTCCGGCAAGGTCCTGATGCTTATAGGACCTGAAGTGACGTCACAAATTGGGTCACATGACCGCAGTTACCACGGAAACTGTGGTGATGTGACCTGATTTGTGACGTCGCCACAGGCCCTATAAGCATCAGGACCTTGCCGGAGGCAGTGGTGGATCGCTGGACAGGTGAGCATACAGTTTTGTTTATTTTTAACCCCACACAGCTCATTATTTAGGCGGAAAATGCGGCAGATGCATTTTTTTTTGTCCAGATCTGCCGCATTTTCAAACCAAAATCGAACATAACCTAGAACTGCCGAATTTGAAGCAAATTGTTCGAATTCGGCGAATTACTTGAACATCACCAAAAACAGTTTGAATTTGAGATTGGCGAACAATTCGAGTCGAACACTGATCATCTCTAATCCTGAACACCCGGTGGTACTCTGGACAATTTACATGCTTCAACATCAGTAAAAAGGTAAAGAGCAACCAGCGGTGTGTGTGTCAGCTCCATCCCTGCACACCTGCCATCCTCAGAGACTGTCCCATTACTCAACCATCCGGCCGGGTCCCAGCTTATCCAACCATCCATCACCAGCACCCCTATCATCACTGGTGCATACCTGCCCCAGGGTTTAGCTCCACCTGCAGGGAGCTATGCCATCAAAGCCGCTATACCACCACCCTCCAGAGGACTGAAGCGGCGCTAGTGCTCAATCACCAGAGGCTGCGGGTGGCGTCACGACAGGCTTTATAAACTTTTATTTCACCCCTGTACATATATCCCCCTTTTTAAAGTTCGGTCTCTGGGGCCACGGGTCTGGGTAGGCCACCAATGACATCGCTACCACAGCAGAGGGCCCAGACACTTGAGTCCCCCACTGCCCGGGTGACACACATGCACAGCAGGGTTTCAGCAGACCCCCTGCTATCATAGTAACCCATCGGTGACCTGATATCATGTCACAGGCACGTCGATGAGTGATTAAAATAGTGCACCCCCATTCTTCTGCAGGTTAAATCACACAGTCAGAATTTTACTGTGAGATTTAACAGGTTAACAATTGCAGGCAAATCTGTGCTCCACCCATGATTATTAGGAGCAGGACATGGCTGTAATACACAACAATTACCTGCCAAAAAGGGACAGGCTCATCCTAAGAGCCCGCTCTATACCCCCGCTTATGACTGCTACTGTACGTCTATGACAGATGTTGTGTATGGGTTTATTGCATCTATCTCCCAGGGTTAGCAGGTTCTTAAGCCAGTATCACACATGTCAATGTCGTCAATGATCTGATCACTGGCGACATTGATGGCTGATCGCTGGTGAGCTGTCACACAGAGTCGACAGCGATCATTTTACCAGCGACATCGTGGAAATTATTTAAATATCGTTTCCACAATGTCTGCAGGCTGGTATCCAGGGTAAACTGCGGGTAACTAGGCAGCGCGCACTGCCTAGATACCCGATGTATACCTAAGTTACCAGCCTTCTCCGCTCACCGGCTGGTATCCAACGTACACAGCGTGTAACTAGGGACCCTAGTTACCCGCTGTGTACCTTGGATACCAGCCGGTGAGCGGAGAAGGCTGGTAACTAAAGTATACATCGGGCATCTAGGCAGTGCATGCTGCCTAGTTACCCGCAGTTTACCCTGGATACCAGCTCCCAGCGTTTCCTGAGAGGTGCTGGGAGCTGGCTGATCGCGCGTCTCCCGGTGTCACACGCAGCGATGCTGCGTGTACACCGGGCGACCATCTCCAGGTTTTCGGTCCAGTCCGCAAACCTGGCGACCATCAACCTGTGATTTATCGCTAGTTGATGCGCCCTGTTACACGCGTCAATATCGCTGCAACCAGTGGCGGAACTTCAGGCTCAGGGGCCCGGATGCGAAAGCTCCAATGGGGCCCCCAATTATTGCAAATCTTTCATAGTATTAGTCTTTTCCTATAGGCCAAAGGGACTTTTGGGGCCCCCCTAGGCTGCAGGGCCAGGGTGCGATCGCACCCCCTGCACCTGTGGTAGTTACGCCCCTGGCTGCAACGTCACATGCAGCAGCGATATTGCACGCGATATTGACGTGTGTGACGGCCCCTTTAGTGTATAATACAAGTAATTATACCGATTTTCTGAATGAAGACAGTTTACAGCCCTGTTTATGTAGCAATCTAAAATTCTTTTAACACCATGAATGCTTGATCAACCTTCCAGTACTCCTTATATTATTTTAGTAAAGTATCAGCTTAATTTATAGAAAATAAAGTAACCTCAATAGTAGCCAGTCATTCGTGTAGTCATATTTTCACATACTCTGCCTAAACCCATAAAGATCCTATGCTATTTTTTCATTTTTTATTTTTGACTATATCTAATGAAATCTGTTACCTCTCCCTCTAATCACGAATCTTAACCTTAAGAATCACTTTATAAACACATACTAAACATGCTGAACATAACTCATAAAAGTAACAGATCTTCTTTTACCTGGGTTATTTGCTATATCACCTCTGAAATCATGTTGTAGTCCTCTGTAGATCATGCAGTATTTTATCTCTTGAATAATGCCTAAATTCCTTTTTTTCCCCTGTCTTAGCAAAAAAAAAAAAAGGCCTGATCCATTTGAAGAAAATGGTTAGCAAAGAAACCAATTGATGTTGAGTTTCTTTTTGTATATGAACCTGGAAGAAAAAGGAAAAATGCTGCAGCCTCAGAATTAACCTTTCACTGTAATATAAACCTTCAAAGACTCTTATGGAAGACCTTAACCAGCAGCTTTGGTTGCTACAAGTTAAGAACTTCCAGTCTTTCCACTTATGAACATGACCTTTTTCTACTTTATAAGGGGAGACAAGCCTTCCCCTTCAATTTCCTTTGCAAGCATTAAACCTAAAAGCTGCTAAAACTGTACCCTCTGTTCATTGTAATGTGTATAAAAGGACCCCAAGGTGTCAAAATATAGTTTCTTTCAAACGTACCAAGATTCCCCTTCAACGTAATGGACTTTGGCAAAAACATCAATAATTACTCTTCTTTTAGGTAAACTATAAATTGTTAATTGTTCCCTTGCATGTATCATTTACTTAGCAGTTGCAGCTAATAAGAGGTGAACAACTGTTCATCGTAGACATTTCCACATTATATATTAGTTTATCCATATGTTAATGTGTTGTATTGGTAATTAGTCACATTTAGGATCAAAGTACATATTCCAGTAGAGCATATTTCTGCATTGCATAATTGCTTGAGAGTTATGGCCACTTTACACGTCCCAATATCATCGTCCAACTTCGATTAAAAGTTTGTGCGTTGGCCCCGATATCGTTTGTGCGTTGTATGGTGTAAATGACCAATTCGATGCAGGAACGAGGCCAAAACGATATCGGGGGAGAAAAGAGCAGGCTCTCCAACTGCCCGATATTGGATAGACTATGTGGCAGGATCGTGCTGTGTGACAGCCCAACACCGACTTGGAGCACAACTTCCCCTATTCTCTCCCATGTTAAATGGTCGTTCCCTGGTTCGCTCGTCCACGGGGGCGTAGACATCGCAGTTGTGTTGCCTGCTGATATCGCCCTGTGTCACATCTGTGATCTTGGATTTCATAAAAAAAAGTGCGCGCTCCCGTGCCGTTGTATCCAATATCGAAACAATGTTGGGACGTGTAAAGTGGCCATTAGCGCATAGTGAAATTGACTTATAAAACAGACGCTGATTGCATAGCAATGCAAGGATTGGCCGGCGGATCTCCTAACTCGAGCGTGAAAGCTGCATAGAAATACATGCTGCCACGCTTGGGTAAGGAGAGAAGCTGGACAGAAGGAGCCTTTGATGTGATCATGTCAATGTTATGCAATAATCTGACTGCACCTATTTTGTGCATATTGGCAGCAGATCTGCACCAAATAAGCGACAGCACAAGTTTTTCCAGCAAAGTTTATGGGATTTATGAAGTCCTGTCCGCATGGTGCATTATTTTTCTGCACTAGATAAGCCGTGTTTTTGATTGAAGGAAAACCTGTAGCATGTCAATTCTTGCAGCGGATTTTACCGCATTTTCACCCATAGATCCTCATGTTAGCTCTAAACATGCAACAGATATGCAGCAGTGTTCGCACCATGCATTGTTTATTTTGAGCCTAATTAGCATTAAAATCTGCAGGAAGTGATAGTGTTGAAGGAGGAGCAGGTTTTTACATTTTTTTTTCCCTTTTCTTTGGCCAAAATATACCAACTTTATTGAAATGGACACAAAGCACCATCAAATCCGCATCACATACGCACCAAAAACAAAAACACCATGTGGACAGGGATGGTTTCGGTGCATTTTTCTGCCAGTAGGTGCAGATTTTGAAAGTTCAAACTCAGCACCACAAACTCAGCGTGTGAACACACCCTAAAGGAAGCTGTCAAGTCATGCTGCACACCACAACTATCAGAGCCTCACTGCACAACTGCAATCAAGTTTATTTTTCTGTTGACAGACAAAAAATGGGCGCACCACAATATCAAGCCGATAACAAGGGGTGCTCACCGTGCCAGTCGGGGAATATACAATATGGAGAAAAGAAGAGGCACATAAGGAGGGAGCAACACCAAACAAATTGGATGTGTATTAAACAAATATAACAGCTAGCATTACAGGTGTGGGCCACTGCACCCAGGCTGCACAAGCCCACAGTGTATTTAATAACCGCTGCTTACTATTTCGATTGGTAATGTATTACCAGTATAGTTGCATTTTGGATTTTTCAGGTAATACAGGGTTACATCAATAAAGAGAACATATTAAGGGGGGAGGGCTAACTGGAGGGGACAGAGCCATATGTATCAGTTGCATTATGAAAGGGAGTGGGGCTATGAAGCAACAGGGCCAATAATGGGGCAGGCTATGAAGGGGGGTGGGGATATGAAGGGGGTGGAGCGATGTGTGGACATACAGTTGTGCTCAAAGGTTTACATACCCTAGTGGTTGGGTGAAGCCATTTAATGTCAAACTACTGTGTTTTCTCTTTTTAAATCATAAAAACATCCAAATGACCCTGATAAAAAATTCACATACCCCAGTTCTTAATATTGTGTATTGCCCCCCTTTAACATCAATGAGAGCTTGAAGTCTCTTGTGGTAGTTGTGGATGAAGGTCTTTATTTTCTCAGATGGTAAAGCTGCCCATTCTTCTTGGCAAAAAGCCTCCAGTTCCTGTAAATTCCTGGCCTTTCTTGCATGAACTGCATGCTTGAATTCTCGCCAGATTGGCTCAATGATATTGAGGTCAGAAGACTAAGATGACCACTTCAGAACCTTTACTTTGTTTTGCGGTAGCCAATGACAGGTCTACATGGCCTTGTGTTTTGGATCATTTTCATGTTGGAACCTCCAAGTACGTCCCATACGTTGCTTCTGATAAAAGACAAAAACAGGGGGGGGACAAGAGGCGCAATAGTGCCCTTATCACTAGACACTAGAACGTATAGTGGTGAAAAAGGCAATTCACTCACCTATTCCAGTTGTGTGACCCACAACTGGTTTGAAGGCTCATAGATTAATATCCTGATGGCTGCTGCAGGACTCCCACTGGCTCCACGCACGTGGAGATGTACCAAGAAATTTAGGGAAAGACGGTGTTTTCCGGTCCGCGCTGCCAGGTTCATTCACATCAAAGGAAACCAATAATCGATGTTTTGATCCAATCCTTCCTTTATTCTCCTCCTACGCGTTTCAGTGTCCACCCGGCACCTTCACCAGGTATCCCTGATGAAGGTGCCGGGTGGGCACAGAAACGCGTAGGAGGAGAATAAAGGAAGGATTGGATCAAAACATCGATTATTGGTTTTCTTTGATGTGAATGAACCTGGCAGCGCGGACCGGAAAACACCGTCTTTCCCTAAATTTCTTGATACGTTGCTTCTGGGCTGATAAGTACAAATTTGCCTCCACTTTTTGCTGATAACGTGCTGCATTCATCTTTCCTTCAACTTTGACCAAGTTTCAGGTCCCTTTGTAGCTCACTCATCCCCATATCATTAGCAATCCATCTTCATACTTTAAAGTAGGAATGGTGCTCCTTTCATCATAGGCCTTGTTGACACCTCTCTAAATGTAAGGCGGCCGTCACACGCTGAGATATCTCTAGCGATATTGTAAGCGATCACGTGCACGCGCGATCGCTTACAATATCGCTCACATCGCTGGTGAGATGTCACACAGACAGACTCACCAGCGATGTGGATCCGCGATCTCGCTGGTAACTATGGTACACATCGGGTAACTAGGCGCCGCGCGTCGCTTAGTTACCCGACGTGTACCATAGTTACCATCTCCCAGCATAGGCTCTGCCGCTGGGAGATCGTTCATCGTGGTGTTATACACCACGATGAAGCAGATCGCTAAATCGTTCATCGCTAGATCTGAGCTCCGGAGCTCAGATCAGCGATGTCACGATCAAGCGATTTCACATCGTAAATCGCTTGATTACATGCAACGATTTCTTGCCCGATATCGCTTAAGCGATCAAAAAGGAGATCGCTTAAACGATATCGGGCAAGAAATCGTTGCGTGTGACGGCCGCTTTAGGTTTATGGCTGTGGGCCAAAATGTTTGATTTTGATCTCATCACTTCAAATTACCTTGTTCCAGACATTTAGAGGCTTGTCTCTGTTCAGTTTGGCATATTGTAGGTGAGATACTTTGTGGCATTTGCGCAGTAATAGCTTTCTTCTGGTGACTTGACCATGCAGCCCATTTTTCTTCAAGTGCCTCCTTAGGCTGTGGTCACAGTACCATTTTTCACATGCATTTTTGGAGACCTGCGTTTTCAAAAACGCATGTAAAAAACGCATCCATAGGCCCCCATGTTAAAAAACGCATGCCCTAATAGCCAAAAAGCATGTGTGACTGTCCCATGCGTTTTTGGAGCATATCCAAAAACGCATGCTTTTTTTAATAAGGGGCCTTATGGAAAACGCATGCAAAAACGCATGTACAATTAGTGCCATTCAAAAACGCATGCGTTTCCCATAGGAGCCCATGTTAAAAAAACGCATGCGTTTCCGGAAACGCATGCGTTTTTTTTAACATGGGCTCCTATGGGAAACGCATGCGTTTTTGAATGGCACTAAAAGGTACTAATTGTACATGCGTTTTTGCATTCGTTTCCCATAGGAACCCATGTTATAAAAACGCATGCGTTTTCTACAAAAACGCATGCGTTTTTCAAAACGCTCAAAAAAATACTACAAGCACTATTTTTATGTGCAGATTCAAAAACGCAGCCAAAAACGCAGGGAGCCATCACACACCTTAACCCCTTCATGACCTTGCCATTTTTTGCAATTCTGACCAGTGTCCCTTTATGAGGTTATAACTCGGGAACGCTTCAACGGATCCTAGCGATTCTGAGATTGTTTTTTCATGACATATTGGGCTTCATGATAGTATTAAATTTAGGTCGATAATTTTTGCGTTTATTTGTGAAAAAATCAAAATATGGCAAAAATTTTGAAAATTTTGCAATTTTCAAATTTTGAATTTTTCTTCCGGTAAACCAGAGAGTTATGTGACACAAAATAGTTCTGAAATAATATTTCCCACATGTCTACTTTACATCAGCACAATTTTGGAAAAAAAAAACAAAATTTGATAGGAAGTTATAAGGGTTCAAAGTTCATGAGCAATTTTTCATTTCTCCACCAAAATTTACAAAACCATTTTTTTAGTGACCACATCCCATTTGAAGTCCCTTTGAGGGGTGTACATGACAGAAAACACCCAATAGTGACACCATTCCAAAAACTGCACCTCTCAAGCTACTCAAAACTACATTCAAGAAGATTATTAACCCTTCAGGTGCTTCACAGGAACTAAGCAAATTGGAAACAAAAAAATGGATATTTTAATTTTTCTAACACAAATGTTCTTTTATCCTCAATTTTTTCATTTTCACATGGGCAAAAAGATAAAATGGATCCTAAAATTTGTTGGGCAATTTCTCCTGAGTATATCGATACCACATATGTGATCATAAACCACGGTTTGGGCTCACACCAGGGCTCTGAAGGGAAAGAGAGCAATTTGACTTTTGGAGCTAATTTTCCATTCAAAAAGTGATATGGCGCTCCTTCACTTCTGAGCCCTGCCGCGCGTCAAAACAGTGGTTTATGACCACATATGAGGTATCGGTGTACTCAGGAGAAATTGCCCAACAAATTTTAAGATGAATTTTATCCTGTTACCCATGTGAAAATGAAAGAATTGAGGCTAAAAGAACATTTTTGCGAAAAAAAAGTACTTTTTCCATATTCACAGATCAATTTGTAAAGCATGTGGGGGTTCAATATGCTCACCATCCATCTAGATATGTTCCCTGGGGGGTCTAGTTTCCAAAATGGGGTCACTTGTGGGGGAGCTTTAAAGTTTAGGCACACAGGGGCTCTCCAAATGCGACATCGTGTCCGCTAACAATTTGAATGGAAAATCACCTCAAATTGTTAGCGGACACCATATCGCATTTGGAGAGCCCCTGTGTGCCTAAACATTGGGGTTCCACCACAAGTGACCCCATTTTGGAAACTAGACCCCCAGGGAACATATCTACATGCATAGTGAGCACTTTGAACCCCCAGGTGCTTCACAAATTGATCCGTACAAATTAAAAAAGAAAATTTGTGTGAAAAAAAAGTATTTTTACCTTATTATGGATCAGTTTGTGAAGCACCTGGGGATTCAAAGTGCTCACTATGCATCTAGATAGGTTCCTTGGGGGGGTCTAGTTTCCAAAATGGGGTCACTTGTGGGGGAGCTCCAATGTTTAGGCACACAGGGGCTCTCCATACACAACCTGGTGTTTGCCAACAATTGGAATTCTTAGTGGACACCAGGTCGCATATGAGAGCCCCTGTGTGCCTAAACATTTGAGCTCCCCCACAAGTGACCCCATTTTGGAAACTAGACCCCCCAGGGAACATATCTAGATGCACAGTGAGCACTTTGAACCCCCATGTGCTTCACAAATTGAGACGTAAAAATGAATAAAGAAACTTTTTGTGAAAAAACATACTAGTCTAGTAGTTACAATTCGCAGCATAGGGGACCCTATACATTTGGGTCTCTCCATGCTGAGGATTCCAGCCCCCTAGCTGCCAAGTTGTACCTGGCTGGCAACCAAAAATACGGCAAAGCTCCATGTCATTTTATTTGTAGAATTTAAAAAAAAAATGACATGGGCCTCTGCCATATTTTTGGTCCAGCCAGGTACAACTTGGCAGCTACGGACTGCCACCAGCCCCCAGCTGCCTCATTGTACCTGGCTGGAACCAAAAATACAGCGAAGCCCTTTTTTAATTTCTAGAACTAATTCTAGAAAAAAAATTTCTTGGGGCTCCGCCATATTTTTGGTCCAGCCAGGTACAACTAGGCAGCTTGGGGCTGGAATCCTCAGCATAGAGAGGCCCAAGCGTTTTGGGCCCCCCATGCTGCGAATTGCAGCCTGCAACCGCCCCAGAAAATGGCGCATTCATTGAAGTGCCATTTTCTGGCGCTGTACCCACGCTCTTCCAGTTGCCCTGGTGCCGGTGGCTAACTGGGTAATAAAGGGGTTAATGCCAGCTTTTTATTGGCAGCTGGCACTAAGCCCGAGATTCATAATATAGGGCCAATGTTAGACCCGCCATTAGGAATCTCTAGTACGGTAAATAGTCAATAAATACACACAGAGAAAAATCTTTTTATTTGAAAAGAAAAACACATACACAATTCGGACTCCATCTTTATTATGAAAAGATCCGACGTAGTCCACAACGAAGGTCCCACGACGCTCGATCACTCCAACGTCGTCCATAACGAAGGTCCCACGATCACTTCCTGCAGCTAGATCCTCAGGATCCAGCTGTAGAAAGTGATCTGACAGATCCAGCACAGTGATCACATAATGGTCACTGTGGATCACTGTGCTGTAGCTGTCAGATCATTTCCTGCAGCTAGATCCTCAGGATCCAGCCGTAGAAAGTGATCTGACAGATCCAGCACAGTGATCCACAATGATCACATAATGGTCACTGAATCACTGTGCTGGAGCTGTCAGATCACTTCCTGCAGCTCAGGATCCAGCTGTAGAAAGTGATCTGACAGATCCAGCACAGTGATCCACAGTGATCACATAATGGTCACTGTGGATCACTATGCTGGAGCTGTCAGATCACTTTCTACAGCTGTATCCTCAGGATCTAGCTGTAGAAAGTGATCTGGCAGCTCCAGCACAGAGCTGTCAGATCCGGAGGCGGTGAAGAGGAGGAGGAGGAGCGGGACGCAGTGGAGACAGAGCGGCCGCCGGAGGGGTGAGTGGGAGAGGCGATCGCCGCTCTGGTGATCGGGGGGGCAGGAAGAGGGAAGAGGGGGGGTGACAGGAGAAGTAGGGGGCACTTAGGAGGAAGCGGGGGCAGGCAGGAGGAAGCGGGCAGCAGGAAGAGGAAGCGGGCGGCAGGGACAGGAAGCAGGTGGCAGGAAAAGGAAGCGGGGGTAAGAAAGATGAAGAGGGGGCAGGAAAGAGAGGTGGGGGACAGGGGGGCAGTTAGAGGATGACAGGGGAGAAGATTGGAGGGTAGGGATAGCAGCGGCAGGCAGGGAAGCATTACAGGCGCGGTGATTTTCACTTTCACTTTTGAGTGCCAATCACCGCGCCTGTAGCCGGGGGGGTGGAGGTGGGGGCAAATCGACCCCTCCTGGGTTTTTGTACAACTCCCCATGTACCTGCAGGCCCAGTGACAGGTCAGTGACACCCTCACTCGACCTGCAGGAGCCTGATCATTCCATGGCCCAGGGGGTGGGCCAAGGATCTGGAAGGGGTTAAAAAACTCATGCTGACATGAAAAACGCATGTAAAAAAGCATGCGTTTTTAAAAGGCACTAAAAAAACTGTGACCACAGCCTTACTGTTAGGGATGGGCGAATCTACTCGCTAGGACTCGTTACTCGGCGAGTAGTAAGGGACTCGCAGGACTCGGTACTCTGCGAGTTTCCCAGTGATTACTCGCACGAGTCCAATGCAAATCAATATCAATCCTAGTTTTGTCAGAAACGCTGACAAAACTAGGATTGCCATTGTTTGCATTAGACTCGGCTACTGTGCCAGTGATAGCAGGGAAACTCGCAGATAACTGCTGTTACATTGCGAGCCGAGTCGAGCTGTCTTCTCTGTGCAGCTCCAGGGTCCTAGAACCTGCCTGCTCACAGACATGATGTAGCAGTGCTGAGATTGTTCTCAGTCTGCTCATTCCCTGTGAATAGACATCTATATTTATGCACAGGTGATGTAGCAGAGAGTACATCGCGTTTTGGACTGCGTCTGACGGAAGAGGATTTTTTTAATTAAAGATGGAGTCCCTAATGGCTTTTTTTTTTATTTCAAATAAAAAATTTTCTCTGTGTTGTGTTTTTTTAACCCTTTATTGGAGATTCTTAGTGGCTGGGTCAAACGTGGCCTGACATTAAGAATCTCGGGCTTAATACCAGCTTGTATAACAAAGCTGGTATTAACCCCTTTATTACCCAGCGTGCCACCGCCACCAGGGCCGCTGGAAGAGCGGGGTTCAGCGCCAGAGGATGGCGCTTCAATGAACGCGCCATCTTCTGGGGCGGCTGCGGGCTGCAATTTGCAGCGGGGGTGCCCAGAAAGCTTGGGCATCCCTGCGCTGTGGATTCCAGCCCCCAGCTGCTTAGCTGTACCTGGCTAGACATAGAAATTGCGCGGAGCCCCACGCATTTTTTTTATTATTTAATGAATTTCAGAGTCAGAGTCTCAGAGTCAGAGTCTCAGAGTCAGAGTCTCAGAGTCGGAGTCGCCTCAGAGTCAGAGTCGCCTCAGAGTCGGAGTCGCCTCAGAGTCGGAGTCGCCTCGGAGTCGGAGTCGCCTCGGAGTCGGAGTCGTCTCGGAGTCGGAGTCTCCTCAGAGTTGGAGTCTCAGAGTCGGAGTCGCCTCAGAGTCGGAGTCGCCTCGGAGTCGGAGTCGTCTCGGAGTCGGAGTCGTCTCGGAGTCGGAGTCGTCTCGGAGTCGAGTCGGAGTCGGAGTCGTCTCGGAGTCGGAGTTGTCTCGGAGTTGGAGTCGTCTCGGAGTCGGAGTCGTCTCGGAGTCGTCTCGGAGTCGGAGTTGTCTCGGAGTCGGAGTCGTCTCGGAGTCGGAGTCGTCTCGGAGTCGGAGTCGTCTAGGAGTCGGAGTCGGAGTCGAGTCGGAGTCGGAGTCGGAGTCGTCTCGGAGTCGGAGTCGGAGTCGTCTCAGAGTCGGAGTCGTCTCGGAGTCGAGTCGGAGTCGGAGTCGTCTCGGAGTCGGAGTCGTCTCGGAGTCGGAGTCAAAAAAATGCGTGGGGCTCCGCGCAATTTCTATGTCTAGCCAGGTACAGCTAAGCAGCTGGGGGCTGGAATCCGCAGCGCAGGGATGCCCAAGCTTTCTGGGCACCCCCCCGCTGCAAATTGCAGCCCGCAGCCGCCCCAGAAGATGGCGCGTTCATTGAAGCGCCATCCTCTGGCGCTGAACCCTGCTCTTCCAGCGGCCCTGGTGGCGGTGGCACGCTGGGTAATAGAGGTTAGGGCCAGCTTTGTATTATCAGCTGGCCCTAAGCCCGAAATTTATGGCGGTCACGCCAATATTAGACATGACCGCCATGAATTTCTATTAAATTGTTTTAAAAAAAACACAACACAGAGAAATTTTTTTACTAGAAATAAAAAAAAAAGCCATTAGAGACTCCATCTTTAATTAAGAAAATCCTCTTCCGTCCGACGCAGTCCAAAACGCGATGTCCTCTCTGCTACATCCCCTGTGTATAGATATAGATGTCTATGCCCAGGGAATGAGCAGACTGAGAACAATCTCAGCTCTGCTACATCATCTCTGTGCACAGACATTCATGTCTGTACACAGGGAATGAGCAGACTGAGAACAATCTCAGCTCTGCTACATCATCTCTGTGCACAGACATTCATGTCTGTACACAGGGAATGAGCAGACTGAGAACAATCTCAGCTCTGCTACATCATCTCTGTGCACAGACATTCATGTCTGTACACAGGGAATGAGCAGACTGAGAACAATCTCAGCACTGCTACATCAGGCAGCAGGCAGGCTCTAGGACCCTGGAGCCAGCACACAAAGAAGACAGGACTCTTATCTGTGCGAGTTTCCCAGCCAGCTATTACAGTTGCAAAGTAAACTAGTCCAATGCAAATAAATGACAAAACTAGCATTGCTTCAGGCTGAAGCTTCCGAGACACATCTGCGATTTGTAAATCTCACACTACTCGCTATTACTCGCTTCCCCATTCATTAACATTGGACTCGCTAGACTCGCAACGAGTAGCGAGTCCTGGGCTCGGACTCGCTAGAGTCAAGCGATTCCGAGTAATTTAGGATTCGCCCATCACTACTTACTGTGCATCTTGAAACAGCGACACCACTGTGCATCTTGAAACAGCCACACCACTAGTGTTTTCAGTGAGTCCGGTATTTCAGCTCATGTTATTTGTGGGTTTTAGGCTGTGGTCACAGTTGACATGCGTTTTTTTAGTGCCTTTTAAAAACGCATGCTTTTTTACATGCGTTTTTCATGTCATCATGAGTTTTTTAACCCCTTCACCCCCGAGCCCATTTTTGCTTATTTTAGCCTTAATGCCCGAGCCATTTTTTGCAATTCTGACCAGTGTCCCTTTTTGAGGTTATAACTCTGGAACGCTTCAACCGATCCTAGCGATTCTGAGATTGTTTTTTCGTGACATATTGGGCTTCATGTTAGTATTAAATTTAGGTCAATAATTTTTGCGTTTATTTGTGAAAAAATCAAAAATATGGCAAAAATTTTGAAAATTTCGAAATTTTCAAATTTTGAATTTTTTTTCTGCTAAACCAGAGAGTTATGTGACACAAAATTGTTGATAAATAATATTTCCCACATGTCTACTTTATATCAGCACAATTTTGGAAAAAAAATTTTTTTGGGGTAGGAAGTTATAAGGGTTCAAAGTTCATCAGCAATTTTTCATTTTTCCACCAAAATTTACAAAACCATTTTTTTTAGTGACCACATCACATTTGAAGTCCGTTTGAGGGGTGTACATGACAGAAAACACCCACAAGTTATACCATTCTAAAAACTGCACCCCTCAAGCTACTCAAAACTACATTCAAGAAGATTATTAACCCTTCAGGTGCTTCACAGGAACTAAAGCAAAGTGGAAACAAAAAATGGATATTTAAATTTTTCCAACAAAAATGTTCTTTTAGCCTCAAATCTTTCATTTTCACATGGGCAACAGCATAAAATGGATCCTAAAGTTTGTTGGGCAATTTCTCCTGAGTATATCGATACCTCATATGTGGTCATAAACAACTGTTTGGGCGCACGGCAGGGCTCAGAAGGGAAGGAGCGCAATTTGACTTTTGGAGCTAATTTTCCATTCAAAAAGTGAAATTGCGCTCCTTCCCTTCTGAGCCCTGCCGTGCGCCCAAAGAGTGGTTTATGACCACATATGAGGTATCGATGTACTCAGGAGAAATTGCCCAACAAATTTTAAGATGAACTTTATGCTGTTGGCCATTTGAAAATTTAAAAAGTTAGGCTAAAACAAAATTTTTGTGAAAAAAAAAAGTACTTTTTAATTTTTACAGATCAATTTGTGAAGCACCTGGGGATTCAATATGCCCACTACCCATCTAGATAAGTTCCCTGGGGTGTCTAGTTTCCAAAATGGGGTCACTTGTGGGGAACTCCAATGTGTAGGCACACAGGGGCTCTCCAAATGCAACATGGTGTCCGCTAACAATTTGAATGGAAAATCAGGTCAACTTGTTAGCGGACACATGTCACGTTTGGAGAGCCCCTGTGTGCCTACACATTGGAGCTCCCCCACAAGTGACCCCATTTTGGAAACTAGACACCCCAGGGAACTTATCCTGATGGGTTGTGAGCAATATTGAACCCCCAGGTGCTTCACAAATTAATCCGTAAAAACGAAAAAGTACTTTTTTTCCACTTTTTTTTTTTTTTTTCCATTTATTTGTGAAGCACCTGGGGTTCAATATGCCCACTACCCATCTAGATAAGTTCCCTGGGGTGTCTAGTTTCCAAAATGGGGTCACTTGTGGGGGAACTCCAATGTGTAGGCACACAGGGGCTCTCCAAACGCAACATGGTATCCGCTAACAATTTGAATGGAAAATCAGGTCAACTTGTTAGCGGACACATGTCACGTTTGGAGAGCCCCTGTGTGCCTACACATTGGAGCTCCCCCACAAGTGACCCCATTTTGGAAACTAGACACCCCAGGGAACTTATCCTGATGGGTTGTGAGCATATTGAACCCCCAGGTGCTTCACAAATTAATCCGTAAAAACGAAAAAGTACTTTTTTTCCACTTTTTTTTTTTTTTTCCCATTTATTTGTGAAGCACCTGGGGGTTCAATATGCCCACTACCCCTCTAGATAAGTTCCCTGGGTGTCTAGTTTCCAAAATGGGGTCACTTGTGGGGGAACTCCAATGTGTAGGCACACAGGGGCTCTCCAAACGCAACATGGTGTCCGCTAACAATTTGAATGGAAAATCAGGTCAACTTGTTAGCGGACACATGTCACGTTTGGAGAGCCCCTGTGTGCCTACACATTGGAGCTCCCCCACAAGTGACCCCATTTTGGAAACTAGACACCCCAGGGAACTTATCCTGATGGGTTGTGAGCATATTGAACCCCCAGGTGCTTCACAAATTAATCCGTAAAAACGAAAAAGTACTTTTTTTCCACTTTTTTTTTTTTTTTTCCCATTTATTTGTGAAGCACCTGGGGGTTCAATATGCCCACTACCCCTCTAGATAAGTTCCCTGGGGTGTCTAGTTTTCAAAATGGGGTCACTTGTGGGGGAACTCCAATGTGTAGGCACACAGGGGCTCTCCAAACGCAACATGGTGTCCGCTAACAATTTGAATGGAAAATCAGGTCAACTTGTTAGCGGACACATGTCACGTTTGGAGAGCCCCTGTGTGCCTACACATTGGAGCTCCCCCACAAGTGACCCCATTTTGGAAACTAGACACCCCAGGGAACTTATCCTGATGGGTTGTGAGCATATTGAACCCCCAGGTGCTTCACAAATTAATCCGTAAAAACGAAAAAGTACTTTTTTTCCACTTTTTTTTTTTTTTTCCCATTTATTTGTGAAGCACCTGGGGGTTCAATATGCCCACTACCCCTCTAGATAAGTTCCCTGGGGTGTCTAGTTTCCAAAATGGAGTCACTTGTGGGGAGCTCCAATGTTAAGGCACACAGGGGCTCTCCAAACGCGACATGGTGTCCGCTAACAATTCCAATTGTTAGCAAACACCAGGTTGCGTATGGAGAGCCCCTGTTTGCCTACACATTGGAGTTCCCCCACAAGTGACCCCATACACATATAATCATATATAATCACACATATAATATAATTACACATATAATTACACAACTGTACCCAGCCTTTCAGAAGGACAGGTCACCGTGAGGCGAGGCCTGGCCTTTCTGCAGGAAGGGATTTGTTCTAGCACCGGAATAAGACCCCCAAAGCCATGGTAAAGACTAAGGGGGCACTTATCGTAGTGCATGTCAGGTTGGTGTGTTGTAGTGTACATCAGGGTGTGTGTCAGGTTGGTGTGTTGTAGTGTACATCAGGGTGTGTATGTCAGGTTGGTGTGTTGTAGTGTACATCAGGGTGTGTGTGTGTTTGTGTATGATGTTGTGGGTGCATGTCAGTCTGGGGTCGTGTGATAGATTTCGAAACATCCAAAGATACACAAACCTGGTTTGTCAGGGCACGTTTTACATTGGGTTTGGACGGTCGTTCTGTTCCCCCTTTGATGGCAGACCCGGCACCTTTTTCTTGGCCCCTTCTCTGCAAAATGTTGCCCTGGTACCACGCGGGAATATCGAGTTCCAGGAGTGCTGGGGCCCCCTTCATCTTCTACTCTTCGTCTTCCTCTTTCTTCTCTTGGTCTTCGTTCTCGTCCTCCTTCTTCTCTTGGTCTTCGTTCTCCTCCATTCAACAGGGCCTTGATCACCTTCACCTGGAACTCAAGAAAGGTGTTAGTGGTGTGACCTGCACATCGTGACAGCAAGTATGCATTATACATTGCCATTTGGACAATGTACACGGCCAGTTTTTTGTACCACTTCCTCGTTTTCCACGTGGCCCTGTAGGGCTTGAGGACTTGATCAGAACGATCAACTCCTCCCATGTTCTTATTGTACCCCAGGACACATTCCGGTTTGTGGACCTGTCCTGGGGTACCTCTGGTGGTGGTGGCCCTGGTGCCGGGACCATGGATCGTGGTCAAGATAAAGACATCCCTTCGGTCTTTGAACTTGACCAGTACCATGTTGCCGCTACATTGAGCTCGGCTCTCACCTCTTGGGAGAGGCTGCTCAATTAGCGGCATAGGGAGATCCCTCTTGTTTTTGCGCACAGTACCGCAAGCGGCGGTAGTTCTGGCAGAGAGGGATCTGAAGAGCGGGACACTTGTATAAAAGTTATCAACGTATAGATGATAACCTTTATCAAGTAGTGGGTGGATCAAATCCCACACTATTTTCCCGCATACCCCCAGAGCAGGGGACACTCTGGGGGCTCGATCCTCGAATCCTTCCCCTCATACACTCTAAAGTTGTGAGTGTACCCTGAGGTACTCTCACAAAGCTTGTAGAGCTTTATCCCATACCTGGCCCTCTTGCTGGGAATGTATTGGCGGAAACTAAGCCTACCTTTGTAAAGGACGAGGGATTCGTCCACACAAATTTCCCGTTTGGGAACGTACACTTCAGCAAACTTGCTGCTGAAGTGGTCGATGACCGGTCGAATTTTGAACAATCTGTCAAAATTCGGGTCATTACGGGGAAGGCTGTCAGTGTTGTCCCTAAAGTGGAGAAATTTATGGATGGCGTCGAATCTGTTTCGGGCCATCACTTCGCCGTACACTGGAGTTAGAAAAAACTTATCTGTACTCCAGCATTGGCGCATTTCTGGTCTGTTCACAATCCCCATATGAAGTATCAAACCCCAGTATTTCATAATTTCTCCAGAGTCCACAGGAGTCCAAGAAGAAAAGATGGAATCTGGGTTTTGGACCAGAAACTGTTGGGCGTACAGGTTCGTCTGCTCCACCATGAGCCTCACAAAGTCCTCAGAGAAAAAGACTTTGAAAAAGTCAATTTCCCTGAAGTTTGTGGCCTCAAACAGGATTCCTGATTGGGGAATAAAATCAGGAATCTGTGGAGTGTACCGATCAGGGACGGGGATCCACACAGGGGCCCTGGTGCTAGGTTGGGCATGCCTAGCACCAGGTGGAGGGTTACTCACTGACGGCTGTGGGTCTTCCTCCGACTCCTCTTCTCCAGGCTCAGACTCCTCTTCCTCGGACTCCTCTTCCTCTTCCTCTGGCTCCGGACGATCTCTTGTCCTCCGCCGTCTTCGTGGTGGTGGCGAGTCGGTGTCACTGCTGCAGATTTCACTGTCGGAAGAAGAATGTGAGGAATAGTGGAACGTGGGGTCCACTTCCTCACTGTCAGCATCGGAGGCAAGTATAGCATATGCCTCCTCAGCCGAGTACACCCTTTGTGACGTTGATGAGCGGGACGGGCGGGACGGGCGTGACATGTTGTATGTGCTGTGTGCGTGTGTAAAAAAAAAAAAAAAGTAAACTTTTTATTAGTGTGCGTGTATGTGAACGTTAACTGGTGTAACTTTCGGGACGACGGTCAGTCAGGGGCGGCGGACGACGACAGTCAGTCAGGGGCGGCGGACGACGACAGTCAGTCAGGGGCGGCGGACGACGACAGTCAGTCAGGGCGGCGGACGACGACGGTCAGTCAGGGGCGGCGGACGACGACGGTCTGTCAGGGGCGGCGGACGACGACAGTCAGGGGCGGCGGGACGACGACGGTCAGTCAGGGGCGGCGGACGACGGACGACGATCAGTCAGGGGCGCGGCGGCAGTCAGGGCGGGGACGGACGTCAGTCAGGGGCGGCGGACGACGACGGTCAGTCAGGGGCGGCGGACGACGACAGTCAGTCAGGGGCGGCGGACGACGACAGTCAGTCAGGGGCGGCGGACGACGACAGTCAGTCAGGGGGCGACGACGACAGTCAGTCAGGGGCGGCGGACGACGCATCAGTCGGGGCACGTCAGGGGCGGCGGACGACGACGGTCAGGGGTCACTCGGGCCAGGCAGCGGTCGGTCAGGGGGTCACTCGGGCCAGGCAGCGGTCGGTCAGGGGGTCACTCGGGCCAGGCAGCGGTTGGTCAGGGGGTCACTCGGGCCAGGCAGCGGTCGGTCAGGGGGTCACTCGGGCCAGGCAGCGGTCGGGTCAGGGGGTCACTCGGGCCAGGCAGCGGTCGGTCAGGGGGTCACTCGGGCCAGGCAGCGGTCGGTCAGGGGGTCACTCGGGCCAGGCAGCGGTCGGTCAGGGGGTCACTCGGGCCAGGCAGCGGTCGGTCAGGGGGTCACTCGGGCCAGGCACGGTCGGTCAGGGGGTCACTCGGGCCAGGCAGCGGTCGGTCAGGGGTCACTCGGGCCAGGCAGCGGTCGGTCAGGGGGTCAACACCGAGCAGACCGGACCGGTGAGAACGAGCTCTGGGGAGGGGGGAGAGAGCAAACTCAGGGGAGGGGGGGAGAGAGCAAACTCAGGGGAGGGGGGGAGAGCAAACTCAGGGAAGGGGGGGGGGGGAGAAGAAAAAAGGGGAGGGGGGGGGAGAAGGACAATGGGGAAGGGGGAGGGGGAGAGGACACCAGGGGAGGAGGAGAGGGAGCGGATCACAGCAGCGGGGTACTTACAATCAACAGCAGCAGCGGCGGTGGCAGCAGCGGCGGCGGCGGCGGCGATTGGCGGTGGCAGCGGCGGCGGCGGCGATCGGCGGCGATCGGCGGCGATCGGCGGCGGGGGGGCTCACACCACGTGGGCACGGTCGGTGGCAGCGGAGGGCTGCAGGGGTGCACGCTCATCAGCGTCCACCGACAGAGTGGAGCTGATGAGCTCGGTGGCCATATTGTGAACATCCCCCTGCACATCTGATTGGAGGGCTTGCATCACATGGATGCTAGCCCCCAATCAGATCGGGGGGGGGGGCACACACACCTCACAGTGCCCCAGCCAATGCCTGATGCTTTGAGCATCAGGCTATGGCCATAATGAAAACATTACACCAATTTCTATTGGTGTAATGTTTCAATCATCACTATTGACTAGTTGTCACTTAACTAGCCAATCGGAGGGCTCCTAGCCACGGGGGGGGGAAATCCCCTCCCGTGGGGTCATCTAGAGGTTGTCCCCTATCTGCGGCTCTATTAACCCTTTCGTGAACCCGGTTAATAGAGCCGCAGCAAGGGGGAAACCGCGATGACGCAGCGTATGCGCCATCGGGCGGGAACGGTGATGTTTCCATGGCGCATACGCTGCGCGCCCGGGCGGGAAGGGGTTAAGGTGTCTGATGGCTCCCTGCGTTTTTGGCTGCGTTTTGAAATCTGCACCCAAAAATAGTGCATGTACTATTTTTTGGTGCATTTTGAAAAACGCATGTACAATTAGTGCCATTCAAAAACGCATGCGTTTTCCATAGGAGCCCATGTTAAAAAAACGCATGCGTTTTAGAAAACGCATGCGTTTTTTTAACATGGGCTCCTATGGGAAACGCATGCGTTTTTGAATGGCACTAAAAGGTACTAATTGTACATGCGTTTTTGCATGCGTTTTCCATAGAGGCCCATGTTATAAAAACGCATGCGTTTTCTACAAAAACGCATGCGTTTTTATAACATGGGCCTCTATGGAAAACGCATGCAAAAACGCATGTACAATTAGTACCTTTTAGTGCCATTCAAAAACGCATGCGTTTCCCATAGGAGCCCATTCTAAAACGCATGCGTTTTTTTTAACATGGGCTCCTATGGAAAACGCATGCGTTTTTGAATGGCACTAATTGTACATGCGTTTTTGCATGCGTTTCCCATAAGGCCCCATATTAAAAAACGCATGCGTTTTTGGAAAAGCACCAAAAATACATGGGACTGTCACACATGCTTTTTGGCTATTAGGGTATGCGTTTTTTAACATGGGGGCCTATGGGTGCGTTTTTTACATGCGTTTTTGAAAACGCAGGTCTCCAAAAATGCATGTGAAAAATGCTACTGTGACCCCAGCCTTACTATGCAACCGAACAATTTCAATGTCAGTTGTAGCCGAAATTTTTGTTGGCCTACCTGATCGGGGTTTGGTTTTTACAGAGCCCCTGATTTTCCATTTTATAATCACAGTTTGAACACAGCTGACTGGCATTATCAATTCCTTGGTTATCTTTTTGTATCCCTTTGCTGTTTTATACAGTTCAACTATCTTTTCCCATAGATCCCTTAGCAATTCTTTTGCTTTCCCCATGACTCACAATCCAGAAACGTCAGTGGCTGGATGAAAGATGGAAGATTCTCTCTGGATCCCAGAAACTCACTCAGCTTTTATGCACACACACTGATTACAAGCAAACAAGTCAGAGGTGAGGATGTTATCTTTTATTAGCCATTCTAACCCATTTGTGTCAACTTTTGTGCATGTTATCAGGCCATAATCACCAGGGTTTGTGAACTTTTGATCAGGGTCATTGGATGTTTTTTTGTTGTCATTATGATTTAAAAAGAGAAAACACAGTAGTTTAACAATAAATGGCTTCACCCAACCACTAACCATGAGGGGAAAAAATGTTTATGTGTTATCATTCATATTCTCTGAAAAAAAGCCAAGAAAGCAAAAAATCTGCAAGGGTATAAAAATAATAATTATTTTCATCACAAAATGCAGGTAATACTGGGCACAGACACTTTTAAGGATCGGCACTGTCACTCCCGTGACTTTTAATTGCAGTTACCCGGTTTTGCTGGCGTTACAACAGCATAAGTCCATTTAATATATGATATGTAGAAAAAATAGCCGCACTCACCGGGAGCATGATTTTCAAGCTTTTTATTTCATATTCAAATATCATCCATGGACATCATAGTAGGGGAGGGGGGTGCAGGGACGGCGGACAACGGTCTGCCGTTTCGCTGTCAATTACTGCTTCCACGGGTCCTCAAAGACGTTGATGGATATTTGAATATGAAATAAAAAGCTTGAAGATCATGCTCCCGGTGAGTGCGGCTATTTTTTCTACATATATTAAATAATAATAATTTTATTTATATAGTGCCAACATGTTACGCAGCACTTTACAATCTTTAAGCACAGCTGTACATACACACACACATACATACACTCAGCTTTATATATTACATTGGATTACATTTGGACCAATGTTTTTCAATGAGGTAGTGCACGTCTCATTTTTTCTTTGGACATGAACACTACATTGTTGAATAACACTGATCTGAGCTCGCTCTTATGTTTTGTCCTACTGAACTCAGATTGAAAATATTGTTGATTGCACAAGCCTTAATTCGAATAGCAAATTGTCATTTATGTCACGAGTTCATTAAAAAAATTGGATGACATCCAAGTCAAACCCATTTTTCATGGAGTGAAAGAAAGAAGAAGAATTTTTTAAAATCTTCTCCACATTGGAAAATAATGGATCACACTCTGATCAAACTCGTATTAGAATCTTATTAGCATATTTGGACTGTATTTCTAGGACAGAGAAAGTACGGTCTTGTGACCCCGGACATAGAAAGGCATATCATAGTCAAAAGAGTGTTCCTAGAAACGCTAGTTCCTGATAATCGGTCAGGGTAAGTCTACGTTCACACTGTGCGTATTTCCTGTGCTCTTGGGGGAGTGCGTTTTCTGCTGCGCTTTGCGGCCGCGCTATTTAGTGCAACACGGTGCATTCACACACCGCGTTTTTTACAGATGCATTTCTCCCTCAAAAGTGCAGGAGGGAAGTGATGTCACACGGGAGAGGAAGAATCTTGTGTTCCTCCCCCGTGTGACATGTGTGACAGGCCTTTTGGCTTTCGCAATGTATTAATATACGCTGCGAAAGTGAAATAAAAGTAATCAATAGGTGTTAAAAATAAAAAAATAGAATTCTTACCTCTCCGCCAGCTGTTTCCGGTTACCAGGACCAGAGAAATCCACATCTGATGTGCTGTCAGGACCTTCCAGATCCATGATTGACCGGTAGCGATCTTGTGGTACGTGACGTGCATATCACATGATTGCTACCAACCAATCATATCTTTAAGGTCTTCAGGTCAGGTGTGGATGCCTTGGCTCCTGGAACAGCCGGCGGAGAGGTAAGTATGTAAGTATTCAATTTTTTTTTATTTTTAATACCTTTTGATTACTTTGATTTAGCTTTTGCAGTGTATATTAATACACTTGAAAAGCCAAAAGGCGTGTCACACATGTCACACGGGGGAGGAACACAGGATTCTTCCACCCCCAAATGACATCACATCCTGCAGCGCCCGCAATTATAGGCACTAGAATTGCGCATTGTCTGAACGGCGATGCGTAATTCCAGCGGTTATAATGAGGTCTATGGGAGAAAGCGTGCACAAAAAAGCGCCAACAATTGACATGTTGATTCTTTTTACGCTTGCGCTTTCTCCCATAAAAGTACGGCATAAATTTACACGGCGTCTGAACGGCAAAAGTGAATTTCCATTCACATTGCTGGTAGACGCAGATGCGCTTTTGCAGGAAAAGAGCGTGCAAAAAATGCAAAAAAGTGCAAAAAATGTGCACTGTGTGAACATAGCCTAAATGCTCCCAAATGTGTTTTTGATTGTCAGGATTCCCATTTCTTTGTTCTCTCCAGAGATAAGTCATTGTCACAAGTGTGTGGCAGCAACTTGTCTTCACCTTCCCCACTGAATAAACATTCATGCTCAGCTGGGAAGCCTAGAAGTGTATGCCTAGTTTAAACATGTTTGTTTTCCAATTACTGTTATCACTATGATTGCAGAGTGGGATTGTACAGTTTAAAAAAAACAAATGAAACTTCATTAAGGCAGAAATGAACTGGATTTATTCTGGTCATCCATACAAGATAATTGTTATGCAAAAATCCCATAAAGCCCCCGTCACACTAAGCGAGATCACTAGCGAGATCGCTGCTAAGGCTGGTTTCACATTGCATATTTTTTCCTGTCTGTGGAATCCTACTTTTTGTAGAATCCTACAGACAGGAACGGACACCACAGGAGGTGACCTATTTCTCACAGAATGAGCTGTGCGGTGTAATTTTACTTCTGCAATGTAAATATACTTAGTGAACGTGAAATTTAAGTGAAAACAAGTGTTATGAAAAAAAAATCAATTCTTACCTGTCCAGCGATCCCCCGACGTGCGGCATCTAGCTCCGGATGCTGAAAGGACCTGGCTGGGCGGGGCTACCCACTCAGCGTCATCGGTCACATGATCGGTTACCGTAGTAACCGGTCATGTGACTTTGATGTCATGCCAGGTCATGTATATCCGGAGATGCCACACATCGGGGGATCGCTGGAAGGTTGAGAATCTATTTTTTTTTAAAACTTGCCTTCACTTAAATTTCACTTCCGCAATGTATATATGCTCAGTACACTAAAATCGGGTCCGAGTAACCATTCGATGTTTTCTCGGACCCGTGCTCAATAGGCTCCCATGTTATGGGCCACGGATCATGTCGGATCTGATTCGGTCTAATTTGATCCACTATGCCCTAAATCGGAGCAGTCTCCGATTTTGAGTACAGTAAAAAATCGGACCGAATCGGATCCGACAAAATCAGATGGCAATTACTGTAGGCCAAATCCGATCCGATCCCCATAGGGATACATGGGGGCCAAATTGGATCCGTGGCTCTCCATTTTACAACGGACAGCCACGGATGGTAAAAATATGTAGTGTTAAACCAGCCTAAGTCACAAGTTTGGTGATGCAACAGCGACCTCGCCAGCCATCTCGCTATGTTTGACACTTAGCAGTGACCAGGCCCCTGTTATGAGATCGCTGGTCATGTCAGAGTCGCCAGGACCATTTTTTGATCGTTGGGGTCCCGCTGGGCAGCATGCATCGCTGTGTTTGACAGGTCTGAGAAACAGGGTCCCAATGACCTCCATATTATTCTGGATCGTTGTTGCGTCGCTGTTGAGAACTGACTGTTTGACATCTCACCAGCTATCCCAACAGTGACGCACCAGTGATCCCTACCTGGTCGTATCGCTGTCGGGAATGCTGGTGCGTCGCCAAGTGAAACTGTACCTGAAGCCACGTGCACACGTTGAGTGTTTGATGAGTTTTTAACCTCAGTATTTGAAAGCTAAAACCAGGTGTGGGTAAAAAAATGCAGAAGTGACGTGGTGACGTGTTTGTATTATACTTTCCCTATGCTTGTTCCACTCCTGGTTTTGGCTTAATAATACTAAGGTAAAAACTCACCAAATACTCTTATGGCTTTAAGAGAAGGAGGTGAAAACATCACAGACTGGATGTACAGTTTTCATAACTATAGTCTTGGCCAGTGCAAGCCAGCAACATTATTTCTTTCAAACACTACAATCTGTCCCACTCCTTTAGACTCAGTATTTTATATAGGAACATCATAGGTCTCATCTCTCGCACTGAGCTCGCATCATCCCTCAGCTGATTATAGATTTATTTTACACACTATGATGACAGGTTGGTTGCCATAATATGTTGGCGCTATATAAATAAAAAATATTATCTATCTATCTATCTATCTATCTATCTATCTATCTATCTATCTATCTATCTATCTATCTATCTTATCTATCTATCTAAACTAATAATCTGTTTTTTTCTGTTTTGTATCTATCTATCTATCTATCTATCTATCTATCTATCTATCTATCTATCTATCTATCTATCTAATAATCTGTTTTTTTCTGTTTTGTATCTATCTAATCTATCTATCTATCTATCTATCTATCTATTCAAACTTAATAGCAGGAAAGCCCATGTTAAAAAAGCATGTCATACTTATGACATGCGCATGATGTACGGATGCTAGGTGCAGGGAAACTGCAAAAATGGCATGTTTGTAGGCATATAATCCACATGACATCCGCATGTCACCCACATGACGCTCTGCTGTTTTCCTAACCAAAATCCATGGTAAAAAAAGATACATAATGTGAGCTCACCCTTGATGATCTTTGGACTGCCAGGGATCTTCACAAGAAAGGCATCTCAAGGATAAACGCATTTGGTCACTCTAGTTCCTGCAACACATATGCTGCTACCAAAGGGGTCTGATGTACCTTCATGCCTCCATTCATGAAACATATTCAGCTGAGATTCTCATGTCTGTCAATGGTAATATATGTTGAAATGACTGTTGTCATCAGTGTGTGGGTTCACATATTACAAAGGTACAACACTTTATCACAATGTATACGTGGACATGGAGCAGTCTTGTGCTATTTTAAACAGAAGCTGACAGATATATGCAGCTGAGCTCCAGTTGAAAATGCCAAGTACCCGCATAGTAGGATTCAGGGGTGCTGATGGGTAACCAGTACACTGAGGAATCTAACAATGGCCTCTGAGTAATTGCCAAGTATAGAAGTCTATTAGCTCAAAGGATCACATGTTCACTGGAGTGATTAATAAATATTGTAAAAAAAGAAAATAATTTAATTTTTCAATTTTTTTTTAAATGTGACTATAATGTTAAAAACACTTTAAACAATATAATATAGTTCATTTTGGGCAAAAAAATGACCTAAAAACGTAGAATGTTGCAAAAAAATGATTTTTCACTAGTTTATTGTACAAGGGTAAAAATAGTATAGAAATTTGGTATCTCCATGATCATACTGAATCAAGAAATTATTATATATACCGTATTTTTCGCTTTATAAGACGCACCGGATTATAAGACGCACCCCCATATTTGATGAAGGAAAAGAGGAAAAAATAATTTTTAATGTTAAATGGGGTTCACCTCATAATGCCAGTGTCCGTCTTTATATATATAACCTGGTATATAGATCCCCCACATAGCCTTCATTTTGGCACACTGTCCCCATGTAAGGCTGGCACACTGTCCCCCACGTAAGGCTGGCACACTGTCCCCCACGTAAGGCTGGCACACTGTCCCCCACGTAAGGCTGGCACACTGTCCCCCACGTAGGGCTGGCACACTGTCCCCCATGTAGGGCTGGCACACTATCCCCCCCATGTAGGGCTGGCACACTATCCCCCCCATGTAGGGCTGGCACACTGTCCCCCATGCAGGGCTGGCACACTGTCCCCCATGCAGGGCTGGCACACTGTCCCCCATGCAGGGCTAGCACACTGTCCCCCATGCAGGGCTGGCACACTGTCCCCCATGCAGGGCTGGCACACGTTTAAAATAATAAACCATATCATACTCACCCCTCTCCTCGCTCCCTCGCCGTCCGCGCTATCCCCGCTCTCTGTGCTGTGGCGGCATCCGGGTACTGTGAGCAGCGCGCAGGTGATGACGTCACTCTGCAGCGATGCTCACAGGACCCGGATGCCGGCAAAGACAGCGGGGATGGCGGTGACAGCAGCGAGCGAGGAGAGCGGTGAGTATGATCGTGCTCCCAGGGATAGTCAGTGCTTTCCACGCTTTCATTGCGTGGAAAGCACTGACTATCCACACGGGACCGCAGCTGCTGGGCTGCGGTCCCGCTCCTGTATTATGGGCTGCTCCCGCTGGTGATTGACAGCGGGAAGCAGTGCATATTACAGGAGATAATGAGCGGCCCCACGTGACCACGGGGCCGCTGCTGCAGCCTCCTACAGCCTCCTGAGAGCCCCCGGACACCGCTCCACAGCCCCCCCCCCACCACATAAGTATTCTTTCGCATTATAAGGCGCACCTCCCACTTACCCCCAAAAGTTTGGGGAACAAAAGTGCGTCTTATAATGCGAAAAATACGGTATATGCAGTACTGGGGTTCTTGGTTCACATTCCACCAAGGGGAACATGTGTATAAGGCTAGGGGCACACATAAGCCCTTGGTCCGTTTTTGGCTTCATTTTTGGCATTTTTTTTTTCTAAGTCCAAAAACTGATAGAAAAACGGATTGGATGTAATAAACACCCTGTCCGTTTTTTTCTGCACTTAAAAACATTGCTATGTCCGTTTTTGAGCCAAAAACGTTCCTAGCAACGTTTTTGGGGTCCGTTTAAAAAAAAAAAAAAATTTAACATGGGCCCTATGGAAAAACGGATCCGTTTTTTTGAGAATTTTGGTAAAAAAACGACTACCGTATATACTCGTGTATAAGCCGACCCGTGTATAAGCCGACCCCCCTACTTTTGACCCCAAAACCTGGGAAAACCTATTGACTCGTGTATAAGCCGAGGGTGGACCCCAGCACAGGTATACAGCCCCCAGCAGTGTGGTATACAGGCCTCCCCAGTGGTAGTATACAGCAGCCTCCCCAGTGGTAGTATACAGCAGCCTCCCCAGTGGTAGTATACAGCAGCCTCCCCAGTGGTAGTATACAGCATCCCCCCCAGTGGTAGTATACAGCAGCCTCCCCAGTGGTAGTATACAGCATCCCCCCAGTGGTATATACAGCATCCCTAAAAGGTATAAACAGCAGGCCCCAGAGGCATATACAGCAGGCCCCAGAGGCATATACAGCAGGCCCCAGAGGCATATACAGCAGGCCCCAGAGGCATATACAGCAGGCCCCAGAGGCATATACAGCAGGCCCCAGGGTATATACAGCAGGCCCCAGAGGTATACAGCAGGCCCCAGAGGTATACAGCAGGCCCCAGAGTATATACAGCAGGCCCCAGAGGTATACAGCAGGCCACAGAGTACATACAGCAGGCCCCAGAGTATATACAGCAGGCCCCAGAGGTATACAGCAGGCCCCAGAGGTATACAGCAGGCCCCAGGGTATATACAGCAGGCTCCAGAGGTATACAGCAGGCCCCAGAGGTATACAGCAGGCCCCAGAGGTATACAGCAGGCCCCAGGGTATATACAGCAGGCCCCAGGGTATATACAGCAGGCCCCAGGGTATATACAGCAGGCCCCAGAGGTATACAGCAGGCCCCAGAGGTATACAGCAGGCCCCAGAGGTATACAGCAGGCCCCAGAGGTATACAGCAGGCCCAAGTTATACAGCAGGCCCCAGGGTATATACAGCAGGCCCCAGAGGTATACAGCAGGCCCCAGAGGTATACAGCAGGCCCCAGAGGTATACAGCAGGTCCCAGAGGTATACAGCAGGCCCCAGGGTATATACAGCAGGCCCCAGGGTATATACAGCTGGCCCCAGGGGTATACAGCTGGCCCCAGGGTATATACAGCTGGCCCCAGGGGTATACAGCTGGCCCCAGGGGTATACAGCTGGCCCCAGAGTTATACAGCTGGCCCCAGGGGTATACAGCTGGCCCCAGGGGTATACAGCTGGCCCCAAGGTGTATACAGGCAGCCCCCCAGTGGCACTAACCCCCCCATCATGGAAAGAGCCCCCCACACTGTGCAGAGCTCCCCCCCCCGGCTGAATTAACTTACCATCCAGCGTCTTCATCACCGTGGGCTGTCGCATCCTTCCTCCCGCGCTGTCTTCCCGGTCTCATGTGACCCGGCGGTCGCTGTGGAATGACGTCATCGCGCCGGGTCACGTGAGACCGGGATGACAGCGCGCAGGACCCGCGCGCGAAAACACTCAATGGTAAAGCATCGGGGGGGGGGGCTCTGCCAAGTGTGGGGGCTCTTTCCATGATGGGGGGGGCTAGTGCCACTGGGGGGCTGCCTGTATACACTGGGGGGGCTGTATGCACGGCTCCCCCTGCCGCTGTGATGGGCGGGGGGAGCCGTGCATATCTAATGAGCGGCCCCACGTGACGGGCCGCTCAGTCATCAGCCTCCCCCCGCCTCCTCCAGCCTCCCCAGCACCCGGACACAGCCCCCACCACATATATTACCGTATTGACCCGTGTATAAGCCGAGGGGGTGACTTTTCAGCCCAATTTTTGGGCTGAAAAACTCGGCTTATACACGAGTATATACGGTAAGTCCAAAAACGTTCAGGGGTGTAGGAGGCTCAAAAAGCACCCAAAAAAAAACGGATTGGTCATGGAAATCACTTCCAAAAACGGATTTCTATGTGTGACCCCAGCCTAAGAAGTTTGTATGTTCTCCCCATGTTTGTGTGGGTTTCCTTTGAGTTCTCTGGGTTCCTCCCACACTCTAAAGAGATAGGCCCCTTTCACATCTCTGCGTTTGCTGCGTTTTGCTGCGTTTTGCTTCATTTGCGTTTTTTCCGCGTTTTTACCGCAAAAAACACATGAAAACGCATGCGTTTTTGTCCCCATTGAGTTTAATGGGAACGCATGAAAAACGCATGCAAAAACGCATGTCAAAATGCATGTGCGTTTGCAAAAACGCATAACGCATGCGTTTTTGCAAACGCAGCCCAAAACGTCAGCCACGTTTTTTTTTCACGGCCGCACCTGCCGCAAGTGCAAAACCGCACTTGCCGCACCTGCCGCAAGTCCCCCTATACTTACTATGGCGATTACCGCAACCGCGCCGCAAGTGCAGCGGTTATGCGGCGGCTATGCGGCAATCGCGGCAGATGCGTTTTTTTCACAGCATATGCCGCGATTTCAAATTACCGCTGATGTGAAAGGGCCCTAAGGGATACTTCACACACTGCAACATCGCTAGCGATGCCGCTGAAACGTCACAGGTTTTGTGATGTAACAGCGACCTCTCCAGCGATGTAACAGTGTGTGACATATAGCAGCGATCAGGCCCTGGTTTTGAGGTCGCTGATCGCTGCACATCATTCAAGACCATTTTTTGGTCCTTGGTCTCCCGCTGGTCAGCACGCATCGTTGCGTGTGACAGCGAGAGACCAAGGACCAGCGACCTCACAGGCTGGTAACCATGATAAACGCTGGGTAACTAAGCAGCGCACGCTGCCTAGATACCTGGTGTTTACCTTGGTTACCAGCGATGTTGCTGCTGGGGAGTCGCTGGTGAGTCACTGGTGAGTCTGCCTGTTTGACAGCTCACCAGCGACTGCAGAGAGACTTTCCAGCGATCCCGGCCAGGTCTGATCGCTGGTGGGATCACTGGAAAGTCTCAGTGTGTAAAGGGGCCTTAAAGCGCTGTGGAATTAATGATGCTATATAAGTGAAAAAATATTATTATTAACTGGGACTGGGTTTGGGTGGAGCAGATGATGTTCCCTCTACACATGCTGCTAGGACTGAGCCCAATGGGTAGGCATCATGTGCCACCCTATACTAATGAGTAGGATAGGTGTACGATTATCTTGTATATGTTCCATAAGGTACTTGTAGATGCAACACTTTAATACTGCTCAGCTCAAAATGACGGTCTGAGTGACACCCAGTGGGACCAAAAACGTTTTTTTAATATAGGCGTTCTTTATACAGTAAATAGCAAGTTTCATAGGGCCCTCTTGGAAATGACTATACTCGGTACTAATGTCATTAACTACATACATGTAGACCGTGATCATTGTTCTTTTATAATATTCCTAAACAGAATTATGTATGGAAAAGGACATGAAAAGCAGTCAAAATGTTTCAGACTGAGAAGCCATTGACAACATCTGCTCTTCACATGGATGGCAAGGTTAACAATGTGTAATGTCAGGAAATCATGCACACCATATTTCAAGCTTTCTGGCTGACCTTCCATGTAAATGGTATATTTTGTAATCACCTTTTCCATGTAATCTCTATAGAGATGTGAAAATAAACTAAAACAGTAGTCATCAAAGCTAGGACCTGCAGTCACAGCCCATTAAGCTTTCAATAAAATGCATGGGTGAGGACTGTAGACTTTTTTTTAGGAACACATAAAAAAATAAAGAAAAAAGTTGCAGATTTTATTTTGCAGAGCAACTTGCAAATTATTTAAACATGGTCAGGTGAAAAAAATAGGTGCATCCATGGAAAACTTTATTTTTCAAGCTTCATATATATGAAAAAAAACATAAGATCATTGAACCATAAACATTGATTTGGTATTAAGAACATTTGCATGTAATTTGCATGGCTCCACCGCTCCGATGCAAAGTGAAAGTTGCCCGGATATGATATGTTATTGTAATAACGTGTTGTGGTTGTTCTTTTTATCTTTGCTTAGGGTGGGTTCACACTGCGGTCAGGTCCGGTACGGGGCTGTCAAGGGTGATCCTGACAGCCCCGGACCGAATCAGCACACAAAACCGGAGGGCTAATATGTCCTCCGGTCCGGTGTGCATCCTGCCGCTGCTGATTATTCAGGACCACGGCTTGCAGGGATAACTGCCATCCGGCTCCATAGGATACTATGGGGCCAAAATCCGGTCCGGGGCTGTCACCCCTGACAGGCCCAGACCGGACCTGACCGCAGTGTGAAGCCAGCCTTATAATGCATGCAGACATAGCTTTATTCACACAGTATGGAAAAATAAAGGTAATTTTGTAATACGTTTTTAAGCAAAAAAAAATAATTTACTGCCTGAATTCTGGTCTCCAGATCAGGTGCACACTATTGGAAAATTCTCAGACTGAAAGGGTCATGTAGAGATGAGTGGATCTTTTAATACTCAAATACGACCAATTTTCACAAAAATATTGTATTGCAGGGATAAATTTGCACAAATCTCAATGCACAAAAGCTTGCTATTACTCATAAAATAAAAGTGGGGGGGAGGAGAAGAGAGAGAAAGAAGACACTGATGGCCATAAGAGCTTACACTCTACAGAAGAGGATGCTGCTGACCATAAGAGCTTATACTCTACAGGAAAGAAAGGAGGAGAGAATTCCGCCGACCAAAACAGCTTATCCTCTAGCACGGCCCTTTCTATCTTTCCCTTGTAATCATAAAAAATTATGCACTACAACAGAAAGAATGTCGCTGACTATAAGGATGTGTGCTCACTATCGCGTTTTGGATCTACAGGTGAGCATAGGGAGACTGCAGCCACCCTGTACTCACAACCTGTGGTGGGTGCAGGACGGCTTCTCCCTGCATTCACCCGCAAGAGATGGGTCCCGACTCCGCAGCATGAAATTAACATGCCGTGAAGCTGCAAGAGTGTGGCAATCTTCATTGCAGCTGAAATAACGCTGCGATCAGGAAAAACAGTGAGCTTGGGATTTCTATCAATTCCATCCACAATGCTGCTACTGTACAATGCAGAGTTTTGAACATAGCGGCAAAACGCTGTGTCCAAAATGCTGCATATCCTGTCGCAGTGGATTATCATGGAGGTTTTTATTTTGGAGCAATAAAGATGGGAAAAAGGACAAATAAAATAAAAGATTTTTCATGGAGTGGCGTATTATTTATTATTTACTTAGAGGTTCATAACATTGACCAGATATTATAAACCTCGGGCTTAGTGCCAATACATAGCTGGCATTAACCCCTTATTACCCAGTCTGGCAACCCCACAGGGCAGCAGGAAGAGTCAGGTACAGCCCCAGAAAATTATGTTTCTATAAATGCACCATTTTCTGGGGCTGTTGCAGACTGCAATTCAAAGTGTAGGGGGCCCAGAATGCTTTAACCTTCCCATGTTGAGGATTCCAGCCCCCAGCTGCCTAGTTTTTCCTGGTTAGCAACCAAAAATACGGTGAAGCCTTATGTCATATTTTTCTATTATTTCAAAAAATAATTAAAAAATGTCTCCCTTGTAATTGTGATTACTAGCTAGGTAAAACTAGGCCACTGGGAGTAGGTGGCAACCCGTACCTGCCTGCTGTACCTGGGCTGGTGACCAAAAATACAGCAAAGACCTATGTCTTCAGTGCAAAATACACACAAAATCTGCACTAAATATGCAGCAAATACTTACTGTGTGAACATATTTTATGCATATTTTGGAGCTAACATGTTTAAATTGCGGCAAAATACGCTGAGAGAAATTACATGCTGCAGATTTTTCTACAGGAAAGCCTGCAGCATGGGCACAACACTTCTAATTCCCCAATACTTTTTGCAGGAGAGATGCTGTACTGTGGAATTGTCAAAAACACGCTGAAAACCCCCCACAAAAATCAAGGCAAAAAGCACTGGAAATCTGCACCATTGGCTCATAGCCTTGGACACCCATCTTTAATGCATTTTTAGGCTTTTCAGTAATGAGATTAATGGCAAATTAGCTAGATCGTTTTGTACCCATGCAGCATTATATTATTGTCAGCAAATCCATGGTTTACACAGGGTCACCTTCTGCATATAAATGATTTCTATGCTTGCATAAATAATCCAATTACCTGACAAAACGTAAGTGATGTGATCACTGACATACTTAGATTTCGCACACATCACCATATGATTGGTCCAAGTGTGATCAGACAAAACATTGGACCGCACGTAGACCATTGTTAGTCTATGTTGACATACATGTGTCAGATTGTTTTCCCTTAGTCCAGAAAAAAAGGCAGCTTGTTTGAGTTTTTTCCATATTCGTATCACACTCAGCCATGAAAGTCAATGTGTCCGTGGAAATAATCAAACTGTACTCAGATGACATCTGAGTGCAGTCCGATTTGCGTGCCCTGATACAATGGAGAAGATGGAGAAATTTTGTTCTCCATCATCTCCTCAACTGAAAGAATGTACCATATATACTCGCGTATAAGCCGAGTTTTTCAGCCCAAACATTGGGCTGAAAAGTCTCCCCTCGGCTTATACGCGAGTATATACGGGACCCCCTCACTGTTTGGCGCCCCCACCTCAGGATGGCCCCCCCTCGCACGCAGCGCTGCGCTCATACATTACCAGCCTGTCAGCTGTCATCCTCTGGTGGCGGATCGCGGCTCCCGGCTCCGGCTTCCATCTTCATCTGTGTCTTCCTGCATGTCACATGACCGGCCGGTGTCGCGATGACGTCATCGCAATGAGCCCCGGTCAAAAAGCAGGAAGACACAGATGAAGATGGAAGCCGGAGCTGGGAGCCGCGATCCGCCACCGGAGGATGACAGCTGACAGGCTGGTAATGTATGAGCGCAGCGCTGCGTGCGGCGGGGGGGCCATCCTGAGGTGGGGGTGCCAAACAGTGAGGGGGGCCTGGGGCTGCTGTGTACTACCCCTGGGGCTGCTGTGTACACCCCTGGGGCTGCTGTATATACCCCTGGGGCTGCTGTGTACTACCCCTGGGGCTGCTGTGTACACCCCTGGGGCTGCTGTATATACCCCTGGGGCTGCTGTGTACTACCCCTGGGGCTGCCGCGTACTACCCCTGGGGCTGATGTGTACACCCCTGGGCTGATGTGTACACCCCTGGGGCTGCTGTGTACACCCCTGGGGCTGCTGTGTACACCCCTGGGGCTGCGGTGTATACCCCTGGGGCTGCTGTGTACACCCCTGGGGCTGCTGTGTACACCCTGGGGCTGCTGTGTATACCCCTGGGGCTGCTGTGTATACCCCTGGGGCTGCTGTGTATACCCCTGGGGCTGCTGTGTACACCCCTGGGGCTGCTGTGTACACCCCTGGGGCTGCTGTGTACACCCCTGGGGCTGCTGTGTACTGACCCCTGGGGCTGCTGTGTACACCCCTGGGGCTGCTGTGTACACCCCTGGGGCTGCTGTGTACACCCCTGGGGCTGCTGTGTATACCCCTGGGGCTGTGACCTGCTGTGTATACCCCTGGGTGGTGTATACCCTGGGCTGCTGTGATACCCCTGGGGCTGCTGTGTAACCCCTGGGGCTGCTGTGTACACCCCTGGGGCTGCTGTGTATACCCCTGGGGCTGCTGTGTATACCCCTGGGGCTGCTGTGTATACCTCTGGGGCTGCTGTCTACTACCTAAGGGCTGCTGTATACCACTGGGGCTGCTGTATATACTGCTGGGGCCTGCATACCACTGGGGAGGCTGCTGTATACTACCACTGGGGGGGGCCTATATACCACACTGCTGGGGGCTGTATACCTGTGCTGGGGTCCACCCTCGGCTTATACACGAGTCAATAGGTTTTCCCAGGTTTTGGGGGCAAAAGTAGGGGGTCGGCTTATACACGGGTCGGCTTATACACGAGTATATACGGTAATCACATTCTACTGACACTGTGATGCAATTTAGATCAGAGTTTGATAGGAGTGTCATTAGCATAACTGGACTGATTCTCTCCAATGAGAGAATCTACGGTCATATGACCCCTAGGTTTACAGTGATTAAAAACACTATTCTACAGCCAAATTGCTTCAGAAGTGAATACAGTTTCAAAATCCAGAGGAGGTTGTAATTACCTATGATCAGGGCGGGGTGGCCCAGGTGGCAGGGGGGCAGGTGCCCCCGGGCTGGTGGTATAGTCCACACTTCGGGCCGCCCCCTACAGAAACGGGCCGCGGGAGTCGGGAGTCGGCCGGCGCGGCGATAGCACATGACGCTGGAGGTCCGGGATGAGGTAAGGGCTGTGGCTGGCTGACAGCACCCCCCCCCCTCCCGGTCCTCAAGTCAGGCTGACAGCACCCCCCCCCCCCCTGGTCCTCAAGTCAGGCTGACAGCACCCCCAACCCCCCCCCCCGGTCCTCAAGTCGGGGCCGGCAATGGAAATCTGCCACCCGGGTATAGAGGCTCCAGCCAGCCCCTGCCTATGATACCTTTCATGTAGATTTATTTTAAAATTGTGTCTCAATTATTTCATTATCTTAATGCATTGTTAGTAGCTAGTTTATTACATCCTCAATATAGTTTATCTAGCCTTCTGTATTCAATAATCTTCGCGTGACCAAAAAACACCAAGACAGCTCTGATGAAGTAATCCTAATTCCAGTTTTATCACCTACTTTTATAAATGCTCTCTGTGCATTTTACATCACAATTTTAGGATTTCTTACCTTAGTTCTTAACATATTGACATGTTTCTACACTGTGCGCAGAATTATTAGGCAAGTTGTGTTGTAGAGGATTATTTTTATTGCAAGGAGTTTGTATGTTCTCCCTGTGTTTGCGTGGGTTTCCTCCCACATGGTAAAGATAGGATGTCTAGATTGTGAGCTCCAAGAGAGCAGCATTACTCATGTATGTAAAGTGCTATGCAATTAATAGCGCTATATAAATGAATAAATATTATATTATTATTATTATTATTATTATTAATCAACAACTATGTTCTTCATCAACCCAAAAGACTCAAATATCAAAGCTTAATATTTGTATAAGTTGGAGTGTTTTTTTTTTTTAGATTTGGTTATGTTAGGAGGATATCTGTTTGTGCAGGTAACTATTAGGGCCACTTTACACACACCAACTTATCTGTCCAACTTCTGAACAACTTACTGGTTGCAGTGAAATCATGGACACATTGTTACATTTTGTGGCTGTGTACAAATGGAACAATGTGTCCATGATTTCACTGCAACCAGCAAGTTGTTCAGAAGTTGGACAGATAAGTTGGTGTGTGTGCAGGTAACTATTACTGTACAGAATTATTAGGCAATTTAATAAAAACCAAATATATTCCCATCTCACTTGTTTATTTTCACCAGGTAAACTAATATAACTGCACAAAATTTAGAAATAAACATTTCTGACATGCAAAAACAAAACCCCAAAAAATGAGTGAGCAATATAGCCACCTTTCTTTATGATGACACTCAACAGCCTCCATCCATAGATTCTGTCAGTTACTTGAACTGTTTATATCAACATTGCGTGCAGCAGCCACCACAGCCTCCCAGACACTGTTCCGAGAGGTGTACTGTTTTCCCTACCTGTAGATCTCACATTTTATGAGGGGCCACAGGTTCTCTGTGAGGTTCAGATCAGGTGAACAAGGGGGCCATGTCATTATTTTTTCTTCTTTTAGACCTTTACTGGCCAGCCACACTGTGGAGTAGTTGGATGCATGTGATGGAGCATTGTCCTGCATGAAAATCATGTTTTTCTTGAATGACACCGACTTCTTCCTGTACCACTGCTTGAAGAAGTTGTCTTCCAGAAACTTGCAGTAGGTCCGGGAGTTGAGCTTCACTCCATCCTCAACCCAAAAAGGTCCCACAAGTTCATCTCTGATGATACCAGCCCATACCAGTACCCCATCTCCACCTTGCTGGCGTCTGAGTCGGAGTGGAGCTCTCTGCCCTTTACTGACCCAGCCTCTGGCCCATCCATCTGGCCCATCAAGAGTCACTCTCATTTCATCAGTCCATAAAACCTTTGAAAAATCAGTCTTAAGATATTTCTTGGCCCAGTCTTGACATTTTATCTTATGTTTCTTGTTCAAAGGTGGTCGTTTTTCAGCCTTTCTTTCCTTGGCCATGTCCCTGAGTATGGCACACCTTCTGCTTTTTGATACTCCAGTAACGTTGCAACTCTGAAATATTGCAAAACTGGTGGCAAATGGCATCTTGGCAGCTTCTAACTTGATTTTCCTAAATTTATGAGCAGTGATTTTGCGCCTTTTTTGCCCAACACGTTTCTTGCGACCCGGTCGGCTATTTGCCATGAAACGCTTGATTGTTCGGTGATCACGCTTCAAAAGTTTGGCAATTTCAAGACTGCTGCATCCCTCTGCAAGACATCTCACAATTTTGGACTTTTCAGAGCCCGTCATCTCTCTTCTGACCCATTTTTCCAAAGGAAAGGAAGTTGCCTAATAAATAAGCACACCTTATATAGGGTGTTGATGTTATTAGACCACATCCTTCCTCATTACAGAGATGCACATCACCTGACTTACGATATTGGTAGTTGGCTCTCAAGCCTATACAGCTTGGAGCAGGACAACATGTATAAAAAGTATCATGTGATCAAAATACTCATTTGCCTAATAATTCTGCACACGGTGTATATGTTTTTTCAGATATGCCTAGATCTTGGAGTAAAAAAATCGGATAATTTTTGCTACATATGGGGAGAATTCACTTTTGTGTCACAATGGTGAAACTTAACTACAATGATGAGGAAAGCCTAAAACCTGTATTTTGGCTGCAGAATAGAAAATCAGGACAAGAGTTGGGACGCCACACAAATGCTGTGATAGATGTACATCACATCTTACCCAGTAATTGCCTTTTGCACTCCCAATGATCTGGAGAAAGATAACTGATCCCATTACCAATTGTTATGTCTGCATGGTGCACGCTAGCAGGAAAAGTTATAGTCACAGTTTAAAAAAAATAATCACAGTTTAATTAACTGGAGATTATCATTAGAGGACTAGTTTACCTGCTGCCAGGTAGTCCAGCATATTCATGTACTACTAAATGTGCAGCAGAAAAAACAGTACTTATCAAAATGATGCCAAGCAGCTCAGTAAGTGACACATCGCTGGAATCTGGGTCTCTATTTCTACATTGTGCTGCTTTTGGATGGGGGTGAAAAAACCTGGTGACAGATTCCCTTTAATAGAAGCTCTGAAGATAAGTCATAAGTCAAAGGAATGGAGGCTCTTCTTTGATTTGTCCAAAACAAGTCTAAAAGCCGTCTTTCTGTATAATGGCAATGCACTGCCTGCAATTTCAGTTGGTTATACAGTCCACATGGAAAAATGTATGACAACATAAAACAACTGTTAAAGTGTCTGAACTTTGACCACCATTTGTGGCCACTCTGCGGCAACTTAACAGTGGCTGCCTCCCTACTTGGTCACCAGAGTGGATACAAAAAAATCCTGCTGCTTTCTGTGCGAGTGGGATAGTTGCATAAGAGGATGTCACTACAATAAAACAGACTGGCCACTCAGACATTCACTTTATCCAGGGGAGTAAAAAGTCCTGCAACCAGCACTGGTTGACACACATATGATTTTGTTACCACCATTGCATATCAAGTTTAGCCTGATGAAGAACACTGTGAAGTCAATGGTTAAAAATGCAAAATCATTGAATTATCTCATTGATAAATTTCCAAAGTTGAGTAAAGCAAAGATAAAGGAAAATGTCTTTTTTGAGCCTCAGGTTTGTGAACGTCTTCATGATGAGGTGTTTCTCCATTTGCTGCAGGGTAAGGATAATTCTGCATGGATAGCATTCACATTAGTTATAAGTAATTTTTGCAAAGCTCTACAGCAGGTAACTGCATAGTATTGATAGAAAATCTACTCAAATCATATGAGGATATTGGCTATAACATGTCCTTAAAGGTTCATTTCTTACATACACATCTAGAATTTTTCCACCGAACTGTGGAGCAGTAAGTGACGAGCACGGTAAGAGATGTCACCAATATATTGTGACTATGGAGAAAATACATATATTGCTAATTTGGACTGAGCTCCCACTCTATAATTTTTTCCCATATTCCACATTTGCTTTAGTTTGGTAACCACACATGGACACCATTGCTAGATCCTAGAACACACCAGTTCGTCGTTTTTAATTACACCTAGGACATATAAATCCATTCACATCATACCAATTTCATTAGGCATAGTGATAGGACTTGGCAGTGGAGACTCCTTGAAGTGGGTGCCAAGCTTAATCCTTAGTAGCTACTAATGAGACTAAGATCTCCGGTTTCGTATACAGCACAGGGCAGTTTCTGCAGTACACAATTGAAATTTACCCATAGATCCTCATCTTATTGGTGCTACTCATTCATCCACTTTAATCCTGAACATAGTAGTGTCGCGGCGGTTCACTAATCTGTAAGTATATTTTTTTTCTGCCAGCACCTACGCCTGTGGTCGATGCCAGTCTTAACTCTTTTCATATATTGCTAATTTGGACTGAGCTCCCACTCTATAATTTTTCCCATATTCCACATTTGCTTTAGTTTGGTAACCACACATGGACACCATTGCTAGATCCTAGAACACACCAGTTCGTCGTTTTTAATTACACCTAGGACATATAAATCCATTCACATCATACCAATTTCATTAGGCATAGTGATAGGACTTGGCAGTGGAGACTCCTTGAAGTGGGTGCCAAGCTTAATCCTTAGTAGCTACTAATGAGACTAAGATCTCCGGTTTCGTATACAGCACAGGGCAGTTTCTGCAGTACACAATTGAAATATACCCATAGATCCTCATCTTATTGGTGCTACTCATTCATCCACTTTAATCCTGAACATAGTAGTGTCGCGGCGGTTCACTAATCTGTAAGTATAATAATAATAATAATAATAAAACTTTATTTGTATAGCGCCAACATATTCCGCAGCGCTTTACAGCACAACGGTACATATAAGAAAAATATACGGTACAGAAACGTAATGCAGAACAGTAGTTACATACCAAAAACATAGAATCAACTTAGGAAATACAATAAGAAAGGCAGAAAATGAAGGTGACCCTGCTCGAAGGAGCTTACAATCTAAGACGGGATGGGAACACAAAGTACAGGGGCTTATAACAATGAATATCTTACGTCTAAGTGACTACTGTTAGGGAGAAGGATAGGCCGCCCTGAAGAGGTGTGTTTTTAGGGAGCGTCTGAAGCTATGCAAGTTGTGGATGGTCCTAATTTCTTGGGGTAGAGCATTCCAGAGTTTTGGTGCAGCTCAAGAGAAGTCTTGAAGTCGGGAATGGGAGGTTCGGATTAATGCCGATGTTAGTCTGAGGTCATGTTCAGAGCGAAGGGGACGGGTGGGGTGGTAGACAGAGATGAGGGTGGAGAGGTAAGGAGGTGTCGCACCATGAATAGCTTTGTGGGTGACAACGAGCAATTTGAATTGGATTCTATAGTGTACGGGCAGCCAATGTAGTGACTGGCACAAGTCAGAAACATCTGAGTAATGGTTTGCTAGATAGGTGATCCTGGCTGCTGCATTGAGGATAGACTGGAGAGGGGAAAGCTTACTGTGGGGGAGGCCAGCTAATAAAGAGTTACAGTAGTCAAGGCGGGAATGAATCAGGGCCACGGTGAGGGTTTTAGTTGTTCCCGTGGTGAGGAAAGGGCGAATTCTGGAGATATTTTTCAGGTGCAAGCGACAGGAGCGGGTGAGAGATTGTATGTATGGGGTGAAGGAGAGATCAGTGTCCATCAAAACACCGAGACAGCGAGCCTGCTGACTGGGTGTTATCGTGGTGCCGCACACCGAGAGAGAGATGTCAGATTTAGGGAGGTTGGCAGAGGGTGGGAGCAGAAGAAGTTCAGTTTTGGAAAGGTTGAGTTTCAGATAGAGAGTGGACATTATATTGGAGACTGCGGTTAGACAGTCATTGGTGTTCTTTAATACCGCAGGGGTAAGGTCAGGGGCTGAAGTGTATAGTTGTGTGTCATCAGCATAAAGATGGTACTGAAAGCCAAATCTGCTGATTGTTTGTCCGATCGGGGCTGTGTAGAGAGAGAAGAGGAGAGGGCCAAGGACTGAACCCTGAGGGACCCCAATAGTGAGGGGAAGAGGGGAAGAAGTGGAGCCAGCAAAAGATACACTGAAAGAGCGGTCAGAAAGATAGGAAGAGAACCAGGAGAGAGCGGTGTCCTTGATGCCAATGGAGTGCAGCATAGAGAGTAGGAGCTGATGGTCGACAGTGTCAAAAGCAGCAGAGAGGTCAAGAAGGATAAGCAGAGAGTGGTCACCATTACGTTTTGCTGTCAGAAGGTCATTGGTCACTTTGATGAGGGCAGTTTCTGTAGAATGTAAGGGGCGGAAGCCAGACTGCAATGGATCTAAAAGAGAGTGAGTGGCGAGGTAATGAGTGAGGCGGGTGTAGACCAGGCGCTCCAGGAGTTTAGAGATGAAGGGGAGATTGGAGACTGGTCTGTAGTTATTTGTGCAGGATGGGTCAAGGGACGTTTTCTTTAGTAGTGGAGTGATAATAGAGTGTTTGAAGGAGGAGGGGAAGATGCCAGTAGAGAGGGAGAGATTGAAGATTGTGGTTAAGTGACTGGTGACCACTGGAGAGAGGGTCTGTAGTAAGTGTGAGGGAATGGGGTCAGAGGTGCATGTAGTGGGACGTGAGGACGAGAGGAGCCTGGAGACTTCTTCTTCTGTGGCTGGGTCAAAAATGGAGAGTGAGCCAGAGGGGATGTGGGGAGAGATGGGAGTAGAAACACTTGAAGGTTGGGAGCTGATTTCCTGACGGATGTTTTCTATTTTCTCTGTGAAGTAAGAGGCCAGATCGTCAGCACAGAGGTCAGTGATAGGAGCCTGCAAGTATATGTTTTTTTCTGCCAGCACCTACGCCTGTGGTTGATGCCAGTCTTAACTCTTTTCATATGGAGAAAATACAGCGCAGGGTGGGCCATTTATATGGATACACCTAAATAAAATGGGAATGGTTGGTGATATCAACTTCCTGTTTGTGGCACATTAGTATATGGGAGGGGGGAAACTTTTCCAGATAGGTGGTGACCATGGCGGCCATTTTGAAGTTGGCCATTTTGGATCCAACTTTATTTTTTTTCAAGGGACACATCAAACTTATTAAAAAGTTTGATGTGTCATGTGACACATCAAACTTATTAAAAACATTGGTGTGCTTGCTTTTAGCATAACTTTGTTCTTTCATGAGTTACTTACAAGTTTATATCTAGAGGGTTGAGAATGCGCAAATAGGGTCTTATCCTTTATAGGCAGGTAAATTTAAAAAATCAGATTTGCTCACCTGGTCAGGTTGTGTAGCACACAACCAGCGTAATCGCTCAAACAAGGCAGCTGCTGCAGGGACTGTACTTCCACGAGGTGCGGTGCTGTGATCAGGTATTTTGGACGAAATACCTTAATGTCCGCGCTGCTGCCAGAGAGGAAAATACACCAACGACACTGAACGTCTGAGTATTGGTAGTAGAGGTTTATTTCCAACGCGTTTCGGAGCCACGTACCGAGCTCCTTCCTCAGGGAAGATGTTCCCTGAGGAACGAGCTCTGTACGTGGCTCCGAAACGCGTTGGAAATAAACCTCTACTACCAATACTCAGACGTCCAGTGTCGTTGGTGTATTTTCCTCTCTGGCAGCAGTGCGGACATTAAGGTACTTCGTCCAAAATACCTGACTTACAAGTTTATGACCACTTATAAAACCTCAATGCCACTGGATATCTGAAATTGCTACATGATTCATATACTCATGTGCCACAAACAGGAAGTTGATATCACCAACCATTCCCATTTTATTTAGGTGCACCCATATAAATTGCCCACCCTGTATATTAAGGAAAATGGAATCCATCAATGCTTGCAGATTACTTTTGGTCAATTGTAAGAGATAATTTGATGCACGAGTGCAAGATATAAGCAAAATAGAGTTGTCATTCAATGATGACCAAATTTTGTAGTGCAATTTCGGTAACTGTTCATAGTTCACAATATTGTTTCGACTTTTCATTTTGAATTGTTGCCAAGTTTCCTCTAAATAAATATCAGTAAATTGGCAGAGCAAAATAATCTGCATCCTTATATTTTCAAAAATACTAATTTTTCAAAGAACTGAAACTTGTATGCATTAGCAGTAAAACCCAAACTCTTTGATATTATAGAAACAAGAGCCAACTATAACTTGTCATTATCTGATTTAAATTCAAGAGGTCAAAAAAAATCATTAGGAAATGGCTCATTTCATTATTTAACCTGACAACTTTTGAATATTTGTAGAACAGTATAATTAGGAAGAAGAGTTGTTAAAAATGCTCTTTCAACATTTGCCAGCTCATCTAATTGCACCATTAGGAAGGCTGATACAGAAAGGGTCCCATTACACTTGGCAACGTTCCAGCGATCCCGACAACGATACGACCTGGTAAGGATCGCTGAAACGTTGCTATGTGGGTCGCTGGTGAGATGTCAAACAGTCAGATCTACTGAACGATGCAACTACGATACGGCGACCCGTATAACGACCTCGGCGGTCATTGGGACCCTACGTGGCTGAGTTCTGAGTTGCCAACGAGGTCGTTGTTAAGGCGTCAAACACACCGAAGCCTGCTGCCCAGTCGGAATCCGACGATCAAAAAATGGTCCAGGCCATTCCGACACGATCGGCGATCTTGCAGCGGGGGCCTGGTCACTGCTGCGTGTCAAACATAGCGAGATCGCTGGAAAGGTCGCTGTTGCATCACAAAACCTGTGACGAAACAGCGATTTCGCTAGGTGTAACAGGGGCTTTAAAAGTAGGAAGGACGCTTATTTGAATGGTCTCAAGTAAAGAATTAATTTCTTGATGTGAATTAATAAACCACTGGCTATTACATCTTCTACAGACACTTTACCATATCTGATTGTGACAAATTAGGAGTAATGATTCCAGTAATGTCAAGTCTGGAAGAAAAAGTGTCTTTTAACTTGTGTATACGGTGCAAAACTTAATAATTTCAGATATAGTTAAAATTTGCTAATACGTGTATCTAAAAGGTGTATATATGTAATAGAAGTAGTTTATATGTGTTATCAGATGATTATAACAATTGCAGCTGTGAAGCTGAGAGGGTTCCCTTAAGGCTGGTTTCACATAACGATTTTGTGCCTGTCCGTGGGATCCGACTTTGAAGGGGGATCCCACGGACAGGCACGGATCCATACGGATCCCTGCAATCGGATGGCAAATAGCCATCCGATCTGCAGGATCCGTGTGGATCCTGCGGTCCCCTGTCTCTCCCTACTCCTGCCTCCTCCATCTTCTTCCCTCTCCTACTCTATATGCTGTGCCCCCGCTATTCTATGTGTGTCCCCCGCTCTTCTATCCTCATCTATCCCTATCCTGTCCCCTGTCCTCTCCCTGGGTGTAAAAAAAATAAAAAAACTCCTCCGGGAGTATACATTACCTGTCACCGGCTCCCACGCTGCCGCACGATCAGGGCTAAAGGACCTGTGATGATGTCAGAGTCACATGACCCGGTCAGCTGACCGGGTCATGTGACCGGGCTCTTACATCATCACAGGTCCTTTAGCCCTGATCGTGCGGCAGCGTGGGAGCGGTAACAGGTAATGTATACTCCCGGAGGAGTTTTTTTATTTTTTTTACACCCAGGGAGAGGACAGGGGACAGGATAGGGATAGATGAGGATAGAATAGCGGGGGGACACGCATAGAATAGCGGGGGCACAGCATATAGAGTAGGAGATGGAAGAAGATGAAGGAGGCAGGAGTAGGGAAAGACAGGCAGATACGGAGCCGACATCGGATCCGAGGTGAACTCAGATCCGATGTCCATAGGCTCCTATGCTGTGGGCACATCGGACAGCCTCGGATCAGCAGTGATCCGAGGCTGTCCGATGTGAGTCACGGACACAAAATCGTAGCAGGCTACGATTTTGTGCCCGTGATTACATCGGATGGGATCGGATGGTGCCAAAATCGGATGCCAATAGTGGCACATCCGATCCCATCCGATTCCCATAGGGAACATGGGGTCCGATTTCGGATCCGATTGTATCCGTTTTGAAACGGATACAATCGGATGACCGAAAATCGTTATGTGAAAGCAGCCTAAGAGTTATTCAAAGGCTCCAATTCATCAAAGTTTTCATGCCAAAATAGTGATGTAAAAACTTAGAAAAGTTATAAAATCTTGCACTTAAATATTGCCACTTTTTGCATTATCACACCAGTTTCTCTTAAACCTGTTTCACACCTCTGCGCCTGGCCACATCACCTGCGCCAGCCTGGTCGCGCTGGCGCAGGTGCAGGATCAGAGGTGATTTGGGGCACAGTGGGGCCACGTTTACAGCTTGTGTAAACGCTTACTTGTGGCCCCTGTGCGCTCAGCTGCGCTCGGTGCCCCCATTATCTCCTATGGCCGAGCGCAGCTGAGCGCGCCCTCTGTATACTCAGAAGCGCAAGTGAAATTGGCAGAGCACACGGCGCATGCGCCTGGTCAGACGCTCCCGGAAACGCCCCAATAAGGCGTTTCCAGGTGCATCTGACCAGGTGCATGCGCCGTGCGCTCTGCCACTTTCACTTGCGCTTCTGAGTATACAGAGCGCGTGCTCTGCAGTGCTCGGCCATAGGAGATAATGGGGGCACCGAGCGCAGCTGAGCGCTAATGAGGGCATCTATGTGCTCCATGTGCTAGGCTGCCCCATGCCCTAAATGCCCCTGTGCTTGCATTTGCACTGGCACAGGGCAGGCAGGGCAGCCTAGCGCATTGAGCACATAGATGTGAAAACACCCTTAGCTTTGACAAAATGAGCGAAGCTAGGTGAGACGAGTGAAGGACACCACATCTTAACTAATTCATGAGGAGCTGTGGCATTCCATAAGCCAGAAATCTCACTTCAATATCTGATTGTAGTGAAATATTTGTCACAGCACCCAGAGGCGCACACTACTCGACTGACGTTATATGTAGACCTCTTATTGAATCAAGAGCGTTTAACTCCTTTGCTACCTCTCATCAAAACTGACATGAACAATTCTGATCTTGAAGAATGGAGCCCAAAGTGTTTCGTGAAAGTTTCTGAACCAATGCATTTTTTTGTTGTTGTTGAGATTTTTTTCATATTATTTCAAGTTGGTAAAACCTATTAACAAGGAGCCTAAAGGGGTTGTCTAGGACTGATAAATAATATCAATTTTAGATCTTTGGGTGTTCATCCATTGTTTTGTGGCTATTGCCTAGTATTCCACCGTCTCTTATTTATCTTAAAAGGATTGGACACAATACCTGGCAGCAGCCATTAAACAATGCACGGGCTGTTGTATTCCACCCCAAACTTTGTTCATCCATTTGATCAAAGAATAGGTAATCATTGACCTATATACTGAATAGGTGTATATAGGTCTTCAATATCTGTCCCAGACAACACATTTAAGAATATTTCTTTGAGTGCTATTAATCATCATGGTTTCCACACAGAGACTTTTTTTTCACCTATCCAGGAAATAACTAGAGCCTGGTAGGTTTCAGAATGATGTTTTAATGAGCAAAAGAGTAATATGCAATTTAGTTTTATGACACGACAATTACTAAGTATTTTGATTAGTATAACGACTCATCAAAAGGGAAACCTTGTTCTGCCTGTATTTGGACATTGTTAGGCCATATGCCCACGTTAAGTATTTGGTGAGATTATTACCTCAGTATTTTTAAGCCAAAACTAAGAGTGGGTTGTAAATGCAGAAGTGGTGACGTGTTTCTATTATATTTTTCTTTTGATTGTTCCACTCCTGGTTTTGACTTACAAATACCGAGGTACAAACCTCATGAAATACTCAGTGTGTCCTCGTCGCCTTGGTAAGGGTAATTTTGAGTATCTGGGATTCCAAGGCAAGAGATAAGGATAATTTGGGGACCCAAGCGCTGCCGTCCAAAAATCAAAGGAGAAAGAAGGATCCAAAGATGTTATATCAAGCAGTAGTTTATTTTCAATGCGTTTCGTGAGCCTTCTTCTCACTTTTTCAAGAGATAAACAAGCTTGTATATTTCTTGAAGAAGTGAGCAGAAGGCTCACAAAATGCGTTGAGAATAAAATATAGCTTGATATAACATCTTTGGATCCTCTGTTCTCCTGTAATTCTTGGACGGCAGTACATGTGTATCCCCCATTATCGTCTATCAACATGGTATATCCTGCAACGGGGTGTAGTGCTGCAGCTATTAAAATGCATATAGTGTTGTGACTGGCACAACTTTATAACGTTAGTGATCCTGCTACCTTTCCATCGTTAATTGAATTGGTAAGACCCTATCTGCGCTTTTCTGCCTTTTTAGGTCAAGGCAAGAGATGAGCAATTTTTATTAGAGTATAATTGAATTCTTCTCAAATATTACTAATATCTGTGTTACCCATAAGGCAGATATTGTTTTATTCAATCATTCTAACTTCAGAAACTGATTGGTCTCCATTTTGCTGAATCTTGGAAAAATAATTGTAAATAAAAGAGAAAAAACTAGCAGTTACTTCTCTGTTCGCCTTTCTGGCCACCTCTTCTTCCTGTAGTCTCCAGTATAGTTCTCTGTGACTTTTTTTACTGATATCATGCACTGACCCTGAACCTCCTTCCACTAGGCAAGGTATTCGAAATGTCACAAATTACACTGCAACCTTACAATACGCACTTTAGGTCAGGAAAACTTTCAGCTATAACTAGACCCAGGATTGTCCTGCCATCACAATGTTGTGATGTCATGATATAAAGGTGTGTGTCGAGACCTTATACCGAGGATGCTAAGGAATGTCCTTGGCTTAGTCAGAGCCAAAGTCCTGCCCTCTAGTGTTAACATGCCTAGTGTTTTAGTGTGCTGAAGCATTAATAAGAGTTGATGAGGGTCCATTATTATTAATTTTTATTATTGTTATTATTATTTATTTATATAGCATCATTAATTCCATGGTGCTGTAAATGAGAGGGGTTACATATAAGATTAAAGATATAGTTTACAGTAAACAAATTAACAATGACAAACTGATAAAAAGGGGAGAGGACCCTGTCCTTGCGGACTTACATTCTACAGGATAATGAGGAGGAGACAGAAGGTTGGGGTGTGACAGCTCTGGTGATGGTGAGGCGGCAGTGTGGTCATTGCAGGCTGTAAGCTTTCCTGAAAAGATGGGTTTTCAGGCTCCATCTGAAGGATCCGAGCGTAGTGGATAATCCGACGTGTTGGGGCGCAGAATTCCAGAGGATGGGGGATTTTCGGGAGAAACCTTGGAGGCGGTTGTGTGAGGAACGAATAAGTGTGGAGGAGAGGAGGAGGTCTTGGGAAGATCGAAGATTACGTGAGGGGAAGATAGTGGGAAATTAGTTCAGAGATATAGGGAGCAGACAGGTTATGGATGGCTTTGTAGGTCAGTGTTAGTAGCTTGAACTGGATTCGTTGAGGAATTGGGAGCCAGTAAAGAGATTTGCAGAGGGGAAAAACAGGGGAGTATCGAGGAGAGAGGTGGATTAGTCAGGTAACAGAGTTGAGGACAGACTGGAGTGGTGCAAGAGAGTTGGAAGGGAGGCCACAGAGTAGAATGTTGCAGTAATCGAGGCAGGAGATGATGAGGGTGTGTACAAGAGTTTTAGTAGATTGAGGACTGAGGAAGGGATGAACTCTGGAAATATTTTTGAGCTGGAGGCAACAGGAGTTGGCAAGAGTTTGAATGTGTGGTTTGAAGGACAGGGCAGAGTCGAGAGTAACTCCAAGGCAGCAGATTTCGGGTGCGGGAGAGAGTGGTATGCCATTTACCATAATAGATAGATCGGGTAGGAAACATACATGAGATGGAGGAAAGATGATGAGTTTGGTTTTGCCTGCATTGAATTTTATGAAGTGGGAGGTGAAGAAGGAGGATATGGCTGATAGACACTCCGGGATTCTGGACAGCAGAGAGGTGACATCTGGGACAGAGAGGTATATCTGAGTGTCATCAGCGTACAGGTGGTACTGGAAACCATGGGACTTTATGAGTTGTTCTAGACCAAGGGTATAGATAGAATAAAGTAGGGGCCCCAAGACAGAGCCTTGTGGGACTCCAACAGAGAGAGGGCTGGATGAGGAGGTAGTGTGGGAGTGGGAAACACTAAAAGTGCGGTTGGAAAGGTATGAGGCGATCCAGGAGAGGGCAAGGTCTTTGATGCCAAGGGAAGAGAGGATCTGTAGTAAGAGGAAGTGGTCAAGTGGGTCAAAGGCAGAGGAAATGTCTAGAAGGAGGAGGATATAGAAATGTCTGTTAGCTTTGGCAGTGAGTAAGTCATTAGTAATTTTGGTCAGGGCAGTTTCGGTGAAGTGGTGGCTGCGGAAGCCAGATTGGAGGTTGTCAAGGAGAGAGTTAGATGAGAGGTGGGAGGGAGGTTGAGCATGGACATGCTGCTTGAGGAGTTTTGATGTAAACGGGAGCAGCGATATGGGGCAATAGCTGGCATAGCATTCGGGTCAAGGTTTATTTTTTTGAGAATGGGTATGATTGTGGCATGCTTGAAAGCAGAGGGGAACGTACCAGTAGATAGCGATAGATTGAAGAGATGAGTTAGGGCTGGAATAAGCGTGTTAGTGAGATTGGGGAGGGTGTGGGAAAGCATGGGGTCAAATGCACAGGTGGTGAGGTGTGACATGGAGAGGAGATGAGTAAGCTCTCTTTCAAAGATGTTGGAGAGGGAGCTTGTTAGAGAAGGGCAGAGGTTTGGTATATAGAGTGGTTGAGGTGGTGGAACAGTAAAGGTTTGCCTTGTTTGGTTGTTCCTATTTTGATGTATATGGCAGAGTCCTCAGCAGAGATGAGGGAGATCGGAGGGGGCAATGGTGGGTGGAGGAAAGAGTTGAATGCACTTAACAGTTGTTTGGGGTTGTGGGATAGTGAAGATACAAGGTTTGTGAAGTAGGTCTGATTAGCAGAGGTGATGGTTGATTTTAAGGCAAATGTAACTTGTTTGAAAGCAGTGAAGTCATCTGGCAGGTGCCTTTTGTTCGTGCGCCGCTCCGTGACTCTGGACAGTTGTCGAAGTTTTTTGGGGAGATTGGTGTGCTAGGGTTGCCTATTGATTTGTTGCACTTTGTCATGTGTGAGAGGGGCGACTGAGTCTATGGCTGATGTGAGGGTGGTGTTGTAGAAAGCGGTGGCATTTCTGTGTCATGGAGTGAAGATATGGAGGACAGAGGTAGAAGAGAGTCTATGAGTCTGTGAATTTTTAGGTGTGCGAGATTTCTGCGAGGATGAGCTAGTAGTTGGACATGGGGGGCCGGTGAGGAGAACAAGGATGAGATGGTGAGTAGTTGGTGCTCAAATAGGGGAAAGGGGGAGGCTGTGAGATTAGATAGGGAACAGAGGCAGGTGAAGATGAGGTCTAGTGTATGTCCATCTGTGTGGGTGGCTGTGGAGAACCACTGAGTAAGTCCAAATAATGAGGTAAGTGAAAGGAGTTTGGAGGCTGCTGGCCGGCAGGTGTCAGTATGGATATTAAAGTCACCTATGATGATGGTGGGGATGTTAGCCGAGAGAAAGTGAAGAAGCCAGGTACAGAATTAGTAAATGAAGGCAGTGGCTGAGCCCGGTGGTCGGTATACAGCAGCCATTTGGAGATTAGAGGGAGAGTAAATAAGGACAGAGTGAACCTCGAAAGAAGGGAGGATAAGGGAGAGTGGACAGTTAGCAGCAGAGATGAGTGGTATTATTTTTTTCTATATGTGTTTATTATGCTTTGTGAATCACATGTCCCCATAGAATCCACGGCACTTGGCAAATTTGAATCTTGTTAGATCTGCTCATTCAAAACATTGATATTTATGTTCTGCTAAAGATACCAATGTGTTTGCACATACGGTTGTGTACATTGTTACAGGTGACATACATATTGATTCTATCTGTTGATTTAAGATAAACCGTACAAGCAGTATGCTCTACTACAATGAATTCCTGAAGTCAAGATTTGTTTGCTTGCACATACAAGTTCATGGACACAAATGCCATTCTAGTGATGAGCAAATTTGCCAAAATGCTAACTAGACACTACACTCAAATTCAGCCATTGAACTGAATTTGCATCAAATTTGTTTAATTCAAATAAAATGTGCCTTATAATACTTTGGAATCTATCCAAACCTGAGAACATAATACATACAGGGTTTAAAAAAGAAGGATTTTTTATATTTACCTTGACATTCACAATCTTGTTGCCACAGCTCAGTCATAACCCCATAATACGTTGAATTTCTCCAGCTCCAATTTCTTCTGGTACATCGAACCATGTACAGGACAACATTCAGTAGATTTAGCCTTGGGCTATGCACAGGACACCACAACATGTATACTACAGTGCTGCGCAAATTAATTGGGACAAAGCATTTTTTAAGTAAAATCGTAAGTTGGTTACCAGTCAGTGATTGAAACCAGTTTTAACTGCTTTGAACAGGTGTGCGTGTACAACCTTGAGTAACAAAATGTGGTTTGACTGGTTTTAGTCAGACAATAACAGCTAGCGGCCCCCTCAGCTTCAGTTGACAGTTTGTTTCTGTGAGGAGTGGTTTAGTGTACTTTTTCTCTCAGTGTGATTTGTGCCTGTAAAAATGGATGTTATTCCACGGAAGAGGTCTAGAATTATTACTCTTAATGAACATACAAGTCTGACTGTAAGAGAAATCACTTCCACCGTTGGTATTGGAAAATCTACTGTTTCAAGAATAATTTGCACACACAATGAAACTGGATAGTTTTCTCCAAAACGAAAAGGGAAATGTGAAAGAAATAGTAAAACTCATGCAAGAAAAACAAGTAAAGACTTTGTCCCAATAAGTTTGCACAGCACTGTAGGTCCTGATTAGACCAGCTAGCAATTTGCTAAATGTATATCATGCAAATGAAAAAAAATAGATTTGGGTAGATCCTAAAGGGGTTGTCTGGTCTAAATAAACAATTCTGCAGTCACTCTATGTGACAGCAGACTTGTGCATCCTCACATTGCATGCACTGTGCACTGTATGTATGCACAAGTATTCGATATGCATATTCCCAGTTACATTTTATCTACATAGGTGTAGCCTTAAGGCCCGTTTCCACACACAGATAAATTGAGATTGTTTGCAGAGATTGTTTGCAGATCTCTGGTTGCAGTGAAATTATGGACACATTGTTACATTTGTACATGACCACAAAATGGAACAATGTGTCCATGATTTCACTGCAAGCAGAGATCTGCCAACAATTTCAGCAGAGTTATTTGTGTGTGTAACTGGGCTTTGACTCAATACACTTGCATTAAGTGAGGTTATGCCCTTGTAGTCAGATTCTGGCCAGTAGAATGAACATTGCATAATCGTGGACACGTGACCGCTATTCCTCACTCTGACACCTGCGAATCCTCACAGCACTCAGTACATACACTATGAGGATTCACAAGTCCGCAGTCACATAGCGTGACATAAAATTCTGGGTTTAATATAATAACAATAATAACAATCATAAGAAACAGTTATCAGAAAATACAGGTACAAAGTACAGGTGCTTATTTACAATGATGGTATAGTCAACTTGAGGAGATGGGGAACAGATAGGAGCAGTATAAGTGGCCACCAACCATTATTTGTGATCCACTTGAGACTGGTGGAGTGAATAGGCTATGTCTAGATGACTTTGACTAGGGATCATGATAGGCCGCCCTAAAAAGATATGTTTTTAGGGATCGCCTGAAACAATGTAAGTTGTGGACACCTAATTTCTGGTGGTAGAGTATTCCAGAGAATTGGTGCAGCTAGGGAGAAGTCTGGGAGCTGGGAGGTTTGGATTAATGCAGAAGTGAGTCTAAAGTCACATCCAGAGCGAAGAGAAGGGGTAGGGTGATAGACAGAAATGAGGGAGGAGATGTAGGGAGGTGCTGCACTGCGAAGAGCTTTGTGGGTGAGAACAAGCAGTTTGAATTGGATTCTATAGTATACTGAGAGAGAAGATTTCATATTTAGGTCGGTTAGTGGAGGGCGGGAGCAGGAGAAGTTCAGTTTTGGACAGGTTGAGTTTTAGGTAGAGAGCGGACATGATATTGGAAACTGCGGTTAGACAGTCATTGGTTTTCTTTGTTAGAGTGGGAGTAAGGTCAGGGGAAGAAGAGTATGGTTGTGTGTCATCAGCATAAAGAGGGGAAGAGGTGAATTATCTAAGGAGGAGGTTGAGCAGAGCCAGACAAAGATCCGGTCAAGGGTGTTACCATCCTTGTGTGTCTCTGAGGTTGAGAGCTGTGAGAGGCCAAGAGATGTGGTTAGAGATAGGATGCTGAGGGGAGATGGGGATGTTGATGTTGAAGTCTCCCAGAATAAGGCTTGGTAATTTTGAGGACATGAAATGCGGGAGCCAAGCGGGAGAAATGGTTGAGGAATTGGGTGGGTGACCCTGGGGGGCGGTATACCACTGCTACTCTGAGGGGGAAAGGACGGAAGAGCCTAATTGTGTGGACTTCAAAATAGGGGAATAAGAGTGATGGGGCTGGAGGGATGACCTGGAAGGTACATTGTGGGGACAGGAGTAAGCCAACTCCACCACCATGTCTGTTCCCAGGTCTCAGGGAATGAGAGAAATGTAAGCCGCCATAAGAAAAAGTGGCAGGGGAAGCGGTGTCTGAGTCCTGGATCCAGGTTTCTGTGAGAGTCAGGAGGTTAAGAGAGTCGGTGAGAAAGTAGTTATGAATGAAGAACATTTGGACAAGACAGACCATTTAATTTCTTTGCAAGTTTAAAGGCAAATTTGATTCACCTCAAAAATATTTGCTCATCTCTTGCTCTTCATTTCCACCAATAATTGCTATTCTCTCAGTCAAGATTCACAATATTTGATCTAGGGCAATATGTTTTAGACAAGCAACCAATTATCATGGTGGATTTCGCTTTCAACAGTTTAAGGTCAAAACCAGGAAAGGGTAAAAAAAAAATGTTTCTATTACACTTTTCTTCTTATTATTCAACTGTAGGTTTTGACTTATAAATTCTGAGGTAAAAAATGCTCCAAATACTCTATCTGTGCTCGTGGCCTTGAATGCTAGGACACAGACTATAAGGCCACATACACATGTGGAGTATTTGGTGAGTTTTTTATCTCAGTATTGATAGCCAAAGCAAGGAGTGGTTAAATAATACAGAAGTGGTGACGTGTTTCTATTATACTTTCCTCTGATTTCTCCACTCCTGTTTTGGCTACAAATACTGAGGTAAAAAACTCACCAAATACTCAACCTGTGCTCATGGCGTTATAGTCTGTGTCCTAGCATCCAAGACCAATAACACACAGAGTATTTGGTGAGTTTTTTACCTCATGTTGAGTATGTGGTGAGCTTTTTACCTCAGTATTTGTCGCCAAAACCAGGAGTGGTTAAATAATACAGAAGTGGTGACGTGTTTCTAAAAAAACGTTTCCTCAGATTGCTCCACTCCTGGTTTTGGCTACAAATACTGAGGTAAAAAACTCACCAAATACTGAACCTGTGCATGTGGCCTTATAGTCTTTGTCCTAGCATCCAAGACCAAGGCCACACAGAGTATTTGGTGAGTTTTCTCCTTCACGTTGAGTATTTGGTGAGTTTTTTACCTCAGTATTTGTAAAGGCCCAGTTACACACACAGATCATTGTGTAGATTGTTCGCAGATCTCTGGTTGCAGTGAAATCATGGACATATTGCTCCATTTTGTGGCCGTGTATAAATGGAACAATGTCCATGACTTCACTACAACCAGAGATCTGCCAACAATCTGCACAATTATCTGTGTGTGTAACTGGGCCTTAAGCCAAAACCAGGAGTGGGTAAAAAATAAAGTAGAGGTGAGGTATTTCTATAAAACTTTTTCTTTAATTGCTTCACTCCTGGTTTTGGCTACAAATAATGAATTAAAAACGTCACCAAATACTCAAGGTAGGCATGTTGACCTAAATGTCTTCAACTTGTCTTCAACTGTGAAGGAGCCCATTATGCAACTTAGAAAGCATAAGAAGACAATATGCGCACTGCTTGACAACTTGAAATTTATGGGGCTTTGTGACAGCTGCTGCTGAATGGTATCTGGTAGGATCTGCCAGGTCAAACTCTTGTCAGAATTCTGATTACTCTCTACTATGCATTTATAAAGAAGGGGAAGAGAACAGGTTTTCCTTCTTGAAATGCATGCCATTTGTGTTAGATAGCTAATCTTAAAAAGAAAGGTTAATTTATGTGTTGATAACGTTTTTGCTTTTAAATGACCACAGGGAAGCAACTTAACCCCCTGCTATCCAAGTCATTTGTGTTGCATTGCCAATTTTCTTGGACACCCACAGTGCAATGAGTAGGGCAACAGATTGGACCCATAGAACATTAAAGGGATGTTTATTATAGAGTAAACATACTGTACATTACATGTTCTTACAGAAAACAAACTGTTACTTATTTCAAATCCTAAAAAGTTTCACAAATCCGAGCTACTAATATATCTCAAGTATTCCATGCTGAGCTATTTGACAAGTTACTGTAAAAAGTACTGCTGCTTGGTCAAGGTACATGAGTTTATTGCAGTTTAAATCTGTCAAACACCTCTCTCCAGCTTTGTATGTAACAATAACAGCATGTGTTTTAACCTTAATAACACTTGATACTGTAGTTTCACCTATAATTTTGCTTTGAACATTTAGTGCCAAATTATTACAAAGACATTTTTCACATTTTCAAATAAGTTGGAGTCTCTTAAATATTTTTTTCCCTCTTTTACAAGTGCATGAGCCAAGTTAAAGGAGCTGACTCTAGCCCTTACAAAAATAACTGTGGGAGAAGTAAATCAAGAGTTTTTCACACCATTTTCTCCTGTCTGGGACTGGAAATGAGAAATATAGGAAACAATTAAATCACCAATATGGTGGTGGGGGGGGGGTTTCAATGCTGTAGTGGTGCTTTAAATGTAAGTACCGTACTCTGCCCCCTGTCTTATGGTGGGTTTACACACACCAATTTATCTGTTCAATATCTGAACCAATCACTGTGCAGCCCGACAGCCAATCGGCATTGTCCGGGGGCGGGCCGGAGGTAGAGATCTGTGCCGGAGATCTCCTCCTCCCCGCCGCCGGTAAGCTCCGGGACGTGTCGGTGGGGAGAAACAGCTGATTTGACAGCTGTTTGAATCTCCCGCGCCGACACCGAGAGGAGATGTCGGCGCGGGAAGATTCAAACAGCTGTCAAATCAGCTGTTTCTCCCCGCCGACATCGCTAGCAGATGACCGGCGGCGGGGAGGAGGAGATCAGCAGAGGCTGAGCTGATCTCCCGTGGCCGTCGGTGATCTCCTGTGACATCACCGGCGGCCACCGATAGAGATCTCAATGTGATCCGCAGCGTTCTCCTGCGGTGTCATGCAGAGGACACTGCGGACCCATTAAGATCAATGCATTTTTTGTGCGCTTGCAGGCGCTTGCGGATAGAGCAAGCGCCGCGAACGCACAAAAAATGCTGCAAGCTGCGTTTGGAGCGCGGTCGGAGGGCGCATAAATTATGTGCATCCGAACGCAAATGCTGCCAAACGCAGCCATACGCAGGCACATGCGTTCCCATGTTAAACATAGGAACGTATGTGCGCAAGCGTTTGGCTGCGTTTGGTACGCAGCGTTCCATACGCAAATGTGAAGCCAGCCTTAGGCTACATTCACATTGTGCGTTTTTGGTCTGTTTTTGCTCATCAGTTTTTGTAGCCAAAACCAGGAGTGGGTGTTATATACAGAAGTGGAGCACATGTTTCTATTATACTTTTCCTCTGATTGTCCCACTTCTGGTGTTGGCTACAAAAACTGATGAGCAAAAACAGACTACAAATGCACAGTGTGAATATAGCCTTATACTCACCTTCTGGCATTTTTGTAATTTATTGACAACGCTCTCGTCCCACGGCACCATCTTGTGCCCATGGCTTCTGACTGGCCGTAAGTTAGAACCTCCGTCAAAGGCACTCAATCTATCAATATGAGAGCCACAACTAAGCAAGAATAAGGCTCTCATAGACACATATTGAGTTGTTTCCTCCGGCATGCTCAACTGAGCTGCTGGCAAGTCATTTTTCAATACAGAGTGACCAAAGTGTCAGACGAAAAGGATGAAGGCGGTGAAAGTTTAGACAGGGCTCAGGGTACTTACAATTAAAGTGCCACTACAGGGTACAGGGATGTGGTGCTTTTAAAAGCTAACGACAAAATGCTATGCTGTATATGGGGGCTCTGCTGTATGTGGGGGTGCTGTATATCGGGATGGGGTACTGTATATGGGGGCTCTGCTGTATATGGGGGAGCTCTGCTGTATATTGGGGGATCTGCTGTATATGGGGGGGTGCTGTATGTGGGGGTGCTGTATATGGGGCGGCTCTGTTGTATATGGGGAAGCTCTGTGTATGGGGGGCTCTGCTGTATATGGGGGTGCTGTATATGGGGGCTCTGCTGTATGTGGGGGCTCTGCTGTATGTGTGGGTGCTGTATATGGGGCTGGGGTACTGTATATGGGGTCTGCTGTACATGGAGCTGCAGTGCTGTATATAGGGGAGCTCTACTGTATATGGGGCACTGCTGTATATGGGGAGCTCTGCTGTATGTGGGGGTGCTCTATATGGGACTGGGGTACTGTATACGGGGTAGCTCTGCTGTATATGGGGAAGCTCTGTATATAGGGTCTCTGCTGTATGTGGGGGTGTTGTATATGGGAATGGGGTACTGTATATGGGGGCTCTGCTGTATATGGGGGAGCTCTGCTGTATATGGGGTCTCTGCTGTATGTAGGGGAGCTGTATATGGAGATGGGTACTGTATATGGGAGCTCTGCTGTATATGGGGGAGCTCTGCTGTATATGGGGGGCTCTGCTGTATATGGGGGAGGTGCTGTATGTGGGGGTGCTATATATGGGGCGCTCTGTTGAATATGGGGAAGCTCTGTATATGGGGGGCTGTGCTGTATATGGGGGGCTCTGCTGTATGTGGGGGCTCTGCTGTATTTGGGGGTCCTGTATATGGGGCTGGGGTACTGTATATGGGGGTCTGCTGTACATGGAGCTACAGTGCTGTATATAGGGGAGCTCTGCTCTATATGGGGCTTTGCTGTATATGGGGGCTCTGCTGTATGTGGGGGTGCTCTATATGGGACTGGGGTACTGTATATGGGGTGGCTCTGCTGTATATGGGGAAGCTCTGTATATAGGGTCTCTGCTGTATGTGGGGGTGCTGTTTATGGGAATGGGGTACTGTATATGGGGGGCTCTGCTGTATATGGGGGAGCTCTGCTGTATATGGGGGGCTCTGATGTATATGGGGGGCTCTGCTGTATATGGGGGGGCTCTGCTGTATGTGGGGGTGCTCTATATGGGACTCGGGTACTGTATATGGGGTGGCTCTGCTGTATATGGGGAAGCTCTGTATATAGGGTCTCTGCTGTATGTGGGGGTGCTGTTTATGGGAATGGGGTACTGTATATGGGGGGCTCTGCTGTATGTGGGGGAGCTCTGCTGTATATGGGGGCTCTGATGTATATGGGGGGCTCTGCTGTATATGGGGGGGCTCTGCTGTATGTGGGGGTGCTCTATATGGGACTCGGTACTGTATATGGGGTGGCTCTGCTGTATATGGGGAAGCTCTGTATATAGGGTTTCTGCTGTATGTGGGGTGCTGTATATGGGAATGGGGTACTGTATATGGGGGCTCTGCTGTATATGGGGGAGCTCTGCTGTATATGGGGGGCTCTGCTGTATATGGGGGCTCTGCTGTATATGGGGGTCTCTGCTGTATATGGGGATGGGTACTGTATATGGGGCTCTGCTGTATATTGGGGAGCTCTACTGTATATGGGGGGCTCTGCTGTATATGGGGGGGCTCTGCTGTATATAGGAGGGTGCTGTATATGGGGCTGGGGTACTGTATATGGGGGGCTCTGCTGTATATGTGGCTCTGCTGTATATGGGGGCTCTGATGTATCTGCGGGGCTCTGCTGTATATCGGTGTGCTCTACTGTATGTGGGACTGCTGTACATGGGGCTGGGCGCTGTATATGGGGGTGCTGTGCTGTATATGGGGGTGCTGAACTGTATATGGGGGTGCTGTGTCATATATGGGGGTGCTTTGCCATATAAGAGATGAGGGTGCTCTATATGGGACTGGGGTACTGTATATGGGGTGGCTCTGCTGTATATGGGGAAGCTCTGTATATAGGGTCTTTGCTGTATGTGGGGGTGCTGTATATGGGAATGGGGTACTTTATATGGATGGATCTGCTGTATATGGGGGAGCTCTGCTGTATATGGGGGCTCTGCTGTATGTGGGGGTGCTGTATATGGGGATGGGGTACTGTATATGGGGGCTCTGCTGTATATGGGGGAGCTCTAATATATATGGGGGGCTCTGCTGTATATGGGGGAGCTCTAATATATATGGGGGGCTCTGCTGTATATGGGGAGCTCTAATATATATGGAGGGCTCTGCTGTATGTGGGGGTGCTCTATATGGGACTGGGGTAATGTATATGGGGTGGCTCTGCTGTATATGGGGAAGCTCTGTATATAGGGTCTCTGCTGTATGTGGGGGTGGTGTTTATGGGAATGGGGTACTGTATATGGGGGGCTCTGCTGTATATGGGGGAGCTCTGCTGTATATGGGGGGCTTGATGTATATGGGGGCTCTGCTGTATATGGGGGGCTCTTCTGTATGTGGGGTGCTGTATATGGGAATGGGGTACTGTATATGGGGGATATGCTGTATATGGGGGCTCTGCTGTATATGGGGGGCTCTGCTGTATATGGGGGGCTCTGCTGTATATGGGGATGGGTACTGTATATGGGGGCTCTGCTGTATATTGGGGAGCTCTACTGTATATGGAGGCTCTGCTGTATATGGGGGGGCTCTGTTGTATATAGGAGGGTGCTGTATATGGGGCTGGTGTACTGTATATGGGGGGCTCTGCTGTATATGTGGCTCTGCTGTATATGGGGTGCTCTGCTGTATGTGGGGGTGCTGTACATGGGGCTGGGGTACTGTATATGGGGGGGTCTCCTGTACATGGAGCTGCAGTGCTGTATATAGGGGAGCTCTGCTGTATATGGTGCTCTGCTGTATATGGGGGGCTCCGCTGTATCTGGCGGGGCTCTGCTGTATATCGGTGTGCTCTGCTGTATGTGGGACTGCTGTACATGGGGCTGGGGTTCTGTATTTGGGGGTGCTGTGCTGTATATGGGGGTGCTGAACTGTATATGGGGGTGCTGTGTCATATATGGGGGTGCTTTGCCATATATAGGGTGCTCTATATTGGACTGGGGTACTGTATATGGGGTGGATCTGCTGTATATGGGGAAGCTCTGTATATAGGGTCTCTGCTGTATGTGTGGGTGCTGTATATGGGAATGGGGTACTGTATATGCATGGATCTGCTGTATATGGGGGAGCTCTTCTGTTTATGGGGGCTCTGCTGTATGTGGGGGTGCTGTATATGGGGATGGAGTACTGTATAAGGGGGGCTCTGCTGTATATGGGGGTGCTCTAACATATATGGGGGCTCTGCTGTATATGGGGGAGCTCTAATATATATGGGGGGCTCTGCTGTATATGGGGGAGCCCTAATATATATGGGGGGCTCTGCTGTATGTGGGGGTGCTCTATATGGGACTGGGGTACTGTATATGGGGTGGCTCTGCTGTATATGTGGAAGCTCTGTATATAGGGTCTCTGCTCTGCTGTATGTGTGGGGTGTTGTATATGGGAATGGGGTACTGTATATGGGGGCTCTGCTGTATATGGGGGAGCTCTGCTGTATATGGGGGTCTCTGCTGTATGTAGGGGAGCTGTATATGGAGATGGGGTACTGTATATGGGAGCTCTGCTGTATATGGGGGGCTCTGCTGTATATGGGGAGGTGCTGTATGTGGGGGTGCTATATATGGGGCGGCTCTGTTGAATATGGGGAAGCTCTGTATATGGGGGGCTGTGCTGTATATGGGGGGCTCTGCTGTATGTGGGGGCTCTGCTGTATTTGGGGGTCCTGTATATGGGGCTGGGGTACTGTATATGGGGGGTCTGCTGTACATGGAGCTACAGTGCTGTATATAGGGGAGCTTTGCTCTATATGGGGCTTTGCTGTATATGGGGGCTCTGCTGTATGTGGGGGTGCTCTATATGGGACTGGGGTACTGTATATGGGTGGCTCTGCTGTATATGGGGAAGCTCTGTATATAGGGTCTCTGCTGTATGTGGGGGTGCTGTTTATGGGAATGGGGTACTGTATATGGGGGCTCTGCTGTATATGGGGGAGCTTTGCTGTATATGGGGGGCTCTGCTGTATGTGGGGGTGCTGTATATGGGGATGGGGTACTGTATATGGGGGCTCTGCTGTATATGGGGAGCTCTAATATATATGGGGGCTCTGCTGTATATGGGGGGCTCTGCTGTATGTGGGGGTGCTCTATATGGGACTGGGGTACTGTATATGGGGTGGCTCTGCTGTATATGGGGAAGCTCTGTATATAGGGTCTCTGCTGTACGTGGGGGTGCTGTTTATGGGAATGGGGTACTGTATATGGGGGGCTCTGCTGTATATGGGGGAGCTCTGCTGTATATGGGGGGCTCTGCTGTATATGGGGGTGCTGTATATGGGGATGGGGTACTGTATATGGGGGAGCTCTGCTGTATATGGGGGCTCTGCTGTATGTGGGGGGCTCTGCTGTATGTGGGGGTGCTGTACATGGGGCTGGGGTACTGTATATGGGGGGGTCTGCTGTACATGGAGCTGCAGTGCTGTATATAGGGAAGCTCTGCTGTATATGGCGCTCTGCTGTATCTGGTGGGGCTCTGCTGTATGTGGGGATGCTGAATATTGGGCTAGGGTGCTGTATATGGGGGGGCTCTGCTGTATATCGGTGTGCTCTGCTGTATGTGGGACTGCTGTACATGAGGCTGGGGTGCTGTATATGGGGGTGCTGTGCTGTATATGGGGGTGCTGTGCTGTATATGGGGGTGCTGAACTGTATATGGGGGTGCTGTGTAATATATGGGGTGCTTTGCCATATATGAGGGTGCTTTGCCATATATGAGGGTGCTATATATGGGGGTACTATGCTGTTTATGGGGGTGCTGTACTGTATATTGTGCTTCTGTTCTGTATATGGGCGTTCTGTGCAGTTTATGGGGGTGCTGTTCTGTTTATGGAGCAGCTGTGCTGTATATTGGGGTGCTGTATATGGGGTACTGTGCTGTTTATGGGGTGTCTGTATATGGGGCTCCTGTGCTGTATATGGGCAGTGCTATATATGGGGTGCTATATTGTACATGCGGGTGCTGTATGGTATATGGAGGGCTATGGGGTGCATTATACTATATGGAGGACTATGGGGGATGCATTATAGTGTTTGGAGGACTATGCATGGTGCATTATACTATATGGAGGGCTATGGCGGTGCTTTATAATATATGTAGAGCCTTTATACTTTATGGGGGCTATTTGAGGGCTGTGTTGGGGTCTATTATACAGTGTGAAGAGGTTGAGGGACCATTATACTATATGGAGGGCTGTATAACACAGCTGGGGATCATACTGTGCCAGAGTAGTTGGGGGGTACCGTATGGTACGTGTGGAGGGTCCTGTGAAGGAATTCACTGTAGGGGGATCATAGTGTTTGGGGACACTTTTGGTGGCATCATACTTTATGGGGGCAATGAAAGATCAATTCTCTCGCCGGTTGGTCGGCAGTTGTCCTCCTTCCTGCTCCCACATGGGGATGATGGGTGCTGCAGATGGATAATGGGCATATTGGGAGATGTTGGGGGCTATGTAAGGATAAGGGAGATGCAGGGGGATATTGGGGGATTATGGGGCTGCAGATGGATGATGGATGACACAGTTTGGTTATGCTGGTCTGTGATGACAATTACTGTACAGTATGTAATAAATGTTCATTTTTTTGCTCATCAATAAATGTGAATTCTTCATGGAAATAAGACGTCCCCTGAAAATAAGACATTGCGCTTCTTTGGGGGCAAAAATTAATATAAGACGGTGTCTTATTTTCAGGGAAACAGGGTATTAGCTCCGGACAGCCCCGTGTGTGGTGCTTGTGATTGGCTAAGCGTTTTGGAGGAGGCGTGGTCTGTTGGGGAAGACACGCCATTTTATCAGCTTAGTGCAGTGGCGGCTTGTTGATGCTCAGACTGCAGGTCGTTGCATGTGTGGACGGTGCCGCATGGTGACATGTCTGACTAGTCAGTTGCAGGCAGTGATCACATTGGAGCTGTCCAGAGTTTTGTAGGTGTGTGCCATAGATAATAGGTGGCAATCAGTGCTGCCTCCTGTGCTATAAGGCTGCAGTCACCATTGTTGATCCCTATTCTGGATTTTACTATGTGATTCTTGCATGTACGTGTGATGGTGCTGACGTCCTTGTGTTTTTGGGGGGGCGCCATTTTAAAGTTCGCCTCAGGCAGCAGAGAGGCTAGGTTCACCCCTGCTACCTGTAGCCAAGCATTTTTTTTAGCTCTGATTACAATATAACATTCATCAAGCTGCTCATTTTAAAAAGTAACTTCAAATCTCAGAAAGAGAGAAGAATTTGGGAATACAAATTGATAACGACCTTTGACTCATTCAAAGCAGGAAAGAACTTTTCACATGGATTCATGTATTTTTACATCAATTGAAAGGGCATTTAGGGGCATCATATCTTTGAACAGACCCCAGTTAGTGGATGATAAACTTTGACACTTCTTACGTGAACTGTTATCACAACCATTTCAGCCCCCCTCTCATTCCTGTTCTTGGATCTACCACTAATCAAAGGACAATAAAACTGTCTGTTCCTCTTATCTATGATTTTACTTCCCCATCTGCTCCTTCCCCCTCCCAACTGACCACTACATGCTTCACATCACCTGTGTTATGTATTGTATTGTCACATCCTGTATACATTTATGTGTGTGTGTTTCTCCAGAAGTTGTATGATTAAGCCTGATGAAGAGGCCATAGTGTTTGAAAAGCTTCTTTACTTTTTCTTATCATCTTTTTAGTTCGCCATTAAAAGGTATCAACCTCTGAGGACTCTCAGATTCTAATATTTTTCCATCTACTGGCTAACACAGGACTAACATTTTTACCTTACCTCTAAAATGTTGTTTTAGCGTCATATTTTACATTTCTACAATGGCAAAATAGATAAAAATGATCACATAATTATTACACAATTTCTTTTGAATGTGATAATACCCTACATGTGATTGTACAGTACTGTTTAGCCACACGGTTGGACTCGGGAGAGAAGGAGCGCCATTTGACTTTTGGAGCGCAGGGTTTCCTAAAATAGACAGTGGCCTTCGTATACAGGGCCTCTGTGGAGCCAACTGGGACGGCGTACTTGGTACCGGACCGGGGTATCACGGGGAATCACGATGGTCTTGATCTGGATCGTGTCTCGGGCCCACAAGTATTGGGTTTGGGGGTATTTATAGGGGATAAAGTTGTGACACCACCCGTGGTATGTGGTCAGGGTGACCACCACTGCTGCAGAACCTCCAGGGATGATGGATGGCAGCTTGTGATGTAACGGCTCTCCACGGGCAGAGCCTGGTCCCCGGGGCAGTGATGATGATAGTCTATGGATGATGCAGATAACAGTTTGGGAGAGAGAGTAGGGCTCGAGCGCAAGGATTACACAGACTCACAGTTTTGTAGTTTTCCAAGTCTTTACTGCAGATGGTATTCAATAGATATTGTCCATGGAGTCTGTACCGGGGCCGGGTTGCTTCCCACCCTGTCCGTGTCCTTGGCTTCCTACTCCTGCGCTGTATGTGTGGCCCTGCTGCCTCTTTAGCTAGGCTGCCGGCCCTGTCTCTCCTCACTGGTACCAAACTTGCTAGACAACTTGAGTCTTATCTTTGTGCTTCTGACCCAGCAGTGTTGCTTCGCTGTGGTGCAGTGAAGATATAAAATCTTCACTTATCCGGTGTTTTCTGTGCTGCTTGTGTCAGGCACAATTGCGGATCCGGTATCCGGTCTTTGCGCTTCACCGGGGTGAGTTTAGGGTAACTCCGTGTCCCGGGTGTGTTCCTCTGCTTCTCCTATGTCTCAGACCCTGGCTTGCCTGGAACTGGACAGTGGACCGTGGGTTGGGCCTAACGCAGCCATTTTACACTCAGGTCCTTTCCCTCAGTCTTCTCAGGAACTGAACTAACTGCCACTTCCTCTCCACCCAGAATATATAGGGAAGCAGATTTAGCTCCCCCTTCTGGCCTGGAGGCGCTAGTGTAGTGTTGTGGGTTGTGTGGGTAATTAACGCTTGGTGATGTTACTGTGGCACTTTAACCCCTGGGGTGCCACACCCCTAAGTGCCAGGAGAGTAGAAAGCTCCTCAAGTGACCCTGATTTGGAAATTACATCCCTCTGAGAATTCATCTATGGGTGTAGTGAAGATTTTTACTCCATGGTTGTTTTCCAAAAACAAGCCGCAATTATTTACATAAAAAAAAGGTTTACATCACCATATTTTGAGGGCTGTCATTTTTCTATATTTCTGCTGGCAGAGTCATGTGAGGGCTTGTGTTTAGCAGGACGAGTTGATGATTTTATTGGCACCATTTTTGGCACATAATATTTTGTCATCAAATTTTATTACAGTTTTTGGGGGCAGAAGGACCAGAAACCAGCAATTCAGAAATTCAGAAATGGTATTTTTTAAAGTTTTTTTCATGCTATTCACCATGCGTTAGTAGTGGTGAGAGATTTTTATTCTTTGGATCAGTATGAACACAGCGAAACCACATTTATATCATTTTTTTTATGATTTGCCGCTTTTACACAATAACAATAATTTTATAGATAAAGTATTGTTTTTGCATCAGTGTATTCTGAGAGTTAGAGATTTCTTATTTTTCTGCTGAAGGAGTTGAGTGGGATGGGATGCCTTGTTCTTTTCAGGACAAGTTGACGTTTCCAGCGATACCAGTTTTATTTACATTCATATTTTTAATCCCGTTTTATTTCAGAGCTATGATGAAAAAGCATCATTTCTTGTCATGTTATTTATTTAGTTTTTTACGTTTTTCACTTTAGGGGTTAAGTAGTGGAACAGATTTATAGAGTGGGTCATTATGGCAATATCAAATTATTATTATTTATTTATATAGCGCCATTGGTTCCATGGCACTTTACATGTGTAAGGGCACAACAAGGACGAGAACATAAATAACGACGAATAAATCATACAAGTTCATTAGGGCAAAGATCCTGTCCACAAGGGCTCACAGTCTATATGGGATGGGTGGGAGACAGTAGGAGGTGGAGAGGTGAGAAGGTGCAGCGGATTAGGTCTCAGTGTGGGTTATAGTCTTGAAGGAAGAGGTGGGTCTTCAGGTTTTTCTTGAATGTTCCCAGGGTAGGGGAGTGTCTGATGTGGTGTGGGAAAGAGTTCCAGAGTATGGCGGATGCATGAGAGAAGTCTTGTATGCGGTTGTGGGAGGTGGAGATGCGAGGGGAGAAGAGAAGGAGTTCTTGAGAGGAGCGCAGATTGCATGAGGGGTGGTATCGGCAGTCGGAGATGTATGGAGGGGATAGGTTGTGGATGGCCTTGTATGTCAGGGTTAGGGTTTTAAACTAAGATCTCTGGGAAGTAGGGAGCCAGTGGAGGGCTTCGCAGAGGGGGGAGAAGGGGGAGTAACAGGGCGACAGGTGGATGAGTTGGGCAGTGGAATTGAGGATGGTTCGGAAGGGTGAAAGGGAGGAAGCGGGAAGGCTGGTGAACAGGAGGTTGGAGTAGTCGAGGTGGGAGATAATGAGGGCGTGGACAAGCATTTTGGCAGTGTCATGGTCAAGGAAGGAGTGGATCCGTGAGATGTTTTTAAGCTGGAGGTGGCAGGAGGTGGCGAGGGCCTGGATGTGTGGCTTGAAGGAGAGGGTAGAGTCGAGGATTACACCGAGGCACTTGGCGTGGGGGACGGGTGAGAGTGTTCAGTCGTTGACAGTGATGGTTAGGTCGGGTAGGGGGAAAAAGCGACTTGGGGAAGACGATGAACTCGGTTTTATCCAGGTTGAGTTTGAGGAAATGAGCGGAGAAGAAGGATGAGATAGTGGACAGGCAGTTTGGGATTTTGGATAGCAGGGAGGTGATGTCAGGGCCGGAGAGGTAGAGCTGGGTGTTGTCGGTGTAGAGGTGGTATTGGAGGCCGTGGGACTCGATGAGTTGGCCTAGGCAGAGGGTGTAGATGGAGAAGAGTATGGGTCCCAGGACTGAGCCTTGGGGAACTCCAACAGATAGGGGGTAGTGTAAGGGGGAGGTGTGGGAGTGGGTGACGCTGAAGGTCCAGTCTGTTAGGTGCAAGGAGATCCAGGAGAGGGCTAGGTCAGTGATGCCAAGGGATTCTAGAATTTTAAGCAGGAGGGAGTGGTCGACTGTGTCAAAGGCAGCAGAGAGGTCGAGGAGGAGAAGGATGGAGTAATGTCGCTTGCTCTTGGCGCTCAGTAGGTCTTGGTGACTTTGGTTAGGGCTGTTTCGGTGGAGTGGTGGGCTCGGAAACTGGATTGCAGGCAATCAAAGAGGGAGAGTGAGGAGAGATGGGAGGACAGTTCGGAGTAGACATGTTACTCAAGCAATTTTTGAGGCGAAGGGGAGGAGTGATATGAGACAATAGTATGAGACAATAGTTGGAGACTGTTGCGGGGTCGAGGGAGGGTTTTTTGAGGATGGGTGTGATGAGAGCATGTTTGAAGGATGAGGGGAAGATGCCGGTGGTAAGTGATATGTTGAAGAAATGGGTTAGAGTACACAAGTACAGCAGTGTGGCGCCCCGCACCGATGGCGTCACAGGAGGGTATTGCAGCCAAAACAGCAGCAGCAATATTCTCTGACCCAGCAATCACACAGTTAACTCAGAGATCCATACCCTACATGCATCACCTAGCATAGAGGGCCAATCAGGTCCTGGTGGGCGGAGTGTAGTGGTAGTGTGTAGTGTAAGTTTAGTCCAGCTAGAGTCTAGTCGGAGATTGTAACAGCAACGTAGAAAACCTTCTGCAGATTCCCAGCTCTGCAACCTAGGAGAGGGGGTTGCACAGTTCTGTGCGGCCCCCTGGCCACCTTCTACCGGCCATCTCCCTACCGTCACCCGGTTGAGCACCATTTCTCCCGGTGCAGTACTTAGTTAGAATGGAGGGACACCGCGAATCTCTGAGAACACACTGGTCATTGCTGAGTCCACCCGGTCCACTACCCGTCACTGTATGCCATGTACTGCCTGCTGGTTACAGTAAAGAACCCGTTACAGAGACTTACAGTGTCCGTGCCTTCTTATGAACTGCTTATCCGCGCATTAAGGTAACCGCAGCTGCCTCACAACATCTTGTGCAGCTTCTGGCTCCGGGGATCACCGCTCAGCCAGTGGGGAGCGTTCAATCTTGCTGAATTCCATCCCCCAGAGGCCCCGCAGCGTCGGTACAGTTACCGAATCTCTCATAAGTGGCGTCACGAAACAATTAACCCCTTAATCTGTTCCCACAAGACGTCTTAACTTTTGATCTGTACCACCGGGCCCCACTACCGGCAGGCGCGGCACCCCGTGACAAGGAGGAAGAAGCAAACGCCTGTCTAAACCGGAGTCCGGGTCACGGTGAGTCAGAAAATGGCGTCACGAACAGGATACGAGCAGGCCCGTTCCTTAGCGGGTATAATGTGCTTTAAAAATACTTTATTTCAACAATTTGGACTTTGTTCGTCCCTTAAAGAACTTTTCCCGCCTTTTCACCGTTGGGCCAAGATGGCGTCCAAGATGGCGATGCCCGCCATGAGAATCCGCCACGTGCAAGCCCAGGGGTGAGCCACCGCCCCTCTTCGTGGGAGGGCTAAAGGCAAAGGCGCCAAAATCATTGTCCGCCCTGATTGCTCGAATCAACCATGGGGGCGGACCAAAGACTTTTTCCCACAATTAGACTACAAAAGGCCCAAGGAAGTGGGAGTGTCAAGAACCATTCTTCACCAGCTCTTCACCAGAACGTTTACCGGGTAGAGACGGGTGTGGTTCCTCCAAGAAAGATGGCCAGTACAAGACTCCATGACCTGATGCGAGAAGTGGAAGCTGAGGCCAGAGCAGCAATAGGCCATCCGGGTCCGGGTCCTGTCCTCAACATAGACGGCAGCCCCGACTTTTGGCAAGAAGCTCTACAAGATCTCCGGGTGAGGCTAATGGAAACCGTAGAGTGGACGATCCGCAGTTGGAGCGCGAGCTTGGGCAGCAGACTACATTTTGCGATGCAGCAGAGCCGCTCGGGTGCAACCACTCCAGGAGCGGACGACATCCCCAGTTTTAGCACCGCCTCGCCCACGCCGACCACCTGTCCTGCCTCGTCTCCGGAGCCGATAGACTGCGTCATCCCGATAAAAGCCACAGCTTACCCTGCTCCAGAGCCTGAAGCCGAAACCGTGTTAGAGCCGGAGCTTGCAACCAGCTCCCCTGAAGAAGCTGACATTTACCTGGTTCTCCCTGAGGAACCCGCGACTAGTCTCACCACTACCGAGACTGTCGCCTGTTTCTTCCCCAAACCGGAGGCCTCCTCTGCTACTACCGAGGCCTACCTGGTTACCGGGATTGAGACACCACTACCAGCTGCAACAGAAGAAGAGGCAGGCAGCCTGGAAGCCCTGCAGGACGACCCCGAGGAGAATTTTGCAGCACAGCCGCCCTTCGACCCGGAGGACCCCATTCCAACATCGCCATATGCCGAGCAGCCTGATGTGATCATTGAGGGAGAGGAGGATGACGACGACGAGACCCACAGCACCGCTGAGGATCTCTGCACCGGGTTCGCCTGGGGAGATACCGTGGATCCTTCGGCCGAGCAATCCGCTCGGGTACGCTGGTCGAGTGCCACTGCAACACCTTCCCCGATGCCGTTTAACCGGGTTCCGATCCAGACTGCCCACCAAACTCAAGCCGTTCAACAGCCAACGCGTCGCAGTGACTTTATCCACACTCCGCACTGCTCCGCTGAAGATATACGTCGCACCCGAAGGGAGGAGTGGTGGGCTCGTATGCGAGCCAACATGGAGGCCCGCGCCGAGGCTCGCCGCCGACCCCCACTACCTGACGAACTCTGCAAGAAAGGACGGGTGAGCACTTTCAACCTATCCACCGGGTGGGATTTTGCCAGGGAGGAGGGCGTGTATGAGGAAGTGTTTGTGGGGCGCCGTGATGTGGAGTCGCATTTGCCGCTAGGACACCCTGATCGTGATCTGTATAGAGGGGACATTATTACCTACGAGTGATATGCATGCTGCGATGGGTGGTTCGCTATACGGGTCCGGAACACTGCCCTCCATAAGTGACTTTGCTGTTTGAACTTTACAAGAGACTTCTTCCTGTTTGGTAGATAGCGCTGCAACCTGGCGGCTATAGCCTGGACTCATAATAAGGACAGCCGACTGCCCGCCGGGTTCGCAAAAGTGTTAACCTGTTATATACCAGTTATAGTGAATAGCTGTTATTAATAAAAGTGTACTTTTATTACTGTTATAAAATACAAAATCTCTCTGTAATGTTTGGGTAGCGCACGCTTGGGGACAAGCGTATTTCACCAAGGGGGAGTGTGGCGCCCCGCACCGAGTGTGTCACAGGAGGGTATTGCAGCCAAAACAGCAGCAGCAATATTCTCTGACCCAGCAATCACACAGTTAACTCAGAGATCCATACCCTACATGCATCACCTAGCATAGAGGGCCAATCAGGTCCTGGTGGGCGGAGTGTAGTGGTAGTGTGTAGTGTAAGTTTAGTCCAGCTAGAAGAGCCTAGTCGGAGATTGTAACAGCAACGTAGAAGACCTTCTGCAGATTCCCAGCTCTGCAACCTAGGAGAGGGGGTTGCACAATTTCATGCGGCCCCCTGGCCACCTTCTACCGGCCATCTCCCTACCGTCACCCGGTTGAGCACCATTACTCCCGGTGCATTACCAACCGAACTACGGGCGTCAATATGCGGGTCCAAAATCATCCCATGCCCATCTACAGCCGGTTTGCTACCGAAGCTAGCAGCAGTTCAGCTCTGCTATGCGAACCAGAGGAGTGGAGGGACCGCTTTACAGGAGCACCCCACCACCGCCATACACAGTCGTCTAGCCAGCGGTGTACCCACCAAAGGACCCAAGGCTCCCCAAAGCATCCGGAACGTATACCCCGGATAGGGCATTCAAGCAGCCTCCTTGTACCCGATCTGGCATTCCTGGGCGACAACGGCACAGTACTTAGTTAGAAATGGAGGAACAAGGAGGAAGAAGCAAACGCCTGTCTAAACCGGAGTCCCGGCCATGGTGATTCAGCAGCACATCAGATAAGTGATCAAAGTTAGGCGGCCGTCACACGCTGCAATATCGTGAGCGATATTGTAAGCGATCATGTGCACACGCGATCGCTAACAATATCGCTCACATCGCTGGTGAGCTGTCACACAGACAGACTCACCAGCGATGTGGGCCAGCGAGATCGCTGGTAACTATGGTACACATCGGGTTACTAGGCGCCGCGCGACGCTTAGTAACCCAACGTTTACCATAGATACCATCTCCCAGCATAGGCTCTGCCGCTGGGAGATCGTTCATCGTGGTGTCAGACACCACGATGAAGCAGATTGATCAAGCGTTTATCGCTTGATAGTGAGCTCCGGCTCTCATATCTGCGATGTCACGATCAAGCGATTTTACATTGTAAAATCGCTTGATCGCACGCAGCGATGCACAAACGATATCGCTTAAGCGATCAAATAGCAGATCGCTTAAACGATATCGTTCACAATATTGAAGCGTGTGACGGCCGCCTTACAAATAGTCATGTCTGATCAATGAAAAAGTGAAAAAAATAATTAAGAAAGTAGAAAAAAAACACAGAAAAACCTGTGTCACTGCTAAAAATGCAGCTTTTTCTGTTAAAAAAAAATAAACAAAGACACGTACACAGTATGGGTATCCCCGTGTCCAGAACGACCTAAACTATTAAAGGGGAACTCCAGTGAGAGAAAAGATTTTAATACAGTTTCTGCCCTGCTACATGATGAAGTAGAGCCATACACTGCAGTTCTAGGATCTATAGATCGCTTATAAATTGATGAAATCATACCTGCTCCTCTGCTCTGACCTCCACCTCATGGGACCTAGAACACCATTGCAAAAAATTTATTGTGCTTCAAGGCAGGCTGAGCGACACAGACCTGGAAAGCAATAAGGGCCGCTTTACGCGTCGCGATATCGCAACGCAAAGTCGATATAAGGTCACATGGTGTGGCCGTTGCAGTTGATATCGTTCATGCGTTGTGTTGTGTAAATGGGCAATGCGACGCGAAAACAACCTAACTACGATATTGCAAGAAGATTGTGCAAGCCCTTCAACCGTACGATACTATATATGCGATGTGGCAGGATCGTGCTGTGTGACGGTGCAACTACGATTTGGAGGGCAATTTTCCCTATTCACTCCAATGTTAAATGGTCATTTCCTGGGTTGCTCATACTCAGTGTGGGAAAGGGGCGTACACCATCGTAGTTGCGTTGCCTGCCGATATCTCCCTGTGTGACATCTACTATGCGATCTTGGACAAGTGCCAAAAACGTATGCTCCCCCGTGAAATTGTATGCGATATCGGAACGATATTGCGACGTGTAAAGCGGCCATAAGGGTATGGACACACTGGCATGAAAAATGGATGAGTGCAATGCGAGAAAATCTCGCTTTGCACTCAGACTAATGTTATTTAATGACTCAGAACAGATTAGCAAGTGTCGGACGCTTTTTTCTCATCCAGAATTTGGATTAGAAAAAAGTTGCAACATGCTGCGACAGTATGTGAGTCACGGCCGAGACTCGCCAATGCAAGTCAATGGGTCCGACAAAATCACTGACCGCACACGGACCATCCGAGAGGCATCCGTTATTTTCACTGATACATTACCATTCTGTAGCGCACACAACTGTAAAATGTTCCTGTAAATGATTATACAGCAAATAGCTTAGAAAAAAAACGGATTGCACACAGACAGCACACGGATGTCACACAGATCAAAAAACGGATGTCACTCGTCCAACTCTCCTGGATGAGAATCTGACCATTGTATTTGACGGCAGTGTGTTTCCAGCCTTACGAGTAACAGTGTAATCAATACCACACAACATCACATGCATTACCATCACATTAGAGGGGAATTAATAAAATGTTTGACCAAATATAGCAGGCTACAGTAGTTTCTAAAGCAAAGACTATAATGTTTCTTCAGATCATTATCTACGAGTGGCCAAACTGGGAAATGCCTGTATGATAACTTTGCCTGTTGGACCACTTAGTTCAAATGGTCAATGGGGATCCCAGAAGTCTGGCTACTATCAACTGGGATAATAGTTATACCTGAGGGTACCTTTACCCGCGGCTACATTTCTAGGGTGGCTACAGGTAACTTACTGGTTGCAGTGAAATCATGGAGAGATTATTCCATTTGTACACAGCAACAAGATAGAACCTTGTCTCCATGATTTCACTGCAACCAGTAAGTTACCTGTAGCCACCCTAGAAATGTAGCCGCGTGTAAAGGTACCCTTATGGTACCTTTACACGCCGCTACCGAAGGTAGCAACAGGTAGGCACCGCACGTGCACGCGCGCGTTTTCAACGGTTGCTAACGGTACCTGATACCGCAATTACACGCCACCACAAGGTGCTCCACAGAAGGTATTTTCGTTCCCTGGAAGTACCGACGGGTGCCGCACGTTACCTTCTGTGGAGCACCTTCCCTGATTTACACGCCCCTACCACAAGGGAATCTAGGCGTACATATTGTGCGCTGTAACTACATAGGCGTGACAGAGTTGTGTATTACGCGGCGCTCGTACGGTGATTGGACAATGCAATATCATGATTGGCCAGCCAGCGCAGGTAGGCTGGCTAATACATGACAATCTAGCAAATGTGAATTGTGACTGGTTTGCTCGTTAAATATGCCGCCCTGTGCAGGGACTGCCAATGGGTACACAGTAGTCCCCACCAATGATAGCTGATGGGGCGTGGTATACATGACGCGCAAGCACGCCCCAGGTAACTCAAATACCGTACCTGTGCCTCGATTACACGGCGCTACCATAGGGGTTATACCTGCTTGTTTTTCAGCACGGCTGAAAGACAGGAATCCAAAGAGACAGGGAGCAACAACCTGAATTACACGCCGCCACTTTGTGTTTTGAAGGTAAAAGGTACAATTGTCTTCGATACCTGACGGTTTCTACCTTTCGGTAGCGGCGTGTAAAGGTACCATTACATGTAATCAATATTAAAATATTCAAAACCTCTAATATATGTATAATGTTTTTTTTTGCAAACTAGAAAGCCAAGAGGAAACACAATGCATACAATTATTATGAACACCTTCAAAGTAGAAAACTGTAGATTTTATTATCAAAGATTCAAAGACAGCAAAAACAAATCATATTGAAATCAATTAAAAACAAAGATAGGTCCTGGAACACAGGTTTGGAGAGTATCAAGTAAGTACAACAGGTATAATACAGGCAAATACATCAGTTATTTATGGATGGATGGATGGATGGATATGGAGGTATCCTGGTGGCCCTTGATCTGTAGCCTGGTCCTATAATTACGGCTACATCCCCTCCAAGTTGAAATGCAATGATATCAACTATTTTCCCTCCAAAGGATCCCAGCTGGAGGGGCCAGTTCATGAGATTCACATGGATCTATAGGGGAAGGGGGGATACCCTGATCAACATCTCAGCACACCTCATCTATTCACAATCATTCCTCTCCACGCTGCAACCTAAAGGTACCGTTACACGACACAACGTTGAAGCAATGTCGGCAGCGATTTCACGTGAGCGTGCACATTTTTGGCATTTTGCCAAGATCGCTTTAGAGATGTCACACGTATAGATATTGTGAGCAACTAGTCAGTGATGTATGAGCAGGTATCGTTTGCAAACCTAGCGAACGATCCCTGGTCATTGCCGTGAATGGGCAAAGTTGCTCACAACATCCTTATCCCGGTGTCACACAGAGCGATGCTACTGTGGAGCCACTGGGACGGGGTACTCGGTACTGAACCAGGGTATCACTGGGGGTATCACAGCAGTCCGTGGTCCGGACCGTGTCCCGAGCCCACAATGAATGGGTTGGGGGGGTTATTTACGGGAACAAAATCGTGACGCCACCCACGGGTTTTGGTCAGGGTGACCACCGCTGCTGCTCGACCCTCCGGGGATGATGTTTGGCAGCCGGTGATGTAACGGCTCTCCGCGGGCAGAGCCTAGTTCCCCGGGGCAGTGGTGATAATAGTCTATAGATGGATGCAGGGCACGGGTAGTAGTAGAGATGAAAATTTGTGAGGGAGAACAGGGTTTGCAAGGATCACACAGACTCACGATTTTGTAGTTTTCCAAGTCTTTACTGCAGATGTTGTTCAGTAGATATTGTCCACGGAGTCTGTACTGGGGCCGGGTTGCTCCCACCCTGACTGGGTCCTTGGCTTCCTACTCCTGCGCTTTGTGTGTGGCCCTGATGCCGCTTTAGCTGAGCTGCTGGCCCTGTCTCCCCTCATGGGTACCCACTTGCTAGGCAACTTGAGTCTTAATTTTGTGTTTCTGACCCCGCCGTGTTGCTTCGCTGTGGTACAGTGAAGATGTGAAATCCTCACTCATCCGGTGTTTACTGTGCGGCTTGTGTCAGGCACAATGTCGGATCCTGTATCCGGTCTTTGCGCTTCACGGGGGTGAGTTAAAGGGTAACTCTGTTTCCTGGGTGTGTTCCTCTGCTTCTCCTACTCCTTTCCTCAGACCTTGGCTGGCCTGGAAGTGGACAGTGGACCGTGGGTTGGGCCTAACGCATCGCTTTTACACCCAGGTCCTTTCCCTCAGTCCTCTCAGGAACTGAACTAACTGCCACTTCCTCTCCACTCAGAATATATAGGGAAGCAGCTTTAGCTCCCCCTTCTGGCCTGGAGGCGCAAGTGTAGTGTTGTGGGTTGTGGAGGAATTAACACTTAGTGTTGTTACTGTGGCACATTAACCCCTGGGGTGCCATATTCTCCCTTAGTAAAGAACAGTGCTCCGGGACTGTAGAAAACAAACAAACAAACAACATATCAATACAATTATATACAGAGTCTTAAACAACAAAAATTACAAAAAACAATAAAAGCCTGTGGTATGTGGTCAGGGTGACCACCATTGCTGCAGAACCTCCAGGGATGATGGATGGCAGCCTGTAATGTAACGGCTCTCCACGGGCAGAGCCTGGTTCCCCGGGGCAGTGATGATGATAGTCTATGGATGATGCAGGGTAGGGGTAGTGGTAGAGATGACAACAGTTTGTGAGGGAGAAAAGGGCTCAAGCGCAAGGATCACACAGACTCACGGTTTTGTAGTTTTCCAAGTCTTTACTGTAGATGGTATTCAGTAAGTTTTTTCCACGGAGTCTGTACCGTGGCCGGGTTGCTCCCACTCTGACCGGGTCCTTGGCTTCCTACTCCTGCGCTGTGTGTGTTGCCCTGATGCTCTTTAGCTAGGCTGCCGGCCCTGTCTCCCCTCACGGGTACCAAACTTGCTAGGCAACTTGAGTCTTATCTTTGTGTTTCTGACCCGCCGTGTTGCTTCGCTGTGGTACAGTGAAGATATATTATCTTCACTTATCCGGTGTTTTCTGTGCTGCTTATGTCAGGCACAATTGCGGATCAGTGTATCCGGTCTTTGCGCTTCACTGGGATGAGTTTAGGGTAACTCTGTGTCCCAGGTGTGTTCCTCTGCTTCTCCTACTCCTTTCCTCAGACCTTTGCCGGCCTGGAAGTGGACAGTGGACCGTGGGTTGGGCCTGACGCAGCCCTTTTACACCCAGGTCCTTTTCCCCAGTACTCTCAGGAACTGAACTAACTCCAACTGATTAACTGTCACTGCCACTCTGTGGTAAACAACATTAGCTCCTCCCACCACTCTCCTGTTCCCCACTTCTTCTCCACACCAGAATCTGTAGGGAAGCAGTTTTAGCTCCCCTTTCTGGCCTGGAGGCGCTGGTGTAGTGCTGCCGCACGCAGCTGCCGCCGCTGATGACTCGGGACCGCGGCTCGCATGGAGCGAGCCGTGTTCCTAATCTGTCAGGAGGGGACAGCTCCATGGTGCTGCAGCTCAGAGCCAGCCCCTCCTGACAGATCAGGAACGCGGCTCGCTCCCCGGGAGCCATAGTCCTGACCTTTCAGCGGCGGCAGCTGCGTGCGAATGCACACCGGATCTGAGGGCAAATTAGCCCTCCAGTTCTGTGTGCTGATCCAGTCCGCGGCTGTCTACCTCAAGCGGACAGCCACGGATCGGATCCGAGCCGTACTGTGAAGCCAGCCTTAGAATGACTATAACTAGTATGTCTGCTTTTTAGTATGCCTAAATAAATTTTACTTTTACAATTTTTCCAAAAAATTTAAAAGACGTTGTTGCTGATTTTTTTTTTCCTTGTTGCCCCTACAATATTATAGTACTTCAGTATATGGTACAACTGATGAAGTGATTCAGGTTCAAGTCCCCTTTTGTTCCATAGGAGTCAGTATGCAGCAAAAGCAACAATATTAAATTTCTAGAGTAATTTTTGTAAACATCAAAGCTTAGATTTATATATAATTAGCTTACACAGAAAATATACTAGCAGATCAGGTCTTATGGCCACTTTACACACACCAACTTATCTGTCCAAATTCTGAACAACTCACTGGTTGCAGTGAAATCATGGACGCATTGTTCCATTTGTACACAGCCACAAAATGGAGCAATGTGTCCATGATTTCACTGCAACCAGTGAGTTGTTCAGAATTTGGACAGATAAGTTGTTGTGTAAAGTGGCCCTTACTTCATGAAGTCTACAATGAAAGTGATAGTGCATACAATTTATTCACAAAGAGAAGTATGTTTTCAACCTGACAACACAAAAGAAACATTTCCCCATCCAAACATCTCTTTTAAACAAAGTTGTTGCCAAAACAATTACAGTAAAATTATGCTTTTTTGCTGGTGTGTAAATATCTTCCTCATTAGTATGCTAATTGGCGTGAAAGTGTAGCTGCTTGGCAGTATTAGACTATCTATCATCTATGGTGTATCAAAATACCAAAAGGTCTATTTACCAAAGTTAGGGTAAGTTCAAACAGGAAGGTTTAGTGGCGTTCAAACCGTCAGAAAACCGCTGGAAATTATCAGTTCTGAGCTCTGAAGTCTCCAGCTGTGTTCCGGCGGTTTTCCGGCGGTTTTCCGGCGTTTTTTTACAGCGTGTGCACAGCGGTTTATAGTCGTTTTTCCCAGCGGTTTTTCCAGCGGTTTTCTATGAAGGATTTTGTTCATGGAACTGATCCAAAACCGCTCGGAAGAATTGACATGTTGTATGCTGCTAAACCGCTCGGAAACCGCTCAACCGCTGGCGGATCCGCTCACATAAACCGACTATGTGTGCACAGCGGTTTCTAAATTGCATAGGGTTACATGTAAGTCCTAACGCTGCTAAGGATTTACATAAATTTAAATAAAACCTATGCTAAACCGCCGGCGGTTTTCGCTGCTAAACCGACGTTAAAACTGTATGTGTGAACTTACCCTAAAAGTGTTCAAGAGCCTGAACTGAAAGCCGCAACAATAACATCAAAAGGTGCAAAAGCACAATACACGTCAATTGGAATTTACTATGTTCTGTGTCATTCCATTTGCCTGGCTGTTATTAAAAATTGTGAGATTGACACATTTTGTAGGTGATACACAAGTACGTTTGTAACTTTTATCTGCCTTGTGAAAATCACTAATTGACAATTTAGGATAGCTTTCAGATGGCAGTAATAATTATGCAGTTGCCCGGGACATAAGGGCGGCTTCACACTGCGGTCAGGTCTGATCCAGGGCAGTCAGGGGTGACAGCCCCGGACTGGACCTTGGCCCCATAGTATACTATGGGGCCGGTAGAGCTGGATGGCAGCTAGCTCCCATCCTGCTTCCATATCGCTGGAATAATCCGGGAGAAGTGGGATTTTTCTCCTGGATACATAAATATTGCTTGCAATCTCCCCATAATTGGTGTCTCCCGGATTCCACCGAATTCCCCTGGATCCTCCTGGATCCTTCCGGGGCAATCTGGCGCTCCTTAACATGGGAGCCTAAGGGACCGGATTGCCCCGTTCCGGGAGGATCCGGAAGCCGGACACTGGAGGCTGCATGCCACTGTTATATTTCAGGACTCGCGGGGAGCTAGCCGCGGTCCTGAATCATCAGCAGTGGCACTTGCGTCAGGCTGCACACTGAACCGGAGGGCATATTTACACGTCCCAACATCGGGCCGATGTTGGATACAACGACGCGGGAGCGCGCATTTTTTGGGCAGAATTCCAAGATCGCATAGGAGATGTTACACAGCGCGATATTGGCAGGCAATCGCAACTGCGATGTGTACGCCCCCTTGTACGGCCGACCCAGGAACGACCATTTAACATGGGAGAGAATAGGGGAAGTTGTACTGCAAATCGTTGTTGGGCTTTCACACAGCACGATCCGGCCACATTGTCCATCCAATATCTCCAATACCGTTGGAGATCATGCTCATTTCTTCCCCGATATCGTTTTGGCATCGTTCTTGCATCGCATTGGACTTTTACACCATACAATGCATGAACGATATCAGGGACAACGCACGAACCACGTGACTTTTTATTGGAGTTGGACGCCGATATCGGGACGTGTAAAGTGGACATCACAATCACACCTGGGCCCTGGAGCCTAGGGGGCCCCAAAAGTCCCTTTAGCCTGTAGAAAAAGACTATTGCTATTAAAGATTTGCAATAACTGGGGGCCCCGTTGGAGCCATCGCATCGGGATCCATGAGCATCAAGTTACAACACTAGCAGTTACATATTAATATAAGTATACATGTAATAAATTGATGAGGGGAAAACATTCCAAACTTCTGTCTGTATCTGAATTTTTCTCAATCTCTCTGTATCTAAATCTTTGTCTTGATTTTTATCCATGGTTAAGGCCGGCTTCACACCACGGTTTTTTGCTGTCAGGCTGTGTTTGGTGTTTTGCTGGATGCATCGGACACAGCCTTAGGTCTCATTCACACATCCGTGCCTCCGGCACGTGTGCAGTCCGTGCCGAAACATGCCGGAGGCACGAACATACAGGGACTCATGATCCCCTATGGACCCATGCAGACGTCCGTGTGCTGCCTAGATACCCGACGTGTACCTTAGTTACCAGCCTCCTCCGCTCACCGGCTGGTATCTAAGGTACACAGCGGGTAACTAGCGATGCTGCGTGTCCACCGGCCGACCAACGACAGATTTGTGAACATGTTCACAAATCTGCGATCAAACAGTCAAGCGATTTTACATTGTAAAATCGCTTGATTACACGCAGCGATGCACAAATGATATCGCTTAAGCGATCAAAAAAGCAGATCGCTCAAGCGATACTGTTCATAAAACTGAAGCGTGTGACGTGGCCCAAAGTCAATGTTGGACCTTTTAATTGACTATAGCAACTTAGGCCTGCTTGACACCACAGTGTTTTTGGGTCTGGGGCTATCCGGTGTGAACCTGACAGCCTCAGTCCCAATATTGGACTAATGCATGCCTATGGTGCCGGATGGGGCTGGATGGCAGTGATTTGCCATCTGGTTTTGTTCCTTTCCGACAGCATAAGGCTGCACTCAATTTTTGTCCCAGACACAAAATCGCGGCTTGCAGCATTTTTGTGTCCGGGCAAAAAATCTGACAAAATCGGATCCTTCCGGATCCTCCCAGATCTGGTGCGATCTGCGCCCCCTAACATGGGAGACTATGAGTGCCAGATCAGACCTGATCCGACAGGAAATCGGATCCAGCTGGCGGACGCCAGGTGCTGAAGTTCAACACCTGGAGAGTACCTGGCTGACATTTTAGAACCGCGGCTAGCTCCCCACTAGACGCGATTTTGAAATTTCAGGACTTTGGACAGCGGCATCAATGCACACTGCCGATTCCAGCAGAAAACAGGATCGGAGGGCATATTAACCTTCCAGTTCTGTTTTCTCTGGAGCTGTAAGGGTATGTACCCACAGGAAGGTTTTGCTGCATTTGAGATCAGGTTTTGCCTTGGTTTTATGTAAATCTATGCTAATCTAATCCTGAGTTTTTGGTTTCCAGCAAAACCTATGTTATTAGGGAAAAGCTTTCACACACATTGGTTTTAGGGATGGGCGAGTCTACTCGCTAGGACTCGTTACTCGGCGAGTAGTAAGGGACTCGCAGGACTTGGTACTCGACGAGTTTCCCAGCGAATACTCGCACAGTAACGAGTCCAATGCAAGTCAATGGCAATCCTAGTTTTGTCAGAGTTTACTTTTTCTCACTCGCTAGACTCGCTATATCACATCGCTATGTAGCTTGAATCTCCCCAAATCGTTTAAACAATCACACCGCTTCACGGATACCCGCTGTCAGCAGCGAGTCTGAGCGAGTCTACGAATCCGAGTCCTGAATACTGTATTCGGGACTCGCGAATAGGGTGGAGGCACACTGGCGTTGAACTCGCGCGACTTTAATGCGAGAAAAACTCGCATTAAACTTGGACCTGTATCTTTCAATGATACAGGTCACATTATTGCGAGTTTCTGGCATTAAACTCGCTTTGCGAGAGCAATCCGAGTGCAATCACAGCAAGCTGCGATTGCACTGCGATTGCCTCGCGCGAGGGGCCATTAAAAGTATATGGGTGCGAGTCTAGCTCGCACCCATACAGCACACGGTGCGAGAGTCACAGCCGTGTGCTGTCAAAATCACTGGCGCCCCGCAGTCCCCATACAGTTACAATAATGTTTCATTGCTGTGACAGCAGCAGTGAAGCAGTATTGTATGTTAATTTATTATTTTTTGCAAAGTTACACCTATCAGCTTGATTTGACATGTTTTTACCATGTCGGCTGTTCAGGACTGCATTCTGCACTGTGCTACCGAGGGGGGTTTTAACCCGGTGAATAAGGGGTTAATCAGACGCTGGTGTCATGACACCATCTGTCCAGGGGTTGTCCTCCCCCCCTGGATACATGGTGACATGACATCATGTGTCTGAATGGGTTAATTTTTCTGTAAACCAGGTTCAATTGTATGTCGGGTTTATAGAAGTGACAGAATAAGCCGGTGATTTGTAAGGAGCTGTCCATCGTGCTGAAGCCCTGGCTTTCATTCAGAAATCACCGGCTTATTCTGTCACTTCTATAAACCCGACATACAATTGAACCTGGTTTACAGAAAAATTAACCCATTCAGACACATGATGTCATGTCACCATGTATCCAGGGGGGGAGGACAACCCCTGGACAGATGGTGTCATGACACCAGCGTCTGATTAACCCCTTATTCACCGGGTTAAAACCCCCCTCGGTAGCACAGTGCAGAATGCAGTCCTGAACAGCCGACATGGTAAAAACATGTAAAATCAAGCTGATAGGTGTAACTTTGCAAAAAATAATAAATTATACATACAATACTGCTTTACTGCTGCTGTCACAGCAATGAAACATCACTCACATCACTGTCGTGCATCAATCACGCTCCGTGTTTGATACACGACAGAGTGCCTCCACCCATACAGAATCTGTTATGTTCCGACAAAGCTTCCGAGACACATCTGCGATTTGTAAATCGCACATTACTCGCTATTACTCGCTTCCCCATTCATTAACATTGGACTCGCTAGACTCGCAACGAGTAGCGAGTCCTGGGCTCGGACTCGCTAGAGTCAAGCGATTCCGAGTAATTTAGGACTCGCCCATCACTAATTGGTTTATGTTCTCTGGAGACAGTGTAAACACTACAGGATTTGCTGCATTTTTGTTTTCCAGCAAAACCTATGATTTTAGGATTAGCTGTCCCAACACATTAGTTTTTGTTTGGTGAAGAAGAAGGTGTCCTCTCCCCCTTCAGTATGTAAAAAAAGAAAAAAAAAAATCTTCCCTGAGGATACATGACCTTCCGAAGGCTTCATGCGACAGTCACCATCTGGTGGCTGAAGAACCAGTGATGATGTCACAGAGCTGGTCACCTGACATGTCAGCTGACCTGCTCTCTGACATCACTGCAGGTCCTTCTGCACAGATGGTGACAGTCCCTGGAGGCACCGGAAGGTAATCTATTCTCATGGAGGTTTTTCTTTTTTTTTTAACAAACAGAGGGAATAGAATAGGGAAAAGGATAGGGAATAAGACAGGGAAGAGGTTAGAATAGCGGGAGGACAGCATAGAATAGCGGGGGACAGGATAGAGAAGTGGAGGGAAGGAAGATGCAGGGAGGACAGGGACCACGGTGCCGACATCGGATCCGAGGTCAACTCGGATCCGATGTCCATGGGCTCCCATGTCATCAGGGCTCGGATAGGCTCGGATTGGCTCAGATCCGATACTGTCTGATTTCATTCTCGGACACAAAATCACAGCAGGCTGCGATTTTGTGTCCGTGCTCAAATCGGATAGGCTCGGATTGTGCCAAAATCGGATGACAAAAGGCGCACATCCGATCCGATCCGAGCCCCATAGGGATACATGGGATCCGATTTCGGATCCGAGTGTATCCATTTTGAAATGGATACACTCGGATGACCGAAAATCGTGATGTGAAACCGGCCTAAGTACACCTAGAAGAATTGATGCTTTGATGCTGACTTTCAGGCATATGGTTAGGACTTGTGAGTGTGAGGGCCCTTGGCGTGGGTTATGAGCTTACGTATTTGGCCAAATATCCACTACAACCTGACATTTTTATCTTTAGTGTCTGTGTATTGCATCTTTTTATCTTTTGCAGTATGTGGCTCAGCCCTCTGGGGGCCTCGGTCATTTGTGATGCATATACAAGTTGCGGTGCAGCCCGCCTGATCTAATAGTTGGGAGTGACCAACAGGCTGTGCTCTGACACTTTGTTTCACTTAGACCTGTGTGGCTGACGTCCTGTTGGTAACCTTGTGTCCATGAATGCCACCAGTCTCCTCCTTGTCAGCATGGCCGGACGCAGGCGCTACAGCCGCCCCCATGCTTGGGTTGCAGGGGATTGAGAACCGGCGTTCTTACACTTTTGTTGCCTACCAGTGGAGCTGGCAGCCCTCTGCTAGGTGCAACGGATATTTTACCTGGCTAAATTTCAGTGAGTTTTTTTTCTTTGATGCTGACTTGAAGGCAAAGGGCAGTCACACCAAATATTGATTTGATTTAGATTTCTCTATTGCTCACTCACTTTGCAGCTTGTTAATTAATAAGAATTCATCTATTAACACCTGTACTAATATGAACCTCCCAATCCCAGCTCCTAGACTTCTCCCTAGCTGCACCAATTCTCTGGAATGCTCTACCTCAAGAAATTAGGGCTACTTTACACACACCAACTTATCTGTCCAACTTCTGACCAACTTGCTGGTTGCAGTGAAATCATGGACACATAGTTACATTTGTACACAGCCACAAAATGGAGCAATGTGTCCATGATTTCACTGCAACCAGCAAGTTGGTGAGAAGTTGGACAGATAAGTTGGTGTGTGTAAAGTGGCCCTTAGGACTATCCGCAACTTACATAGTTTTAGGCACTCTCTAAGGCTAGTTTTACACTGCCGGTTTTTCCCTGATCATGTTCGATCAGGTTTGTGTTTCAAAACCCGGAGAGGAACCAGGAGAGGAACTTGCAGAGAAAAACTATAATTGAAAGATTGACACCTTTTGGAGACACAAACCTGATGGAACCTGATCAGGAAAAAAACTGCGGTGTGAAACCAGCCTAAGGGCCACGTCACACACACACAGATATCTGTGCAGATATTGTTCACAGATCTCTGGTTGCAGTGAAATCATGGACACATTGTTACATTTGTACACAGCCACAAAATGGAACCATGTGTCCATGATTTCACTGCAACCAGAGATCTGTGAATAATATCTGCACAAATATCTGTGTGTGTGACCCCAGCCTAAAACATATCTTTTTAGGGCGGCCTACCATTCTCCCTAATCAAAGTAATTTAGACATAGGTTATTCACTACTCCCCTGAACATAACTGTGAATCTCCATCAGACCCAAAAGCTCCACACAGACTTTCTGGTGGCCATTTACTCCACTGTCATCTATTCCACACTTCCTCAAAATAGCTGGAACATCATTGTAAATAAGCCCCTGTACTTTGTGTCACCCCCACCTCATTATAGATTGCAAGCTCTTACGAGCAGGGTCGTCATTATTTTTTTGCTTTATTTTTTATATTTTTATAACTGTTTGTTATGGCTGTTTGTACATGAACCTCTTGATTGTAAAGCGCTGTGGAATATGTTGGCACTATATAAATAAAGATTATTATTATTGCTATTGCCTCTATTTTTGAAGGCATTCTTAGGGTGGCTTCACACCACGGTAAGATCCGATACGGGGCTGTCAGGGATGACCCTGACAGCCCCGGACCGGATCAGCACACAGAACCGGAGGGCTAACATGCTGTCCGTTGTGCTGTCGGACTCAGCCGCCGCTGATTAATCAGGACCGCGGCTCTTAGGGAGCTAGCCGCGGTCCTGAAACAGCGGCGTGCAGCCGCAGGTGTCTGGTTCCCGGACAGCCCTGGACCAGACTCTGCCATGGTGTGAAGCCAGCCATAGGCTGGTTTCACAATGCAGGATTTTCCCTGATCAGGTTCCATCCAGTTTGTGTGCCAAATCCAGGATAGGAACTTGCAGAGAAAAAGTATAAGGCCCCTTTCACATCTAAGGCCTGGGTCACACTTGCATTTTTTCCATGCATTTTTCACACTTGTCTTTTGTGAAAAACGCATGGAAAAACGCATCCATAGGCCCCCATGTAAAAAACACATGCCCCAATGCCAAAAACGCATGTCTAAAGTGCCATGCGTTTTTTGGATGTGTTTTTGGCTCAGCACCAAAAAATGCATCATGATGCATTTTTTGGTGCTTTTTCAAAAACACATGCGTTTTTTTTAACATTGGGCCTTACGGGAAACGCATGCAAAAACGCATGGCACTAAATGGTACCATGCGTTTTTACATGCTTTTTAAGGCTGCTACACACCTAACAGCAAAAACGCAGGCTGCAAAAAGCAACCTTAAAAAATGCATGCAAGTGTGACCCTAGCCTAAGCCTGGGCTGCATTTTGCTTCATTTGCGTTTCTATGCGTTTTTAAAGCAATAAACGCATCAAAACACATGCGTTTTTGCCTCCATTGAATTCAATTGAAAATGCATGTGCATTTTGAAACACGCAAAATGCATGCGTTTTTTGCAAACACAGCCCTTGACACAGCAGCCCATGCTTTTGGCTGCGTTTTCCATTGAATTCAATGAGGGCAAAAATGTATGCGTTTTGATGCGCTTCTAGCGATAAAAACGCATAGAAACACAAATGAAGCAAAACGCAGCCCTGCATTAGATATGAAAGGGGCCTTTAATTGAAAGATTGATGGCCACTTTACAAGTCCCGATATCGGCGTCCAACTTTGATAAAAAGTCACGTGGTTCGTGCGTTGGCCCCTATATCGTTCGTGCGTTGTATAGTGTAAATGTCCAATACGATGCAAGAACGATGCCAAAACGATATCGGGGATAAAATGAGCCTGCTCTCCAACGGCCCGATATTGGATGGACGGTGGCGCCGGATCGTGCTGTGTGAAAGCCCAAAAATGATGTGGAGTACAACGTCCCCTATTCTCTCCCATGTTAAATGGTCGTTCCTGAGTCGCCCCTACAAGAGGGCGCACACATCGCAGTGGCGTTGCCTGCCGATATCGCGCTGTGTAACATCTCCTATGCGATCTTGGAATTCTGCCCAAAAAAAATGCGCTCCTGCGTCGTTGTATCCAACATCGGACCGACGTTGGGACGTGTAAAGTGGCCATGACACCTGTTCTGAGTTTTGGAGATACTCCTGGTTTTGGTACACAAACCGGATAGAACCTGATCAGGCAAAAAACTGCAGTATGAAACCAGCCTAAGGGCGGCTTCACACTGTGGTCAGCTCCGGTCCGTGGCTGTCAGGAAAGAACCTAACAGCCCCAGACTGGATCAGCACACAGAACTGGAGGGCTAATTTGCCCTCCAGTCCGGTGTGCTGCCGCTGATAGGTCAGGACTGCGGCTCGGCCCTCCAATACTGTGTGCTGATCTAGTCCGGGGCTGTCAGGTTCATCCCTGAGAGCCACGGATCAGATCTGACCGCAGTGTAAAGCTGCCCTTAGGCTACAGTATAATAATAACATAATATTTATTCATTTATATAGTGCTATTAATTCCATAGCACTTTACATACATCAGTAATGCTGTCTCTCTTGGAGCTCACAATCTAAGCATCCTATCAGTATGTCTTTACAATGTGGGAGGAAACCGGAGTGCCTGGAGGAAACCCACGCAAACATGGGGAGAACATACAAACTCCTTGCAGATGTTGTCCTTAGTGTCCCCTGGACCTCAGGTCCTCAGTGCTGCAAAGGCTGCAGTGCTAACGACTTGAGCCACCGTGCTGCCCCAGTATGTGCACACAGTGCATTTTTTTTGGTGTAGTTTTGTCACAAATCTGCATGACAATCCTTATTCCAGCAATAGCAATGAGAATTCTGAAGTGTGAGAATTCTGAAGTTATTTTCTCCTTGGTGCAGAAATTAATCTGTAGTTTGTCAATTATTGGTGCTGTTTTGCCTGTGTTTTTCATCCCTTCTACCCATTGACTTCATTGTGAATAATGCATGGCAGAAAACTGCATCAAAAAAGCACAAAAAAACCAACAAAACGTTATTCTGCCAGAAGATGCAGGTCTGGTGCAGAAATGTCTTCACCAAATTCTCAGCGTGTGCGCATAGCCTTAGTTTGAAGCAATTATTCCACACCTACCTAAGGCCGAGTTGACAACTATGGGGGTTTGCGTTTGCTTACATTGCACATGCATTACATTTAGCGCTTGCAAACGCAAGGAAACATAATGCAAATGCAATTAAAATGCAAGCGTTAACACACCCACTGTTTCCTTTGGGCGAATGCAGTGAAATGCAATACCAAATGCAACCGCAAAGTGCGGTTGCGTCGGAACGCTTGCGTTTGCCCAAGCGTATAGGAAACGTTGCTGGCAATGTTTCCTGTTTGCTGGGTGAAAACGCAATGCATTTCATACGCGATAGCGTTTGGCATTGCGTTTGCAATGCGTTTCCCATATAAGCCTATGGGATGCGTTCAGCTGCGTTAATGCAGTGAAAACGCAATGCATGCAAATGCAAGGCAATGTGTTTGATGTGCAAAGGGCCTGACACATTTGCACAGTACTGTATTACTGTATACTGTACATACAATGCAGTGTTTGTCTTTGTATATACATATATATATTTATACAGTATATATCCAGTACTGTGCATGTGAATATGTATAAATCTATATGCATACCAATATATGGTATATATACAGTACTGTGCAACACTTTTAGGAGGGTGCGGTTAGACTTCTACCAACCAAGAATGCCACCCTATACCCACAGGGATGGATATCATCTGTCTGGGCAGAGAACAATCCCTATGTTGTGGAGCAGTTTAGGATGGGAACACTGTATATGAATTTGATCTATATAACAAAACCCAGAGATGATGTTGAATTGGAGAAACAATGAACACATTTACCACTTTTCACACTGTTACATTTTTCTTAAAATGTGTAAAAAATTGGGTGTATGGTGCATTATGGCGGATAATTAAAATGTAGATTTCGGTATCTATGCTTTCTTTTGTTATGTCTCTAAATACTTTCAAGCGAGTTGTCTTTTCAAACATGTGGTCAGCTGTTGTATTCACATATGGTCAAATGATCAAAGTCTGAACTCCTCTCTAATTGTCCCCTGCTGCTCGTCTACTCTGTCCATGATCAAGGCCCCAGCAGGTGATGAGAAAGGCATGAGAACAGCCTAGGAGGAGAATGTAGCGAGAGGCCCAGCTAGAATAAAATAAAGACTTTCAGTACATCACCCTGACAGTACAGGGCCGGGGAAAATGTCTGGATCCCCCCAATTGTTCTTCATATAATCTACGCGCCATTTTTCGCCAACACATAAATCACCGAAACTTGATACATTGTTGCAATCTTTCCACTGAGAAGCATGTAATGTTTGTTTACTTGAGCAGTCAGGAAGCTGCTAAATGCAACGCTTTATAGTATTTCACGTGTTTGTGGAAATCATTGCCATTCTTTTCACTTCTGCCTGGCATTGTTTGTCAAGAGTTAACTTTGCCAGATGGCTTCTTTATTGTCATTGGTGTATGTACACCTCCTATAGGATCAGTTCAAGACCAAATGGTGTGAAGAGTGTTATGCTTAGAGGATTTAGCTAAAGCAAATCCACACTTTGTAGAACATTCAGCTTTGTCTTTTCAGAGATGTCTGGAAGCAGCTCCATGCTACAATTCACACAGGACCAATAATGATATTGATATAGAAAAGAAATCATTTTTTTAATATTTCAAAATATTTTTCTATGATGATAATTGACCCTTAAATGTATTTGTGTTTCATGCTTTTATAGCACCATCATACTTTGTTGCACTTTCCAGATTTTGCCATCACTCATTAAATGAACCGATATGAACTCGTCCTGTAATGTTATCTACTTTTTAAAATCTGAATTCATCCATTGTGAGTGCGACCACTTAAAGGGGTTTTCCCATGAGGAAAGTTAATTATAATCAATAGATCTTGGAATAATAATAATTTCCACAATTTGATCTTTTAAAAAAAAGTTCCTGTGTATTTTAATATATATAATATATATACCAGAAAAAGCCAGAAACTGTCATATATATATATATATATAATATAATATAATATAATGATCCTGCTATGTACTGTGTAATGGATGTGTCTGACTGTACAGGGACATGGTTTGATCATACCACATCTCCTGTGCTGAGATAATCATATATGTGTGTCTGCACCTTGTACTGTGCAATGGACGTGTCTAATAGTACAGGGACATGGTCTGATCATACCACATCCCCTGTGCGGAGATAATCCTATGACCACTGAGGCGGCGTCCGGTCCGGGCATGTCAGGAGTGACAGCCTGACCAGAGTTTTGCTGCATAGAATACTATCGGCTGCACGGAGCTGGATCGCGCCGGGTGCAATTATCTGCCATCCGGCTGCTATCTCGCCGATGAAGCCGGGACAAGTGGGTTTTTCTTCCGATTCCAAAAACGTTGCATGCAACGTTTTTGATTCGCAGACAATTCCCCACTATTCCAGGATACATCCGGCGAGATAGCAGCCGGATGGCAGATAATTGCCACCCGGCGCGATCCAGCTCCGTGCAGCCCGATAGTATTCTATGCAGCAAAACTCCGGTCCAGGCTGTCACTCCCGACAGCCCCGGACCGGACGCCGCCGCAGTGTGAAGCCAGCCTTAAAGGGGTTTTCCCATGAGGAAAGTTAATTATAATCAATACATCTTGGAATAATAATAATTTCCACAATTTGATGTTTTAAAAAAGTTACTGTGCTGAGATATTTATATTTATATTTATATATATATATACTAGATGGTGGCCCGATTCTAATGCATCGGGTATTCTAGAATATGTATGTAGTTGACATGCTGAGACTGCCAGAACTTGTTCTGTCAACGTGAGTGAAATATATATATATATATATATATATAACACAGCAGCTCTATGGTATATGGTGGTACATTACATTACATGTATAGCAGCACTATAGTATATGGTGATACATTACAATACATGTATAGCAGCGCTATGGTATATGGCGGTACATTTCAGTACATGTGTAGCAGACGACAGGTCCTCAAGCCCTCTAGAGGCTAGAAGATGGAGATGGAGCAGCAAGCCGGAGGAGGTTAAGGATCGTTATGGGATTTTTTAATTTTTATCACCGTGGAGGTGCGGGGAGGCATGAAGAACGGGGGGGGTGGGGGCAGGAGGATCGGGGGGGTCATGGGGAGCGGGGGGGTTGTGGGGAGCAGGGGGGCAGAGGGAGGCCGCTGGGCGGGTGCCGCGAGGAGGCAGGAGGAGCGGAGGGGGGCAGGGAGAGCGGTGGTGCCACGGGGGCAGGAGGAGCGGGGGGGCTGTGAGAGCCGCCGCTGCGGCCATCGCGTATCCTGGCGACAGCGGCGCTAATGCACCGCTTTCGCCGGGCTGCAAATAGGTGCGAAATTCGAACTTTCAATTCTCGCGCCTATTTGCATAGTCTGCCTTCGGTGGCAACTAATGAGCTGCCTCTGTGTGGCGCGTGATTTCGGCAACAGACACACTCAAAAACCCCTTAGACAATTATGTAATAGATAGGGTAGGGTCACATTGGAAAGCTAAATTGCATTCACCGCATCCGGATCCGGATGCGGTGAACGCAATGCCGGGCACACACAGTTTTTTTCAAAACTGTGTGCTGAATACCGCACTGCGGTCACCGGATGGCTCAGGATGTGTAATCCTGAGCCATCCGGTAACTGCAGAGTGTGCGGTTCCCGATCTGCGAAGTTAATAAAGAGTTAACTAGCTGCCCTAAATGACTTGTTGAGGTCTGTAGGGGGCTTAGACCCCCTACAGACCGTCCGGCGACTTCTATAGTGTTCTGCAACAATGTGTTACTGTGCACGGGCGAGGAGCCCGTGCATGTCATCCAAAGGTGCCCCTAACCCCCCGTATCACTATACTGTGGTGCATAGACCCCTCTATTCCAAATAAGCTGTATTGGTGTATAGTACATGCTAAATGTGGCCATTCGCAATGTAAGTATATACTTACATTCTTTCGTAGGCAGAGATGAGGAAATCCATGGGCGGGGCTGTGTGCAGTAGCCTCCGCCCGCTCCTTCTTGATGCCCGCCCCCTCTGGTCGTAATCCAGTCTTGTGGGGGCGGGGACGTCGTTAAAGGGGCGTGGCTAACCGCGGCACATTAGTTAGCCACGCCCCTTTAACAACGTCCCCGCCCCCACAAGACTGGATTACGACCAGAGGGGGCGGCCATCAAGAAGGAGCGGGCGGAGGCTACTGCACACAGCCCCGCCCATGGATTTCCTCATCTCTGCCTACGAAAGAATGTAAGTATATACTTACATTGCGAATGGCCACATTTAGCATGTACTATACACCAATACAGCTTATTTGGAATAGAGGGGTCTATGCACCACAGTATAGTGATACGGGGGGTTAGGGGCACCTTTGGATGACATGCACGGGCTCCTCGCCCGTGCACAGTAACACATTGTTGCAGAACACTATAGAAGTCGCCGGACGGTCTGTAGGGGGTCTAAGCCCCCCTACAGACCTCAACAAGTCATTTAGGGCAGCTAGTTAACTCTTTATTAACTTCGCAGATCGGGAACCGCACACTCTGCAGTTACCGGATGGCTCAGGATTACACATCCTGAGCCATCCGGTGACCGCAGTGCGGTCCCGGCAAACGCTGCGAAAACTGCTGCCTGCATGATTTTTAACGCAGGCAGCAGTGCCGGATCCGGCCACCGGATGGCTTGTGAAGCCATCCGGTGTTTTGCATAGGCTCCTATGAGGAGCGTTTCCTGGTCCGGTTTTGAGCTTTTTTAAAGCTCAAAACCGGATCAGGATTTTGCAACAAAAACGGAAATGTGACCCTGGCCATATATAATATAATGACCCTGCTATGTACTGTGTAATGGATGTGTCTGACCGTACAGGGATATAGTCTGATCATACCACAACTCCTGTGCTGAGATAATATTATACATGTGATTCTGCTATGTACTGTGTAATGGATGTGTCTGTCCATACAGGAACATGATCTGATCATACCACATCTCTTGTGATGAGATAATCCTATATATGTGTCTCTGGTATCTACTGCGTAATGAATGTGTCTGACTATACAGAGACATGATTAGCTGGCCCTAAGCCCGTAATTCATGGTGTCACGCCAATATTAGACATGGCCACCATGAATTACTAGTAATCAGATAAAAAAAAACACAGCACAAATAGTGACTCCATCTTTATTGAACAAAAGAACCACCCTTCCTCTGACGTAGTCCTGGGTCAAGGGTCTGGTGACGTCCAATCTGGATCCAATATCATCTGATCGGTTTGCCGGACGGCAAACCAATCAGATTATCAATATCAGGTTTAAGGGCCTGAATGAGATGACCCATCAGCTGATTGTTTAAGAGTTGGTTAAAACAATCAGCTGATATGTATCAGTAGAAAAAAAAAACATACTCTCCTTTCTACAGACACATACTCTCAGTAATCAGCTGATGCCGTCACCTGAAAGTAACATGTCACACGGGGGGAGAAACGAGCAAATCGCCATCAGGTCTGCCTTAGAACTGATGACGCTGTTCCGCCAGCCAATCACTGTAATGCCACAACCAACATGGCTGTGGCATTACAGTGTGTGGCAGCCAATCCCTGCATGTTGGCTGGCTCTGTAAAGAGCACCAACATGCTGGGAGGGAGAGCCAAGCATCTGTCCGAGCATCTCACTGGTACTCGGCGAGCTCCGTGTATCCCGAGTTTTAAGATGCTCTGGCAAGCACCGAGTACCGGTGAGCATGCTCGCTCATCCCTAATCAGAACCAGACATCCAAACCTAGTGTGAAGAGTCCCAGAGATTTTAGATCTTTTGGTAGTGATAAGAAATGTGACGAGAGCTGGTCAGGGATGTTGAATAGTGGAGGTGTCAGAGAGGTGAGTTATAAGGTGAGTATAAATATTGTATTCATTTTTTTATTAAAGGGGTTTTCCCACAAAGTTCATTTTAATCAATAGATCTTGGAATAAAAATACATCCCACAATTGGCCCAGGAGATGTGGTATGATCAGACCATGTCCCTGTATGAGCATGTGAAAGTCCCAGGAATCTTATAATCCTGCTGTGTATTGGGGATCTGTATCCTGGCACAGTAGGGGGAGCTTCACTTACTGACCTTAGGCAAGATCCCCTATATATACTGCTGCTGGGGGAGGAGCTAGACAGAGTGTGCAAATGCTAGAAGAACTGCAAGGACGTCCTGGTGTTCGGTGCTGCGTTCAGGCCCGCACCAGTGACCCGGAGTGTCCCTTCAGCGTCCCACAAGCCTAAGTGGGACTGAAGGCAGGGAGCTCAGAGCAGAACAGGGAGAAAGGAACTCGAGGGAGTTGATCCCAGGAAACGCCGGATATTGGGGATCTGCACCTCTGGGGACTATAGGCCCACATCAAGAGAATGCCAAGAGTGTGCAAAGAAGTAATCAAAGCAAAAGGTGGCTACTTTGAAGAACCTAGAACAGTGATGGCGAACCTTTCAGGGGCCGAGTGCCCAAACTGCAACCCAAAACTTAATTTTTTATTGCAAAGTGCCAATAGGGCAATTTAACCTAAATTACAGGAGTGAACGTCACAAGCGCTGCACAGGGGAGAAGCCGCAAACGCAACTCTCTCCCCAGTACAGAGCTTGCTGTCCTGATACCCTGATGATTAATTATATTATTTTAACAATTAATTGCTTTTAAACTTACCTTTGCAGTCTTCTCTTCTCTTCAGCAGTGGTCAGACAGCTCATGTGTGCAGTCTGGCGCTCCCACTGCCCTTTCCAGACACAGCAGACGGATTGATCTGAATGGAAAAAAATTGCAGAACGTTAGATAGATAGGAGATAGATATTATCATGGAATGAAAGCAGATTCCACACTGAAATCCTGGTCCCTGTCATGTAGCTATGTACTCCATCCTGTCTCTTTCCTTGAGGTTATGTGCTCCATCCTGACCCTCTCCTTGTAGTTATGTGCTCCGTCCTGACCCTCTCCTTGTAGTTATGTGCTCCATCCTGACCCTCTCCTTGTAGTTATGTCCCCATCTAGGCCCCCTTCTTGCAGTAATGTGCCTCATCCTTGTCACCTTGCAGTAGTGCCCAGTCTTGCAGTAATGTTCCCATCCTGCCATCTTGTAGTAAAGCCCCATCCTTGTCCCCTTGTACTAATGCCTCATCCTGCCCCTTCCTAGCAGTTATGTCTGCTTCCTGTCCACTCCTTGTAGTAATGCCCCATCCTGCCCCCTCCTTACAGAAATGCCCCTTCATGTCCACATCTTTCAGTAATGCCCCATCATGCCCTCTCCATGTAGTAATGCCCCATCATCGTAGTATTGCCCCATCATGCCCCTTCCTGGTAGTGTTGTTCCATCATGCCCTCTCCTGGTACTATTGCCCCATCATGCCCCCTCCTGGTACTATTGCCCCATCATGCCCCCTCCTGGTACTATTGCCCCAACATGCCCCCTCCTGGTACTATTGCCCCAACATGCCCCCTCCTGGTACTATTGCCCCTCATGCCCCCTCCTGGTACTATTGCCCCATCATGCCTCCTCCAGTTAGTATTGCCCCCATCATGCCCCTTCCTGGTAGTATTGCCACCATCATGCCACCTCCTCTAGTACTGCCAATCATGCCCCTTCTTGTAGTATTTCCCCATCAAGCCCCCTCCTGTAGTATTGCCCGCATCATGCCCCCTCCTGTAGTATTGCCCCATCATGCCCCCTCCAGTTTAGTAGTGCCCCATCATGCCCCCTCCAGTAGTACTTCCCCCTCATGCTCCCTCCTGTAGTATTGCCCCCATCATGCCCCCTCCTGTAGTTTGCCCCCATCATGCCCCCTCCTGTAGTATTGCCCCCATCATGCCCCCTCCTGTAGTATGTCCCCATCATGCCCCCTTCTGTAGTATGGCCCCCTCCTGTAGTATGTCCCCATCATGCCCTCTTCTGTAGTATGGCCCCCTCCTGTAGTATGGCCCCCTCCTGTACTATGTCCCCATCATGCCCCCTTCTGTAGTATGGCCCCCTTCTGTAGTATGGCCCCCTCCTGTAGTATGGCCCCCTCCTGTAGTATGGCCCCCTCCTGTAGTATGGCCCCCTCCTGTAGTATGGCCCCATCATGCCCCCTTCTGTAGTATGGCCCCCTCCTGTAGTATGTCCCCATCATGCCCCCTCCTGTAGTATGGCCCCCTCCTGTACTATGTCCCCATCATGCCCCCTCCTGTAGTATGGCCCCCTCTTGTACTATGTCCCCATCATGCCCCCTTCTGCAGTATGGCCCCCTCCTGTAGTATGGCCCCCTCCTGTAGTATGGCCCCCTCCTGTAGTATGGCCCCATCATGCCCCCTTCTGTAGTATGGCCCCATCATGCCCCCTCCTGTAGTATGGCCCCCTCCTGGATGTGATTGATATCTGAAAAAAAAAAAGATCATACTCACCTAAAGAACTCCCGCTTCCACCGCTGTTCTCTCCTCTCCCGCGGTTACATGAAGCCGATCGCGGGATCGCACATCACATGACCGCGATCGCACATCACATGACTGCGATCGCGCATCACATGACCGCGATCGCGTCACTGCGGTCACGTGATGCCGGGAGGGCAGGTGGGGCTAGAAAAGAGTGTCGGATGGAGGAGAAATGTCTCCTCCACTCCGACACAACAGCTTTGCGGCAGTGATCAGTGCAGTGCAGAGGCGAGGCCGCGTGCCAGCGGGGCCGGCTCTGCGTGCCCTCCCTGGCACGCGTGCCATAGGTTCTCCATCACTGACCTAGAATATAAGACATATTTTCAGTTGTTTCACACTTTTTTGTTAAGTATATAATTCCACATGTGTTAATTCATAGTTTTGATGCATTCAGTGTGAATCTACAATTTTCATAGTCATGAAAATAAAGAAAACTTTTTGAATGAGAAAGTGTGTCCAAACTTTTGGTCTGTACTGTACATTCCCTATCAACATGTCTTTATGGTGTGTTAAGAAACTGGAGAACCTGGAGGAAACACATACAAACACATGGATAATATAATATTTATTGATTGATAGAGCACAATTAACTACATGGGGATGTTCAAACATCTGCAACACTGTCCCCTTTGGGGCTCCCAATCTACTGTATATTCCCTATGTCTTTAGAGAGTGGAAGGAAACTGGAGAACCTGGAAGAAACCCATGTAAATATGGTGAGAACATAGAGTCCTTGCAGATGTTGTCCTTGTAGGGATTTGAACCCAGGACCCTAGTGCTGTTAGACTGCAGTACTAACCACAGAGCCACCGTGACACACCTATTTATGAAATGCATACTTTGAGAAGGCCACCCTTTATAATTAAATAGGGTTTTACTATGTTTTGTTATCATAATTTATCATGTTGGAGATTACTTTTACAGTTGCTGGATCTTTTCTGTGAAAATAACTGTACAGAGCTGACATGGCAGTATTCTGCTCTCTTCTTTTGTACAGTAATTTCAAAGGTTCAGTCAATGAATAATTCTTCACATGAGCAACAGTGACAACTATAGGATAATTAAAGGTATTACTCAACATGCGTAAGAGTCAGTATAAAAAGAAATACACCATATATTTAGCTGTACAGAACACAAATATAAAAAACAATACTTTTATAAACAACACATGACAATTTTAAAAACTTATACCACATCCATATAATGGCATTTAACATGAATGGGCTCATACACTCTGAATTAGGCTACATTCCCATAATGGGCTTTTAGTAAGTTTTTGCTGCTGAATGTTTTTACTGCATCAAAAATGAAGCATCATACTGTCAGGGTCGGTTTTAGATAAAGTGGGGCCCTGAGCAAGAGTTAAAAGTGGGGCCCCAACTGCTAACATATTGCACCATCGCATACAAATAATTAAGTTGTATTTACAAGAGCTGATTTCAGACCTTTAAATGAGCGCCATCGACTGTAGTAATGTCATCTGGGACTTCTGTATCGGCTCCTCACACAGGCTGACAAAGAACGATGGGATGAGAATGATCACTAATCATTGTGTCCCCATACAGATCATGTTATTGTAAACACCTCTGCTTACACCGGGCGATATGCTGCTGAGAATAATGGTCCTGATTCATTATGATTAGGGATGAGCGAGTAGTGAAATATTCGGACTCGCAATACTCGTAACGAGTAGGTCCCAATTCTCAGGTACTCATTACGAGTCCAATGTAAGTCAATGGGAAAAGCGAGTAATGCGAGTAAAGGCTGCGTTAAACGCTACAATATCATTATTGATATCGTTGCAACGTCACCGGTTTTGTGACGTTGCAGTGATGTCGAAACAACATCGTTGTGCGTAACACGTATCAACGACCAACGATAAGTTAGTTGATCGTGCAAGAAGGCTAGGACCATTTATTTATCGTTGGGTTCCCGTTGGGCAGCCAACATCTGCATGTGTGACAGTGAGAGACCAACGATAAATAACCTCCCAACGCCACACAGCACACGCTGGAAGGCTGGTAACCAGGGTAAATGTCGGGTAAATAAGTGCAGCGCGGCGCTTAGTTACCTGATATGTATCTTGGTTACCAGTGTTCTTCGTTGGATGCTGATCGCTGGTGAGTCTGCCTGTGTGACAGTTCACCAGCGATCACAAAATGATGCCCCAGCGATCCCGGCCACAGCACGGTACATGTGAATTCATGCTTGACAGCATGAACTCATATGAAATTTCCCACGGCCGGGTGCACTGCTCAGCTACATTTCTAGTAAAGATTCTCTACCAGAGATGTAGCTGAGCTAAACAGGAAGACTCGGTAGGACTACGTTGGAGGGGGGAGCTTTGTTTTTAATAAAGACTGAGTCTCTAAGTGTTTTTTTTTTTTTTTTTTCTAATAAAACATATTTTCTCTGTGTTGAGTTTTTTTTTAACTCTTCACTAGAAATTTATTGTCATGTCTAAGATTGGTGTGACCCCATGAATTTCGGGCTTAGGGCCTGCTGATAATACAAAGCTGGCCCTAACCCCAATATTACCCAATGAGATTCCGCACCAGGGTCCTGGATGAGTTGGTACAGCACCAGAAAATGGCGCTTCTCTGAACGCGCCATTTTCTGGGGCGGCTGAGGACTGCAATTCGCAGCGGAGGGGGGAGGATCCAGACAGCTTGGGCCACCCTGCGCTGTGGATACCAGCCCCCAGCTGCCTAGTTGTACCTGGCTGGACACAGCAGCCAGTCTCTGATGAAGCAGAGTCGAGAGTGTTCAGCACAGTCACTAAATGTTTTTTTTTTTTTTAATATACTATTAAAAAAAATGTGACTTGGGCTTTGCTATATTTTTATATGTCAGCCAACACCCAGCTGCCTATTTGTACCTGGCTGGACACAACAATACAGGGAAGTCCTTTTTTCAGTATTATTTCATGAATTTCTTGAAATAATTAAAAAACAAATATGTGGTGCTTCGCCATATTTTTGTGTCCAGCCAGATACAACTAGGCAGCTGGGGGCTGGAATCTACAGCGCAGGGTGGCCCAAGCTTTCTGGCCCCCCCCTCTGCAAATTGCAGCCGCCCCAGAATATGGCGCATTCATAGAAGCGCCATCTTCTGGCACTGTACCCAACTCATCCAGGGCCCTGGTGCGCTGACTCCCTGGGTAATAAAGGGGTTAGGGCCAGCTTTGTACTATCAGCTGGCCCTAAGCCCGAAATTCATGGGGTCACACCAATATTAGACATGACCGCCATGAATTTCTAGTAAAGTATTAAAAAAAAACACAACACAAGAACAAATATTTTATTAGAAATAAAACAAAAAACACTTAGTCTCCATCTTTATTAAAAAAAAAAAAATCTTTAGCGAAAGCAGGCTGAGGTGATAGCTCGGGCCATGATTACGGGTGAACCCTGCCGTCACAGCCGGAATACTGCCAATGTCGGCGGAAATTGCCGAACGCCGGGCAGTGCAGTGACTAACTCGGAAGTTAATGAGTTATTAACTTCTGAGTTATTCACTGCACTGTCGGCGCTCTGCAATTTCCTCCGGCGTCGGCAGTGTTCGGGCTGTGACGGCAGGGTTTACCCACGGTCATAGCCCGAGCTATGACCTCAGGTGAACCCTGACTGTCCCAGTCAGTTCTCAGCCTGCTCTGGCTCTGGATAGACATGTGTGTCTATGCAGAACGATGTAGCAGTGCTGACATCGCGCTTTTTGACTACGTCGGACTAAAGATTATTTTTTTTAAGAAAGATGGAGTCTCTAAGTGTTTTTTTTGTTTTATTTCTAATAAAAAAAAACAACACAGAGAAAAAATAATTGAACACTTTACTAGAAATTCATGGCGGTCATGTCTAATATTGGCATGACCCAATGAATTTCGAGCTTAGTGCCAGCTGGTAATACAAAGCTGGCCCTAACCCCTTTATTACCCAATGAGCCACAGCACCAGGGCCCTGGATGAGTTGGGTACAGCGTCAGAAGATGGCGCTTCTATTAATGCACCATTTTCTGGGACAGCTACGGATTGCAATTTGCAGCAGGGGGAGCCCAGAAAGCTTGGGCTACCCTGAACTGTGGATTCCAGCCCCCAGTTGCCTAGTTGTACCTGGCTGGACACAAAAATAGGGCGAAGCCCCACGTATTTTTTTTCATTATTTCATGAAATTCATGAAATAATAAAAAAAAGGGCTTCTCTATATTATGTCCAGCCAGGTACAAATAGGCAGCTGGGGGTTGGGGGCAGCCCATTTCTGCCTGCTGTACCTGGCTGGCATACAAAAATATGGCAAAGCCCAGTCAAATTTAAAAAAAAAAATTCATTTAAAATTTAAAAAAAAAACACATTTAAGGACTGCATCTTTATTAACCCCTCGACCCTCATCTCTGTGCTGAACACTCTCAGCTCTGCTTCATCAGAGACCAAGGAATACGAACAAAGTTTCTATTCCAGTGGTCCCTGAAGTAGAGCCCGAAGTGCTGCGGCATCGTAAGGGGGGGTAACACAGGTCACCCGAGGACAGCTCAGGTCATGCCACCTGAGCTGTCCTCGTGTGACCCCAGTGTCTCCCCGGTTATAATGCTGCAGATCATGCTCCCTCCGCCAATTACGCATTAAGCTGTCAGAAGATTACAAAAACCATGAAATCCGCAGCAAAATCCGAGATAAAAACATCCCGGTTTTTGTGCTTTTTTTGGGCCAGGAGATGATGAACACCTTGGACACACTGCATGCAGTTTCAAGCCTAAATTCTACCAATAAACCATGAAATCCGCAGAAAAATGTTGCATTTTTTGCCGCAGATTTCATGTCTTTTGGTGCAATTTAGGGCTGAAACTGCATGCATTGTGTCCAAGGTATTCATCTCCATCTCCTGGGCCAAAAGAGGCACAAAAAAAAGCTGCATTTGTCATGCGTTTTTTGCTGCGGATTTCATGCTTTTTGGTGCAGTCTTCTGACAGCTCAATGCGTAATTGACGTAAGGAGGCAATCTGTGGCGTTGTAACCGGGAAGACACTGGGGTCACCTGAGGACATCTCAGGTGGCATGATATGAGCTGTCCCCGGGTGACTTGCGTTACCCCCCCTTACGATGCCGCAGTGCTTCTGGCTCTCCTTCAGGGATCAAGGGGATAGAACCTTTGCTTGTCCCCTTGGTCTCTGATGAAGCTGAGCCGAAAGTGTTCAGGACAGACATGAGAGTAGAGGGGTTAATAAAGATGCAGTCACTAAATGTATTTGCCTTTTTTTTTTTTAATGAACTATTAAACAAAATTTGATGTGGGCTTCACCATACTTTTGTCTGCCAGTCAGGTACAGCAGGCATGTACGAGCTGTCCCTAACCCCCAGCTGCCTATTTGTGCCTGGCTGGGAACCAAAAATATAGGGAAGCCCATTTTTTTTTTTTTTAATTATTTCATAAATTTCATGAAATAATAAAAAAAAAATGACATAGGCTTCGCCCTATTTTGATATCCAGCCAGGTACAACTAGGCAGCTGGGGGCTGGAATCCGCAGCGCAGGGTGGCCCAAGATTTTTGGGCCTCCCCCCACTGCAAATTGCCATCTGCAGCCACCCCAGAAAATTGCGCCTTCATAGAAGCGCCATTTTCTGGCGTTGTACCCAACTCATCCAGGGTCCTGGTGTGGTGGCTCACTCAGTAATAATGGGGTTAGGGCCAGCTTTGTATTATCAGCTGTTCATTTAAAATAACTTGCGGGAAAGCAAGGCAGTGAAAAGACTTCACCTCTGGCTTTCCCGTCTGGTACTGCGCTCCCCGCTCAATCGCCTCCAAGCCCGATCTTAAGTTAGGACCAGGCGGGGAGCGCAGCACCAGGGAGAAGGGAGCGTGCATCAGGAAGCGGGGAGCGCAGCACCGGACAGAAAAGCTTGTGGTGAAGTTTTTTCCCTGCCGGCTTTCCTGCTGGCTAGTTCACATGAACAGCTGATGCTGATCGGCTGTTCATTTGAAATTGTCGGCGGGAAAGCCGGCAGTGAAAAGACTTTACTGCCCATTTTCCCGTGCGGTGCTGCGCTCCCCGATGCATGCTCCCCGATCCCTGGTGCTGCGCTCCCCACCCAGTCCTAACTTAGGATCGGGCTAGGAGGCGGGGGGGGAGTGGAGGATCAGGCTGGGAGGTGGCGAGGAGCGGAGGATCGGGCTGAGTGATTGTTTAAAAGCTGGCAGGCGGCTTTTTACCGTCATTTCTTAAACAATCATGCATCCATTTCCCTTGACTTACATTGTACTCGTTACTCCTAGTGAGTAATTACAAAGAAACTCGTGGAGTAATGAGTAGCCCGAATACCGTACTATTCAGCGAGTACTGAATAGTAACGAGTATACTCGCTCATTCCTAATTATGATATGTTGTTCTAATAATCACCCAATTCATATTCATTAAAAGGTCATTACAACTTCATGAGTCAGCAATCTTACAAGTCCAGCACAAATGTACATGCACACACACATATATACTGTACTGTATATCTGTATATACACAGAGCATACGCATTATATATACACATGTGTATATATATAGTATATGTTCCATAAATATTCCACATGATATGTACTGTATGTTCTATGTGTTTATACACATGTGTATATACATGAATTGGGTGACATTACTGCAGCCATATATTAAAGAGGTTGTCCACTGCTTAGGCCGGTTTCACATCACAGCAGCATCAGGTCCGGAACTATCTGGTGTGAACAGACAACAGAAACCTTTGCAGACGGATTCGGGACATTGCAGCAGCAGCAGCTGCAGAAATTTCACGATCACGGCTAGCGGGGAGCTCACCATGGTCCTGAGATCTCTGCAGGGGACAGCTCCTGGTGCTGAAGTTTAGCAGCGCTCACTACCCGGTGACCGGCTTCCGGATCCGATATTATGTCGGATCCGGCGCCAGAGACCTCCATGTTAGTGGGCGCCAGATCGCGGGACCATCCGATTTGTGCCGATTTTTTTTTTCCCGGACACAAAAACGTGGCAACAACATTTTTTGTGTCTGGGAGAAAAATCCAAATGCTGCCGGATCCTCCCGGACAGATGGAAGCCGGATGGCAAATATCTGCCATCCAGCCTCATAGCAATACTATGAGGCCGAAATCTGATCCAGGGCTGTCTGGTTCACACCGGACAGCCCCGGATCAAATAAAACGTGATGTGAAACCGGCCTAAGACAACCGCTTTTGAGTCCACATGTCTCTCCCAGGTAGAATAACATATGCTATACTCACCTACCATGCTGACAAAGTTCCAGCACTGTGAGTAATCATGGTTTTGGGATCATGTAACACTGCAACATCTTGTGAGCTCCGCATTCAATCACCGCAGGCTTCTGTCTCTCCAACTTTGGGCCAAGTGAACTATCAATAGGAAATGGGCTGCAGCATCTTTTAGTGTTAATTGCTCATTTGGAACAAAGATGAGGAGACAGAAGCTGGTTGTGGTTGGACATGGAGCTCACGAGATGTCACAGTGTCATGTGGGCCCCGAACTAAGGCTGGAATCACACTGTCCGTGTTACATGCGAGGCAGTCGTACAAGTCTTGGATCAGTCACCTGGAACAGCCCCTCCCTGTCAGGATGGGAGTGTCAGCTGATTGTATTTCTAAGCAGCTTGACAGTCCCCTTCCAGAGAGAGTGAGGCTGTCCGGGGTTAATGATCCTACACTTGTCCGAAACACTCGCATATCACACAGACAAATTGATTCCAGCCTAAAATTACTAACAGCACTAGAACCACGCCAGCATGGTAGGTGTGTACAGGCTGTTTTATTTTAACTGGGAGAAACAGGTGGAATCAGAGGGAGTTATTAATTGAAACTAACATTCCCAGTAGATTCTTAACAATGATAAGGAGATGTTAAGGCCACTTCACACACTCTGATATCTGAAATGATATCGCTGAAATGTCATGCTTTTGAGATTGTTCTTACGATCTCATTTGTGCATCGTTGCTTGTAAACGCAGGATGTCTGAACGTGAAATCATTTGATCGGACATCTCAAATTTGAGAGCAGGATCTCAAATCTATCATTCGTCGTCCAGTTAAGGATCTGTGAGGCAGCAACATCGCTCAGTGTGACACCTTTTTGAACGATGTCGTTCATATTTCTCCTATTCCTGCCGCTTTGTAACATCATTCATACGTTCTTCTCCAAATAGCTGGAGCGCTGCCAAATTTAAGATCGTTAACAATATCCTTGCATGTGACAACGCACTAACGATGTCAGAAGGATCGCGGTCACGTGACATAGCTAACAATATCGTTCACCTATATCCTAGCGTGTGAAGCGGCCTTTAGGAGTTATTGTTACCATGCATCATCAGACTGTGAACCATACAGGAAACACAGTAGAGATGAAAATTAGTCAGAATCACAAATAAACATTTACATCCAGGTAACTTATAAATGATATCCTACCTGATTGAAGTTGTTAATGTCCCTTTTGTTTCCATGTTGTAGAGACATCATTATGAGATTTCACTCCCACTGTATTTCTCTTCAGATTTCCCTCTTCTCCGTCTTCAGCAGTATTTCCCAACACAGTGCCCTTAAAAATAAAAACTATCATTACACTGCCCCAGAAATATAAATATATCCCAAGCTGCGCCTCTGAAAAAATAATTGCCTCTCAAGGTACAATATAACCCCCACACTGCTTCTCTCCAAAATAGCCCCAGAAATTTCCCCTTTCCATAATGTCCCCCAAAGCGTACCCTTTTCATATCTCCCCCATATTACATCTCTGCCTAAAGCTCTCTTGCTCCTCCTTATATTATGTCCCCTTCACATCCCTTCCCTAATTGCCTTATAATGGCCCAATTAGCTCCATAATGTTCCTCACTGCCCCATAATGTCCCAGTTTGTTCCATAATGTCCCCCATTGCCCTATAAAGTCCCCCATTGTCCCAAAATGTCTCAATTTGCTCCATAATGTCCCCCATTGTCCCATAATGTCCCACTTTGTTACATAATGTCTCCCATTACCCCATAATGTCACAATGTCTTCATAAAGGTTCCCATTGCCCCATAGTGTCACCCATTGCCCAATAAAGTTCTGCATTGCCTTTTAGTGTAAAGTATTTCCAATATTTCTTCACCACAGCCACTGTATCTAAAATTATTCTACATGTCATCTTCGGCTCCTATTGGAGCAGATACCGGTTCCTGCCACATCATCTTCACCTCTGCAGCCCCAATGCTAGCATTTAGCTGGCAGACATTGCATGTTGTTGCCGGGCCGATGAGCAGTCCTATGCCTCAGTCTTGTGGCACACTATTCATATGTATTTGCATCTGCAAGAAACAAATGCATTTGGATATAAGAGAGGGGGAGTCTCCTGGTCCTGTGCACTGCATATTGTGCAGGCCTGAACTTACATAGCACAGTGTTAAGGACCTTTGGTGAGTCACATAACTGTGATGTCACCAAAGGATTTTCTGCACTTGTTGAATCTGCAGTGATAGTATAAAATGCGTATTATCACAAGCACAAATAATACAATACTGTACTATCACTGCATCTGCATCTGTATCATCTGCAGGTAAAAATGCACATTTATTGTTAGTATGTTTCTGAGATGGAAACACATCAAAACATGTAATTCGCACCTAAGGCTGGTTTCACACTGCAGTTTTTTCCTGATCAGGTTCGATCAGGTTTGTGTGTCAAAACCAGGAGTGTCCCCAAAATTCAGAACAGGTGTCAATCTTTCAATTATAGTTTTTCTCTGCACGTTTCTCTCCTGGTTCCTCTCCTGGTTTTGACACACAAAACCTGATTGAACCTGATCAGGGAAAAACCGTGGTGTGAAACCAGCCTAAGAATGTAAATAATGTTTTGTCAAAGCCAGATACCAGGATTAGTGATGGGCGAGTCCTAAATTACTCGGAATCGCTTGACTCTAGCTAGTCCGAGCCCGGGACTCGCTACTCGTTGCGAGTCTAGCGAGTCCAATGTTAATGAATGGGGAAGCGAGTAATAGCGAGTAATGTGCGATTTACAAATTGCAGATGTGTCTCGGAAGCTTCAGGCTCTATCTGCTAGGACTCGGTACTCTGCGAGTTTCCCAGCGTTTACTCGCACGAGCCCAATGCAAATCAATGGGTCCTAGAGCCCACCTGCTGCCTGATGTAGCAGAGCTGAGATTGTTCTCAGTCTGCTCATTCCCTGTGCATAGACATCTATATCTATGCACAGGGGATGTCGCAGAGAGGACATCGCGTTTTGGACTACGTCGGACGGAAGAGGATTTTTTTAATTAAAGATGAAGTCCCTAATGGCTTTTTTTTTTTTTATTTCTAATAAAAAAAGCTGGTATTAAACCCTTTATTACCCAGTGTGCCACCGCCACCAGGGCCGCTGGAAGAGCGGGGTTCAGCGCCAGAGGATGGCGCTTCAATGAACGCGCCATCTTCTGGGGCGGCCGCGGGCTGCAATTTGCAGCGGGGGGGTGCCCAGAAAGCTTGGGCCTCCCTGCGCTGCGGTTCCAGCCCCCAGCTGCTTAGCTGTACCTGGCTAATGGGGCTCCGCGCAATTTCTGGAGCTGCACAGAGCAGACAGCTCTTACTCTGCGAGTTTCCCTGCTATCACTGGCACAGTAGCGAGTCCAATGCAAGACAATGGCAATCCTAGTTTTGTCAGCGTCTCTGACAAAACTAGGATTGCCATTGATTTGCATTGGACTCGTGCGAGTAAACGCTGGGAAACTCGCAGAGTACCGAGTCCTGCGAGTCCCTTACTACTCGCCGAGTAACGTGTCCTAGCGAGTAGATTCGCCCATCCCTAACCAGGATGTATCAAAAACAAAACAGCTTTATTTAAGGCATAACCCACCAGATACAAAAAAACCACAGTGGCAAAACATGTTAAAAAACTTACAAAGAAAAAACACAATGAAAAAATCTCCAGTAACCTAATTTGCATAATAGGTGCAGAAATGGTGCAGAAATAATGCAACATTGAAAACTCACCAAAAGCTCATTTTAGGAACGGAGCCTTAATGCTTCAACAACCTCTTAGTTCTAAGGAGCTATTATACACTGTGTGTAGAATTATTAGGCAAGTTGTATTTTAGAGGATTATTTTTAATATTGATCAACAACTATGTTCTCAATCAACCCAAAAGACTCATAAATATCAAAGCTTAATATTTTTAGAAGTTGGAGTTGTTTTGTTTTAGATTTGGCTATCTTAGGAGGATATCTGTTTGTGCATGTAACTACTACTGTTCAGAATTATTAGGCAATTTAATAAAAAACAAATATTTTCCCATGTCACTTGTTTATTTTCACCAGGTAAACTAATATAACTGCACAAATTTAGAAAACAACATTTCTGACATGCAAAAACAAAACCCAAAAAAATTAGTGACCAATATAGCCACCTTTCTTTATGATGACACTCAACAGCCTTCCATCCATAGATTCTGTCAGTTGCTTGATCTGTTTACGATCAACATTGCGTGCAGCAGCCACCACAGCCTCCCAGACACTGTTCCCAGAGGCGTACTGTTTTCCCTCCCTGTAGATCTCACATTTTATGATGGGACCACAGGTTCTCTATGGGGTTCAGATCAGGTGAACAAGGGGGCCATGTCATTATTTTTTCTTCTTTTAGACCTTTACTGGCCAGCCACGCTGTGGAGTAGTTGGATGCATGTGATGGAACATTGTCTTGCATGAAAATCATGTTTTTCTTGAACGATACCGACTTCTTCCTGTACCACTGCTTGAAGAAGTTGTCTTCCAGAAACTGGCAGTAGATCCAGGAGTTGAGCTTCACTCCATCCTGAACCCGAAAATGTACCACAAGTTCAACTTTGATGATACCAGCCCATACCAGTGCCCCACCTCCACCTTGCTGGCGTCTGTGTCGGAGTGGAGCTCTCTGCCCTTAACTGATCCAGCCTCTGGCCCATCCATCTGACCCATCAAGAGTCACTCTCATTTTATGAGTCCATAAAATCTTTGAAAAATCAGTCTTAAGATATTTTTTTGGCCCAGTCTTGACGTTTCATCTTTGGTTTCTTGTTCAAAGGTGGTCATTTTTCAGCCTTCCTTACCTTGGCCATGTCCCTGAGTACGGCACACTTTGTGCTTTTTGATACTCCAGTAACAAAATGCAGCTTTGAAATATTGCAAAACTGGTGGCAAATGGCATCTTGGCAGCTTCACGCTTGATTTTCCTCAATTCATGGGCAGTTATTTTGCGCCTTTTTTGCCCAACACGCTTCTTGCGACCCTGTTGGCTATTTGCCATGAAATGCTTGATTGTTCGGTGATCATGCTTCAAAAGTTTGGCAATTTCAAGACTGCTGCATCCCTCTGCAAGACATCTCACAATTTTGGACTTTTCAGAGCCCGTCAAATCTCTCTTCTGACCCATTTTGCCAAAGGAAAGGCATTTGCCTAATAATTAAGCACACCTTATATAGGGTGTTGATGTCATTACCACACACCCCTCCTCATTACAGAGATGCACATCACTTGATTTACTTAATTGGTATTTGCGCTCAGTCCTATACAGCTTGGAGTAGGACAACATGTATAAAAAGTATCAAGTGATTAAAATACTCATTTGCCTAATAATTCTGCACACAGTGTATTATTGATTTCTATGGGACAAAATTGTAATTTTATATGTCTCTCATTTAAGTATGAATCTGCAAAATACTAATAATGGCAAGCTATATCACACAAAAGATGTGCTCTCCTAGCAGCATTTTTGCATTCTAATGATAGATGAAATTGTGTAGGAAAGCAAGACACATATATATTCCCTACATATTTCAATAAATACTCATTGTATACTCTGCTACAGCCTCTTTAGGCTAACAGATCCGTATAAATATTGAATTCTGTTTGAATTAAAAAATGCTGATGATTTGTATTCATTTTTTCTATATGGATTTACCAAAATTTGTGGCAGCTGGTTGCCGTCTTCTCAGCTGTAAAGAACCAATAACAATATAAAACAAATCTAAAAAATACTTATACTCACCTTGCCACATATTTCTCCACCTTCTCTGCTCCTCGCCGTCATGTGTTTGGTTCTTGACACATTTTCTGATCCTTACTATTCTTGCTGCTATGAGCAGTTTTGCACATGTGTAAAAGGTCAGGGAGCACGTCTTGACATCAGACTTTTTGCGTGATTGCTTAAACCGCTCCGTTCTAGGCCTCATTAGAGTCATACATTTAGTGTGAGAGTCCAAGAGATTTCAGCACAGGGGACAGGGAGTGCAAGATGCATTGAGGACCAGACATGTAATTGTGAGTTGCAAACGAGCTGGAGAGGGGAGTCTTAAAGAGGACCTGTCACCAACCACACATGGTGATCTAATTATAGCACTGAATGCAGCATGTCTGCTGCATTCAGGCAAGGGATCCCCAGCCCTTGAGCCACCCTGTACCCCGAGATAAGACTTTGAAAACTTACATTCTGGAGCCACATAGAAGGTGGCTTGTGGCTGGAGCCAAAGGGCAGTTTCACACCCCCTGTATGTTTAATCTGCCCACTGCCGCCTCCCTGATGCCAATCATTGTCTCCCTCACCTGCTGCACAGTACACAGAGCTTATTGCAGTGCTGGCCGCTTTGCCCTGCCTCCTGCGGTGACATCATCACCTTTCCCCGCCCAGCTCCATGGTTAACCATGGGGGAAAGGCGGTGATGTCACAGCAGGAGGCCGGCCGCCCTGCCTCCTGCTGTGACATCACCGCTTATACCCGCCCTGCTCCATGTTAACCATGGAGCAGGATGGGGAAAGGCGGTAACGTCAACGCAGGAGGCGGGGCAAAGCGGCCAGCACTGCAATAAGCTCTGTGTACTATGCAGCAGGTGAGGGAGACAATGATTGACATCAGGGAGGCAGCGATGGGTGGATTAAACATAAAGAGGGTGTGAAACTGCCCTTTGGCTCCAGCCACAAGCCACCTCCTATTTGACTCCACAATGTAAGTTTTCAAAGTGTATTATCTCCGGGTACAGGGGGGCTCAAGGGCTGGGGGACCCCTTGCCTGAATGCAGCAGACAAGCTGCATTCAGTGCTGTAATTAGATAATCTTGTATGGTTGGTGACAGGTCCTCTTTAAGGTGAGCATAAGTATTTTTTTTACATAATATTTTATTAAGCTCTATATTCTGGAGACACCCCAGATCCATACAAAGAGACATCATTTGCAATAGAAAAACTCAAGAGATTGCGTTTTCTGGTAAAATCCATGTGAGCAGGGGAAGTCAAATGTTGCCTGATCTGCTTATCTCTCCCAATGTTGTTATTACATTTTTTGGTGGAATTTGATTACAATTTATTTTTTCTGGTTCCTTCATATCAATATTACTTTTATGTTATTATTTCAAGTCAACATATTTCATTCTTGTCTCATTTCTCCCATTTTCCCCATGAAGTAATTACATTAACTGTAATGGTACCTTTACACGCTGCTACGGAAGGTTAGAAACCACCGGGTGTCTCACGTGCACGTTTCAACGGTTCCTAACGGTACCTGATACCGCATTTACATGCCGCTACAAGGTGCTCCACAGTAGGTTTTTTCGATCCCTGTAAGCACCGACGGGTGCCGCAGGTTACCTTCTGTAGAGCACCTTCCCTGATTTACACGCCGCTACCACAAGGGTATATGGGAGGACTTGGGGCAGCAGGGACAACACATAGGCGTGCCAGAGTTGTGGATTACGAGACGCTCGTACGGTGATTGGACAAAGCAATAACATCATGATTGGCCAGCCAGCGCAGGGAGGCTGGCTAATACATGATGCTATTGCAATTGTGTAGTGTGACTGGTCAGCTCCTTAAATATGCCGCCCTGTGCAGGGACAACCAATCATAATGCATGAGCTTCCACCAATGATCGCTGATGGGGCGCGGTATCCCAGAGGCTGTGTCACACCCCAGGGAGTTCACTAGGTGACGAAAATACCTTCCTGTTCCTCGATTACACGCCGCTACGATAGGGTTTATACCTACTTGTTTTTGAGCACAACTGAAGGACAGGTGTCGACAGAGACCGGTGGCAACAACCTGAATTACATGCCGCTACCTCGCGGTGTTTTGAAGGTACAAGTTACAATTGTCTCTGACACCCGGTGGTTTCTGACCTTCCGTAGCGGCGTGTAAAGGTACCATAAGGTATATATCAAACACTGTATCTATAACCTGATTGTAGCAAGATTACAGATTTTTCTAGTCACTTCAATGTTGAAGTTTATGATAGATATTAATAAGGTTCAACTGATATAGCAGTATTATTGTCATCATCCTCTAAATACATGATGTTCAAACCATGTGTACGGCAAACAATTACAAAATGTGACTTTTCTTATCTTTCCTAATACAGTGCTGATCACCATTATTGGCACCCCTTCATTTTTTTTGATAGATTATACAATATTTTTGGAAATAAATGGAAATGTATCAAACTTACATTCTTAGGATTTTTTTACTTAGCGGTTAAAAGAAATACAACAATAAAACATTGTTTGTTAACTTACATGTCGCAATTTCAAAGAGGAAACAGAATAAACAGCATGTGCAGCAATAAAGGCTCATGATTAATAAATAGTTGCACAGCCTTTGGCATTGATGACAGCCTCCAAACATTTCTTCTAGCCATCTATAAGCTTCTTGCACTTATCAGCTGATATTTTCTCCCATTCTTCCTTTGCAGTTTGCTCTTGAATGTTTGCAGGGTTCGATCTCTCAATGGCAGATTTCAGCTCACCACAAAGATGTTCCATGGAATTGAGGTCAGGACTCATTTGTCACGATGGTCTCTCTTACTTTGGAGACTTGTGACAGGTTTGAGATTTCTGTGTTATTCCTGTATTGAGATTTCATTATAAATGAGATTATTTCCTTGAGCAGTGTAGGCGTTAAAGTCAGTTTCTGTTTCTGCAATGCTCCTCAGTTCTCTTCCCAGGTGTGGCTACTTTTGTGATCACATGATCCAGCATTCCTTTATGGTGATTGCACTCTATTCCTGGCCTAGCTACCTGAGGTGAAGGTGATACTCTGGAGAAGCTGACTAAGCCGTCTGCTGTCTAGGAGAGTGGCAGCAGGTGTGAAGTTGATTTTGTCGTTTCCCTTTCTGTCTCCCCTTCCCCTCTTGGTGTTAGTGCAGTGGTTGGGAGTGGTGCTCCTACTGGCCATCTCCACATTTAGGGTTACCATCAGGGCCAGCGAGGGTCTAGGTACCCTGTTCAGTGACGGAGTGAAAGAAGTTGAGTGCAGAAGGTGTCCGTTCTCCCATTCCCTATGAGCAGGGTCCTCCATTGTATTTGTCCCACCGGTGTTTCACCAGACTGTTGTTGTGTGTAATACGCTGGACATCATTGGTCTGTGCATCACTGTCACGCACTGTATCCAGATGCTCCCTAGTCTGTGGCATGACATAATCACAAGCCCCATACTTTTTTTGTTCCACTATGGATCCTGCTGCCGTTTTTGCACACCTGAAGCAGACTCTTTCACAAGATTTGACGGATTTGTGTATACAGGTGGTGCAGAAGCTGCAGCATATCGCAGGTCTGCTGGTCAAAGCCCACTCTCGGACACAGCCAGAACCCAAGATACCCCTCTTTAATAGGTTTTCTTGGGATCATTGTAAGTTTTTGGGCATTTAAGGAGGCCTGCAAGTGGTACTCTAGGTTCTGCCCATGTTCTTTGGAGAGTGAAGAACAAAGAATGGGGATTGTTATCTCCTTTTTGTGAGGAGATCCCCAGTCCTGGGCCTTCTGTCTACCAACTGATTCTCCTTCATTGCGATTAGTAGACAGGATTTATGTGGCTTTGGCCCTTTTCTATGGGGACCTTGATTAAATCTCCCTGGCAGAGTAGAACCTCTGTAGACTCCAGCGGTGGACACAGCTGGCTGAGGAGTATGGTTTGGAGTTCTAGAGTTGAGCCTCAGACACACATTGGATTGACCTGGCTCTTAGGACCCATTTCTGTCATGGGTTGTCTAGTAGGCTCCAGGATTCCATGATTCAGTACTCTGCTCTGAAGTCACTGGAGACCACAATGTACGGTCCTATCGGGATGGATAGACGTCTCATAAAGATCCACATGGAACCAGCCCCCTATGGTTCCCCCTATGGAGGAGGTCCAATAGGTGCTGGTGGATGAACCTATGCAGCTAGTGGGGGTATCCCCTCGTGTTAAGTCACCTGTAGTTCACCGTGGGATAGGGGCGTGTTTCTCCTGTGGGCTTAAGGGTCACTACATTTGGGATTTTTCCTCCATACCTAGACAAAAATCTAAAAAGCCATCTCTCCCTGGTTATGTGGAGGATGGCGATCTTGACGTATATGTTTCCTCTGTTTTTCCCTCTTTTCTGGCTCATATCCCTCTGGGAGAAAAAGGGAATGTCCACTCTTCAGGATTTTGATAGGCCTCGGTCTCTCCTCCAGAGTTCCGTGAGAGGAGTTGTCCATACTGTGGACTCGACTCCTGAATATTCGTTTGCTTCCTGAGTTGGTTCTGTCATAGGTGTCTACTCCCAATACACTATCTGAAGATCCGTCCCCAAGGTCATATTGAGGAAGGCGACCTGGGTGTATACATTTCCTCTTTACCTCCCTCTCTTCAAGTTAATGTAAATATGGTACAACGAGAGAGAAGATGCACAATTTCTCCCTCTGTGCAGGTTCTTTCTAGACCTATGTCCTCCCCAGGAGAAGTGGTGGAGGTGGGGTGGTTGTCCCTACAGAATTTCCTTGTTCTGAGGGTAGGAGTTGGAGGTTCCGGGTGACAGGTTGTCGGTTCTTCAAGGGGATGTTCATGTTCCATAAGACGCATGCTTGGTAAAAAATGTTCAGGTCCGTACCTGTGCGTGAATAACTGTAAGGGTGCCCACTAAGGCCATCAAGTGGAAGTGTGATTTGGAAGTTCTGGGCTCTAGGTTTTTCGGTCTATATCGATATCCGGTAACAGACGTGGTTAACCCATCAGTCATCCGGCTAGAGCTACCCCCAGTTCTTAGTACCTGTAACTTGTTTCACAGGTCATGTTTTAAATAGAGATGAGCGATGTTCGACTCGAATAGTTCGCCAATCTCAAATTCGAGTCGATTTTGGCACTATTCGAGTCATTCGCCGAATTCGAACAATTTGGTTCCAATTCGGCGAATTTCGAACATGTTCGATTTTGGTTCGAAAATGCGGCAGATGCGGTCAGAAAACCGCATCTGCCGCATTTTGAGCCAAGATAAACATTCCCTAGAAGAAAGAAAGTGTTAAAAATAAAAAATAATCTATGCTCACCTGTCCGCGGTCCACCGAAGCCTCCGGCAAGGTCCTGTGGCTTCTAGGACCTGTAGTGACGTCATGTTCTCACGCGAACCCCGGTCACATGACCGGAGTTTCGAGAGACATGACATCACCACAGGTCCTGGAAGCACAGGACCTTGCCGGAAAGCTTAAAATAGATATTTTTATGATTCGGACCCTTTCTTTAAGTAAAAGTTACTTAAAGAAAGGGTCCGAAACATAAAAATATCTATTTTAAGCTTTCTGGCAAGGTCCTGTGCTTCCAGGACCTGTGGTGACGTCACGTTCTCGCGGGAAACTCCGGTCATGTGACCGGGGTTCGCGCGAGAACATGACATCACCACAGGTCCTATTAGCAATAGGACCTTGCCGGAAAGCGTAAAATTGATATTTTTATGATTCGGACCCTTTCTTTTACTTAAAGAAAGGGTCCGAATCATAAAAATATCTATTTTACGCTTTTCCGGCAAGGTCCTATTGCTTCCAGGACCTGTGGTGACGTCACGTTCTCGCGGGAACTCCGGTCACGTGACCGGAGTTCCCGCGAGAACATGACGTCACCACAGGTCCTGGAAGCACAGGACCTTGCCGGAAAGCTTAAAATAGATATTTTAATGTTTCGGACCCTTTCTTTAAGTAACTTTTACTTAAAGAAAGGGTCCGAATCATAAAAATATCTATTTTAAGCTTTCCGGCAAGGTCCTGTGCTTCCAGGACCTGTGGTGACGTCACGTTCTCGCGGAACTCCGGTCATGTGACCGGAGTTCGCGCGAGAAACATGACGTCACCACAGGTCCTAGAAGCCGCAGGACCTTGCTGGAGGCTTCGGTGGACCGCGGACAGGTGAGCATTGATTATTTTTTTATTTTTAACACTTTCTTTCACTTTTTTTCACTTCCACAATGTATGTATATATATTGTGGAAGTGAAAATGCCCCACAGGCCCGGTTTGTTCGTTTTCCGGGGTGTTCGACGGTGTTCGTCGAGCATTCGACGAACATTCGTCGAACACCCCGTCGATTCGACGAATCGAATCGAATTCGAACACCGGGGTGGTGGCTCATCTATAGTTTTAAAAGATGTGCCAGGTCTAAGAGCCAATGTTTACAGCATCTTTACTTCGCTGTGAAGGTGATAACCTTGAAGGACAGGTGATTAATGAAGTAAATGCAGGTGGGTTGTGGCGTTCCTTCCGTAGGTGTTATCCAGACCAATCCAACCCTTGTGAAAAGGGTTGATACTGTCATGATGATCTCTCTTACTTTGGAAACTTGTGACAGATTTGGGACCTATGTCTTATTCCTGTATTGAGATTTCATTTTAATTGTTTCTTTTCTTTGACAGTGTTGGAGTTATTGTCAGTTTCTGTTGCTGCATTGCTCCTTAGTTCTCTTCCCAGGTGTGGCTACTTTTGTGATCACTCACATCTCCTTTATATGGTCACATGGTCCAGCATTCCTTGCTGGTGATTGAACTCCTTTCCTGGCCTAGCTACCTGAGGTGAAGGAGTTACTCTGAAGAAGCTGACCGTTGCTAAGCCATCTGCTATCTAGGTGAGTGGAAGCAGACATAAATTTTTTTTGTCATTTCCCTCTGTCTCCACTTCCCCTCTTGTTGTTAGCGCAGTGGTTGGGATTAGTGCTCCCACCGGCCATCTCCCTATTTAGGGTTATCATCAAGGCCAGCGGGAGCCTAGGAATACTCCTTGGCGAAGGGGTAAAAGAACTCATTTAGGGACAGTAAGGGAATCAGGTCACAGCTGCAGGTGAGTGCAGGAGGTCTCCTTTCCTCATTTCCCTACAAGCAGCACCCTCCGTTGTATTTGCCCCCCCCAGTATTTCCCCAGTCTGTTGTTCTGTGTAGTGCACCGGACAGCATGACCTGTGTACCACTCTCAAGTAGAGATGAGCCACCACCCTAGTGTTCGAATTTGATTTGATTCGTGGAATTGGGGGGGTGTTCATAGAATGTTCGTCAAACACCATCGAACACAGTCGAATACCATTGAAAACAATGGCAGGCGAACACAAACACATACAAACACATAGAAAACACATAGAAAGCACATTCTAAGGTGTCCAAAAGGTGACAAACTACTCAGAAGAGACAACAAACACATGGAAAAGTGACAAGTACATATAAAAATGCAAAAAGAAAAGAGGTGGATGAGTAAAAGGAGGAAGAGACACAGATATAGGCATGTCATGCCCTTCTAAAATCATGTAAAATACAACAAGGGGAGTCCAACAAGAGTCTGCATTTTTCCAAAAATTGGGCACAGGCACCACTTATATGGCATTGCCCCACAGTTGTAAGCTTAAAATTATTATTATTGGCGACTGTCATGCAGCACATTCAAAAATCAACAAGCCTTTAGTCTCCCCTGGATGACACAGGGGTAGAAAGAAAAGTCCTTGCGGATCCATGACTTGTTCAGCATGATGAACGTTAGTCTGTCCACATTCTGGCTGGACATACGCATGCGCTTATCTGTCAGCACACCACCAGCAGTGCTGAAGACACGTTTAGAGAGAACGCTGGCTGCGGGACACGACAGGATCTCCAGGGCGTGAGTGGCGAGCTCAGGCCATTTTTCCAGATTGGAAGCCCAAAATGAGCAAGGATCCAGTTCCACAGTCATGGCATCGATGTTCACTTGGAGATAGTAGGGCTGGCTGGATGGTATTGCTCCCCACAGGTAGAGGGTGGAGAGGAGCCCCAGGGCAGATGGTAAAGTCTATAGCAAAGACTTCGCTGTGATGATGAACAGGGCTGCAGGGCATGAAAGGAGGAGACACAGACAGTTTGTGCAGTTCTTTACTTTTACTTGCTGTACGGGCAAGGTCACCCAGCCGGGTGCTGTGCTTCTCCAGAGTGAAGCAAGGTTAGTCCCCAGGAGATTGGGATCGCTCTTCCGTGACACCTTTCAGGGGTCTTCCCAAGTTGCTCTTCCCTGCACTGGCTACTCGCTTCTCCTGCCCTGCTCCATCATGAACAGGGTCCCAGGCTGATGGCTGTGGGCCTTGTTAGGTGACTGCAGCGGCAGTTTCCCTAGTCCTAGTTCTTGTCACCGTCCTGTGGATTATCCACGATTTGTGGCCACTACTTCTGCAAAGCCAGTGGCCTCCAGTTTTCCTGTTCTGGGCCTGGAGCACACAAACCAGATCGGAGCCGATCCCCTCTGGAAACCAGTCCATCCATGTGACTCAGTTCGGGACTGGATTATGGGCACACAGGTGGATCCCCCACTCCAATGTCCCCTAGGACTCTCTCAGTTCTGTGTTAGTTCCAGATGCCTTCTTCTCACATTCTCTGCTCACTAACTACTCACTAACCTACTGCTAACCTCTCCTCCTGATCAGCAGATGGGGCCCTCCCACTCAATTGGGTCCATCCGAATCCCCATTGCCTAGAATTGGGATAATGTGTGCAATTCTGTGTGTCTTGGGTTTGCGACCCCTATCACCTGGGAACGGTGACACCACACCTATGGAGTAGGGGCAGCATCACTGTGGTGACCAGTCCTCAGGGGCGCCACAGAGGCAGGAAAAAGTAAGGCCAAAGAAGTAAAGAGCCTGTGTTTAGAGATGCTCTGTATTCGGGAGAAAATGTATCAGAAGTTATGTGCCTGCTATCATGTATTTTTAGTTGCAATCAAGTGGTTGTGTAGTGAAGTAATGTTTATAATGAACTTGTGGGCTCAAGGTTGCTCTGACACTATGCTTCACATGCACCTGAGTGGCAGAGCCCTATGGTAACCTTGTGTCTATAAATGCCACCAGTCACCTCCCTGACAGCTTGGCCGGACGCTGGTGCCCCAACCTCCCCCAACTGTGGGTTGTAGGTGATTGAGCACCAGTATGCAGACACCTGTGTTGCCTCTCAGAGGAGCTAGCAGCCTGCTGCTAGGTGCAATGGATATTTACTGGCCAATGTTTTGGTGAGTTTGAACTTGTGGGCTCCCTCATTGACTCAGTTAACATCTGGTCCATGTCAGCCTAATTCAATGGCATAATTCGGCCAGCAAAGGTGTATCGCCTCCTTAGCAAAAGTCCACACACCTAGCAAGGACCCCATCTTTCATGTAGCACGACAGTGCACAAGAAAAGTACACTTCGACTATGGCAACCACCATGCTACATCTGTGGGAAAGAATGGGCTAAAAATACACTTGAGCAATCCATGCAACTAGTTTCTCCATATAGGAGGAGCTTTGAAGCCATCTTCACTAACAAAGGCTTTTTCCGAAGTACTTACCATCAGCAACCAAAACCAAAAGCTGCTGCCTTTTTTGAGTAGTTTTTGTGTATATTTGTTAGGACTTGTAAGCATGGGGTCCCGTGACGTGGATTACGAGCTTAAGTGTCTTGGCCAATACATGAACCAATACCCCATATAGAAGTTTTTTTTTGTCTATTATAAAAAACCATATGAACTTTTTTAGCATTTTCGCGGGGTGCGGCTTGGCCCCATGGGGCACCATTCATCCAGTGGTGCGGAGACATCGTACTGAGCGGCCTATTTGGTCAGGTGGCAGGACCGGTGGAAGCTATCAGACACTCCGCATCATATGTATTAGTGTGAATGGTGTCCTATGCAAGCCCAATATGTACATGGCAAGTCACCTCCCACATGTCTTTGTATGTTGAGGTGATTTATTAGCCTGCACCTGGGCTTGCTCTACATAATGGGGTTTGACGGCATCCTGTTAAGTGTAGTGTTGGTTTTTGGCTGCTGATGGTAAGTTTTTCTGATGTTGCCTTGTTTGAGTCGTTTTTGTATACTTTTTCTGAAGTAATAAATAAATTTCAGTTAGCGTGTTTAATATTTTTTAGATGTGTAATTTCTCATTATATCACATCACTAAATTTATCTGTACATTCTGTAGATGTCTAGATAAATCAGTAGATGTATCTAGACATCTGTAGTTCGACTTTTGCCTGTGAGGATTGGACGGGTTGTTACCAACATCTTGAGAATTGTGTGTCAATAGCACCTTTACAAATATATTTACTTAGAGAATTGGAGATGTGTTTGATACCTGTCTATCATGAGTGGCTTTACTTGAACTTGTCCAAACATTTTGATTTGCATCTAAATTCTCTATAGATCCTTAAATAAGGAGCATTTCATTATCATAAAAACTTTACTATGAATACAGTTTACTGGCCAAGTGAGAAGAGTGAAATTTGTATCACTAGCAGGAATGCATAAATGCAGTGCTAGACGTAATCACGTAGTTTATATCAGTGGGTGAGGATATAAAAGACAACCATGTTCCAGCCACATTGATGTGCAGATAACTGGACACATACAGAGCACTGATTAATGTATTATAGGCAATGCCTGACACTATCATGACACTGTCAATTGCAAATACTGGACTACTAGCTAAATATCAGAAAAGAAAGGAACAATCTGTAGGACTCATCAGAAAGCGACAGTGCAATCACTGTACAAGCAACAGATACAAAATCACATAAGAAAGTACCTAAGCATGTTTCAAATGCCACAAACTGGAACAATTAAAAGTAAAGACTTTACAATATTAAAAGCATAACAACAGAAACATATGTCAAAAGGGATTGAACAAAGATCACAGATACAATCTCTACTCAATGTGCAAATAAAATAAATTATGCCTTCATCGCCTCGCTTCCCCAGTCATTTTTCATTTTCACACTTTGCTTGTCAACCACTTCGTCCAAAAGCTATAACTTTTTAATACTTTTATTAATGTAGCACTATGAGTATCTGTTTTTCCTTGACAAGCCTTAGTTTTGAAGCATTCAATGTACTGTAAAAGGGAAAAATTGTGTGGAATAATTTTGAACCACAAAAAAAATTATTCTACCATGGCTTTTTGGGGTTTTGTTTTTACCGAGTACATTTTGTGGTAAAATTAATCATATCATGAATCAATAAGTTACCATGATACCTGAGCTGCGCCCTCAGGTGACCTCACTGACTCGCCGCTCACACGGCCGCAGATGTCTGTGTCGTCATTCTGTACTTGGAGGACATGATGAAAGGATGCTCTTCTTCACCGTGGTCTCCGATGAAGCAGAGCTGATATTGCATTGTGGGACCTCGTGGTCAATTATCGTTGAAGGGTATGTTTTTTGGACGTTTAATAAATAGGTAAACGAGGGATGTCACTGCTTTACTTCTAGTAAAGGTTTAGTCTCTGTATTTTATTTTTCATAAAGGTTTTTTCTCTGAGAAAAAGAGAAAACAGCAAGTGCTCCCTGGGAAAAACCTGATGGATATTTTGCAGGAACACTAGGGTGGGAGTATATATAGATGGACTCTCACCTAATCTGGTTGTGCTGTCTCTGCACAACCAGAGTGTACTCTCTCCAGCTCTGCTCTGTTTCACCGTCTGGGTCTGCTCCCGCATCTCCTCAATCATGTGGTGCGAGCGGTCGTGTGACCGTGGCGTCATGGCAGGTCCTTCACTTCCTCCTGGCTCCTGTAATCAAATTACCGATCGGCTCCGCAGCTCCAATACAACCCACAGCAGGTGGGAATCAATTCAGTGTAATATGTGTTGTCCATATAGGAAATCCACCTGAGAAAGACGACATACCGTCGTTGAAACCTGTTGTGGTTGTCAAAGATTTTTAATCTTAGAGAACCGGACGTGCTCCAGCGCTCCTATAAGGACAACACATATTACACTGATCAGAAGATGCCTGACATTACCACTCCAGGATTTAATGACAAGCTGTCAATCATAAGCTGTCATTAACCCCTTCTATCATCCTCATGCCACTGCACCAGGGCATCTGGAAAAGCTGGATAAAGCACCAGGAATTGGTGCTTCAAACAAATGCACCAATTTCAGGGGCGACTGCGGGTTGCTATTCTATATTTTGAGAATACCAGCACCCAGCTGCCTAGTTTTACCTTGGCTGGCAATTAAAAATAGTGCAAAGCCCATACTTTTTCAAAATTCTTTATTTAAATAATTAAAAAATAGGCTCCACTGTATTTTTTATTGCCAGCCAAGTTAAAACTAGGCAGCTGAGAGTGGTAGCCTGTTGCTGTCTGCTTTATCTATGCTGAGAATGAAAAATACAGTGAAGTACTACACATTTTTTGCCATTAATTCTTTATTTTTTACACTATGACAGCAGGTTGGTTGACATACACTCATGTGTATCATATCTTAGGAGATTATTTCTATCCATGGATTTGACAAAGAGGGATGTTGTTAGTGTCTGTTCTTTTACAGTCACCAGGACATCCAAAAATTGTATACTCTCCCTCGATTGTACCAGAGTAAACTTTATGGTATCATCCACAGAATTAATGTACATATGGAAATCATTCAATTAATTTTTCTGAACCAGTCCAAAGGAGGAAGACATCATCCTTGTAACGCCACCACACCAATGCTTTTTCAATGTGTTGGGATACATAGATGAAGTCCTCCTCCAATGCCATCATCACAATATTGAAGGAAAAGACAACAAGTTGCGCCACGCTGATACCACACTTTGAATAAGGGTTAATCAGAGATACACTCACCTGGAACTGTTGTGCACCGCACAACAGGGAATGGGGTACAGGATGAGTGTAAGATCTGTCTGTTTTTCCTGAAGCGACCTTCCACTTGGCTTCGTGTAGTAAGGCTCCGCGGTCGGGCCGACCGTGTCCAACGGGCCTGAACACTTAATCCCAGGGGAGGCAGTTCTATTGTATGTTCAGCAGGGTCTCTCCTCCAGCAGCTCTCATACCACACCCCGAAGGGAGGAGGATAATGACAAGAAGGAAATATAGTATGGAAGTGAGCGCTAGAAAAGACCAAGGAACTGAAAATTAAGAGAATTACCTCTAAGTTTATTAAAAGGTGGGTGGAGTGAGCCACAACGCCTTTCGACAAACGTCTTTCTCAAGTGGATCCACTTGAGAAAGACGTTTGTCGAAGCGCGTTGTGGCTGAGGGCTCGCTCCACCCACCTTTTAATAAACTTAGAGGTAATTCTCTTAATTTTCAGTTCCTTGGTCTTTTCTAGCGCTCACTTCCATACTATATTTCCTTCTTGTCATTATCATCACAATATTGGCATATGTGGGCGCCATATGTGCGCCCATAGAGATACCACGTAGTTGCAGCCAATAGTTAGCACCAAACAGGAAGTAATTACATGTCAATGTAATCTCAAGCAATTCCATAATAAATTCACAACACTCATTAGTAGATTCAACCTCCAACAATTTTTTCTCAATGGCTCTCATTCCTCTATAATGGTCAATTGAAGTATACAATGAAGGGACGTGGAAGGACACCAATATGATATGTTCAGGAAGAGTAATGTCCTTTAATCTGTTTAGGATGTCCCCAGTATCTTTAGCATAAGATCTTGCTTTCATGGCTAGTGGAGTCAGTATTTTATCCAAAAATATGCCTATATTACTTAAGACTGAGTCCCACCCCTGAGACTATCGGTCTTCCCAGGGGGCACTGCAATCTCTTGTGTAGTTTCGTTACAGTATATAATACCAGTATAATTGGATCTTTCATAATCAGAAAATCTGTCATATCTTATGATCCCTTTATCAAGGGCTTCATCCACCACCGTCAAAATTTTCCATTGACCATCAAATTTAGGATCATACTCTATCCGTCTATAGACATTCTTATCTTCTGTTTTTCGTGTAATTTCTTGTACATACATGGAGTGGTCCATGACAACAACTGCTCCCCCTTTATCCACAGGTTTCGCTACTAAGCTGTCATCATGGACCAACTCCCGCATTTAAACTAATTTCTTCCTTTGTTACATTCGGTTTTTTTATAACTATGTGTTTGTTTATTTTTTAGCTCAGTTATGTCCCGCTTAACTGCTGTTGTGAATGCTTCTATCACTGGCACACTTTCTTCTGGAGTAAACATACTTTTCTTAGTCAAACCCAAATCATTCAACATTATCTCTCCTTTTCTTTCCACCCCCACAGTTTGTTTACCACAAAACCAATTCTTTAATTTGATATTCCTGAAGAATCTATGCAAATCAAGTTCTAACTTAAACCAGTCTACATGTTTTGTGAAACTATATGATAGTCCCTTATTGTGAGCCAATACCAGTGTTGGGGTTAATTCTTTACTTGAGATGTTGATGACTAAGTCATCTCTCTTCGGCTCATCTGGCCTTGTGGTGCCATCTTGTTCTTTGCATTCTTTCCTTTTTTTGTGGTGGTGGTGTTTTTTAGACGCAATCGTAATCAAATTATCCAGGTTGATACCTTTTTAACTTCCTGTTATGTCCATCTCTTCTCCCCCAAGGTGCTCCTTCTCGCTGCCAATTATAAATATGACAATTTTTATAATCATCCAAGTCTCTATTCCATTTTTTCCTTTTAACCTCCTATAACTCCATCCTGGCCTTGTCCAATCTTCCCTTAATCAAGTCACAGAACTTTTGCCACTCATCTTCTGTTATCTCCGATTTAATTTTGATCTCACTCTCATTAATTTCTGCTTGTAGCAAGGTGATGTCTTTTTGTAGAAATTCCATGTTAAGTAGAATGGTTTCAAAGGCATATCTATTGGATACATTACTAAATCTTTCACAAAAGTGTTTAAGGTGTCACGGAGGCGGCCACCAATGAGCGCAGTCTATGCAAATAGGCGCGCAAATTCAAAGTTCGAATATCGCGCCAATTTGCATCCCGACGACGGCGGCGCGTTGTCGCCGGGGTGCACGGGTCCAGCCGACGGTGGCTGCAGCGCACGCGAGCCAGCCAGGAGATGACTGGCGTTAGCCGGTCATCTCCCACCTGGCAAGCCGCTGCCCGGAGCTCAGCCGCGGCTACCTTCGGCACAAAGGTCCACGGCGAGCCAGCCGGGAGATGACCGGCGTCAGCTGGTCATCTCCCGGGTGCTTGCAGCGGTGGTGCCCTGTGCGGCTTTCAAACCGCGCACCAAGCCACGGTACTCTTTTCATTGGTCGCCACGGCAGCCAATCAGAGAAGTACCGCGGCTTGGTGCATGGTTTGAATTCTGCGTCTCTGATTGGTTGCCGTGACCGACCAATCAGAGCAGCGGCGCACACTAATGCGCCATATTTAAAATACTTTGAAAATAATTTTAAATATGGCGCCATGGCACGCGCCACTTCTCTGATTGGTCGGCGCTGAACCCAGCGACCAATCAGAGGAGCGGTGCTTTTTTGCAACGGTACGGTGTACGGGAAAATGTAGCTGGGGGAGGCTGGTGGAAGCTGCAGGAGGGAGCGGTAGATCTTCTGCTCCCACTCATATAATATGCATAGCCGCTCTCCATCACCATGGTGCTGAAACCGCACCACAGTGATGGGCTGGGAGAGCGGCGCATATTATATGGTCCTGTGCCCCCCTGTGATGACACATGCCCCCCCTATGTTAGATATGGCCCCCATGCTGCTGCCATAGTAAAATAATAAATTGTATACTTACCTAATGGCTCCTCCTCCAGCGCTGATCTCCTAGTGTCTCTCCGGTCTCTCGGCTGCTGCTGTGATCGCACAAAGAGATGATGTTACTTTCTGCTGGGCCTATCACATGACCGGCACTGGGAACCAGGAAGTGGAAAAGCTCTGGAGCATTATCTCTGCCCGATCGCAGCTGCACGGAGGGAAACCGGGAGATCAGTGCTGAAGGAGGGAAGAATAGAGCAGCATGGGGGCAAATCTAACACAGGGGGGCATGTGCCACACATAGGGGACGTGTGCCATGCATAGTGGACGTGCGCCATGCATAGTGGACGTGCGCCATGCATAGTGGACGTGTGCCACGCATAATGGATGTGTGCCACGCATAATGGATGTGTGCCACGCATAGGGGACGTGTTCCATGCATAGGGGGCGTGTGCCACGCATAGGCAGGGCTGCACTGTCCAATAGTTAATATGAGCCTTTAGGCTCAGGTGGCGAGGAGGCAGGGGGAGCCGCAGAGCAGAAGGGGGCGGCGCCTGCACCAAGCAGCCGGCTCCCTGTGTGACGTGTGCCAGCTGCATAAGGTAAAATCACCAGCGGCGGCTACCGACAGCACCCCCCACCCCACTCCTCACCTGTGGCCGCCGACAGCAACCCCCCCTCCTGGTCCTCACCTAGGCTCAGGTGGCAGAGGGCCTTTCTGCACCCCTGTGCATAGGGGAAATTAATCTGAAATGCGTACCGGCAAATATGTTTTTTACAAAAGAAGCACTGGCTACACATCAGCGATGGGGGATTGCCGTGACAGAGACAACAGTGCTACACTCACATAGCAGGCGGGAAAGCCGACTTCACTGTCGGCTTTCCCGTCCCGCTATTTCAAATCCCGGCCAGGTCGTATCGTTATCGGTATCGCTGGTGCATCGTTATGTGTGACGGGGACTCTATACTTACAGGACCCCTGATTATGTCACAATCATGGCCGGAGCAAGATCACATGGCTGTGACATCAGCAGAGGTCCTTAAGCTAAACGCACACAGCACCAGGAGCCAGGTACTGCAGACCACTTATACCCACACACACCCTACACTCTGCCCTGCACTCACGTCACATTCTGCTCTGCACTCACGTCAAATTCTGCCCTGCACTCACGTCACACTCTGCCCTGCACTCATGTCACACTCTGCCCTGCATTCACGTCACACTCTGCCCTGCACTCACGTCGCACTCTGCCCTTCACTCACGTCACACTCTGCCCTGCACTCACGTCGCACTCTGCCCTTCACTCACGTCACACTCTGCCCTGCACTCACGTCACACTCTGCCCTGCACTCACATCACACTCTGCCCTGAACTCACGTTACACTTAGCCCTGCATTCACCTTGCCCTCATCTCACACTTAGCCTGACACTCAATTTGCACTCACTTCACACTGTCTCTAACACAAAAACCCGCATCGCTGATTGTTCGCGGCTGGCTGGGCGCGACCAATCAGTGACACGGGATTTCCGTTACAGTGAAACACGCACAGGGGTCTCCCGGCCCCCCTCTGCTCGGTCTCCTGCCCGCTGCTCACCCGCTCCATGCTCCCTCCCGGCCGCCGCTCCTTGCTCCATCTGTCTGTCGCTCACCCCGCCATTCTTCTTCTTCTTTTCGTGGCATAGAGTCCAGAAATTCAAAGGCCGCAGGGGATGTGGGTGGAGCTACCAAAGGGGGCGTCGTAATGGCCGTGAACAAGGGCACGCCCGCCACATCAGGGCTATGCGCTTGGACACGCCTACTATGATGCCTCCTGTTAACTCCGCCTCCTGAGGCCTTGCAATTGTTGACGTCTATGCTGGAGGAAGAAGAAGAAGACATGCTACGGTGGGAGGCGGCTGTACAGAAGCCTGGAGCGGGTGAGAACTGAGGGGGCCACCGCTGCACACTCGCACAACCGCACCGCCGTACACCCGCACCGCCGTACACCTGCACCGCCGCACACCCACATAGTCTAGAATACCCGATGCGTTAGAATCGGGCCACCATCTAGTTACTTATATATTTATTACTGTGTATAACTTCCTCATTGGTTCTGCCAAATGGTCTGCTTAGTATACTTTTACTTACAGAGACAAAAAAACATAATAATAATAATAAATTTACTTAAATGGATTGATGAGGCTTTATTTTCATTCCTATGTGCTCTTCTAATGTTCTGCAAAAGAGAAAAACTTTTTACAGCATGGGAAAGACCATGGTAAAAATGCCTTCCATGTTCTGTGCAACTTTTTCCATCGTACCCATTCACTTGAGTCGTGCGATGTGAGAATATTACACCATCACCAGGAGTGCAAAACTGACACTGCTGAAACAGGAGGTGAGTATAGGTGATGTTATTTTTAAAGGGGGAAAAATACAGATTGAGGAGGGGCTGAACATGTATGGGACAACCCCTTTAATAGTGTCATTTGACTGGTGGAAACCTAACGAAGGGTACTAAAAACCCTAATACTATCTGTTTGTTTTTAAATATCATTTTTCAAATGAAAGAGAGATTATTTTACCATACACAGGAATTTTTAGCTGTAATTTTTGATATTGTTTATTATGATTTTGTGTTTTAGATCCATAAAAATGTTGCTCGGTTTGTTGAGAAATGGTTAATGTTTCTTAGATTTTGCGGATGCCCTGAGAATCACGAATCAGGCCAACAATCAAGGGAGAAAGTTTAGACAGCAAAATACATCAATTTCCTGAAACTGACACATGCTTGGCAGCTAGAGGAAAAATACTCAAAGATGTACTTAAATAGAAATACCGTACAGCTGAAACAAGAGAATAAAGCATACCTAGTGTATTTTTTTATTATTATTTTGAGACTATTTATAGACCCCACTAAAAGATCCATGAGAGTCTTTTCCCTAGCAGTGCAGCTTGATGAAATTGTTCATTTACATTCACTTACTCTGTAGAAGTGATTATTGATTCCTTCGCATTTTTATAACTGTCATCTTTTTCTTCTTTCATGTCTGGACAAGAGAGACTTTTTTTTCATATTTCTTCAATCACAATCTCTGTTCCCGTGTCTGAATTAATAATCAAAATTGATAACTTCCCCCTTCTCCCTAAATCCACTGCTTAGAGGTAACATTTGATTCAGCTCTTTGATTTCAATCTCCAATTTCCAGGGAAGATTACTGCACAAACCTCCTCCAAGATCTAACAGACTTGGAACTCTTTAAGGCTGCCTTCACACTTGCAGATGCATCTGCAGCGTTTTGCAGATGCATCTGCAAGTATCAGCATGCAGACCGCGGTCCCTATGTTTATAATAGGGCGCACCGCGGTCTGAATGCTCTCATTGATTCCTATATGTGAGCCGTAAGCAGGCGTATGCCTGCTGACAGATCACACACTCCCGCCCCGCACCTTGGACGCAACATCTCGCGTCCATAGTGCGGGCGGGAGAGTGTGATCTGTAAGCAGGCATACGCCTGCTTACGGCTCACATATAGGAATCAATGAGAGCATTCACACCACGGCCGTGGTCTGCATGCTGATACTTGCAGATGCATCTGCAAAACGCTGCAGATGCATCTGCAAGTGTGAAGCCAGCCTAACCTTTCATTTTTTTTTCTATTCCTATATGGGAATCCACCACTGAATTAACTCCTAATTGTCTGCCATTACACCTTTTAATGACGATCATTCAAGACTTACCGTGTTTTTCGCTTTATAAGATGCACCTGATTATAAGACGCATCACCAAATTTAGTGAAGGAAAAGAGAAAAAAATAATTTTTGATGTTAAATGGGGTCCGTCTTATAATGCCAGTGTCCGTCTTACAAATCATATCGGGTATATGTCCCTCATAGCCCCTTCATCCTGTTACATGGTCCCTCATCCTGGGATATAGCCCCCATCCTAGAATTAGCCCCCTCAATCTGGATATAGCCCCCTTATATTGGATATAGCCCCCATGTGCTGCCACACATCCCCCGATGCTTGCACACATCCACCAGTGCTGGCACACATCCCATATTGATGGCACACGTCCCCCATTGATGGCACACGTCCCCCATTGATGGCACACGTCCCCCATTGATTGCACACGTCCTCCATTGATGGCACACGTCCCCCATTGATGGCACACGTCCCCCAGTGTTTGCACATGTCCGCTAGTGCTGGCACATGTGCCATATTGATGGCGCATATCCCCCATTGATGGCATACGTCCCCTATTGCACGCACACGTCGCCCATTGATGGCACATGTCCCCCATTGATGGCACATGTCCAGGGCCGTATTTCCTGCTGCCCTAGGCATTTCCAGTGGTCACTCCCTTTCCCCAACTCCCCCACTCCCTGATCAGTCAGACTAAGCGTATCTAGACACAGCATTTTATTTTTCAGGCAGATCCGCTTAGTATTCCGCCTAAAAAAGCAACATATAAATGCTAAAAGGAATGAACTCATGCACGGCAATGTAAAAACAGATTGCTGTTCATATGTTCAGTCTTTTGAGGTTTTCCTTTTTAACTGTGTGTCCTATCTTTTATCTGAATTCCAGCACTCATTGGGTTCACAGATGTCAGTGCTTGTAGCCTTCAGATAGTAGTTAGACCTCCATACGCATGAGAGTAAAGTTGGCTAAACCTACGAGGACCGTCCTATGTGTATGGGGGCTCTAACTGATGATTGGTTGAGGGAAATAAGGATCCAGCACGTCCGATTACAGGATGTAGATCCTTTTGTCCTCTAAGTGATAAGCTGCAGCCAGAGAGGTCTAAGGCCTCTTTCACATCAGCGTTTCTGTCAGGATTCGGCAGATTTACTGCATATGCCACCTAATGGCCAACTTGAGGTACACTTGCGGCAAGGTTCCCTTCATTCTCTATGGGGCTTGCGGCAATTTCGGTTTTGCCACAATCCGGCAAATCTGGCAGTTGCGGCTGCAACAAAAACCACACAATTAGCAGCGGATTTTCTTTTGCCGCAGCAAGTGCCGGATCTGATGGATCCGGCAGAACCACACTTGCCGCACCAGACCGCAAGCCCCATAGACAAGGCATGGGGCTTGCCGGATCGATGCCGCAAGTCGGCCGTTAGGCGGCAGATCCGGTGCCATCTGCCGGATACATCAGCAAACTACTGATGTGAATGGGGCCTAACAGCAGCTACCATACAGAATACAGGAACACTGGGAAGAATGAGAGCTTCTGTATATGGGAGAAACGAGCAAGCTCGCAGTTGGCTGAGTGATCGAACAGCTATCTACAGTGCTTAGGGGCTTTAGTCAATTGTTTGGCTGACATTCAGCTGTATTTTCAGTCAAGCACACTTGCCCTATAATGTTTTAGGATCAAGTCTGTTAAATTAAAGATTACAGCATCCACATGACTACATCACCAGAACCACCGGCAATACAATAACACATCACTAGAACCCCTGTCAGTATATCACCAGAACCACTGTCAATACAATAACACCTCACCAGAACCAGTCAATACATACCAGAACCCCCATCAATACAATAATACATCATCACTATAACCCCTGTCAGTACATCACCAGAACCACCGGCAATAGAATAATGCATAATCAAAACCACCGTCAATACATCTCCAGAACAGTACATTCCCTATATAAATGTGTATGCAGATTAAATTTCTCATACTGCTCATCCTCCTTCCACATGTCCCATACTGCTCATCCTCCTCCCATATGTCCCATACTGTTCGCCCCCCATAAATCCCATGCAGCTCATCTTCCATCCATATGTCCATGCAGCTCATCCTCACCCCCATTCCCCTGAATTCCATGCTGCTTATCCTCTCCCCCATACGTCTCATGCAGCTCATCCTTCCTCCCATCCCCCTCCCATGTTCCACGCAGCCTCTCCCCTCCCATGTTCCACGTAGCCTCTCCCCTCCCATATTCCACGGAGCCTCTCCCCTCCCATGTTCTACGCAGCCTCTCCCCCCTCCTTCATTCATGTAGCTTCCCCCCTCCCATGTTCCATGTAGCTTCTTCCCCCATGTTCCATGTAGATTCTCCTCCCTATCCATCGATGTACCTTCTCCATCTATCCCCCCATCCATCCATGTACCTTCTCCCCCATCCACCAAACCATCCATGTACTTTCTCCCCATCCACCAAACCATCCATGTACCTTCTCCCCATCCATCCATGTACCTTCTCCCCCATCCATCCATCCAGCTACTCCCCCCTTGTCCATGCCGCACCCATCCACCCCATTCTCTCCCCTTTTCCATGCCACCCCCCCACCCATCCTTCCCATTCTGCCTCCTTTTCCAGGCTGCCTCATCCATCCATCCATTCATCATCCCACTCAGTCCCCCCTAGGCTGATATCTTCGGCTGTAACAGCGCCTTACTTGACTCCACGCTTCTGATCCTGACAGCTTCTTCCTCTGCGACTCCCAGTCTCCTGCTCGCCGGCAACAGGCAGCTTCTTCCTCTGCGCCTCCTGATCTCCGGCACCAGGTACCAAGCACAAGGCAGCTTCTTCCTCTGCAGTTCCCGGTCTCCGGCACCAGGTGCCTGGCGGCACCCGGCAGCACCAGGCACCCTGCACCACCCTTAACCCAGCACCACTAGGCACAAGGGAGCACCAGTCATCCAGCACCACTAGGCAGCACCAGGCATCCAGCAGCATCCAGCACCAGGTAGCACAAGGCACCCAGCACCAGGTAGCACCAGGCACCCAGCACCACCCAGCACCAGGCTCCTGGCACCAGGCATCCAGCACCACCCAACACCAGGTAGCACCAGGCACCCAGCATGACCTGGCACCAGGTAGCCCCAAGCACCCAGCACCATCCGGTACAAGGCAGCACCAGGCACCAGGCAGTACCAGGCATCACAAGGCACCCAGCACCACCCGGCACCAGGCACCCAGCACCACCCGTCACCAGGTAGCACCAGGCATCCAGCACCACCCGTCACCAGGTAGCACCAGGCATCCAGCATCTCCCGTCACCAGGTAACACCAGGCACCCAGCACCACCCGTCACCAGGTATCACCAGGCACCCAGCACCACCCGTCACCAGGTAGCACCAGGCACCCAGCACCATCCATCACCAGGTAGCACAAGGCACCCAGCACCACCTAGCACCAGGTAGCACCAGGCACCCAGCACCGCCAGGCACCAGGTAGCACCAGGCTCCAGGTATCACCAGACACCCAGCACCACCCGGCACCAGGCAGCACCAGGCACCCAGCACAACCCTGCACCAGGTAGCACCAGGCACCCGGCACACAGTGTATCTGTGTGACTGCAGGGATCCCAGCACTGTCTAACTTGTCCTCACTGGCCATTCCTGTGCTGTTCACAGACAGTCAGTGCCAGCTTGGACACAGTGGTCAGCGTGCACGCAAACAGATATGTATCCCGCCGCCCGCCATCAGGCAGCTCGCTCAGCTTATTTCACATACCACTATCACTGAGCCGCTGCCTGAGCTGCCGACGATGTGGCTACCCAGGCCTCTGCGGTGCGGGAACTTTGAAGTCCTCCTCCAGTCCTCACTCCATGACGTGGGAGGCTAAGCATTGGCTCCAAGGCCTCTGCAGCAGTACCTGAGGTGGGTGGGCATAGCCTGATGGGGTGGGAGGGGCGGGTCAACCGACCCCGGAGGTTTATAAAAAAAAAAAAAAAAGAACTTGCTCAGGCACCGCCCTCCAAGCATCCCGGTGCCCTAGGCACGTGACCTCAAGTGCCTAAGGGCAAATACGGCCCTGCACACATTCCCCAGTGCTTGCACATGTCCGCCAGTGCTGGCACATGTCCCATATTAATGACACACCTTCCCAATTGATGGCAGACATCCCCCAGTGCTGGCACATGTCCCCTATTGATGGCACACATCCCCTATTGCAGGCACACGTCCCCCATTTATGGCACATGTCCCTGACTGATGGCACACGTCCCCCTGTGCTTGCACATGTCTGCCAGTGCTGGCACATGTCCCCTATTGATGGCACACGTCCCCATTGATGGCACACATCCCCCAGTGCTGGCATACGTCCACTATTGAAGGCACACATCCCCTATTGATGGCACACGTCCCCCATTGATGGTACATGTCCCCTATTGATGGCACACATCCCACAGTGCTGACACACATCACCTATTGGTGGCACACATCCCTCAGTGCTGGCACACGTATATGCCCCCCTCCATATGCCACCCCACGTCCTACACCTACTTCCTCCATTATAAAGATGGCCCCTCGTCCTGCACTCATTTGGTCACTTATGCTGGCCTGCAGCAGATAAAATGAAAAAGCTTCTCACTTACTCTTCAGCGATCGATGTTCTGCTCCAGCGTCACCGCCGTCTCCCGGTCTCTACATTGCTGCTTGGCGTCTTCCGCTCGTGTGATCAGTGCCTGATCACATGATCAGAAGACGCTGAGAAACAGCATAGAGACCGAGAGATGGCGGTGACGCTGGATCAGAGCATCGATCGCCGAAGGATAAGAAAGAAGTGTTTTTTATTTTATCTGCTGCGAGCCAGCATGGGGCATATAAGTACCAAATGAGTGCAGGACGAAGGGCCATCTTTATAATGGAGGAAGTAGGTGTATCATTACTATGAGGACCACATGTGGAGTTTCAGCACAGAAGTAGCCCAGTCCAGGCTATGCACAGCAGAATCCAAAGGATTTAAAAAAAAAAAATACTATAAATGAAATTGCCACCTGTCCTGCAAAAAACAAACCTTTATATCTCTGTAATAGGAAAAATTTAAAAGTTACAGCTTCAGCTTTCAGAATACAGAGATAAAAATATAAATTGTTTTTGTAAAATATTGTTTTTAGGGGCCTTTAACATCAGCGTATTTGCTGATGTGCGGCAGATGCGGCAGATTTACAGCATCTGCTGGATCGGCGGCCTAATGGCCACACTTGCGGCCCGGATCCAGCAAGCCCCATAGGCAATGCATGGGGCTTGCCGGATCGAGGCTGCAAGTCGGCCGTTAGGTGGCCGATCCAGCAGATGCGGCGCCACTTGCCGGATCGGCCACAAACATCAGCAAAACGCTGATGTGAAAGGCCCCTTAGAGTGTAAAAGTAGCAAAGCATGAAAACTATATAAATTTGGTATTCCTGTAATCGAACTGACATGACGAATAGATCGATTTTATCATTTGTAACATACAGTAAATTGGTAAAAAAAATATATGTACCGTATATACTCGTGTATAAGCCGACCCGTGTATAAGCCGACCCCCCTACTTTTGCCCCAAAAATCTGGAAAAACCTATTGACTCGTGTATAAGCCGAGGGTGGACCCCAGCACAGGTATACAGCCCCCAGCAGTGTGGTATACAGGCCCCCCCCAGTGGTATACAGGCCTCCCCAGTGGTAGTATACAGCAGCCCCAGTGGTAGTATACAGCAGCCCCAGTGGTAGTATATAGCAGCCCCAGTGATAGTATATAGCAGCCCCAGTGGTAGTATATAGCAGCCCCAGTGGTAGTATATAGCAGCCCCAGTGGTAGTATACAGCAGCCCCAGTGGTAGTATATAGCAGCCCCAGTGGTAGTATATAGCAGCCCCAGTGGTAGTATACAGCAGCCCCAGTGGTAGTATATAGCAGCCCCAGTGGTAGTATATAGCAGCCCCAGCAGCCCCAGTGGTAGTATATAGCAGCCCCAGCAGCCCCAGTGGTAGTATACAGCAGCCCCAGTGGTATACAGCAGCCCCAGTGGTAGTATATAGCAGCCCCAGTGGTAGTATATAGCAGCCCCAGTGGTAGTATATAGCAGCCCCAGCAGCCCCAGTGGTAGTATATAGCAGCCCCAGTGGTAGTATATAGCAGCCCCAGCAGCCCCAGTGGTAGTATACAGCAGCCCCAGTGGTATACAGCAGGCCTCCAGGGGGTACCCAGCAGCCCCCTGGGGGTACCCAGCAGCCCCAGTGGATACACAGCAGCCCCCTGGGGGTACCCAGCAGCCCCCTTTGGGTACCCAGCAGCCCCCTTTGGGTCCCCAGCAGCCCCCAAATGCTGGCACTCGCCCCCCCTTGCAAGGGCCCCCCCCCGCTTCTCTTACCATCCCGGTCTTCTGATCAGCGCTGCTCCTCTCTGCTCCCGTCCTGCTACATCCGGGATCCCCGGCCGTCGCGCGATGATGTCATATGCCTGCGACGGCCGGAGATCCCGGATGCAGCAGGACAGACGGACGGAGCACCGCGGAGCACCGAGGAGCGGCGCTGATCAGAAGACCGGGATGGTAATATAACCAGCGGGGGGGGGGCCCTTAAAAGGGGGGGCGAGTGCCAGCATTTGGGGGCTATATGCACTGCTTCCCCCATGCCGCTGATTGACAGGGGGAAGCAGTGCATATTTAATGAGCAGCCCCACGTGACGGGGCCGCTCATACAGCAGCCCCCCCCCGCCTCCTGCAGCCTCCACAGCCCCCACCACAGCCACCACACCATGGGCCCCTGTATAGATCCGTGTATAAGCCGAGGGGAGACTTTTCAGCCCAAATTTTGGGCTGAAAAACTCTGCTTATACACGAGTATATACGGTGTATAAAAATAACTGAATTAAAATAGCTGAATATGAAGTGACCAAAAAATAAAAAAGATATAGCCCTGAGAATGTTGCAATGGAAAAACTATTGATTATAAAAACAGCATTCTTACTGCATGATAGTAGCAAAACATAAAAAAATTAAAACAGTATAAACTTGTAGACATCTTGTATCGGTGTAACTGCACCAGACCGTAGAATAAATCTGTCTTATCACTAATACAGCACAGTGAACCACGAAAAAAGAACTATAAAAACTATTGTTCTACTGCTTTCTATGTTCTCATTCTACATCTTAAAAACCAGAATAAAGCTCAGTTCACATTTATCCTGTATTCTCCACTGAGCTTACATTGGTGCCCGTGTGAATTCCGATGAATGCCCCTATGGAACCACTCCCTATAACGATTCAGATGGAGACTCTTTGAAGTCTAATCTTTGTTTAGGTGGTTCCCCATAGGCATCTTTTACTATACAAGTCTTCACGACCATAATTTTGTGCACGCCTAATAAAATGGATACAACTGGAACAGATTCCAAACTGGGTCCAAATTGTCTCTATCTGCCTCATTAGAGTGAGTGCTTTCATTAAGGGTTTCGTTTGTATCACATTTTTGGAGGATTTACTGGAAAACACCAACGTAAGTTCTCAGCATACAAAACAAGAATGTTATCTCAGCCTTATACTGAAAGACATCAGAAAATGTCTCTCAAATAAATAATTATAAAATCTCTAACTTATCCCGAAAAAAACAACCTCCACTAAGGTCCATCATCTGGCAACTAGAAAATAGGGGGCTCAGAAGTTTCTGGTAGAACAAAGACTCTTGAAAAGTCATGACATCCACCCCATCAAATAAAATTCAGTTAAATCTGTGCTCCTAAAACCTAATGTTCCCCTCTTTCTGAGCCAACCGTGTCTAAACAACAGTTAGCAGTCCCATGTGTAGGAGCTGGTACATTTGCAACTCTTCAAAATAAAAAAAAACATGGCATGGGCGTTACAAAATAGTCAGTGCAGCTGTTTATTAATTTACTAGATGTGGGCCCGATTCTAACGCATCGGGTATGGTAGAATATGTATGTAGTTGACTGCTGTGACTGACAGAACTTGTTTAGTCAACGTGAGTGAACTACATATATGTATATATATATATATGTATATATATATATATATATATATATATAGCAGTGCTATGGTATATGGCGATACATTGCAGTACATGTATAGCAGCACTATATTATATAGCGGTATATTACAGTACATATACAGGTGCACTATGGTATATGGTGGTACTTTATAGCACATGTATAGCAGCGCTATAGTATATAGCGGTACTTTATAGCACATGTATAGCAACACTATAGTATATGGCAGTACATTACAGTACATGTATAGCAGCACTATAATATATGGCGGTACATTATAGTACATGTATAGCAGCGCTATGGTATATGGCGGTACATTACAGCACATGTATAGCAGCACTATAGTATATGGCGGTACATTACAGTACATGTATAGCAGCACTATAGTTTATGACGGTACATTACAGTTCATGTATAGCAGCACTATAGTATATGGCGGTACATTACAGCACATTACAGCACTATGGTATATGGTGATACTCCACTCCCTGCGGCCCCCCTGCTTCTCCTGGACCCCGCTCCTCCACAGTAAAAGTAAAAAAATCCTCAGTGAGGATACTCACCTGTCCGCCGGCTCACTCCACCTCCGTCTTCTAAGTCCTACAGGCCTTTAGGATCTGTCGTTGCCTGGGAAACCGATCAGCTGATTGGTCATATGACCGCTAACTGCCGGGGGGACAGGATTGAGCAGGGGGGCAGGATTTAGCAGGGGGCAGATTTGAGCAGGGGGGAAGGATGGTGACGGGGAAGGCAGGATGGTGGCGGGTGGGCAGGATGGTGGCAGGGGGCAGGATGGAGGTAGGGGGCAGCATGGAGCGAGCGGGGAAGCATGGAGTGAGCGGGGCAGCATGGAGCCGGGGGACAGGATGGAGCAAGCAGGGCAGGATGGAGCTGGGGGAGCAAAATGGATGCGGGGGGGGGGTAGGATGGATGCGGGGGGGCAGGATGGAGTTGGGGGGCAGGATGAATGCGGGGGGGCAGGATGGAGCCGGGGGAGCACGGGGGAGCAGGATGGAGGTGGGGGGGCAGGATGGAGCCAGCAGGATATGGAGCCAGAGCGGCAGGATGGAGGTGAGGAGGCAGGATGGAGCGATCGTGGAAGGATGGAGCCAGAGTGGCAGGATGGTGGCGAGGGGGGGCAGGATGGAGGTGGGGGGCAGGATGGAGTGAGCGGGTAAGGATGGAGTGAGCGGGGCAGGATGGAGCAAGCAGGGCAAGATGGAGCGAGCGGGGCAGGAAGGAGGTGGGGGGCAGGATGGAGGCGGGGGGCAGGATGCAGCGAGCGTCACAGGATGGAGCGAGCGTGACAGGATGGAGCGAGCGGGGCAAGATGGAGCGGCGGGGCAGGATGGAGCAGGGTGAGCAGGATGGAGCGAGCGGGGCAGGATGGAGCGAGTGGGGCAGGATGGAGCGAGCGGGGCAGGATGGACCCGGGGAAGGGCAGGATGGACCCGGGGGCAGGATGGAACGAGCAGGGCAGGATGGAGCGAGTGGGGCAGGATGGAGAGAGCGGGGCAGGATGGAGGCGGGGGGGCAGGATGAGGTGGGGGGCAGGATGAGGTGGGGGGCAGGATGGAGCGAGCGGGCGGGCAGGATGGAGCGAGCGGGGCAAGATGGATGCGGGGTGGCAGGATGGATGCGGGGGGGCAGGATGGATGCGGGGGGCAGGATGGATGCGGGGGGGTCAACAGGAAGCCAGGGGGCAGGATGGAGCTGGGGGGGCAGGATGGAATCAGGGATTGGGGGGGCGGGATGGAGGTGGGGGGGCAGGATGGATTCGTGGGGCAGGATGGATGCATGGGGCAGGATGGAGGCGGGGGGGCAGTATTGAGCCAGGGGGACAGGATGGATGCGGGGGGCAGGATGGATGCGGGGGGGCAGGATGGATGCGGGGGGGGCAGGATGGAGCCAGGGTGGCAGGATGGATGCGGGGGGCAGGATGAATGCGGGGGGCAGGATGGAGCCAGGGAGACAGGATGGATGCGGGGGGGGGCAGGATGGATGCGGGGGGGCAGGATGGAGCCAGGGTGGCAGGATGGAGCCGGGGTGGGCAGGATGGAGGCGGGGGGCGCAGAATGGAGCAGGGGGGCGCAGGATGAATGCAGGGGGACAGCATTGAGCCAGGGGGCAGGATAAATGCGGGGGGGCAGGATGGATATGGGGGGGCAGCAGGATCCCACTCGCCCCCCTCTGTTCTCACCTGGCATCTTCTGCAGCTGCTGTGTACAGAGGTCATGTGACAGGGCGGGCTGTGTGATGTCACATCAGCCCGCCCTGTGACATGACCTCTGTAAAGAGGGAGAAGACAGGTGATGGATGAGAACAGCGGGAGACGAGGTGGGGGAGGTGAGGTGGGGGAGGCGAGGTGGGGGAGGTGAGGGGGAGGCGAGGTGGGGGCGGCGGGTACCAGTGCCGGGGGTCGCAGCGGCCGAACATATAGCCTGTCGACAGCGATGCTATGCGTCGCTGTCGCCAGGTTACAGCTACTATGTAATCGTCTAATTTGAATGCGAGCGGCTTTTTGCATACGCAGTGCTCATCAGTTGCCGCGGCTGGCAGCCGCCAATGAGCGCTGGCTCGTGATTTCCTTGACAGACAGAGAACATTAGACGATTATATAGTAGATTCAGAGGTGTAATTTCTACAATAGGGTCACTTTGGGGATTTTTCTGCTATTCTCACTACATGGGGGTTCTGAAAATGTTGCAAATTATTTTAGCAAACTGTGGACTCCAAAAGACAAATAGTGCTCCTTTCTTCTCAGTCCTTATATGTGGCCAAGCAGTAGTTTCCATTGATATACAGGGCATCACAGTATTATCAGTCTAGTTTCCAGAACTATTCTGGACACTATTTCATTTTTCTTTGGATCTCTCTATTACCATTCACCACTTTACAATCTCAGCCTAAAAACTCAGCTCTTCAAGTTATTTTCACTTAATCTTCTAAAGTGAAAAACTACTGCAAGCCTGTACTCCTACTATTTTTAGGGAGGAAAAGAGGAGCAATAGCTACTATTCTGGGTACTTTAATTTCTTCTCACACTCCAAAGACATTATTTATTTATTTATCAGTCTTCAGCTCGATTTCGAGCAATGGCGACTTGATGGATGAATGCTCCGTAGGAAGATTGATATTGTGCAAGCCTGGATAGGTCCATCAGGGTCTTCTCCACCGTTATCTTAACAGTATCAAGCCATTGGGTCGCTGGTCTTCCTTTTCACCTTCTACCTTCTATTCTTCCTACCATAATGTCCTTCTCTAGTAATATTTCTCTTCGTATGATGTGTCCAAATTAGGCAAGTCATAGCTTGACATACAAGTCAAAAACATGAAAAGTCCAAAGACCTAATGATAGAGAATTATGATAGTTAAACCCAGTGGGGACAGTGATGATGATATTTATAAAGTGCTGTGAAATTATAGACATTTTTTTAGTTATCTTAACAGCCATAACATTCTGCTGGTCTGGCACTTTATCCATGAGATGGTTATTTGTATACTCTGGCACATAGCCTACATGACAGTACTCCTATAATATGGGGTCATGGTTGCCAACCGTTCAGACATTCCTGGAGAGTGTGTACAGGTAGAACACTTTTTCATCATGTCCACAAAAAAATTGAGGCCTCTGTGATTTTTTTGAGCCTGAAGAAACCCCACAGATTTTTAGAACTGTAATTATCATCCTTAGGCTGCGTTCACACATTGCGTATTTTGCCGCATTTTTTACGCGCTGCTTTTCAAAATACGCAATGTGCCTTTTGTCTGCCTGCAAAGTGAATGGGAAATTCACTTTGCAGTGCAGACATTGCGTAAAAATACGCAGTGCGTTTTCCGGGAGAAAACGCAGCTCCGTAAACAATTGATATGTCAATTGTTTACGCAGCTACTTCTGCGTATTCTCCCAGAGGGGAGGAAGAATCCAGCTTCCTCCTCCCCTCTGTGACAGCTGTGGCCGCCCATTAGATTTCACAGTGTATTAATATACACTGTGAAATCTAAATTAAACAAAAGCAAGTGTCTGAAAAATAAAAAAGAATCAATACTTCACCTGTCCGACGCCTTCTGCCGCTGTGCGATCCCTGGTTCCAAGTGAGGTCTCTTCTGACAGGACCTGTGGTGATGTCAGAGGGGCGTTCCCGGGCACTCGCGGTCATGTGATACATATCACATGACCGCGAACAGCCAATCAGCGATGGGAACGCCCCGGGAACGTCCCCCCTCTGACGTCACCACAGGTCTTATCAGTACACCTCTCACTTACAACCAGAGACCGGAGAGCGGCAGAAGGCACCGGACAGCGGGAGAAGGCACCGGACAGGTGAAGTATTCATTCTTTTTTATTTTACATACATTTGCCTCTGTTTAATTTAGATTTCACAGTGTATATTAATACACTGTGAAATCTAATGGGGCTGTCACAGAGGGGAGGAGGAAGCAGGATTCTTCCTCCCCTCTGTGACATCACTGTGCTTTCTGGAGTAAAGAAAGCGCAGTGTGTGAAAGCCCCTGCGTATTTTGCTGCGCTTTTTTGCGCGGCCGAAAAACGTGGCAAAAAGTGCGCGCAAAAAAGCGCAGCAAAATACGCAAATGTGTGAACGTAGCCTTAAACAGTTTACAATTAATGCTAATATCTTCATATTCGAATTATGAACTGTCAGCTAGATCACTTATAATCATATCAAATTTATAATTTATTATGTTTCTCCTATCTAAAAATATCTGTATGTGATTTTTTTATAAGCTGTCCATAAAAATAAAAGAGCCAGTTGGCAACCCTGCATGGGGTCATAGCCTGCCTACAATCTTGTAGGCCTTCCTAGATGTATTACATACAGATTACGGCATAAGGCTGTTTCAGACTGTTCATTTTTTATCAGTTTTTTGTGCTGCATGTTAGTTGAAGCAGCAAAACTGGATCTGTTTTTGAAAAAAAAAAATGCATCCAAAAACACATCGCATTTGGACGTGTTTCACATCACTTTTTGTTTGTTTTTTTGTGCTACACATTTTTACATTTTCAATGTTATCAATGGAGAAAACACAGGAGAAAAAACATCACTAATTGACATGCTGATTCTTTTTCTGGATATGTTTTCTGCCCCAAAAACTGACAAGTAAAAAACGCAGCGTCAGAGCAGCATATGAAAACCCATTGACATTGTTGGGCAGAAGATGATCTGTTCTTCATACAAAAATGGATGACAAAAAAAAACAGATCAAAAATGCACAGTGTGAACAAAGCCTAACCAATTTCACATACCACAATTCAGTTTATGTAAGAAATCAGAGCATTACATCCATATATAACTGCTTTCACTTTTATTCCTTTGTATAAGCTCTCTCTATTCATGTATTTCTATTATTTATATTGTCCTCTTGTGTAAACTTTAAAATAAAAGATTAAATACATCTATCAATCACAGTGAGTTCTCTGCTGCCCATTCCCCAAAGAATGAATATTAATGTATCATTGCACTATCCTGCCCTCCTCTGTCTGTTGTGTGACTCATTGCAGAGCAGAAAGTAGGGGGGAGGAGATGTGTGATCTTAGGTGAAGCTCTGAGCTCTTCATGACATTGTGTGTATGAAGCACATGTGTAGTGTATGCAGCCTGTGATATTTCTAGGTGATTATATGAACATTTGATCATTTGCGCAGCAGATACACACATTACATGTGTGTAGGAAAGCCAATATTCTCATAATAGAAATTTCTTAAACAGTGCCCACAGTGCAGGACAAAACAACTCCCTCCTCCCAGCACAAATCACAAGACGAGGGACAGAACACCAGCTTGGTTGGGTGTGGATATTTAAATAACACATACAGCAGCCGGACTAAACCTCTATAAAAGTAATGGAGAGGACTAATGTACCTGCTCCCTGCAGGGACTGAAAATGCTTATAGCATGGAAACTACAGATGGTACAATAATGATTTTACATGTTTTTAAAAGGTCTGCTCAGGCACTATTAAAGGGTAATATTCCCTTTAAAGGGGTACATTAGAGGACTTGTGCATCTCTATAGAAGCACTTGTATGGTTCTGTAAAAAACAACTGTGATATGGCCATATGTATAAGCTCAACATTTCACAAATGGCTACATTAAAGGGACTCTGTCAGGTCATTTTTCAGTATGATACTAATATTACCCTTGAATAGTGCCTGGGCAGACCTTTTAAAAACATATAAAATTATTATTCTACCCTTTGTAGTTTCCATGTTATCAGCATTGACAGACCCTGCAGAGAGCTACTGCATTAGTCCTGTCCCATTATAAGCAGAGACAATTAGTCCTGTGCTGTATAAACTGTCATGTAATTATACACTCCCTCTCAGCAGCTCTCTCCTCCCTCCTTCTCCTCTCCGCGCACTGTGGTTTCAAGAGATCTATTTTTAAGAGATCTATTCTGTTGTGAACACAGGGAGAGAGGGATTGCAGGTCTGCCTTACCTTATCTAGACTCCATCTTTTTCTGTAAGCAGGCATCCTGCTGTGACAGTTTGTGTGTTGTATTTCACTTCTTTCCTGGTTGCTGACACAGAGAGAAGAGAGGAGAATACAGCCCCTTCCATTGATCTCCTGTGCAGCGATGTGGTGGGAGTATGTGACATGCATATTCATGTATGAGCAGTGGACAGCAGAGGACTAAGTGGATAATTCACTGTGATTGACAGATGGAATGAATCTCTTTATTTGAAGTTTACAGAAGATAGGAAGGGAATATAAATAAAAGAAATACATCAATAGAGAGAGTTTAGAGAAAGGAATTAGAAAATGAGAGCACTTATATATGGATTTTTGACCTGACAGTTTTTGTTTATCGGCTACCATCGCAACCAAATATGAGTCAGAACTAAAAATGCCTTGATTTCCTATAAGGAACCTATATCATAAAATAAAGGAATATTTATCCTAATCATGCAATGGTGAAATTATAAAAAATGATTTGTTACCAAGTAAGAGAAAAAAGTGATTTGGATATTATTCTTTGAGTTTTGGCTACATAACTAGATTGGTTATGTAAACAGCATTAATTTCAAAAAAAATATATTTCTCTAAAAATGAAAAAGTGTTGTCATAATATTATAATTCAGGATTTTTTGAAATGTTGTGGCTCTTGGAGGAGAGAGGAATGTTCTAAATCACATTAGTGGAAAGTTCCTTCTTTTTTAGTAAACAGCATTTCATGTTTTTAGAAGTTTAGACATAAAGTCAGTAATAATTTCATTATGTTTTAGTGCCATTTTCTGTCAACTGCAATTATTATTCATTTGTTGTTTGTTGAAAAGTGACATTTAAGTTACATAAAATTTGTCTAATAGATTTTAACAATGTGGCATTCACTATTTTTTTATGGGGAGCATTGGGAACACTTATCAATTTTATTTAAGTTACGGGAAGAGAATTCTGGCTCATTTTGCTTAGAAAATCCCCATCACGATTCCAACAAATGATCGATAAAAGCAGTTCATAAAGAAGAAGAACTAAACTGTCACGTTAAGGGTATGTGCACACAACATCTTTTAGGCACCGACGTACCCGCTGACTTTTTCAAGCGGAAGAAGCTTTAGGAAAATTCAGCTGTTTTTTATCCAGCTTTTATACAGCAGTGAGCAGCTTCCAAGCAGAAGCCTTCTCAAGAATTGTCAGGTCATTTCTTTAAACCACTTGAAGTGGTTAAAAGAAGCTCAAAAAGACTGAACACATGAACAGCAAGGTGTTTTGACACTGAAGTGCATCTGTTCATTATTTTTAGCATTTTTTGAGTTTTCAGGCGGGTTTCAGAGCAACGCATCTGAAAAAAGATGTCATGTGCCACAACCTAATATATTGTTTAAGGCATTCTCACAAGGTTGATGGTATAAAAGTGAAGGTGCCCTCTAAAATTTAGGTTATGTTATGTATTTTCCTCTATACACTGGTGGTCCAGTGTTTTTTTAAAGTCTGACTGTTCGAAGAGGCACATATATGTACTCGGTAATATTGTGGGATAAATTAATTGCATTTCTGATTGTCTGATTCCATATGTCTCCCCCAGGTAAAACACAAAAAGTCTTACTTCCAGTGCTGGTGCTGTTCCTGCAATGTGCATACTTGCTTTCCCGGGGCACACATGATGGGATGCTTCACAAGCCATGCGCTCAATCACCACTGGCTTCTACTTCCCTGCTTTTAGACAAATTAGTTAACTTACAGTAAGTGAGAGCTGCCGCTACCGCTCACTTCTTGCTGTGTCCCCATCAGGGAGAGAGAAGATGGCTGTAATTGGGCACAAGGTATGTGTGATGTCACAACATCACGTAAGCCTCAGGAAAGTGAATACAAACATTAAAGAACAGCAATGGAGGTGAGTGTAGATTTTTTATTTTACCTGGGGGAATCATGTGGAATCAGAAAGGATTATCCTAGTAGTGGAAAACCTCTTTAAGGCTGGGGTCACAGTACCATTTTTCATATGCGTTTTTGGAGACCTGCGTTTTCAAAAACGCATGTAAAAAACGCACCCATAGCCCCCATGTTAAAAAACGCATGCCCTAATAGCCAAAAGCATGTGTGACTGTCCCATGCGTTTTTGGAGCATATCCAAAAACGCATGCGTTTTTTAATAAAGGGTCTTATGGAAAATGCATGCAAAAACGCATGTACAATTAGTGCCATTCAAAAACGCATGCGTTTCCCATAGGAGCCCATGTTAAAAAAACGCATGCGTTTCCGGAAACGCATGCGTTTTTTTAACATGGGCTCCTATGGGAAACGCATGCGTTTTTGAAAGGCACTAAAAGGTACTAATTGTACATGCGTTTTTGCATGCGTTTCCCATAGGAACCCATGTTATAAAAACGCATGCGTTTTCTACAAAAACGCATGCATTTTTCAAAACGCTCAAAAGAATACTACAAGCACTATTTTTAGGTGCAGATTCAAAAACGCACCCAAAAACGCAGGGAGCCATCACACACCTTACAAAACTCATGCTGACATGAAAAAACGCATGAGTTTTGTAAAATCATTAAAAAAAACGCATGGCAACTGTGACCACAGCCTAATCGATAGTTTTTAGCCACAATTGTTTTATACATAAGGTGTATTCACACATTGATGGCAAACTGCATTTTAATACTGTGGTTCCAACATTTTGACCTTATCAATGCAAAAATGTTGTTGTTTGAAATACAGTGGGGAAAAAAGTATTTAGTCAGTCACCAATTGTGCAAGTTCTCCCACTTTAAAAAGATGAGGTCAGCCTGTAATTGACATCATAGGTAGACCTCAACTATGAAAGACAAAATGAGAAAACAAATCCTGAAAATCACATTGTCTGATTTGGAAATATTTTTTTTTTTCAAATTTTGGTGGAAAATAAGTATTTCATCACCTACAAACATGTAAGATTTCTGGCTCTCACAGATATGTAACTTCTTCTTTAAGAGGCTCCTCTGTCCTCCACTCATTACCTGCAGTACTGGCACCTGCTTGAACTTGTTATTAGTATAAATGACACGTGTCTGCAACCTCAAACGATCACACTCCAAACTCCACTACGGTGAAGACCAAAGAGCTGTCAAGTGACACAAGAAACAAAATTGTAGCCCTGCACCAGGCTGGGAAGACTGAATCTGCAATAGGCAAGCAGCTTGGTGTGAATAAATCAACTGTAGAAGCAATAATTAGAAAACGAAAGACATACAAGACCACTGATAATCTCCCTCAATCTTGGGCTCCATACAAGATCTCACCCCGTGGGGTCAAAAGGATCTTAAGAATGGTGAGCAAAAATCCCAGAACCACATGGAGGGACCTAGTGAATGACCTGCAGAGAGCTGGGACCAACGTTACACAGGCTGCAATCTGTAACAAACTACGCCGCTAGGGACTCACATCCTGCAGTGTCAGACTTGTCCCCCTGCTTAAGCCATTACATATCTGAGACCGTCTGGGGTTTGCTACAGAGGATTTGGATGATCCAGAAGAGTATTGGGAGAATGTCATATGGTCAAATGAAACCAAAGTAGAACTGTTTGGTGGAAACACAACTCGTCGTGTTTGGAGGAGAAAGAATGCTGAGTTGCATCCAAAGAACACAATACCTACTGTGAAGCATGGGGGTGGCAACATCATGCTTTGGAGATGTTTCTCTGCCAAGGGACCAGGACAACTGATCTGTTTACATGAAGGAATAAATGGGGCCATGTATCATGAGATTTTGAGTGCAAACCTCCTTCCATCAGCAAGGGCATTGAAGATGAAACATGGCTGAGTCATTCAGCATGACAATGATCCCAAACACACCACCATGGCAACAAAGGAGTGGCTTTGTAAGAAGCATTTCAAGGTCCTGGAATTCCCTAACCAGTCTCCAGATTTCAACCCTATAGAAGATCTAGCGAGGGAGTTGAAAGTTCATGTTGCCCAGCAACAGCTGCAAAACATAATTGGTCTACAGAAGATCTGCATGAAGGAATGGGCCAACATACCAGCAACAGTGTGTGCCAACCTTGTGAAGACTTACAGAAAACGTTTGACCAAAGTATCGAGATTAACTTTTGTTATTGATCAAATACTTATTTTCCACCAAAATTTGAAAACATGTCTTTCCAAATCAGACAATGTGATTTTTAGGATTTATTTTCTCATTTTGTCTCACATAGTTCAGGTCTACCAATGATATCAATTACTGGCCTCTCTCATCTTTGTAAGTGGGAAAACTTGCACAATTGGTGGCTGATTAAATACTTTTTTTCCCCACTGTATCTGAATATACCTGATGTGTAAGGTTCTCTGTCATGCTGATGAAACATATTTACATGTCTACCAGCTGTCTAGGATACTGTAGAACAGTCATCTTTTTGGGAAACAAAGGGACACTGTCAGATCATTTTTAAGTATGATACTACTGTATTATTACCCTTGAATAGTGTCTGGGCATACTAACTTTTTTAAAACATGTAAAAGCATTATTCTACCCTTTGTAGTTTCCATATTATCAGCATCTTCACACCCTGCGAGGAGCTGCTGTATTAGTCCTGTCCATTATAAGCAGAGATGATTAGTCCTGGCTGTGTTAAACTGTCATATACTTATACACTCCCTCTCAGCAGCTCTCTCCTCTCTCCTCCCTCCTCCCTCTGCTCTCAGTGCTGTGTGGTTTCACTTTCTGAAGCTACTGTTCTGTTCAGGACATGGAGGGAGAAAGCTACAGGTCTGCCTAATCTGATCTAGACACAAGAAACCTAATACTGCGCTGGTTGTTAATGATGGGTCACATAGCAGCAAAGATATGATTATTAATGCCATATCACTGATTTTCACACATTTTTCTGTGGTTATTTAAAAGCTGCATTCTTTGCCTCTGTGGGAGTGGCCAGCAGTGTGTGTGAGAGTAGGCTGGTAGTGAGCTGTGTGGGGAGCCTGCAGACAAGGGGTTAATAGAGATTGCTGTGTGGAGACAGATGACATTACAGAGAGCTTGTGTACAGGAGTTTACATCCAGCTCTGTGCTGTAATGTGATACATTGCCACCTCATTAGCTGCCGTCGGCAGGATAGGCCATGCACCCACTCTATTAGCTCCTCACAGTGAAGACAGACATGTGAAGAAGGCCTGACTCAAAGTGAGATTCACTCACAGTGCACTGAGAACACATTGTGGAAGGATTATGAATGCTAACCAGACAGAATTTTCTAATGATCCATATTATGAAGTTTATTAAAATCACTTGCTCTACATTATTATGAAATAAAAATTTAAACGGTGTTTATGCTTTAACTACATTGTACCTGCTGAGCCTTGAAAAGACACAGAGCACAGTCAACTTCATGGGAATGATAATAGGTGAATATTTTTCTATTAAATCAGGGGAGTAAATGTTTATCATACCAGGGAGCAGAAAGCACTGTGGGTAGGGATGAGCGAGTACTGCAAGAATCGGACTCGCTATACTCGCAACGAGTAGGTCCCGGTACTCGGTGCTCTTTGCGAGTGCGGGTCCAATGGCAGTGAATGAGCGGGCGAGTACTTTTGCAGTGTATCTATATATACACTGCAAAAGTGCCCTAATAGTGAATAAAAGTTGTTAAAAAAGAAAAAATATCATACTCACCTATCCAACGCCTGCAGCGGGACCGGCAAAGAAGACATCCGATCAACGACAAGGACCTGTGAGTCTGACAGCCAATCAGATGGCCAGATGTCACAAACCATGTGATCGCTACCAGCCACCTGATTGGCCAGATTGCCAGGTCTTTGATGCACGTTTAAGACCTGGCAATCTGGCCAATCAGGTGGCTGGTAGCGATCACATGGTTTGTGACATCTGGCCATCTGATTGGCTGTCAGACTCAAAGGTCCTTGTCGTTGATTGGATATCTTCTTTGCCAGTCCCGGTGCAGGCGTCGGATAGGTGAGTATGATATTTTTTTTATTTTTTAACAACTTTTATTCACTTTTAGTGCACTTTTGCAGTGTATATATAGATACACTGCGAAAGTTAAAAGACTAATTGCTACTCCCGAGTAATTACAAGAAACTCGGGGAGTAGCGAGTAGCCCGAATATCGTTACTATTCGGCGAGTACCGAATAGTAACGATTCTACTTGCTTATCCTTAACTGTGGGGCATTACTGTGTGCATTGGATGGCAACAAATAGGTTGTTCAGGATTACTGATTATGGCTTGAAACACACTGGCGTGAGACTCGCATGAGTGCAATGCAAGAAAAACTCGCATTGCACTCGGACCAGTGTTGCCCTATGAGGCAGAGTCCCCCGCATTAAACTCGTATTGCCAGTTGAAAGCGAGTGCAATCGCAGCATGCTGTGACTGCACGCAACTTTCACGTGCGAGTGGCCGTTATAAGTACATGGGTGCGATAAAATCTCGCACCCATACAGCACACTGTGCGATAGTCGCACGGGTGTGCAGTCCAAATCACTTCAAACTTAGTGGCTCTCAAAGCCGCCAAGTTTGAATGTGCTGATTTCCCGGTACAGTAATCAATAATGTGTCAGCGCTGTCACAGCAGTGATGACACATCATTGTAAAAAACTCTAGTGTTAAAAAAAGATTAACGTTCTAGGGCTTATTAATCATTTAAATCCCCTCTGCAAGCTCTGCGCTGCATGTCAGCACAGAGCCTGCAGATGTGGCTAATAAAAGCCGGTGTATGAAGGGTTAATGTGCTCTTATGTGTGGCCATCATGTGTACAGAGTGTGTACTCTCTGTGTACACATAGTGACATTCCACCCTGGCAGTTGAGGGGTTAATAGCAGTTTTAATCTGATCCCGGCATGTGTCGGGTTTTAGTTTCAGTTAAGTAAAAGCCGGTCTGCTTCAGCACTGAGGGTGCTCTCCATGGTCCTGTACGTATATTGCATAGAGGACCAGTGGCAGTGCTGTAGAAATGCAGAGCTGTCCCTGGTGCTTACGCCAACAGCGTACGCAAACAGCGTAGCACTGCTACAATATTGTCTGATGAAGGAGCCTTGAGCTCTGAAAGCTTACAAATATAATTTTTCTTGTTAGCCAATAAAGGTATCACTCCTATAATACTTTTCTCAATCTTTTTTGGGGACTTAAGTATTTACATAGATTTCTCTGGCTAATACCACAATATTATTTTGTATTGTACTCTGAATAGTATAAGTAAAGGTACAAAAACAACTCCAAGCATGTGTCCATCATTTCAGCCCTGGTCCGAACCAGCCCATGCCCAGTTGCCGAGCCATTTCCCTGTGCAAATTCCCCATCACTACACCACTGCCTTGGGGACCCTGCTCCACCTGTGGAGAGAGACAACATCTGGCTGCCTACCCATCATCCCCAAAGGTCTGCCGGCAGCACTGGTGCCATCACCAAATACCGCAGGTGGCGTCACAAGACTTTATTTATTTTTATTTTATTTTTAGCCCTCAAACAAACCCCTCTTTTTAAGCGAACACCAGGGCAATGGCCCCGGGCAGGCCACCCCTGACATCCCCTTACAGCAATCACCCGGGTACAGAGTCCCCACGGCCTTGGGGCTGGTCAAGTGTCAGCTGCTTGTGTTTCTAAGCAGCTCCACATTCCCGTCCAGAGTCGCGTGTCACTCGGACAGTGTGATTCCAGCCTTAAACTGGCTGTCGATCACAAGATGAACAAGCATTGTTTGTATTCATGTGTACTCAAGTGTACACATGTGTATTCATGTGCACGCAAATCTGAAAATGTATCAACTATCCATTCTTTCTACACAATTAAAGGCTTTATTTAGTGCAGGAGAGAGATAGCCTCTTTGAGGAATACACTGTAGAAATCTCTAAACTAAGGTTCTTGTTACAGCGATCATCATCGTTTACCAGTCAGCAGTTGTTTGTATACATCAGCAGACCAAATTAAACTTCAGAAAAAAAAAAGAAATGTGTGACACTCACATCCATAAAAGTAAAAAAGCATTTATTCAAACATCTTAAAACAAGCATTCTGCTGGAGACCGTGGCATTGGTGAAGAGGGAGTAAAGTGCGTCCAGTGCAGGACAATGTCAGACTTTCCCCTGCACCTGATGCACTTTATTCCCTCTCCCCCACTGTCACAGTCTCCACTGGGAGGCTTGTTTTAGGATGTTTGTGTAAATGTTTATTTACTTTTACATAGGTTAGTGCCATAGATTTAATTTTTCCGTAAGATTTATTGTTGTCTGTTCCACTGGGAATTATTGGCTAAGCACCACCCTGAATTCAACAGTTTAAACTGGAATTCATAATTCTGATGAGTTTTCCTTATTGAAATAGTGTGTTATTTATTTTTTGTGATGTTAGTCCAAATTAAACTATATATTTTGAAAGATCAATACTAGATCACTTAGTGCACAGATGCTGCCTAGGCAGATCTATGCAATGTAAGTCCTCTTTACATGCAAGGGTGTATTGATCGCGGCCGCAGAGGGTGCAACCAGGACCATGCAAATGGGAGGCGCGCCAGGACACACATTCACCTGAAATGTATTGTAGCATAGGGATATGTGCTGCCCCACTGGCTAGGCGCCACAGAGAGGTATTACACTTTACAAACATATGTGATCCTCTGTAAGTTGTCGGTTTACGGTTTAACCTGTGGAGTCTCAAGTTACACACACACACAACCAGGACTAGGCCACCTTAGTATAGAGGGACTGATTATTCAGTAGGTCCAGAAAGGGGTGGAGCCTAGGTTAGGGAAGAAGTAGTTAAGTGACAGTTAGACAGGATAGAAGGGGATGGACCACAACCCGGTTGGAGATGGCTGGTAAAGTCTGGGGAAAACACCGGCAACACGGGAAGCCGAGGCGGTCAGCAGTTTATCTCTGGCCGCAAAACGACAAGCTGTGGGCCCATAATCACCGGGTAGCCGTTAGCTCCACAAAGGTACCTCACCCTTCAGTACCAGATTAGATCCAAGATCACAGGAGCATCGGTCCGGATTCCGGTGGCGGGAGGTCCTGACGATTACCTCGCCCGTCCGTACTGATAAAGGAAACCCGTGCTCCACCGTGGGAGATCAGGGAACTGGCGGGAGAGCTCTGCAAGGGTGGTGAAAGACAGGGAAGAGCAGATTAGTCCCCAAAAGACTTGAGAAGCAACATCTGGAGACTCCATAAGGGGGACCCTGAACCGGCAACATTCACCCATTAAACCAGACTGTACGGTGTTTCACCGTAACATCTGCCGGTTCCCAGTAAAGTGGAGTTACAGTTGAACTGGTCTCTGTCATTCTCCTCGCTGGTGCCCGGAGGGCTTCAGCACCATCAGCAGCATCTCACCGGAGGGGTAAGAACAACTACTCCCCTCATCCCCTCATCCTCCATCACCGCTGCCATGAGGTAAAAGATCCACCTGTGGGGAGCTGGACCACACTTAGCTGCACCCTTCACCACCTCAGCGGCCGGCCTGCAGCACCAGTACCTCAAATTACCGGGAACCACAGGTGGCGTCACATACCCCTGTAAATATTTCCTCCCCACCATCTAAGAAAGGACAGTCAGGGCACGGAACCGGGAACCCGACCACCCTGATTTCCCTAGTTAAACCATCAAACTCAGGCCCAGTAGCCGAGTACCCCCTATCCCGGGGCCCATTACTTTCTGGCGTCACAAACAGGATTTGGACCAGCCTGGTAATACCAGGTTAAGTGTGACTAAAGACTTTTTTGACTGTATACTGCGGATTACAAAATAGAGCCGCCATTGCATCGCCTCAGGAATTTCAACTGCATCACTACAGCAGGAGAAAAAAGTGGGAAGATAAGCCCTTCCCCTCGGCTCTGCTGAGGAGTGACGAAGGTAGTGGCAGCCTCCGGAAAGGCCCCAAGGGCTCGCCTAGAGGACTCTCATGGTAGGCGGGCCTAAAGATGTAAAATAACTATGTGATGGCCCAGGACGTGCCTCTGCCCCTCGGCATACATGGGCCATCCAAGAGGCGCCAAAATGTCTCCCCACCCCCCTTGCTATCAAACATCCAAGGCGGCGGGTCGAGCACCAGCTCACACCAGTTCGGGACTACAAAAATTAAACAGGGTGCAGCCGGAGGACAAAACGAGACACCTGTTCAGGCTCCAGAGCCGTTACCTGGGTGGGGCTGTGAAACAGTGGCAGTCCCTGTTGCTGAGACCTTGGAAGCCATTGCCATATTATCTGTGGAGCCTGGGAGGAGGATACCACTGAGGCAGAGGACCTCATCCAGTTCCCTGAGGAGCCTATGCTGACAGAAGAGGAGCCGATTGGAAACATGAGAAGCCAGGTCAGTGTCGGGGAGGAAGAGGCAAATCTGGAGGAGGAACAAAGGAGGCCGGGCCCCGCGAGCAATGGATGGTTGAGGTACCAGCATTGTTTGCTGCAGCTGGAGAGAGGAGAGTGGCTCTATCTGCAGTTCCCCAGGGCCACCCCGAACCAGGACCTGTTCCGTGGGGATGTAATAACTTATGAACACCACGCAGGTCCCCGCCGGTGGTTCACAATCTGGGTAAGTAAAGTTGAAAAGTGAAAAGACCAGTGACCCGGTATTGCATTGCCAAAAATGCAAACAGTTCTTTTAAATGCCTTTTCTTGCAGTGACTTGTTGCACTGTTGGCGACTCTTGCCTCGAGGCCCCATGATCTATGACATGAATTATAATGTGATCAAGAATGAATACAGTCCTTCCAGCAAATGGTTGCATTTAGACTTCCCAGTCCTGGGTGAGATAATCTTATATATGTGTCCCTGCTGTGTACTGTAAAATGGCCATGCCTGACTATACATGATCTGATCATACAACCTCTCCTGTGCTGGGGAGAATGCACAAGATTATACAGACATACAGCACAGGATTACAAATAATTCTTTCTTTTAGATAAAGCATTTTTTAAAGAACAGACATGATATTGCTTTACTCTTCAAAAAGAATCATCTGTGATTCCATGCTGTAATGTCTGTATACTCATTTGCATCCTCCTCGACACAGGAGATGTGGTATGATCAGACCATGTCCCTGTATGGTCAGACTCATCCATTACACAGTACATAGCAGGGACACATATATAAGATTATCTCAGCACAGGAGATGTGGTATGATCAGACCATGTTCCTGTACGGTCAGACACATCCATTACACAGTACATAGCATGGACACATATACAAGATTATCTCAGCACAGGAGATGTGGTATGATCAGACCATGTCCCTGTATGGTCAGACACATCCATTACACAGTACATAGCAGGGACACATATACAAGATTATCTCAGCACAGGAGATGTGGTATAATCAGATAATGTACCTGGACCGTCGAAGAGGCATTGTCCTCGAAACGGCAAGCCTTGTCCGCCGTCTCCTCTCCCCCTCCCTGCACTTGCTTTTCGCATGTACCGCAACTGGATATGTGAATAAATGGTCTTTGATCATCTTTGGTGAGTGCCGCATTTTTTTATTTGATGACATTACTATCCTTTATTGTGTGCACCACCAACAAGACGACAATATTGCAGCAGACCACTGAGTTTTTAAACCCTGATATCCCGAAAGTGCCCAGTACTTCTTTTGATTACATATATAAGATTGTCTCAGCACAGGAGATGTGGTGTGATAAGACCATGTCCCTGTACGGTCAGACACAGCCATTACACAGTACATAGCAGGGACACATACAGTCATATGAAAAAGTTTGGGCACCCCTCTTAATCTTATTCTTTTTTTTGTTTGTTTAAAATTGTTTTTTTGCAACAGCTATTTCAGTGTGATATATGTAATAACTGATGGACACAGTAATATTTCAGGATTGTAATGAGGTTTATTGTACTAACCGAAAATGTGAAATATGCATTATTTCAAAAATTGACAGGTGCAAAAGTATGGGCACCTCAACAGAAAAGTGACATTAATATTTAGTAGATCCACCTTTTGCAAAAATAACAGCCTCTAGTTGCTTCCTGTGGCTGTTAATGAGTTCCTGGATCCTGGATGAAGGTATTTTTGACCATTCCTCTTTACAAAACAATTCCAGTTCAGTTAAGTTTGATGGTCGCCGAGCATGGACAGAATGCTTCAAAACATCCCACAGATGTTCAATGATATTCAGGTTTGGGGACTGGGATGGCCATTCCAGAACATTGTAATTGTTCCTCTGCATGAATGCCTGAGTAGATTTGGAGAGGTGTTTTGGATCATTGTCTTGCTGAAAGATCCATCCCCGGTGTAACTTCAACATTGACACTGATTCTTGAACATTATTCTCAAGAATCTGCTGATACTGAGTGGAATCCATGCGACCCTCAACTTTAACAAGATTCCTGGTGCCGTCATTGGCCACACAGCCCCAAAGCATGATGGGTCCTCCCCCAAATTTGACAGTGGGTAGCAAGTGTTTTCTTGGAATGCTGTGTTTTTGTGGCGCCATGCATAACGCCTTGTTGTATGACCAAACAACTCAATCTTTGTTTCATCAGTCCACAGGACCTTCTTCCAAAATGTGCTTTTGCATACCTCAGGTGACTCTGTTTGTGGTGTGCTTGCAGAAACGGCTACTTTCACATCACTCTCCCATACAGCTTCTCCTTGTGCAGTGTGCGCTGTATTGTTGACCGATTCACAGTGACACCATCTGCAGCAAGATGATGCTGCAGGTCTTTGGAGGTGGTCTGTGGATTGTTCTTGAGTGTTCTCACCATTCTTCTTCTCTGCCTTTCTGATATTTTTGTTGGCCTGCCACTTCTGGCCTTTACAAGAACTGTCCCTGTGGTCTTCCATTTCCTTACTATGTTCCTCACAGTGGAAACTGACAGGTTAAATCTCTGAGACAACTTTTTGTATCCTTCCCCTGAACAACTATGTTGAACAATCTTTTCTTTCAGATCATTTGAGAGCTGTTTTGAGGAGCCCATGATGCCACTCCTCAGAGAAGATGTAACTAGGAGAACAACTTGCAAGTGGACACCTGAAATAGCTTTTCTCATGATTGGATACACCGGGCTATGAAGTACAAAGCTCAATGAGGTTACCAAACCAATTTAGTGCTTCAGTAAGTCAGTAAAAAACAGTTAGGAGTATTCAAATCATGAAAATCAGAAGGGTGCCCCTACTTTGGCACCTGTCAAATTTTGAAATAATGCATATTTCACATTTTTGGTTAGTACAATAAACCTCATTTCAAACCTGAAATATTACTGTGTTCATCAGTTATTACATATATCACACTGAAATAGCTGTTGCAAAAAAACACTCTTTTTGTTTTTTTGTTTAAAATTAAGATTAAGAGGGGTGCCAAAACTTTTTCATATGACTGTATATAAGATTATCTCAGCACGGGGGCTGTAATATGATCAGACCATGTCCCTGTACGGTCAAACACATCCATTACACAGTACATAGCAGGGACACATATGTAAGATTATCTCAGCACAGGAGATGTGGTATGATCAGACCATGTCCCTGTACGGTCAGACACAGCCGGACACAGACCAAACCGGATGGCAAATAGCTGCCATCCGGCCCCATCCGGCACCATAGTGATACAATAGGGCCAAAATCAGATCCAGTGCTGTCCTGTTCACGCCGGACAGCCCCAGATCCAAAAACAGTGGTGTGAATCCAGCCTAAGTCTCTTCCATAGAGTTCAAGCTCTTATGGTTAGTTGGATCCTCTTTTCCTCCTCTCCCTCGCATGTATTGTACAAGCAATTACAAACTTTTCAAATTGAGATTCGTACAAATTTACGGTATTTGTTGCAAATCAAATTAAGGACCAAATGCCGCAAAGTCTGTAAATTCAAATTACAAAAGTTCTGCTCACCTGCACGAAAAACAAGGGCAGATGCAATAGTGAATCAAACCCCCAGGATCCATAAATCTCACGTGGTAGATGGGTAGCTCTGTTAAAGATTTTGAAGTGGGGAACAAGAGCTTTAATTAACTCTGATCTTGCCACCTCAAAACACTTTTAAAAATGTAATTCTTCACTTGAGGAAAATGGTTTAAGAATATTTTACTTTTAACTCCACTATTGAGAAGCCAATCGTTTATCAAAATTATAATAATTATAGCTGTACTACCCAGCTACGCCCGGGTTAATAAATAACTGATGTTAGCTATAACAAAATAGAATTTGAATATGTCATATTAATGACCTGTAAGAAAATAGAAGCTGAGCTGTGATTGATTGCTATAGGCAGCCTAATAAATCTCCAGCCAATAGTAAACCCTCCCCCTGGCCGGGCAGTATATGTTACCTCACACATACACATAATAGACAGCTCATGTGACTGACATCTGCCTTAATTCCCTATATGGCACATGTGTTGCACATTGGCTGTTTTTAATCAGATGTTTATGTTTGGAAATTAAAGATAGCACATGTATGAGGCGAGTTGTGTGAGGTGATTTGTGCACATCTGTGTCTGTCTGTGTGGTGTGTGTGTCCCTGGGGTGTGTGTATGTGTGTGTCCCTGTGGGGTGAGTGCATGTGTCCCTATAGGGTGTGTATGTGTGTGTCCCTGTGGGGGGGGGTCTGTGTGATGTGTGTCTCTGTTGTGTGTGTCTCTTTGTGGTGTGTGTGTCCCTGTGGGGTGAGTGCATATGTCCCTATAGGGTGTGTATGTGTGTGTCCCTATGGGTGGGTCTGTGTGGGGTGTGTGCATCTGTGTTGTGTGTGTCTCTTTGTGGTGTGTGCGTGTGTCCCTGTGGGGTGAATGCATGTGTCCCTAAAGGGTGCATGTGTGTGTGTGTCCTGTGGGGGGGGTGTCTGTGTGGGGTGTGTGTGTCTCTGTGTTGTGTGTGTCTCTTTGTGGTGTGTATGTGTCCCTGTGCGGTGAGTGTATGTGTCCCTATAGGGTGTGTATGTGTGTGTCCCTGTGGGGGGGTCTGTGTGGTGTGTGTGTGTCTTTTTTGGTGTGTGTGTGTGTGTCCCTGTGGTGTGAGTGCATGTGTCACTATAGGGTGTGTGTGTGTCCCCTTGGGTGTGTATGTGTGTGTCTCTGTGTTCTGTGTGTCTCTTTGTGATGTGTGTGTGTTTGTTCGGGTGCGTGGTGAGTATCCAATGTTGGGGCTGCACCTTAGCAACTATACACTTGCTGTTACTCTTTGTATGCGTGTGGTGTGTATACATGTCCCCGTGCGTGGTGAATATCTCATGTTGGGGCCCCATCTTAGTGACTATATGCTGGTATGTGCTGTTAGTCTTTGGCGCTATCATTAAGCCCCTCTCATTCACAACTGTCAACTGGTAACTGTCACTTTTTCCCCATTATGTAGATAGGGGCAAAATTATTTGGTGAATTGGAATGCGCGGGGTTAAAATTTCGCCTCACAACATAGCCTATGACGGTCCAGGGGTCCAGACGTGTGACTGTGTAAAATTTTGTGGCTATAGCTGACAGCTGTCGATTTTCCTCCAACACTTTTCCATTCACTTTTTAACTATTATGTAGATAGGGGCAAAATTGTTTGGTGAACTGGAACGCGCAGGGTTAAAATTTCGCCTCACAACATAGCCTATGACGCTCTCGGGGTCCAGATGTGTGACTGTGCACAATTTTGTGGCTGTAGTTGCGACGGTGTAGATGCCAATACTGGATATACTTACACACACACACATACACACATTCAGCTTTATATATTAGATTGTTTAAAGGGTACCTGTCACCAAGTTTTTCCTATATAAAGTGCAGCCACCCCAAGTAAAGTCTTATATACAGTATTCTACAATACTGTATATAAGTTCCCAAGCATATCTGCATAACATTAAAAAGACCTTTCATTATACTCACCTATGGGATGGTCCTGTTCATTGGGTGTTCTAGGTCTTGTTCTGTGCCTCTTCTCTGCTTGCAATCGCTGTCCTCTTTCCCTGCTTCATATGTAATGCGTCCTACGTCACCCACACAGTGTCCTCCATTACACTACTGCATAGGCACTCTTCTCTTTGCCCTGCTATGGGCAGAGATAAGAATTGTAGTGCACATGCACTTGCATTCTTTGTCCTTTCCTTGTACCCGTGCAGTACAGTATTTTGCTGTGCCCTCGGCATGGCAGAGAGAAGCGCGCATGCGCAGGAACTCAATAGAGGACACTGTGAGTGACATAAGATGTGCCTTCCACACAAAGCAAAGAAGGAGAACAGCGAACCCAAGCAGAGAGAAGGCACAGGATCAGAATCCTAAATGCCCATTGGACTTTACCACCCCAGAGGAGTATAATAAGAGGTCTTTTTTATGTTATTCAGAGTGGATTGGGGATATATGCAACATTCTAAAATGCTACAAGAACTTACTGGTGGTGGCTGCACTTCATACGGGAAAAACCTTGTGAGTGGTGCCCTTTAAAACATAAAATTCATGCCTCCAGCCCGTTTCCTGAGTCCGCAGCTTTTGTGTTTATTGAGTCAACTTTTTGGAAAATAATTTGTGTCAATTTAAGAAAAAAATGGATATTATATTCTGTATCTTATATTTTTATTTTTCATGTTTTACAAAATGTCCTTCTCAAATACATTTTTAGCTACTTTCAGGAGCCTTTATTCAAAGCATTAACAAAAAAAGTAATAACAAAGCTAAAATAAAAGTTCAACACTAGCAATTTCGACCTTCTCAGGCCTACTGTAGGAATAGAAATGCAAAGCTGATTACAACAATTCACTGTGTAATTCAGTAATCTTGAATTTAATATGCTAAAAATACAAGACGGAGCCATCTTGTTAGCATGCAGAGCGTATTATATTACTTTTTCAGAACAGAGTTACAGCTCACTCTATTTGCTGATAAGTAAAAAGGGGATAGGAGACAATAGCCGGTAAAGTAGAGGTTGAGTCATGTAATTGCTTATTCATTTATGCATTAGGGCAGCATTTGTTCTCTGTTCGCGATCCCGCTGATTATAAGAGACCCCCTTAAGTAGCCCATATTTTTCATACAAATAGATGAATGAGGCAGAGGCAGAAGAAAAATGTCGAGTAATTTTGCACAATGGGATAATTTCATTTTCATTTCTTCTTTTCTGCCAGATACATTAGTTCCCGTCTCTTGTTATAATTATATGAATCATACGTCTGCAAAAAATATTGATTTAAGATAATCGAGTCTTTGCATCATGGGTTTTTTTAAGTTTTAATGAAGATCACAGCACATCAGTGTTAAAATTTACATTTCATGTACGTTTTATGTTGTGGATGTTATTGACTATTTTAAAAATGCATCAAACGTTTTGTTTCATTTGAAAATGGATTATGATAAAAAGATAACACTGCAAAATCCTCGTATGTTTCTAAAAACCGCTACATATCCGCCAATGTAAAATTATGGGAATGTTTAATTATATAATAGACTTCAGTATATCATTTTCTTGTAATTATATGATTGTCATGATGACTGGGTCATCACGGGCTGGATGAAAGTTCAAGTGGCATTTAAAGAATATGATCATGTGCAACACAATAATGATACATAGGAGTTAGAATTATTTTGGTAAAAGTCATTTATTATGTTTTTCCATAGATTTCAGAAATATTCCATTAATGACTAGTTTGACAGTGAAAATTATTAATCTGTGTAATGTTTGCATATACTTTGTGTTATTTGGCAACAACTATAAAGAAATTAAAATATTTCAATAGACAATCAAATGAAAACTTAAAGGGATCCAACTAGCAGGTTTTTGACCTATAAAATAGAGGCAGTGCCATAATCGCACTTTGTTGAGAAATCCAAGGCTTGCTTACAGAGTCATTTTAGTTCAAAGTAGTTGGTGCAGTGGCTTGGTTAGGGCAGGACTTTGTGGGTTGGGTTCCTATAATCAATACTCCTCCTGCCTCGCCTCTTCATTTGTTTAATTGCTAAAGCGAACTTCACCCCCGGCATCAAAAGCTAAAATAGCCACCTTCTGCAGCACTAAGGCTGCATTCAAGAAGGTGGCTATAGCTTTGATGCCTTATACTATGAAATATGCATTAGGTAATGCTCAACTTCTGAAGACCAAAGACGGAGCGGTTCACGCTCCTCCGACCGCCCCTCTTGTCCATCTGGTGCTCGCTGCTGCTGCCATCCCTGACTGTGTAAATGAACGCGCGCCTCCATTCTCCTGCACGGCGCGCGCTTTGCGCTGTGGCCCGTGTCCAGGAGTCGTCGGGCAGCGCGCACAGTGCATGCGTGGCTCCATACAGGAGAACGAGACGCGCGTTCATTTACACAGTAGGGAGGCAGCAGCAGCGCACCATGATGGACAAGAGGGCGGGTCAGAGGAGCGTGAAACCCGCCTCCTGTCTTTGGTCTTCAGAAGTGTGAGCATTTACCTAATGGAATATTTATAGTAAAAGGGCATCAAGGCTATAGCCACCTCTCTGAATGCAGCTTAGTGCGAGAAGGTGCATTTACTTTTGATGTCCGAGGGGGTGACAGGTTGCTTAAATTTGCGCCAACAGCTTAGCTGTTGGCGGGCATGCGCTTTGCTATATGGCGTTGTCTTCAATAATTAATTCTGCGCATGCGCCACCCGCTATATTCAATTCTACAGTGTCTTCATAAAAGTGCTGCAATATACCTGAAGGGCAATCATTACATACAAGACACAATTTGGGCATTTTTAATCGGTAACTGATGTCCTAATAGATAGTCAGTCTGCCGCAGATTTGGTGCATCAAAATCTATGCTAAATCCTGCACCATCGGCACATAGCCTTAGAGTGATTACTCAGCTGTATACATTTGTAATGTAACACAATGGGAAAAAAAATCTATTTGACTACAGCGGTTTCTATTTAGAACTTTAATTTCCCCCCCCATTTCTTACTATAAAATATTGGCTCTCGACAGGTCAAATTGTTTAAAGTTTTGATTTAGAAAAACATCTAATTTTTTTGCCACAATTGTCTTTTAGAAGATAATTATTATATTTCCATATACAGTTGTGCTCAAACGTTTACATACCTCGGCATATTTTTTGCTTTCTTGGCCTTTTTTCAGAGAATATGAATAATAACAAAAAATCATGTTTCCATTCATGGTTAGTGGTTTGGTGAAGCCATTTATTGTTAATCTACAGTGTTTTCTCTTTTTAAATCAAAATGACAACCAAGAACAACCAAATGACCCTCATCAAAATTTCACATACCCTGGTGATTTTGGCCAGATAACATGCACAGAAGTTGACATATATGGATTTGAATAGCTAATAAAAGTAACATCCTCATCTCTGACCTGTAATCAGTGTGTGTGCATAAAAGTTTAGTGAGTTCTTGAGATCCAGACAGACTATCTCATTTGTCATCCAGCTACTGACGTTTCTGGATTGTGAGTCATGGGGAAAGCAAAAGAATTGTCAATGTATCTACGGGAAAAGATAGTTGAACTCTATAAAATAGAAAAGGGATACAAAAAGATACCAAAGAACTGGCCGAGATAAAGCAAGATTTGTCACAACAGAGGCATAGATTTGAGGTAGTTGAGAACAACCAGGTGAGTGTACATGAAAACTAGATAAAAGTAATTCAGTCTACGTTAGAAGATCACGAAAACTGTGAACGTAGAAATAACGTTTGAATAAGGGTCTCCCGGAGTCTATAGCACATGATTCCCTGGCCAAAGCTGCAAAAGAGATCTTCAGCAACAGTTACTGGACGCTGATCCCAGGGATATTGAACTCATTAGGGTGCACAGGTCACTTCACCCCAAACCTAAAAATGGAGAACCCCCATGAGATGTCCTGTGTCACTTTCTTGACTACCGAATGAAAAACCCGATATTCAGCCAGGCACGCGAAATGCAAGAAATTGTCTACGAGGATTCACAACTGAAACTTTTCCAAGACTTATCGGTCATAACTCTTAAAAAGCGAAACTTCTGAAACCTTTTACAAAAGCTCTACTCCAAAAAGGGCATCGCTTCCGCTAGCTGTTCCCCTTTGGGATCTTCATCATGGCGGGTGACAAATAGCTCTAAGCCAGAACATCCTCTGACATCAGAGCGGTGTGAAAAACACTGGACATCACACTAGAGGTCTATCCTAACCTGGAAGTACTGTATTTCACTCTGCAATCCTCTTCCAACCCTTTCAGAACCCAACTACATGGCACTTTGCAGGAACTCCTAAGTCCCAGAAACTAAAGAGGAAATAGGCCAAGACACCGCCATCAAAAGGAGACACTGAAATGAGCTGAGTTCAGGAACTCCCCATCCACAACACCGATGATTCTCTTATTGAATGCAGGGCCTAATTGATTACCTTATACTGAGCACTAGCCCAAAACCATGCCACTAACAATGATGTGAAATATCGCCTCAAATAGTCTCCTCCCTACCAACCACTCCCCCCCAATCCAACTTCCACCTTCCCCTCTACTCCCTTTCTAAAACCTCCCCTCCCCCCTCTCCCCTCTTCCCTACCTGCAACCCAATCCTACTCATATTCCCCATTACCATGGTGGATATTTTGCCAAAGGACCTTAGAAATATTGAAGTCATTTCTCCTAATAAAACCCGCAAAAATGACTTGCTTGTTGCTTGACGTTGTTTATTGCAATTTCTTAAGTATTGTGCTGATTATGAATCTCATGTTGTTTTTTCTTTCCCTTTCTCACTCTCTCAGGCACTTCTCTTCACTCCTTACTCTGTTCCTCTCCCCTCCCCCTAATTCCTGCATCATGATACACCCGAAACATTGGAGGACGCTCAGCCAGTGACTCTTCATCCGAATTGCCTTCCATACCCATGGCTGCTCAAGATAAGGTATTTACCTTTGCTTCTTTTAACACAAATGGCCTAAACTCACCGGACACTAGGTGGCAAACACTAGACTCACTTAAAAAATAAAAAGCAGGCATCCTGCTTGTCCAGGAAACACATTTTAAAGGGAGCCTATCAGGTGGTTTATGCCCTCCCAGCTATCACTGTCTGTCCCTGCAGCTTCATAGTACTAGTCTAATCATCCGTGTCTGAGCTAATACTGTAATGTTAAAGGTGAAAAAAAGCATTTATATACTTACATTTTCTTATGGAAATGAGGCAGTCAGTCTACATCTTTGAGACTGAATTCTATCTGGCAGGTAATATTTAATATTTAAGCTGAATGTCAGAACAAGCAGAGAGACCCGATGTGATGTCACAACCAAGTGACTATAATAGGTAAGTCTTCATAGCACATAATGATTTGGCTTGCTTAACTTCGCCCACTATGGTCACAGGATCGTTACATCACACAGGTCCTTATGACGAAAGAATTTAATAGTGAGTTAACAATTTACCTGCCAGATAGACTATAGTCTCCAAGATGTAGACTGTACCTCATTTACATAAGAAAATGTAAGTGTATAAATGCTTTATTTCTTATCTTTAGCATTACACTGTGAACTCAGAAAGGGATGGTTAAACTTGTATTATAAAGCTACAGGTACAGACAGTGATAGCTGGGAGGGCAAAAATGACCTGACAGGTTCCCTTTAAGCCTGACAAGCTTCCCAACTGTGAAAGTGCATTCTATGACACATGATTTCATGCTACTACAACACAGGTGGGCTCGAGGGGCACCTTGGTGGTGATAGCGAGAGGAGTGCCCTTCCAAATGCGTGACATATTGGCTGACCCTAACAGGCCTTACATTCTAGTTAAAGGACTCTTGGCCGGAAACCTGGTCATGATATGTAGCCTGTATGCCCCTAATAAAAACATTTGGCTATTAGCGAATTAAGAAAAATTGGGGACTTTAGAGAAGAGGGCGATCAAAATGTTTCTTTGGAACCTCTGATTGACACAACAAGAAAGAAAAGTGCAGTCTCCCAAATGACCTAATTAGAATAAAAATGCAGCTTCAATCCCTGCAAATGTTAGATATATGGCGATACATGTATCCGACAAACCGTGACTTTATCTTTTACTCTCCCCCTCATAGATCATACCACAGAATGGACTATATTTTTATCTCTAGAAAATTGCTTCCCAATGCAAAACATCCCAACATGCTTCCTAATGTACACTCTGACCATTCTATTGTAACCCTGGAAATGATGCTGGCTAAACCCTTCTCCATCTATAGAACAGGGCAACTCAACCAGTCAACACTGGGCTCCTCAGACGTTCGTGCTCGTATAACGAAAGCAGTAAACCAGTACTTTGACCGTAATGATACAGGGTAAGTCTCAACTCTGATTCTTTGGGAAGCGCATAAATCCGTAGTCAAGGGGAAACAAATTTCGAACACTTCGTACCTCAACAAACAGCAGCATCAAGAAATGAATACTCTGCATGCTGAAATATTTGACCTAAAGACCAAAATAAAAAAACAGACAGATCCACAAATAATACTTGACAAGGAATAAGGTGCACTACTGAAAATCAGGTATCCCAATAAGGGTCGGGGGTGCTGCTTTGTCAACAAGAGACAAATAATCATAGAGAAGGAATTGACAAATCAAATAGCAGCACACCACCACAAAAAATATATAGAAATCAATAAAGCTTTTATTTAGGACGAAACAACAAACATCTAAAAACAGTTAAAAGACATAGTCGGACCACAGTCCACAAGGAAATAGGACCCCTGTAAATATCAATAATACATCACATATCCAGTCTTTTGCAAATGCATGAATAAGCTGCACATAAATAATAATACAAAAACATGTGTGGTCATTACATAATGGATCTTGTTACATACACATAAATAAGGAACTGACCACAAGTTCTGTCCAATGATCTGGAAGGATCAAGGAAAAGTGCATAGCTATAAGTGCATAGCAGACTGGTATAGATGTCCCTTAGACAATGGAACAAACACCAACGACACCATAAGTATATAATGATAATGCAAAGGGCACACAGCTGGATGGACAAGGAACACCATGCAAACAGGCACAATGAACTAAAGTGCAAATATCTCCCAGTATGGAGTCCAGAGACATAAAGCTTATCTCACCAATAGCCTGTCTGTCCTAAGTGCTGTGCGCCCAGAATCTGCAAGGATCCTCCAGCCACAGGTATGTAGCCGGAGTGGTGTGGGGAAGTCCAGCGTCAGGGACTGTAATGTGTGAGGGGCAGGGAGCCCGGATCCCATGCGTATCGCCGCTGTAAAGCGGCTTCGTCAGGGAGGCGTGGCTAAACATCCGGCGTTCCGCCCTTAAATATCTGTGCTAATCAAGCGGCTGTGCTGGCCGCATTGTGTGTAACCATGGCTCCCAGGAGGAAACCGGAAGTGACGGTCCGGGAGCTGTCAGAAGCATCTGTGCGATCTCCAGCTATGTGTAAACAAGTCTGAATATGCAGTAGTTAGCAGCAAAATAATTGAGAAAAATCAGATGTAATATGGTGAGAATGGGACATGATGACCACAGAGATAAGATATATATGATATACATCAATTTTATATAAATCCTGCTAGTGTCATAATAATCAATCACCCAAAGGGTGTGCGCGATCCAAATACAGCCAGGAATGTTTGATGCATATTTAGTGGCCCAAAAGGACATGTAGACAAACGTCCAAACCATGTTTTTGGCCACATTTATAGACCTTATGTTGATCAAGCCGAAACCCATACAAAGATGAAGCCGCATGTATTGCGCTATAATGAAAGATAATTAATATGGAAAACTTAGAGTGCTGGCATAGATTATCACCCCAGGGGTGAGGATGGCAGGCAGGAACCCCACATGTGTAATTGAGAACACCCACGGTGGGGACCCCGACCACCCCCCAACCCGGGGGGGGGGGAAAGCACGTTCAAGCACTGGTGCAGGGGTTTTAGGGATAGCCTGAACGATAAACATATATCAGAATCCCAGGAACCTGAAAAATGTGCATCGGTTTTGAAGGGAATTTTTGGATTGTCTATGTGGGTCAGTCCTGACCCGGCGTGCCATCAAGACAACAAAAGTCTCTATGCTCCGCCAACCGGTATATTCCATAGTTCAAATCCCAATCCACCCCCCATATAGTTGGTCTGTAGTTGTTTTAGTACCATAATTATGGATTTAGGGCATTTTTACCAAAAGACGATATAAATAATCATGACGACGATCTTTCATGCTGCAAAATGTTTAGTATATGGACCATCTGTAAAAGATATATATATACGCGTATATACATGCCTGTATAGGATGAACCGCACACATATCCCAAACAGAAGTGAAGGAAGGCGGAAAAGCCTTGTCATCCGTGTTCAAAGGGGGTATAGCATTATGCACCTAGTACGTCACGCATGATTGTTTAAATTTTGAGAAGAGGAAATCCGAATACCAAGTAAGAAACCTACCAAATTGTGTAGGGACGGATCCCAATTACATGTACAAGATTCGAAACAATGGGGCAAAAACAGAAATAAGGCTACATATAAATACATATGTGGATACTATTCCAAGTCCAATTAGATCAAATCTCATGTTAGAGAAGTATTCCAAGATGCGAGGAGAATATATCACGTCCCAAAGGCAAAGAGTACTGAGATGAAAAGGATGATATTCATAACGTCCAACGGTGAATCTGTGTACAGGAGGAGTAATTCTCCAATCCATAATCTAGATGCAAAAAAGTAGGAAAAAAGTGAGAAAAGATGACTTAAGGGTGGAGGAAAAGAAACAATGGAACTATATCATCTTTTGGTAAAAATGCCCTAAATCCATAATTATGGTACTAAAACAACTACAGACCAACTATATGGGGGGTGGATTGGGATTTGAACTATGGAATATACCGGTTGGCGGAGCATAGAGACTTTTGTTGTCTTGATGGCACACCGGGTCAGGACTGACCCACATAGACAATCCAAAAATTCCCTTCAAAACCGATGTACATGTTTCAGGTTCCTGGGATTCTGATATATGTTTATCGTTCAGGCTATCCCTAAAACCCATGCACCAGTGCTTGAACGTGCTTCACCCCCCCCCCCGGGACCCCACCGTGGGTGTTCTCAATTACACCTGTGGGGTTCCTGCCTGCCATCCTCACCCCTGGGGTGATAATCTATGCCAGCACTCTAAGTTTTCCATATTAATCTTTCATAATAGCGCAATACATGCGGCTTCATCTTTGTATGGGTTTCGGCTTGATCAACATAAGGTCTATAAATGTGGCCAAAAACATGGTTTGGACGTTTGTCTACATGTCCTTTTGGGCCACTAAATATGCATCAAACATTCCTGGCTGTATTTGGATCATGCACACCCTTTGGGTGATTGATTATTATGACACTAGCATGATTTATATAAAATTGATGTATATCATTTATATCTTATCTCTGTGGTCATCATGTCCCATTCTCACCATATTACATCTGATTTTTCTCAATTATTTTGCTGCTAACTACTGCATATTCAGACTTGTTTACACATAGCTGGAGATCGCACATATGCTTCTGACAGCTCCCGGAACGTCACTTCCGGTTTCCTCCTGGGAGCCATGGTTACACACAATGCGGCCAGCACAGCCGCTTGATTAGCACAGATATGTAAGGGCGGAACGCCGGATGTTTAGCCACGCCTCCCTGACGAAGCCGCTTTACAGCGGCGATACGCATGGGATCCGGGCTCCCTGCCCCTCACACATTACAGTCCCTGACGCTGGACTCCCCCACACCACTCCGGCTACATACCTGTGGCTGGAGGATCCTTGCAGATTCTGGGCGCACAGCACTTAGGACAGACAGGCTATTGGTGAGATAAGCTTTATTTCTCTGGACTCCATACTGGGAGATATTTGCACTTTAGTTCATTGTGCCTGTTTGCATGGTGTTCCTTGTCCATCCAGCTGTGTGCCCTTTGCGTTATCATTATATACTTATGGTGTCGTTGGTGTTTGTTCCATTGTCTAAGGGACATCTATACCAGTCTGCTATGCACTTATAGCTATGCACTTTTCCTCGATCCTTCCAGATCATTGGACAGAACTTGTGGTCAGTTCCTTATTTATGTGTATGTAACAAGATCCATTATGTAATGACCACACATGTTTTTGTATTATTATTTATGTGCAGCTTATTCATGCATTTGCAAAAGACTGGATATGTGATGTATTATTGATATTTACAGGGGTCCTATTTCCTTGTGGACTGTGGTCCGACTATGTTTTTTAACTGTTTTTAGATGTTTGTTGTTTCGTCCTAAATAAAAGCTTTATTGATTTCTATATATTTTTTGTGGTGGTGTGCTGCTATTTGATTTGTCAATTCCTTCTCTATGATTAGATCCACAAATAATGACTCAATTAATTATGAAAAGACAACGACTAAAGGACATTTAAAATTTAAAATCTACAAAATGGTACTCCTCATGGCAAACTCGAATGCACGTTGATGAAGATAAAGCCTCTAAGCTTATGTTATCAAGAATTAGACATCAGGCCTGCGTGAACATCCATTTGATTAAAACCCCGAGTGGACTTAGCACCCAAAATTATGCTCAAATAGAATCAGAATTTCTGAACTATTATAGACAGCTGTACAATTTACGCCCAACCGAATCCGCCCAAGATAAACTAAGGAGGAAACAAAACATTAAAACCTTCCTGTCCCGACTAGAACTACCAAGGTTGACGGAGCCTCAACAACAGCAACTATCCAGACCCTTCCGACTGGACGAGCTCCATTCTGCCCTGTCAAAGAGCCCATCTGGGAAAGTACCTTGACCGAATTGCCTCCCAACAATATATTATAAATCCATCCCCTCGATCCGTCACCCTCCCTGCCCAGACATTAGAAGCCAAAATATTATTAATATATAAAAAAAGGCAAAGACCAGGACAATGCAGTATCTACAGGCCTATTTCTTTATTAAACGTCGACTTGAAGCTATTTGCTAGTGTGTTGGCATGTAGAATCACTGAGTATTTGCCAGAAGTAATCTCTCTGAACCAGATGGGCTTTGTGAGGGGTAGAGAGGGGAAGGACAACGCGCTCAAAATAGTCCATCTTATGCACTATGTGAAACAGAGAATACTCCCCTTGTTCCTCCTTGGGACTGATGCAGAGAAGGCCTTTGACAGGGTAGACTGGACCTATTTAGAGGAAACATTAATCAGTTTTGGCTTCCTACAACAACTAGTTTTGGCCATAATAAAGATGTATAAAAAGCCAATGGCCCGCATTACTATTAATGGCTCACTGACAGACGTGTTCACCATCAAAAATGGCACGTGACAAGGATGCCTGTTATCACCACTGCTTTTCGTGCTAGCGATGGAGCTTTTATTAAGCACTGTGCAGCAATGTCAAGAAATTGAGGGCATTAGAAGTGTTAAAAAACATTATAAGATGGTTGCTTTTACCGATGATTTACTTGTCCTGATGACTAAATCTCTCAGACGTTTCCCTGAATTGGTGAAGGTTCTTGACGAATATGGTAGTCTTACAAACTTCAAGATGAACATGTCCAAATCTGAGGCATTGGATCTAAATGTTCCCCAACATACTCTAACCAAACTGAAGAGAATGTACCCGTTCACATGGCCTAATCACTACATTACGTGCCTAGGAGTAAAAATAAACAGAACTGACAAAAAGCTACTCCAACACAATTGCTACCCCTTACTTGATAATGCTGCTGTTACCATCCGATCTTGGAGAGACCCATTTTTGTTGTGGACAGGAAGGAAAAACCTCCTGAAAAGCTTGATATTGCGCAAATTCACCTATGTGTTTCAAATGCTGTCCATTCATATGCCTGACTCTTTTCTTACCAAGGTTAATTCTCTGTTCTCAGATGCTGCATTTCAGGATAACTGCCCCTCATCAGTGTAATGTGTAGGATATTCTGATCTGGCTGTGTGAGTGGGCTAAGACAAGGTCTGGGAATTTCCTATCTACGTTATGGAGACAGTAGTAAGTAGGTGAGGAGATTGTAGCCACATCCCCCTCTAGGAAATATGCAAATTTGCATTTCAGTAAGGAAGTGGAAAAACTCCAGTGCCACAGTCTTGCTGAATGCAGCGTACATCTGTCAGCTCAACTACTTAACTGCTATTAACAGTCGATGGAGCTGCAGTAATGGAAAGTGAATGACATCAGAGCTTTGTTGGTTCATTTTTTACATAAATTGATGAATGTGGTGAGTGTGGAGGAGTCTTTATTCAAATTAACTGTATTTTCCTGCGTGTGTGCTTTATCTGCACTTGTTATCAAAAAATGGGGGGACCTCACTTTATTTTATTTTTTTTTAATTCATTCTTCACAGCAGCCTACAGGCATCTTCTGCATGCTGAAAAGCTTGATTGGCTGCGATGCAGCCTTTCAGCAACCTTTATTAGCATACGGACAGCACTCAAAGCCATACTTGGACAAAGACCATTTTAAAAGTCTATGTTTGATTTTGAACCGCGGACACCAGGTGTACAGGCAAACCCCAAACTTTACAGTCCGGGTTCGCTCATTTCAATTCTCACATAATCTGTGTGGATGAGATCTTACATCATCATATTTACTCTGGTTTTCATGCTGATAGTGAAAGAATTTAAAGGAAAAGTAAAGTTTATTACAGGTGCATCTCAATGAACTGGATAGCATATCATCAAAAAGTAAATGTTTTTTCAGTAATTAAATACAAAAAGTGAAACGCATATATTATATAGAGTTATTACAGAGTGATCTATTTCAAGTGTTTAACTCTATAAATGTTGATGATTATGGCTTACACTCAATGAAAACCCAGAAGTCATTATCTCAGAAAATTAAAGCAGGGAGGATGAAGGGTTAAAAAACACGCTGTTGTATTCCATGAGACATCAAAAGGTGAATATAATATTGATTTATTAGTCAACATGTTTTAGGGCTCCCTGAAACACCCTGAAGCATGGCAACCTTTTGTCCTGAGGAAGGGCCCAGGGAGCGTTGACTAATGAATTAATATTATATTCACCTTTTGATGTTTTATGGCATTTGGCAGTGAGGTTTTTAACCCTTCATCCTCCCTACCCTACATGCACAATGCTGGGGACTGCAGCAGCCGTGATATGCTTTTATAGTGGTTGTGACTATCACAACCACACAAGATGAAGCCTCTGATGCCTATTTAGGTAATATTTTTAATCTCTCAGACCCTTCTTCCTACCTAGCTTAATTTTCTGAGATAATGACCTCTAGGTTTTCATTGGCTGTAAGCCATAATCTAATAATATATATTCATTTATATCTCGCTATTAAATCCATAACTCTTTACATATATTTACAACACTGGAGCTCACAATCTAAACATCCAATTTGAAGTGTGGGAGGAAATCAGAGTGCCCGGAGTAAACCCACGCAAAACACGGGGAGAACATACAAACTCTTTCCAGATGTCGTCCTTGGTGGGAATTGAACCCAGGACCTCAGTGCTGCAAGGTTGCTAACCATTGAGCCACCATGCTGACCTTCAGTATTTACAGATATGACCACTTGAAATAGATCACTCTGTTTGTAATGACTCTGTATAATATATGCTATTCACTTTTTGTATTGAGTTACTGAACTTAATTAACTTTTTGATGATATCCTAACTCATTGAGATGAACCTGTATATTATAGTTTACTGGCAATTCAAAAGATTAAATGTAAAAATTTGTGAGTTTAGACCATCTGTGATTGGCTGATATGTAGTTTCTTTACAGATTCCCCAAACCACTTTGGCATCGCTCTGACATATCAGTTTGTAGAAGCCTCTGACACCACCTTGTGAGTAACACTCCACTGAATTAAATGATCATGTGTTTTGAATATTGTATCAGAGAGCTAAGGCTGGCTTCACACTCCGGGTCAGATCCAATCCGAGGCTATCAGGATGAACCTGACAGCCCCGGATCGGATCAGCACACAGGAGCAGAGGGCTAATATGCCCTCCGGTCCGGAGTGCACCCGCATGCAGCTGCCGCCACTGATGAATCAGGACCGCGGCTGGCAGGGAGCTAGCTGCGGTCCTGAAACAACTGAGGCGTGCAGCCGCAGGGGTCCGGTTCCTGGATCCTCCCAGACCGGTGCAATCCGGCCCCATAGGCACCAATGCTAGGGAGCGCCGGATTGCCCTGGATCCGGGAGGACCCGGGTGAATCCAGGGCAATCCGGGTCAATCCGGGAATTGCCAATTAGAGGAGATATTCTCCTCTCGGACACAAAAACGCTGCAAGCAGCATTTTTGTGTCCGTGGGAGAATACTGAATTCTCCCGGATTGTCCCGGACAGATAGAAACCGGATGGCAGAGAGCTGCCATCCGGCTTCTATCCGGCCCCATAGGCTGCTATAGGGCCAAAATCCGGTCCGGGGCTGTCCGGTTTACACGGACCGCCTCAGATCAGATGGGACCCGCAGTGAGAAGCCAGCCTAAGAATTTCTGATCTGATGTGGATTGGATTTTATTTGATACTAGATGGGTGCCCGATGCACAATGCATCGGGATTCTAGCAGAGCGAGTCTCTGACTCGCAATGGCCGCTTCGCGGCCAATGCTTCGCGCTGCTAAGGCGACTCGCCATGCCCGCTGCGCGGGCATAGCGAGTCGCCTTAGAACTGCTCGCAATGGCCGCTTCGCGGCCAATGCTTCGCGCCGCTAAGGCGACTCGCCATGCCCGCTGCGCGGGCATAGCGAGTCGCCTTAGAGCTGCTCGCAATGGCCGCTGCGCGGCCAATGCTTCGTTCGTATCCACATGACCACGGCGAGTCGCATGCGAGTGTGGTGCGCGAAATCCATTCGTGATTATATAGTAGATGAGTTTGGACATTAGTGGTGGTGAAGAAAGAATCCAGGGATCATGATTTCAGACCTATTATAAAGATACACTAAACATTACGTTAGAATTCAACAAGCTAGAGCTAGGTTTTGATTCCAAATGACCATAACTAAAGAAAGAGTGTCACAAAGACATATGGATTATTTATTTATGTAAAGTTTTCTTCTGAAAGCATATGTTTCTTTTATTCCAATAGAGATGCTTTTATCTGTCTCTTCAGAGAATTTGGGTCAATACCTTTCATTTTCCTCCATGACTATATGAGCTCATTTTTTTTACATCGTCTTTCTTTATAAAAGTTTGTGCCCCTGTGGTTCTACAGTTAACATTTTCTCCTAGTTTATATTCATTTTCACAGCATCTTCCTAAAATACTGAACAAATGTATCTATTTAGACATTTGTCAGCAACTTCACATCAATCATGTACGTGGTCACCTTCTTGCCATAAGAATCCCATAATTCTGTCTCATGTTGATACATAGTAAAAAGGAATTTAGATAGAGGTAAGGTATAGAAATGTAATTTCTTATGCATCAATTCATACTTGTCAAACTAACAGCAGGCAGTCAGTGCAGGCACAATAAATATGGGTGGAGAAAAAGGAAAACTTATGTATGTCTACTCATCTGACATTACTGTACTGCATATCTGGGGCTTTAGTAAAAAGAAATGGGTTCTATCTGATTCTACATCTTGAAAGTGTGTTTTTTTGCCAGTGTCACGCATATATTGTTGAAACTGGGCTTCTAAGAACAGCTGTAAAATACTAAAGTTAAAGAGGGTGTCCACTGCTTTAGCATTGATGGCCTATCCTTGGAATAGGTCATAAATGTCTGATCAGCCGGGGTCCGACACAAAGTACTTCTGTCGATCATCTGTTTTTGTTTTCGTTGCGGCTGTGCAGTACCTGGCTGAGAACACTATGAGAAAATGGAGAAGCTCTGGAACTCAATACTTACGGCTATTGGCTGCTGCCACCGTCACCGGTATAGCTGATCAGCAGAAGTGCTGCGTGTTGAACCCCGGCTATTCAGACATTGATACAAATTTTTTTTTTACAAAACTGACAGGCAACACCAATAAATGTGAACAGGTGCCAGCTGAAAAAAACAACATAACTACAAAAGCATATCCAGCTGCACTATAAAAGAGTAGAACTAAATAAGGAGACTTTGACCTTGCATTACTGCTATAGGCAGGTCCGCAGCAACCATTAGCCAAATTGAGCCTGTTGCTCAAACCGCAAGGAGGAAGGGGAGCGGCAATGCTGCAGGGGGGCGGGTACCTTGCCGCTGCTTGCCGCCTCCTGCCTCCACAACTCCAGGTATTTGCACACAAAGCCTCCCCGCGCCTTGCCCCCGCAGCCACTGATAGCACCCTCCCCGCTCCTCACTAACACCGCCAGCGCTGATAGCACCCCCCCACTCTTCTCTTCACCCCAGAAGGCAGGGAGGCTTAGTTCACCCCTGGCTATAGGGATACTAGAAGAAAGAGAATACACTTAGCTAATTGGAAATTGAGTAAAGATAATTTGGCATTGCATTACTGCTATACGAATAATTGAAGAAAGGAGATACTTAGCTAATGTATTGTCCAATCCATATGAGCCCAATAACCGCGACAAGGTGATCTTATTTATTTAACCTGAAATGCCTCTATTTGAGTTTAAAAAAGTCAGACACAATATCACACTTTCTTGCAATATGCCTATAGCAGTAATGCAATGCCAAATTCTCTTTATTCAATTTTAAATTAGCCAAGTGTATTTCTCTTGTATTGCTATAGAAGTAATTCAAGGCCAATGTCTCAGTATTTACTTCTAGTGTTTTAGAGTGCAGATGGATATGCTTTCCTAATTGTTGATTTTTAACAGTTAACACCAGTTCACATTTATTGGTCAGTTGTTTGATAAATTTGTAGAACATTTTTTTCTGACTGAACACCCTGCCCTATAGCCATGGTGGGTTCACCTTCTTATTTAGCTAGGATCCTATCTGCCCAGACATGCAGATTTTTATTTGCAGATAGAGGCATTTTAAGTTAGGTTCCCTGTAAATGAGATCACTTTGATACGGTTATCGGTTCGTATGGATTGGCCAATGTATTAGATAAGTGTCTCCTTTTTTTCAAATATTCCTATAGCAACATTACATAGCAACATTCTCTTTATTCAATTTTACATTAGTTAAGTGTATTTCTCTTTTTTGCTAGTATTGCTATAGCAGTAATGCAAGATCAAAGTGTTCTTATTTAATTCTCACCACAGTCCTCATCCCTACCCTAACACATCTCTACAACATATCATTCAAATCCGGCACATTCCCCTCACCCTTTAAGCACGCCCTAATCACGCCCATCCTAAAAAAATCCCACGACCCTACAACAGTCTCCAACTATCGCCCCATATTTCTCCTCCGGTTCGCCTCAAAACTTCTTGAACAACACGTCTATTCCGAACTGTCCTCCCACCTCTCTTCCTGCGCTCTCTTTGATCGCCTACAATCCGGCTTCCGACGTCACCACTCCACTGAAACAGGCCTAATTAAAGTCACAACGACCTACTGATCGCCAAGAGCAAGCGACACTACTCTGTCCTCAACCTTCTCGACCTTTCTGCCGCATTCGACACTGTTGACCACTCCCTCTTACTTCAAATCCTTGAATCTCTTGGCATTACTGATCTAGCCCTCTCATGGATCTCCTCCTACCTAACGGACAGGACCTTCAGCGTCACTCACTCCCACACCTCCTTCTCGCCCCACCCCCTATCTGTAGGAGTTCCCTAAGGCTCGGTCCTGGGACCACTATTCTTCTCCATTTACACCCTCGGCATAGGCAAACTCATCGAGTCACATGGCCTCCAATACCACTTTTACGTCGACGACACCCAGCTCTATCTGTCTGGCCTGGATATCTCCTCCCTTCTATCCAAAATTCCTCATTGCCTATGCGCCATTGGATCCTTCTTTGCTGCCCGCTTCCTCAAACTCAACATGGACAAGACCAAATTCATCGCCTTTCCCCCTAACAACCCTCCCCCTCTTCCTGCCCTATCCATCACTGTCAATGACTGCACACTCTCACCTGTCCCCCACACCAAGTGCCTCGGGGTAATCCTCAACTCCTCCCTCTCCTTCAAGCCCCACATCCAAGCCCTTGCCACCGCCTGTCGACTCCAACTAAAAAACATTGCCCGTATCCACTCCTTCCTTGACCACAGCACGGCTAAAACACTTGTCCACACCCTCATCATCTCCCGCCTGGATTACTGCAACCTCCTGTTCACCGGCCTCCCTGCCTCCTCCCTTGCACCTCTCTGCACCATCCTCAACTCTGCTGCCCGACTCATTCACCTTTCTCCCCGTTACTCCCACACATCCCCTCTCTGCCGAGCCCTCCACTGGCTCCCCACTCCCCAGTGATCCCACTTCAAAAACCTAACCCTGACATACAAGGCCATACACAACCTGTCCCCTCCCTACATCTCTGACCTGGTCTCCCGTTACCTCCCCTCGCGCAACCTACGCTCCTCTCAAGAACTCCTTCTCTCAACCCCCCTCATTTCCACCTCCCTCAACTGCATACTAGACTTCTCTCGTTCTTCTGCCCTTCTCTGAAACTCCCTCCCCCACTACATCAGGCACTCCCCTACCCTGGGAACCTTCAAGAAAAACCTGAAGACCCACCTCTTCTTACAAGCCTATAACCCGCACTAAGACCCATCCTTTGAACCACCTCACCCCCCCTCTCCCCTTCATACTGTCTCCCTCCCCACCCCCTCTAGACTGTGAGCCCTAGCGGACAGGATTATCTGCCCTATTGGACCCGTATGACTGATTTGTCGTCGTTTTACAACTTGTCTTTGTCTACCCTCTCACTTGTAAAGCGCCATGTAACCTAATGGCGCTATATAAATACATAATAATAATAAATTCTAATGTTTTGGAGTGCAGCTGGATATACTGTTTAGATCCGACATTTATTCTTAGGATAGGTCATCAACGTTTAAGTAGTGGACAACCTTTTTAACTAAAAATGTGTTTACAGATGGGTCATTGCACTCACTTATCTCTTATCTTGCATAGTCTTGTTGTATGTTTGTGTGTCTTCCACATAAGTCCTTCACACACCCAGGGTGGCGTCCTCAACAAGGTGGCCACTCAGTAATGCACAATGGAGGTAAAATTCTGTCAGAGAGATTCTGGTCTGGATAATGCAGAGGTCTTTTTATAATGGTGTTTTGGAGAGGTTCACTGTATTATTAGAACACACGTTATCTTGACAAGTCCTCTATGACAGCTACCTTTTGAATAAATTATAAATATTAACAGTGGGGAAAATGCCTTTAAGTTTTATGTCTGCAACTATATAATTTGAGCTGTTAGAATAGGATTAGATACACAGTGTCAGTGACTTCATTACTTCATCCTTATGGTGGCCATACAAATTTTTTTTCAGAAAGTTTTTTGTGTATTATAAAGCGTGGAGGCTAGTTGTGGTTATTATTGAAACCAATGTTATTTCTAGAGAACACCTTTAAGTATGTAAACATACTGCTACATTTTTTGTTTTTCCTAGTAAACAATCTCATGACTTGAAACTCATGGGCCCCAGTGCAAAAGCTCCATCAGGGCCCCAAATTATTACAAGTCTTTAATCGCATTGGTTTTTTTTATATAGGCAAAAGGGACTTTTCGGGCCTCCTAAGCTCCAGAGCCCGGGTACGATTGCAACCCCTGCACCTCTTGTAGTTATTGCCCTGCTAAGTCCCCATAGAGTAAAATTGCTAATGGAAAGATCATGGTTCATTGACAATATGGCTTAGTTAGGCAGAAGTTAGAGGGGAAGATAAATTGTTTTTCCTTTTGTGGCCACTAGGGATGGGCGAATCTACTCGCTAGGACTCGTTACTCGGCGAGTAGTAAGGGACTCGCAGGACTCGGTACTCTGCGAGTTTCCCAGTGATTACTCGCACGAGTCCAATGCAAATCAATATCAATCCTAGTTTTGTCAGAAACGCTGACAAAACTAGGATTGCCATTGTTTGCATTAGACTCGGCTACTGTGCCAGTGATAGCAGGGAAACTCGCAAAGTAACTGCTGTTACATTGCGAGCCGAGTCCAGCTGTCTTCTCTGTGCAGCTCCAGGGTCCTAGAGCCCACCTGCTCACAGACATGATGTAGCAGTGCTGAGATTGTTCTCAGTCTGCTCATTCCCTGTGCATAGACATCTATATTTATGCACAGGGGATGTAGCAGAGAGGACATCGCGATTTGGACTGCGTCGGACGGAAGAGGATTTTTTTAATTAAAGATTGAGTCCCTAATGGCTTTTTTTTTTTATTTCAAATAAAAAATTTTCTCTGTGTTTGTGTTTTTTTAACCCTTTATTGGAGATTCTTAGTGGCTGGGTCAAACGTGGCCTGACATTAAGAATCTCGGGCTTAATACCAGCTTGTATAACAAAGCTGGTATTAACCCCTTTATTACCCAGCGTGCCACCGCCACCAGGGCCGCTGGAAGAGCGGGGTTCAGCGCCAGAGGATGGCGCTTCAATGAACGCGCCATCTTCTGGGGCGGCTGCGGGCTGCAATTTGCAGCGGGGGGTGCCCAGAAAGCTTGGGCATCCCTGCGCTGCGGATTCCAGCCCCCAGCTGCTTAGCTGTACCTGGCTAGACATAGAAATTGCGCGGAGCCCCACGCATTTTTTTTTTTATTATTTAATGAATTTCAGAGTCAGAGTCTCAGAGTCAGAGTCTCAGAGTCGGAGTCTCCTCAGAGTCGGAGTCTCAGAGTCGGAGTCGCCTCAGAGTCGAAGTCGCCTCAGAGTCGGAGTCGCCTCGGAGTCGGAGTCGCCTCGGAGTCGGAGTCTCCTCAGAGTCGGAGTCTCAGAGTCGGAGTCGCCTCAGAGTCGGAGTCGCCTCGGAGTCGGAGTCGCCTCGGAGTCGGAGTCGTCTCGGAGTCGGAGTCATCTCGGAGTCGGAGTTGCCTCGGAGTCGGAGTCGTCTCGGAGTCGGAGTCCTCTCGGAGTCGGAGTCTCAGAGTCGGAGTCTCCTCAGAGTCGGAGTCGTCTCGGAGTCGGAGTCCTCTCGGAGTCGGAGTCTCAGAGTCGGAGTCTCCTCAGAGTCGGAGTCGTCTCGGAGTCGGAGTCGCCTCAGAGTCGAGTCGTCTCGGAGTCGAGTCGGAGTCAGAGTCGGAGTCGTCTCGGAGTCAGAGTCATCTCGGAGTCGGAGTCGTCTCGGAGTCGGAGTCGTCTCGGACTCGGAGTCGTCTCGGAGTCGGAGTCGTCTCGGAGTCGGAGTCGTCTCGGAGTCGGAGTCGTCTCGGAGTCGGAGTCGTCTCGGAGTCGAGTCGGAGTCGGAGTCGTCTCGGAGTCGGAGTCGTCTCGGAATCGTCTCGGAGTCGGAGTCTCCTCAGAGTCGGAGTCTCAGAGTCGGAGTCACCTCAGAGTCGGAGTCGCCTCAGAGTCGGAGTCGCCTCGGAGTCGGAGTCGCCTCGGAGTCGGAGTCGTCTCGGAGTAGGAGTCGTCTCGGAGTCGGAGTCATCTCGGAGTCGGAGTCGGAGTCGCCTCGGAGTCGGAGTCGTCTCTGAGTCGGAGTCGTCTCGGAGTCGGAGTCGTCTCGGAGTCGTCTCGGAGTAGGAGTCGTCTCGGAGTAGGAGTCGTCTCGGAGTCGGAGTCGGAGTCGTCTCAGAGTAGGAGTCGTCTCAGAGTAGGAGTCGTCTCGGAGTCGGAGTCGGAGTCGGAGTTGGAGTCGTCTCGGAGTCGGAGTCGTCTCGGAGTCGGAGTCGTCTCGGAGTCGAGTCGGAGTCAGATTCGGAGTCGTGTCGGAGTCGGAGTCGGAGTCGTCTCGGAGTCGGAGTCGGAGTCGTCTCGGAGTCGGAGTCGAGTCGGAGTCGTCTCGGAGTCGGAGTCGTCTCGGAGTCGGAGTCGTCTCGGAGTTGGAGTCGTCTCGGAGTCGAGTCGGAGTCGGAGTCGTCTCGGAGTCGGAGTCGTCTCGGAGTCGTCTCGGAGTCGGAGTCGGAGTCGTCTCGGACTCGGAGTCGTCTCGGAGTCGAGTCGGAGTCGGAGTCGTCTCGGAGTCAGAGTTGTCTCGGAGTCGAGTCGGAGTCGGAGTCAGAGTCGTCTCGGAGTCGGAGTCGTCTCGGAGTCGGAGTCAAAAAAATGCGTGGGGCTCCGCGCAATTTCTATGTCTAGCCAGGTACAGCTAAGCAGCTGGGGGCTGGAATCTGCAGCACAGGGATGCCCAAGCTTTCTGGGCACCCCCCGCTGCAAATTGCAGCCCGCAGCCGCCCCAGAAGATGGCGCGTTCATTGAAGCGCCATCCTCTGGCGCTGAACCCCGCTCTTCCAGCGGCCCTGGTGGCGGTGGCACGCTGGGTACTAGAGGTTAGGGCCAGCTTTGTATTATCAGCTGGCCCTAAGCCCGAAATTTATGGCGGTCACGCCAATATTAGACATGACCGCCATGAATTTCTATTAAATTGTTTTAAAAAAAACACAACACAGAGAAATTTTTTTATTAGAAATAAAAAAAAAAGCCATTAGGGACTCCATCTTTAATTAAAAAAATCCTCTTATAGATGTCTATGCACAGGGAATGAGCAGACTGAGAACAATCTCAGCACTGCTACATCAGGCAGCAGGCGGGCTCTAGGACCCTGGAGCTGCACAGAGCAGACTGGACTCTTATCTGTGCGAGTTTCCCAGCGATTACAGTTGCAAAGTAAACGAGTCCAATGCAAATAAATGACAAAACTAGGATTGCTTCAGGCTGAAGCTTCCGAGACACATCTGCGATTTGTAAATCTCACACTACTCGCTATTACTCGCTTCCCCATTCATTAACATTGGACTCGCTAGACTCGCAACTAGTAGCGAGTCCTGGCCTCGGAATCGCTAGAGTCAAGCGATTCCGAGTAATTTAGGATTCGCCCATCACTAGTGGCCACCTTCTTCAAAAAGTTACTTCTTTAATGACACATTTTTATTTTCAATAATCTAAATAACTAGCTTCTGTATGTCAATGCAGAGCATTGTATTTAGTCAATGAACAACAATAACATAAATACACTAAAAGTTTTTTGGATTAGTTTTTGGACTTTTTTTTTCTAAGTCAAAAAATGTGTATCTGTTAATGGATGGTGCACTTAAGTGTAACTGCGTTTTTTCAAAAACACATGCATTTTTGTTCAGCATCCAAAATAACACTGCTAGCAGCATTTTTGGGTGCAGTTAAAAAAGCATGCTTTTTTTTTAACATGGGGCCCTATGGGAAATGCATGCGTTAACGCATAAGAGTTTTTAAGAAAAAATTACAACGTCCAAAAAACGTCCAGGGACACAGGAGGCACAAAATGCAGCCTAGGAAAAACAGATTACGGTAGTCATGGAAAACACTTACAAAAATGGATTGGCATGTGTGACCCTAGCCTTTGCATGGCTGAAGTAAAACTATAACCTAACCTGTTATTTTCTGTTTTGGAATATCCGAAATTAACATATAGGTCTCGTACATAAGACGTGTGTTCATAAGATGGGAACTCCCTGTATTTCAACAGTGAAGATTTCGGTAATTTTAAAAAACTCAAATTTATTCAAACTTTGGACAATCTGTTTAAATGAATGACAGCATAATACATGTCTATAACGCATATAGCTAAATTGTGAGACATCCAAAACATCAACTATGTACTAATAATCCAGTATATAGTAGAATACAAGGTTGAGGGCAATACGTGTAATGGTACCTTCACACGCCGCTATATCGGCTGGCGACATGAGACGATCTAACGTGCGCGTGCATGTTTTTCATGCTCGCCTCAGATCGCCGATGGCGCTATTACACGCCGCAATCTCGTCCTGAAAGAAAGGTGATGTGTCGCCCTGGAAATCGCCTCACCCACAGCGGAACCATTCCGGTGGAATTCCCTCGCCGCTTCACATGCCGCAATCCCAAAGGCAATGTGAGTGTACATGGTCAGCGCTGCGAGGAGATAGGCATGCCACAGTGGTTTACACAGCGCCCCATATGCGCTCATTGGACAACGCAACAGCGTTGCGATTGGTCAGCCTGCTCTGGTAGGTTCGCTAATACATGACGCCATCGAAGATGTGTGTGTTGCTGAACGGACAGCTCTTCAAATATGGCGCCCTGTGAACTGACAGCCAATGGGAACACAGTAGCCACCACCAATCATCGCAGACGGGGCGCGGACTACAGCCCGCTGTGGCACACCTACGGGAAATCATAGGCGACGCTGATTCCATCACTATCGCCTTATCACACGCCACAACACGGAAATAACGCCTTCATGATTGCGGCTGATTTCAGAGCAGTGTTCAGGAATCAGGCGACAGGTGAAAGGCGATTTATCGCCGCGAAATTTCCCAATCACACGTCGCAACTGTGAGGCAATTTCACGACGATTGCTCCGGGGTGACGTATCGCCTTTAGGATTCCCAGGCGAGATTGCGGCATGTGAAGGTACCATAAGTGTAAATATAATTAATAATTTGTATTCTACTCATCATTAGATAGTGCTGAAAACATTTTGTCTACCTATCAGTATCATTGACAATACGTACTTAAAACCTTGCCTATTCCCCTAATATAGAGTCAAAGCAAGTTGTTATTGCCTAGAAAACCAAGATGGAAATCCATACTCTTTATTCCATTGTATGTTTTGCTTGTACTACATAACGTTTTTTTACATTTAAATTAAAAATGAGCAATTTTGTGCTAATGGAATGGTGAAATTTTGCTAGGAGCACTCAAGAGACGGTAGGCCAAGACATGCTGTTGCTAAGCAACCTAGTGTAACGTGACATCTGGAAATGCACTATAAAGTCATTTAAAACTATAAGGGCTTTCCATTTAGAAAATGGTTTAGGTTTGAGAAGTTGCATTATGCATGTGTGTCAACTGTGCCAAAATTGTCTTCATTTTCCTCATTACTAGAAATGCCTATAAAACCTTGCATGAGTATATATCTATCTCAGGATGGTTTTTACTGCAGATTATTGATGAGTGCTGAGCCCTGCAAAAATCAAAGAATTAATCTAATATTACCCCAAACATTATCATGGGTCCAGAATTGTTATTGTCTTATGTCATGTGGATCACTGCATTAACACAAGAGCTAATATTAACTGAATTTTAAGACTTTTTTTTTAAACATAATAAAATTTCAAGAAATATTATGAAATTGTATTAAAATTCCAATCACTAGAATACAATACTATAAATTCAGCGTGTAATGGAAAGTGATTATATTTTCAAAAATATTTTCTAACAATTTTAGATATTAGCTCTTTATTAGGTTCTTTAAAAGATAAAAAGTAATAAACTAAAATAACCAAAAGATGAAAATATTTCCAGGTGATTATGCAAGGCAGGAAGAAAAACATCTGTTTCATTGCAAAGGTCAAGTTCACATGGAGTTTTATTCTGGAAAAACCTGATGTGCTTTTAGCAAAAAACACTTTTTTTTTAATCATTATTTCTTTGCAGCATTTTAACTTCGATGATAAGTTTAGCACAGATTCCATGAAGAAACGGCATCAGACGTATTTTGTCTCTTTGGTTGTATTCAAAAACTCGTTGGAAAAAAAATCACTGTGTAAATGAATTTTCCATATAAATCAACAGTATTTGGAAAGGTTTTAGGGTGCCTTCACATTTGCGTTTGTGTCTGCATGCGTATGGCATGCAGACACAAATGCAGCCCATACTGATGTAAACGCAGTGGAGAATCTCCGCATGTGTTCACATTAGTATGCCAATCAGCTGTCTCGGGGTGGCCGGAAGGAGGAGATCAGCGGTGGAGATCTCCTCCTCCCGGCCACAGTTGATCTCCCGCTGGTGTCAGCGCGGGAGAGTTGAAGAAACAGCTGATCTGACAGCTGTTTAAAGCTCCCACGCTGACACCGAATAGGTGATATCGGTGCAGGAGATAAGAAACAGCTGATCGCTGTTTCAAATCTCCCGTACCGATCTCACCTATTCGGTGTCAGCGCGGGAGATTTAAACAGCTGTCAGATCAGCTGTTTCTTCAAATCTCCCGTGCCAACACTGGCGGGAGATCAGTGGAGGCTCTAGCCGATCTCCCGCCACCACTGATCACCGGCGGCCACCCGGAGAGATTTCAATGAGATCCGCAGCGTTCTCCTGCGCTGTCATGCGGAGGACACTGCAGATCCATTGCTTTCAATGCATGGTTTGTGCGCCCTCTGAGTGGGCTCAAAGGGCGCACAAATTGTGCGCATCCGAACACGGACACATACGAATGCAGCCAAATGCAGGCACATGTGTTTCCATGTTAAACATAGGAATTCAGTGCACAAGCGTTTGGCTACATTCGTTACGCTGCGCTTGTAAACACAATTGTGAAGGCACCTTTACGGAGGATTTGGAGTGGATTTGCTTCAAAATCCATGTAAAAAAACCTCTCTGACGGTACTCAAAGGAAATATTAACACATACAGTAGTTTCATCATAACAAATGTTTCTAGCTTAAATAAATGAATGTCTAAAAGCCATAGAAAAGAAGTTTTACAGTGGGTCTTTTTTTGGTAATTTTTTTGGCGTTGGGAGGATTTTTGGTCATGTTTAGTGATGAGCGAGTGTAATCGTTACTATGTTACTATTCATTACTGCACGAATGGAACAGTATTCATGATACTCGTTACTCGGCAAGTATCGCTTGTGCTCGTGAGTGGTATGTCGATCGTTATCAATCTGCCACACATTGACAGCTCCCTTCAGTACATAAAATGAGCTGGCATCTTTGGGAGAGCAGATTGAATGTTAGGGTCTCTCTGGGGGGGCACAGCAAGGTGTTTTAGGCAATGAAATCATAAAAAAGGCCCACCCTCCTGCCCTGTCCCAGAAAGACTCATTTTATAGCCGTAAGTGTGTGGGCAGAGCCTTTCACTAATTGACTAACATTAGGTTCGCTATTTGGACAAATATGTGTAGCATGCTAACATTTTGTTTTAAGAACTAATGCTGCAGTAACTTAGTTCGACCACTGGAGGTCACCATTGAACACGAGTAGAAAGGACTGGAAACAGGAAGTAATTTGGTTCAGAGTCTCCTGATGTAAATTTGGAGAGATGGATTCCTGAGGAGATCCTACACAGATAAAGACGTGTTGGCTGTTCTGAGGGGCTTGTGGATCTATGGAAGGACGCGCCTGGCTTGAACCATGTTAGATTTATTCAAGGACGCAATCAACACCGTAGGCTGAAAGATAAGCCGTGTGCTGTGAGTACATAAGGTTGACCGGTCAATATGGGGATAGTCAGATAGGGTGAGTTAGCTAGAAACTGCAAAGGACTATTTGTGTGTACTCCAGAGGAGAGATCAACCAGGCTTAGTCTATACAAGATTCTGCATATTGAGACTTGCACGAGTGTGAGACGCAGAGAAGCCGAACGTGGATGACACCGTAGGACTGAGAGAATGATCGCCATTCCTGTTATACTGGGCTGTGCTAAAAAGCCTAGTGTAACGAAGATCTTTTATACCTGAGTGGCCGGTGGTTAGGGTTAAACAAAATGCACCCTGTTAACTGTACATTACCAAGTTTAAGTAAGAATTTCACCCCTGCAGGAGGGAAAACTGAATTTGCTGTAAATAGGTTGTGGGATAGATTTATAAAGGGGAATCAAGGATCCCAAAGTATTTTGTAAATAACATGGGAGGTGGGTGTAAGGTTATATTCTGAGGGGAACACATGCCGCGGCTGCAGTAAGAGCCTGGGTAGGCCCTGTACGGAGTAAGGGTGGGGGTGGTATAGTCAGGGTTAGTTGTGTTCCGGCTGCAAAACTGGAACGTGAGTTCCCTCGGGCTGCATAATTTGTACACTGTGATTGGGCTGTTGGGGCCCATATATTTGCTGAAAAGTTTGAATCTATTATCTTTTTGGCACTGATAAAGAGAGTTAATTTGCCACTATTTTGGAGCCAGTGTCGTTTATAGGAGCACCGTATTCATATATATATATATATATATATACAGGATGGGGGCATATATACAGGATTGGGGGACATATATACAGGTTGGGGGGCATATATACAGGATAGGGACATATATACAGGATGGGGGACATATATACCAGGATGGGGGACATACATAGACAATGAAGGAATATATATAAAGAATGGGGACCATATATACAGGATGGGAGACATATGTAAAAGATGGGGGACAGATATACCAGGATGGATGCATATATACAGGATGGAGGGACATATATACCAGGATGAAGGTATATATACAGGATTGGTGACATATATACAGGATGAGGGGACTTATAAACAGAATGGGGGAACATATATACAAGCATTGGGGGCATATATACCAGGATTGGGGACATATATATCAGGTTTGCAAACATATATACAGGATGAAGGACCATATATACAGGATAGGGGGACATATACAGGATGGGGGGACATATACCAGAATGGGGGACATATACTACCATTCAAAAGTTTGAGGTCACCCAGACAATTTTGTGTTTTCCATGAAAATTCATAGTTTTATTTAACAAATGAGTTGCAAAATGAATAGATAATATAGTCCAGATATTGACAATGTTAGAAATAATGATTTTTATTTGAAATAGTAATTTTCTCCTTCAAACTTTGCTTTCATCAAAGAATACTCCCTTTGCAGCAATTACAGCATTGCAGACCTTTGGCATTCTAGCTGTTAATTTGCTGAGGTAATCTTGAGAAATGTCACCCCATGCTTCCTGAAGCCGCTCTCACATGTTGGATTGGCTTAATGGGCACTTTTTGCGTACCATATGATCAAGCTGCTCCCATAATAGCTCAATGGAATTGAGGTGTGGTTACTGCACTCCATTACAGATAGAATACCAGCTGCCTGCTTCTTCCCTAAATAGTTCATGCATCATTTGGAGGTGTGCTTTGGGTCATTGTCCTGTTGTAGGATGAAATTGGCTCCAATCAAGCGTTGTCCACAGGGTATGGCGTTGCAAAATGGACTGATAGCCTTCCTTATTCAAAATCCCTTTTACCTTGTACAATCTCCCAGTTTAATAGCACCAAAGCAACCCCAGACCATCACATTACCTCTACCATGCTTGACAGATGGTGTCAGGCCTCTTACAGCATCTTTTCAAATGTTCTTCTGTGTGATCCAAACACCTCAAATTTTGATTTGTCTATCCATAAAACTTTTTCAAATATTCCTCTGTCCAATGTATGTGTTCTTTTGCACATATTAATCTTTTCCTTTTATTAGCCAGGCTCAACCTCTACCAACCAGCTGCACACTCTCAATGATTTCAGAAAGGGACCATGGCGGAGCCCACCACATGACGCCGCCACTAATCCCATGCAGCTGTGCCCTCACATGACCACAGGCCCTCCTGTAGTATATATATTTTTTTAAGATTCTGATTTTAAGATGCAGCCTCATTTCCAGCCCCCCCCCAATTTGGGAGAAACAAAATTGCATCTTAAAATCCGAAAAATACGGTATATCCGTTCTGTTTTATATTAACAATATTGATTGGATACATTAATGAGTTTGAAGTTTTCCATGTCCTCTAAAACCTGCCTCCGTCCCTCCCGCTCCATGAACGACACCTTGGGGTTCTGGGAGGGGAGATGGGGGCCATGTACAAAGGATGGGGGACCATATATGCAAGATAGGGAGACATATATACCAGGATGGGGGCATATATACAGGATGTGGGGACTTATATACAGGATGGGGGGCATATATGACAGGATGGAGGGACATATATACGAGGATGGGGGGCATATATGCCAGGATGAGGAATATATATACCAGGATGGGAGGCATATATAGCAGGATACCAGGATGGAGGACATGTATAGCATTATGGGGGACAAATATACTGATTCTCAGATGGACACTGGCATCATAAGACAGACAGCATGTAACATTAAAACCCTGCTGTTCTGTTCCCATGTACTATACACTTGTATTGCTCCTGAGTCACTATGACCAAGTTTATTAAATCTTGACTTTAGATACTCAATTATTTTTATACTGTTTGCTTACTAGACTGTATGGGAACATGTTGGAAATAAAAAAAAAGAAAAATGAAATTGAATTTTTTTTTTCAGAAAAAACTTAGTAATAAGTCAAACGAAAAATAGCAAACTACACATATGTGGTAAAAAAAACAAACCAAAACAAGCAAATCAAACATTTTGTGAAAAAAAATTAAAGATAATAAACACTTCAATTTGAACATATTCACATGGTAATATTACTTTACTGTATGTATTCTTGCATGAAGAACAATAAACATGGGCTTTGCATAAAATTTTTGGCATCCAGAACATGTAATACTTGTTTTATTATCACAAGAATAAGAACAATAGCTGCACCTTTTTTTCTTTATTCTTGAAGCACCGCTGGTAGAGCCCATGGGGGTAGAAGTGGTTGTGGAGGCCATGGTTTCACTTTCCTGAGCATGTTGCTGGATGCTCTGTACAAGGCCTGCTGCTCCTTCTGTTCTGGGTGTTACCTTTCTTTCCTCAATATACGGCTTAACCAGTGCTTTTCCAAGTTTCCAAGTTTTTGAAAAAAATCATTTGGAGGCCTTTAGAGCTCAGCTTTACAAAATCAGGCCCTCTTACAAAGCGCGTTCTGCGCAGTCCGTTCTACACAGAATATACACGTGTAGTGCACACCCAGTGATCTCTCTGGATGCGCTCTACATTTTAGTATAGACTGCGCACCAAAAATAATCAATATAAAGCCATTTTTATAGTGCACAGATCTCAATGCATACACCCGGCAGATCGTGTGTACGACCCCATTGAAATAATTTAAGAAATAAATAAAATTGATATACAATAGTAGATGCAATAAATAGACCCAACTGTGGTTATAATTCCTTTATTTCACTGAAAATATGGCCTCACAGCTGTAAAAAATGATGCCGGGTCACAATGATCCAAATACGACAAATGTACAAATTGGCGCGTAGCAAAAAGTAAACACACACAAAAAAAAAAATACTCATAGATAGGTCCCCCAAATGAGGAAAAGTCAAGCAACCTCAAGTTTTAGAAACTTATAGAAAAATATCTACAGGGCCACAAAAAATTGTCTACGGGTCACTATGACCCGAACAGAACAGCAGGGTTACGTTTTTTTTTTCTCTTTTTCTTCACCAAATTTGGGCTCCGTTTTAAAATCCGTTGCAAATTATCAAGTGAAAAATACTGTACTTTACCTGATAAAGTTTTTCTAAGCTGTATATTCTATATGAGAAAGTCTAGAACATTCCTCTTGGGCAACAAAAAAATGGCAAATGTCTTACTTAGGCTGCTTTCACACTGGTTTTTTTTTTTTAAATGCGTTTACGGTAAAAAAATGCATCTGCCACATTTACCGCATAATGGCCGCACTTGCGGCACACTATTGAATTCATGTCAGGTGATTGAATGCGCCATTCTAGCAGTGTCACAGGGTGGTATAGTGGATAGGGAATGAGGAGACAAGATGGTAAGATGGGGAAGGTGAACTGGGGAACTCGTCTTACCCTTAGACTGAGGCTCCCTGGCTCACCCTGATCCTGGAATTACCTCTGAATGTGAGAACGTCCAGGCCGCCACCCTAGCCCTTTGCTCCTGATCAACCCAAAGCTAAAAACCCCAACCTCCTCTCACAGAGAAAGTCCTGTAGCTTCTATGAAAGTGAACAGCAGCAGAAGCAAGCAAAGCAAGTCCTTACTGCACGGGGTCCAAGCAGAGTATGAAATGAACTCTTTTTGTGACACCTAGTGGAGGGAAGTGGAGCTATTAAATTTCAAGGCTATGGGAGTGGAGATCTGAATACTAAGACACACCCCTCCATCTCCACCTAAATGTTATGACTCACTCCTCCACCTGCATAGCTGCAGCAGAAAGCATAGACTCAGGAAAAATACTGTATATACTCGTGTATAAGCCGACCCGTGTATAAGCCGACCCCCCTACTTTTGCCCCCAAAATCTGGGAAAACCTATTGACTCGTGTATAAGCCGAGGGTGGACCCCAGCACAGGTATACATCCCCCAGCAGTGTGGTATACAGGCCCCCGCAGTGGTATACAGGCCTCCCCAGTGGTAGTATACAGCCCCCAGCAGCGTGGTATACAGCAGCCTCCCCAGTGGTACATACAGGCCCCAGCAGTGTTACAGCAGCCTCCCCAGTGGTATATACAGCAGCAGCCCCAGTGGTAGTATACAGCAGCCCCAGAGGTATATACAGCAGCCCCAGAGGTATATACAACAGCCCCAGTGGTAGTATACAGAAGCCCCAGAGGTAGTATACAGCAGCCCAAGTAGTAGTATACACAGCAGCAGCCCCAGGGGTATATACAGCAGCAGCCCCAGAGGTATATACAGCAGCCCCAGAGGTATATACAGCAGCCCCAGTGGTAGTATACAGAAGCCCCAGTGGTAGTATACAGAAGCCCCAGAGGTAGTATACAGCAGCCCCAGTAGTAGTATACACAGCAGCAGCCCCAGAGGTATATACAGCAGCCCCAGAGGTATATACAGCAGCCCCAGTGGTAGTATACAGAAGCCCCAGAGGTAGTATACAGCAGCCCCAGTAGTAGTATACACAGCAGCAGCCCCAGGGGTAATTACAGCAGCAGCCCCAGGGGGTATATACAGCAGCAGCCCCAGGGGGTATATACAGCAGCAGCCCCAGGGGGTATATACAGCAGCAGCCCCAGGGGGTATATACAGCAGCAGCCCCAGGGGGTATATACAGCAGCAGCCCCAGAGGTATACAGACCTCCCCCCCCCATCAGTAGTATACAGGGGCCCCAGCTGTATACAGCAGCCCCAGCTGTATACAGCCCCCCCGTGGTATCCAGGGCCCCCCTTGCTGCACACCTGTAAAGTAAGATGTCAGTATACTTATCGCTGGCGCCGCCGCTCCGCTGCTCGGTCACCGCGCTGCTCCGGGTCTTCATGCTTCCTTCTCCGACGCTCGAACAATGACGTCATTTCCTGTGCGCCGGAGAAGGAAGCATGAAGACCCGGAGCAGCGCGGTGACCGAGCAACGGAGCGGCGGCGGCGGTGGCAGCGATAAGTATACTGACATCTTACTTTACAGGTGTGCAGCAAGGGGGGCCCTGGATACCACGGGGGGGCTGTATACAGCTGGGGCTGCTGTATACAGCTGGGGCTACCGTATATACTCGTGTATAAGCCGAGGGGGGACTTTTCAGCACATTTTTTGTGCTGAAAAACTCGGCTTATACACGAGTATATACGGTAACCCAATTTAAACACAGCAGCAGTACTTATGGACTACAAAGTCTAAATGTGTCAAGAAGCTTTATTTTCAGTGCATTTGTCCATTCAATTAACTTTTCACTAGATTCGCGCTATAATCCTCATAAGTTGCTGCACCTCACTCTGGCTGTCCCCCTTTCTGCCAGAAAAAGACTAGTCCTTACTATTTTACTAATAAAATTAGTTTATAGAGGTGCGCTACTTTCCACCGCCCTATATCTCGTTTCAATATGTGGATCAACTTAAAAGAAACCTTCCAAACACAGTTACAATTTAAGATCTACAATTTATTCAAAACCTATACATTATATATATTTTATGTCTAGAACATGATATATATTTTATGTCAAGAACTGCAGATCCCGGCCATGGAGCCGCAGGATTGTTCACATATTTCCACTACACATAAAACTCACATGGCGTTCCCCATGAGTAAACATCCGAATACCGCCACGTGAAATGCGCATAGGGGTTAGCCTCGAGCGCAGGGGGGGAGTCCCTGTCCCTCCGTCCTGAGATACTGAATGCCACACCACCACTCGGTAATACTGATTTGTACATGGAATTCTTCCATGCCATGTAACTGGTGTAACTGCTGTTATTAACTTATGTGTCCATGTTTATTGTATTGAGCTGGTTGTCACACAATTGACTGTGTAAATTGGGATTATGTGCAATAGAAGCACAACTGTTTTACTATGAATGCTATTGTGAACCTTGGCACCCTGCACTTTATATTTACTATTGCCCTCTGGTGAGGTTACTCCATCTGCGGTATCACTACCTGTACCTGACTGCCTGAACCTGGATGCCTATAAGGTGTACCTGTTTCTATGTATAAAATAAAAAAAATGAATTTATATTTGCACAAAAAACTCCACTGTTTGTCTGGTTATTGTACAAAAAAAATATACAAAAATACTAAAAAAAAATTATATTTCATACAGCAAATATATAAAGAAATTTCCCCAAGAAAAGGAAAAGAAAAATTCAAAACATACCATTCAAAAGTTTGGGGTCATTTAGAAATTTCCTTTTATTTGAAAGAAAAGCACATTTTTTTCCCAATGAAGCTAATATAAAATGAATCAGAAATACACTCTATATTTTGTTAATGTGGTAAATGACTATTCTAGCTGCAAACATCTGGTTTTTAATGCAATATCTACATAGGTGTATAGAGGCCCATTTCCAATAACCACCGCTCCTGTGTTTTAATGGTGCACTGTGTTTGCTAACTGTAAGAAGGCTAATGGATGTGTAGGAAACCCTAGAAAACCCTCGCACAAGTACGTTAGCACAGCTGAAAACGTTTTGGCTGATTAGAGAAGCTATAAAATTGACCTTCCTTTGAGCTAGTTGAGAATCTAGAGCATTACATTTGTTTGTGCTATGAAGCTCTCAAAATGTCGAGCAAAAAGAGAACTTTCATGTGAAACTCGACAGTATATTCTTGTTCTTAGAAATGAAGACTATTCCATGCGAGAAATTGCCAAAAAAACGAAGATTTCCTACAATGGTGTGTACTACTCCCTTCAGAGGAGAGCTCAAACAGGCTCTAACCAGAGTAGAAAGAGAAGTGGGAGGCCTCGCTGTACAACTGAGCTAAGTACATTAGAGTCACTAGTTTCAGAAAGCAATGCCTCACAGCTCCTCAACCGGCAGCTTCATTAGATAGTACCCGCAAAAAGCAACTGTCAACGTCTACAGTGAAGAGGTGACTCGGGGATGCTGGCCTTCAGGGCAGAGTGGAAAAGAAGGGGCCATATCTGAGACTGGCTAATAAAAGAAAGGATTAATATGGGCAAAAGAACACAGACCTTGGACAGAGGAATATTGGAAAAAAGTTTTATGAACAGACGAATCAAAGTTTGAGGTGTTTGGATTATGGGTTTACCCAGCGTGGGGTGGAGGGGGGGAGCTGCCCCCCCTAGTAGCAGGGGCGCAGATGAGCTGGTTGCTGCAGGCGGCAGCTGCAGATAAAATGGGGACCGCATCTGCGGTGGCCGGAGGGCCGTTTTATTAGATGCCGGCTGGTGCTGCTTACTGGGGAAGGTGCATCAATGATTATCGGCCATGCAGTGGCTTTTACACTCCAGGTTCAACAACTCAGGGAGGAGGCGTGTCCTGCAGGAGGAGAACACTGGCCTATGAACACTCTCACATCAGCCTGATAGAAGAGCTGATTGGCCAGTGCTCTTCTCCTGCAGCTCCTTCATTGTGGTGAGGGCTGGTGGGATCAGGTCCTGCGACCGACCTTGCGATCTCCCCTGGATCCCCCCTGGATGGCGGAGGCAGAGGGCCCCGGATCTGAGCCGCTATCCAGCATGGAAAACGCTGGAGAGGCACCGCTGGAGACCACCGCACAGCTGCAGACACGAGCGTGCTCTGAGAAGGCTCCATCTCCAGTACCGACAGTGGAACAGTAACAGGTCAGTCCCCAGATCCCTGCTGACCCCCTTGGGGCTCTGCTGCTGCCCACCCCACCTGGAGACTTTCTATATGGAGCTGCGGGCATATACCTCCCACCCAGGCAAGACCTTTACCGAAGATGTTTCCCGCCCTATGTATGTGTGTGGCTTGTGTGGCTTGTGTCTGTGTGTGGCTTGTGTCTGTGTGTGGCTTGTGTCTGTGTGTGGCTTGTGTCTGTGTGTGGCTTGTGTCTGTGTGTGTGGCTTGTGTCTTTGTGTGTGGCTTCTGTCAGTGTGTGTGTGGCTTGTGTCTTTGTAGCCAGTGTGTGTTGTTTATTTTTCTGTGTGGCTTGTGTGTCTGTGTGTGTGGCATGTGCCTCTGTGTGTGTGGCTTGTGGCCTGTGTCTGTGGCTTGTGTCTGTGTGTGGCTTGTGTCTGTGTGTGGCTTGTGTATGTGTGTGGCTTGTGTATGTGTGGTGTGGCTTGTGTCTCTGCGTGTGTGGCATGTGTCTGTGGCATGTGTCTCTGTGTGTGTGTGGCCTGTGTGTGTGGCCTGTGCATATGTTTGTGTTTTTGGCATTTATCTGTGTGTTGTGTGTGTGCGTGAATTGTGTGTCTGTGGCTTGTGTCTCTGTGTGAGGCTTGTGTCTCTGTTTGGCTTGTGTCTCTGTGTCTGTAGCTTGTGTCTCTGTTTGGCTTGTGTCTCTGTGTCTGTGGCTTGTGTATATGGCTTGTGGATTGTGTGTGTGTGGCCTGTGTGTGTGGCTTGTGTGTGTGTGGCTTGTGTGTGTGTGGCTTGTGGGTGTGTGGCTTGTGTATGTATGGCCTGTGTATGTGTCTGTGTGTGGCATTTATCTGTGTGTTGCTTGTGTGTCTGTGTGTGTGTGTGTAGCTTGTGTCTGTCTGTGCAGCTTGTGGCTGTGTGGCTTGTGTCTCTGTGTGTGTGGCTTCCATCTCTGTGTGTGGCTTGTGTCTGTGGCCTGTGTATGTGTCTCTATGTGTGGAATTTGTCTGTGTGTTGCTTGTGTGTCTGTGTGCATGGCTTATGTGTGGGTTGTGTGTGTGGCTTGTGTCTGTGTGTGTGTGTCTCTGTGTGTGTGGCTTGTGTCTGTGCATTGTGTGTATGTGGCTTGTGTCTCTGTGTGGCTTGTGTCTGTGTGTGGGCTTGTGTCTGTGTGTGGCGTATGTGTGGCTTGTGTCTGTGTGTGGTTTGTATCTGTGTGTGGGCTTGTGTCTGTGTGTGTCGTGTGTGTGTGGCTTGTGTCTGTGTGTGGGCTTGTCTGTGTGTGGTGTGTGTGTGTGTGGCTTTTGTCTGTGTGTGTGTGTGGCTTGTGTCTGTGTGTAGCTTGTGGCTTGCCTGTGTGTGGCTTTTGTCTGTCTGTGTGTGTATGTGGCATGTGTCTCTGTGTGTGTTTGGCTTTTGTCTGTGCATATGTATGTGGCTTGTGTCTGTGTGTGTCTGTGGCTTGCCTGTGTGTGTGTGTGGCTTGTGTCTCTGTGTTAAAAACATGTGTGATGTGTATGTAATGAGCACGTGTTGTCCAGGTTCCCTGTAAAGGGCATCAGCATTACTTCTGTTGTTTCCACCTCTTTTTGAAACTCCCATCTCCTGTGGTACTCTGATGCGCCGAACACAACGTCATATTTGTTCCTGTGCATTGTGGGGGTTTGATATGTACGGGCAGCTTCAACTTGTGCACTGGGCATGCGCCGGAGCCCGGCTGAACACATGATCAGCCCGCACAATGCACCGGGCCGGATATAACGTTCGGGCTGGTGTGACAGAGTACCACAGGAGGCGGTAACGACCATGGCTTTCCCCCCCCTAGTTTTGATCCTGGGCACGCCCATGGTTTGGATCACACAGAAGAACATTTGTGAGACGCAGAACAACTGAAAAGATGCTGGAAGAGGCCCGACGCCATCTGTCAAGTATGGTGGAGGTCATGGAAAAAAGGGCAAAGATTATGCAGAAAAAACTTGCACACCCAGAATCAAAACACAATGTTTATTGTTAGAAATTACAAAGGCAAACAACACACAAACACGAAAGTTAAAACCACTTAAAACAAAGTAGGTCCCAGTATGCCGGTTGCAGTCATGTGAATAACAATGAAAAAGCAGATGGATGTCAGGATGGACAGAGTAACACACCATATGGAAAAAATAAACCACCTATTCAACAAGGTCCTTCAAGGGCATGAAGAGACCGAATTACAATGGTGTGAAAAATATAACACTATGAACATGCATCATGCATCAAGAATCATACCAAAAATGGATGCTGCAACCTGGGTGACCGGGGACCCCACGCGTTACGCTGCAACTAGGCAGCTTCCTCAGGGGAGTCTGATGTGCCCTGTGTTGTTACAGCCTTATATACATTTAGCAATGAGACCTAGTGGGTCCTAATGATTCATTAATCAATGGCAGCTGTTGAGAGAAAAAGAAAAAAAAAAAAAAAAACAATCAGTGTTGGTGGCTGAGAGTTAAATTTGCCTGTACCACTCCACTCTATGGACCTGGATCCTCCCAGACCAGTAGGTGGACGGTCTGACGCCGGATGTCAGTTTACACCCTTAGGCTCCCCTTTCCTTGTCTGGGTCACCACACTTTCTGGGTGCCCTCCCTGAATGTCCCCTGAAGGGTCCTCTTTGACTCTGTTCTTCCTCTCTGTTTTCGTTCTCTCCCTTCCTGCCTTCCACTACCACTCTTATAACCTCCCCCCTGGGACCGGTTACCTTGATATCAGGTTGAACACCGACCAGTGGGGCGCCACACTAGCGCCATGCAATTGCTAAATGCATGCGCTATTTTCATGTGTAAATCTGCGTCATGTGCAAATTTGCAAAAACGCATGCGTTAACGCACCCATAAACTCCAATGCAAAAAACGCATTTTGCAAGTGCACCAAAAAATGCGGTCTGCAGCATATGTTGGTGCTTTTGCAAAAACGCATGCTTTTTTTTTTAACATGGGAATCTATGGGCAATGCATCCGTTAACGCATGATACATATGTGTACCATGTGTTAACGCATGGTACATACATATACTATTCGTTAAAGCATCAGTTAATTGAGCCAACAAGTATGCACACATGCCATGAAAATGGCAAGGACAAAAAAAGGAACCTTTAATGCATCCTGCAAACTGTTGCAAGCTCCCAAGTGTGACCCTTGCCTAAAAGCAGAAACAGAGAATCTAGCTGTCATGTTGTTGTGAATCTGGATGGATAGTGACAGAATGTTGTAATTTGTGGCTTAGACATATAGATAGAGGAAAAAGGCTATAAAATATTGAACACACGGTACAAATAGTGCTTGTGACAGCTTAGAAGTGAAATATAGTGTGTGAGGAACAGGCTGTTGCTTACCACTGGTTACGCATAACCATACACGTTGAGATCACTTTGACATTACTTAGGATTGTTTGTGAAAAGAGATTGATGGGGGTTCGATACAGTCCTAGGAGACCTCAGAGTGACATACATATCTTTTCAGGGCAGTTGGAGTCCTAGTTGTACTTTTAACCTAACATAACATGTAAAAAGTTTTACTTGACTCAGATCTTGAAAATATGAAATAACTGCATATCTAACTTCCAGATTTTAATGAAACTCTCCACTTTATTCATGTTGGTTTATTTGCATCTAAATTTTCTTCTGGTCTTGTTTTAAGATCATAAAAGTCATAGAACATGTGCTGGAAATAGCTCTTTCTTTCTAGTAAATCCAAGTGAGCACCTCCTGCGGTCCATATGAAAATGAGCAATTGAAACTATAAGGGTACCGTCACACCTGGAGACATCGCTGGAGAGATCACAGGTGACGCACGGGAGCGTGCACATTTTTGGCAACCCGCGAGCGTCGCCGTCGCGTGTTTACACGCGGCGATACCTCCGGCGACACTTTGGCGATGTTTCAGGCGACGTCGCTGTTGGGGTGTCTAGAAACCCCAGCAGGAATCCTGTAACATGGGAGCCTATGGCTCCCATCGCCTGCAACATCGCCAATCGCGATGTTACATGGGGCGATGCATACACATCGCCTGAGAGTGGTTGCCTGGTTCCAGAGCAGTGTTCTGAAACCTGGCAACTGCTCTCAGAGGATTTTTCGGCGCAAAATCACCTCTTTACACGGGGTGACCTGCCGCCGATGACTCTGATGATAGGCCACGCCCCTGCGTTACCTGTGAAATCGCCAGCGATGTCTCCAGGTGTGACGGAGAAAATGTTTTTTTCAAATTTGACATTGATGGGATCACTACATTTTCAGTTTGTCATAATTCAAAATGCATTTGTTTTCACACTTAAAATAACCATCAATCAAATATGTTGGACTACAGAACTCATTTATTCCCTACTGGAAAGCTCTTAGCTGGATTATGTTGTACCTTAAAACCAGCGAAATAAACCATCAAATTAAAACATAGAGCAAAATTGTTTATAAACCAATCCTGTACTTCAAAATAAAATATATATTATAGAAAATTCATATGTAGCAAATAGATAAAAATATAATGAAGAGAAAAATGAAATATAACTTTATAGATAGAGAAAAAGGTGGTCTAGGGTCTAGATGGTGTCCGTCCACTTAGTAGTGGGGTAGGGTGGACAAGGAGGACTTGGGTGTCAGCGTTAGGACTCATCGGACCTGAAGTCACTTTGTCGCAGTCGATGAGCAAACAGACATTGGCCAATGTGTGTACTAAGAACTTCAGATTTAAAAAAAAATAAGAAGAATTGAGTTTTTTGAAAAAACGTAAGTTTTTACATGTTTTCTCATATATATATATAGCTTGTCAGCATAGGTACATTACTGGTAGTAGCTGAGTGCTGCAAGGTTTTTTTCTAGTAACTTTATAGATAAATAGAGAGATAGAAATGAGAGCTATAACAATGTCCTAAGCATAGTTGACTCAAAATTGAAATAGTGATTATCAAAAATAAAAAATGACTGAAAAGAAGATAGGTCAGCAATACTAGTATTTGTAATCAAATTATGGAGTAAAATATGGAGATAAATATTACTGTTTAAGTCCTGGGTCAGTTATAACATGGTCGCACAAGGTGCTCAATAGGAGACAGGCAATATAAAAAAATAGGAACAGAGAAAGAGCTGTGGCACTCACCCTGTGGCTAAAATAAAGTTGTTGCTTTGTTACATACCGGACGGAGGATACAGACAGACAGAAAATTGAGTGACAGCTATTTCACGCTATAAAGTGCTTCATCCAGGATCTTTTTTTGGCCATGAGATGAGTAACACAGGTTTTCCTCTGTTACTTTAAGAAAATTGTAGTACTAAGGAAATCTTCGGACAGAGTGACAAGTTAATGATATGCAAATGATGAACAAATGTAAATAAAATTTTCAAAACTTCATGACACCATGGATGAAGGTAGAACAGGCCCAAACACATGTGCAATGATCAAGCAGAGCCTATAGGCAGGGTGTGGCCATTGTATGTGTATACAGAGGCCTAGATCAATCACAACAAAGACTGAAAGAATGGCATGCATAACCAAGTGCGCATGGCAAAACGTCGTGGTCAACCACAAACCAACAACAAATAAAAAAGCCAAGAAGCCAGTGCTGCCTGTGGTTAGCACGCAATACAAAAAGGGCATATGCACATATTAATTTCTAACTGTACTTTAAACTGAGACATTTAGCAAACAATTGATCAATTCTTTGAGCTACCCTGCCATGTCACAGCATTCTCAGATGGGGTAATTCTACTCTACGCTTTTTATATACGCTGTGCTATTATGGCCTCCTGAATGCATTAAAAGCAGAACCATATTAAATGCACACGTGCCTGAAGCATTTCTGCATTACTCCCACGGCGCCAGAAGACAGGTGTGCACCCAAAATACTATTTAAATCAACAACAGATAACAGTGGTAGTTTTCCCCTATTCAAAAAGATGAACTGTGAAAAAGTCAAATCTGTGTGAAATTATTGTTTCACTGACATTGCCACTTCCACCCAAGACAATATGGATAAGTTCTATGTTTAGCCTCAATAAGTGGTGCTGAATTATAAACATATACAGGACAGTGATATATATCTGATGATAAATCTTATTGTTGGGTTGGTGATGCAGAGGAAACTGCAAAGAATTGGCCTCATGGGATCAGTATAGGTGTTCCCCAGTTGGCATGAGGGAGTTTTTGTTGTCCTTAACGCTAGGTTCAAAATCGATTGTGGAGGTAAAAAGTCCAATGTGCAGGGCATGAGGTCTGGAGGCAGTGAATTACACTAGTCCTGAATGTGTAACATCATAGACATCTCTCAACGCACCTCTAAAGGTACTGTCACACGCAACGATATGGCTTCCATATCGCCGTAAATTTGTGTATTTCGACGATGTGTAAGCGACATCACCTGTGTGTAGTGGTGTGAGACAGAGCAATTGTACAATGAGAAATCGCCGATGGAGAGTCACCTGAACAACCTGCACTGCAGTGAAATCAGGTGATAACCACCAGGCAATTTCTGTGCATGGTGGCGTGTGACAGAGCAAGGGCGACGTACACAGTGGTCGTGAAAGAAATCAAGTAGGCTTGGATGTTGTGTTTTTCACGTTGCATCTGTGACGATTGGTGGGTGATACTGCGTTCCGATTGGCTTGCGGTGTCCGAGGCGCCTTATTTGATCACCCTTGCGTTCATGCATGGCTCACCAATGGGAATGCAGTTACGTCCACCAATCGCAGTGATAGGGGCGCGGTGAAAAACACTCTAGCACGCCCCTATCAAAATAGTTTGGCGACATCGCTGCTACGATTGTGCCGTGTGATGCGGCGATGTGTGAAGGGAAGATTGCTTCCGGTCTTCTGCAGGCGATTTCCGGAAAGTAGGATCGCCGTAGAACGCAGGCGATATCTCTATGTGTGACAGGGCGACGGCGATGTGTAAATAAGTTCCCGAAATGTGCGCGCTCACGTCAAATTACTGGCGATATGGAAGCTATATTGCCACGTGTGACGGTACCTTAAGGGTCGAAGGACAATACTACTCCAATGGTTTTCTGGCTGAAGCGTGTGCCCCTGCACAATCAAGCTTATTCCTTTCATCTTACCTCTCTCATGGATTTTATTGTGTAAGTACTGTAGTGAAGTATACACAGGGCCGCACCGTCCATTGGACAAGGTGAGCCCTGTCATTCAGGCGGCAGCCGGCAGGGGGAGCGGCAGTGCAGAAGCGGCGCCTCATGCACGCAGCCTCCCCCTGTCATGGCGCCGGCCGCTCACCCCGAGCGCACCGCAGGTAAGCGGCGCGACCCGGGGAGAGGCCCACGGCTCAACAGCACCCCCCCCCCCCCCCCCGGTACTCACGGCCGCGGCCGTCAATGTTGCCGGTGCCGCGGCTCAGGCGGCTCGGGCGGCAGAGGGGGCGGCAGTGCTGGGTGCCGCGGCTCAGGCGGCGGAGGGGCTTGGTGCACCCCTGAGTATACATTGAGTAGATTGGCCTTATCCTCATCTTCTTCCACCATTTCCCCAATATTATTTTTGACGGGTGGAACATGATCAATCATTTTTGAGCTTCTTACTGTTCATGAAGCTGAAAAATATTTTAAGATTTTTTCTTTCTTGCAATGAGATTCTCTGTCTCAATTTTTGTTGCCTTGATTTTTTTAGACAATTTATTTTTTTTCTATAATTATTTCATGCCATGTCACTACTCTCTTGCTTTAATTCCCTTAACTAGGGATGAGCGAGTACTGAAATATTCGGACTCGCTAGACTCGTAATGAGTAGGTCCTAATACTTGGGTACTCGTTACGAGTCTAGTGAGTCCAATGTAAGTCAATGGGGAAGCGAGTATTGCGAGTAATTCCTCTGCTGCTGGACCCTATGAAGAGGTCTGGCAGCAGAGGAAAAACCTTCAATTCCCCACTTCATTGTTTAAAAGCCAGCGGTAAAAAGCCGCCAGCTTTTAAACAATGCTGAAGCCCCCTATTGGATTCCCCGTCGCCTGACAGCAGGATCCTCCACTCCCCCCTCCGCCCCCCCACCCTATCCTAGCTTAGGATCGGGTGGGGAGGCGGAGGGGGGAGAGGATGATCCTGCTGTCAGGCAGCGTGGAGCGCCGAACCGAACGCAGCACAGCAGGGAGCTGTCCGCGGTCGTGAACTAAGTTAAAACCGGATTCTCCCGGATTGCCCCGGTCCAGCGCAATCCGAGAGAATCCGGTTTTCACTCAGTTCACAACCATGGCACAGCAGGCAACTGTCCGCGGTCGTGAAATGAGTTAAAACTGGATTCTACCGGATTGCCCTGGTCTGGTGCAATCCGGCGCCATAGAGTCCCATGTTATGGGGCGCCGGACTGCACCGGAGCGGTGCAATCCGGGATAATCCGGTTTGATCCGGTTTTCTCTGTGACGCCTTCCCACTTGTAGTTTCAAATGAACAGCTGACTCAGGTCAGCTGTTCATTTAAAGCAGCGATGCTGGCCTGGCAGCTCTGCTACATCTCTGGTGGAGGTTCTCTACCAGAGATGTAGCAGAGCTAAAGAAGAACCCTGGATTGGACTATGTCGTATGGAAGAGGATTTTTTTTTTATAAAGATGGAGTCCCTAAGTGTGGTTTTATTTTTTTTTTCAAATAAAAATAATTTTTCTTGGTGTGTTGGGGCATGTCTAATATTGGCGTGGACCCATGAATTTTGGGCTTAGGGTCAGCTGATAACAAAAAGCTGGCCCTAACCCCTTTATTACCCAGTGAGCCACCGCACCTGGGCCCTGGAACAGTTGGGTTTAGTGCCAGAACATGGTGCTTCAATGAACGTGCCATTTTCTGGGGGGCCTGCGGGCTGCCATTCGCAGCGGGGATGCCCAGAAGGCTTGGGCCTCCTTGCACTGCAGATTCCAGCTCCCAGCTGCCTAGCTGGACCTGGCTGGACCTAGAAATCACGCAGAGCCCCACAGATTTTTTTTTTTATTATTTCATGAAATTCATGAAATAAAAAAAAAATGCATAGGGCTCCGCACTATTTCTATGTCCAGCCAGGTACAGCTAGGCAGCTGGGGGCTGGAATCTGCAGTGCAGGGAGGCCGGCAGAGCAGTGAATAAACAGTAAGTTAATGACATCCACTTTATTCACTGTTCTGCTGGCGCTCGGCAATCTCTGGCGGCCGGCAGCAGCAGTATGGCTTTGACAGCAGGTTTCATCTGCGGTCATAGCCTGAGCTTAAACCTGAGGTGAACCCTGACTGTTGTAGTCATTTCTCAGACTGCTCTTGCTCTGCATAGACATATGTGTCTATGCAGAGCAATGTATCAGTGCTGAGATTGCATTTATGGACTACGTCGGACGGAAGAGGACTTTTTAATAAAGATGGAGTCCCTAAATGCCTTTTTTGTTTTGTTTCTAATAAAAAAAAATGTTCTCTGTGTTGTGCTTTTTATTTTACATAATTTACTAGACATTCATGGCAGTAATGTCTACTATTGGCGTGACCGCCATGAATTTCGGGCTTAGGGCCAGCTGATAATACAAAGTTGGCCCTAACCCCTTTATTACCCAGTGAGCCACAGCACCAGGGCCATGGAAGAGTTGGGTTCAACGCCAGAACATGGCGCTTCAATGAACGCACCATTTTCTGGGCGGCTGCGGGCTGCCCCAGAAAATGGTGCGTTCATTGAAGAGCCATGTTTCTGGCGTTGAACCCAATTTCATGAAATAATAAAAAAAAAAATGCGTGGGATATTAGACATGACCACCATAAATTTCTATTAAATTGTTTAAATAAAAACATACCACCAAAAAAATTATTTTTATTTAAAAACAAAACAAAACCACACTTAGGGACTCCATATTTATTTTTAAAAAATCCTCTTCCGTCTGACATAGTCCAATCTAGGGTTCTACTTTAGCTCTGCTACATCTCTGGTAGAGGACCTCCACCAGAGATGTAGCAGAGCTGTGCACCCTGGCGTGTGAAAGTTCATGTCAGTTCATGCAGGCAAGTATTAACTTACATGAACCATGCCAGGCCAGCATCGCTATTTCAAATGAACAGCTGACCTGAGTCAGCTGTTCATTTGAAACTACAGGCGGGAAAGCGTCAGAGAAAACTGGATAAAACTGGATTTTCCCGGATTGTACCGGTCCAGTGCAATCTGGCGCCCCATAACATGGGACTCTATGGCTCCGGATTGACCCGGATCGAGGCAATCTGGGAGAATCCAGTTTTAACTCAGTTCACGACCGTGGACAGCTCCCTGCTGTGCCGCGGTCGTGAACTGAGTTAATATATAGAAGAAAACCTTACACACAAAAAAAGGAAAAAGGAATATTTTGTTCCAATGGCATTTATTGAGATCAAGGCAGAAAGAGTTGTATCACATAGATTGACGTTTTGGCATTAACTCATGCCTTATTCATAATCTCTATAAAATTACAACAAAACAACAATAATGAATACATTCATATATAATTGATACAAATGTCAATAATTCGTCGCAATAATATGCCCTTTAGAACCATTAACAAAAGTGTTATCATATTGATACAAAATTAGGATAACCAGGAATTTTGGTGTACATAGTAAGAGGGTCACTGCATAGTAAAAATAAAATAAAATAATACCTTCAATCACTTTTTTCAGAACTCAGGATATGATACGACACTTCAGTATCAAATGATAAATATCATGTGCATCTGTCAAATATAAGTGACAAATAAATATATAACCATAGGTACAATGAGAAAAAAGAAAAACTGTATTAAACTGACAATTTCCTCTTATTTAATATGAAAAATTAACATATCTCGATTATATCGATCCAAATGCAGCAATATAGGTTGTGTAAACATAATAATGTCAGAATTCCATCTATTTTTATGCATAAACCTAATGTTAGGGTGAAGACTATGTCTTGGACTATCAAAGGGGAACCAATTAAATGACTCAACAGAACTATGTCATCCCTTATGAAATAAAATGATCCACTACTGTATATATCAGTATTGCTATAAACCATGTTAAAAATAGACACAAGTACCTCAATAATCTGTTAATCCCGCTTGTATCAACCATAGGGAAATCAAAATGAAGCAGGATCCCAATGGAATCACTATGGCGTCAACAAACATAATGTAATAAATGTCTCATGCCATATTCATACAAAAATAATGATCTACATTTCACTTCTAAATCCTCAGGTGTAGTATACATACTACAATTCTTTTTCCATAAACTGATATCTGTTCCAATAAGAATTAATATAAGTAATGCCTCCCAATGGGAACTTTATTAAAAGAAAACCAATGTATACTATCACCAGCAACCTACCACATGTATACTACGGCCCTAGGTCACCCTATTAATTCATTAAAGGGAACCAACCACCCCCAATGACCCCCCCGGACTATTAATATCGGTCCCTACACATAGCACATACATGTGCTGCAATGATTTTTGCTAAAAAAACTGTTTTGTAAAACTTAAGATAATGCTTTTGAAAGTTTAAACCGAAGGGACGGGTGGGCGTTACTTATCTGTGGCAAAAGCCGAGTAGCAGCTGTCAGTCATCCTCCTGTGTCCCGCAGTAGCAGTTATGGCCAGCCCTTTTCAGCGTCACAGCATGGTGCACGGGCTCGCATGCCCGTGCACACGTCATCATCTACAGCCGGGTAGCGAGCGCGCGCTCTGACTTCCACAGCCGAGCGCAGGAAGTCAGAGCGCGCGCTCGCTACCCGGCTGTAGATGATGACGTGTGCACGGGCATGCGAGCCCGTGCACCATGCTGTGACGCTGAAAAGGGCTGGCCATAACTGCTACTGCGGGACACAGGAGGATGACTGACAGCTGCTACTCGGCTTTTGCCACAGATAAGTAACGCCCACCCGTCCCTTCGGTTTAAACTTTCAAAAGCATTATCTTAAGTTTTACAAAACAGATTTTTTTAGCAAAAATCATTGCAGCACATGTATGTGCTGTGTGTAGGGACCGATATTAATAGTCCGGGGGGGTCATTGGGGGTGGTTGGTTCCCTTTAAGGGCATGATGTCCCCATAGGTAATATCAAATTATTCCAACCTTCATTTACAATGCTACCAGACTCTTATTAGCTCATAGAGTTACTGCTATGATCTTATATACCGCAATTTATTGCATAGATACCGACTTGTGATCAGATTAGAGGGGTATGTATGTCACAATGGGAACATAAGGAAAGCCCAAAACCTGTAATACACACCACCGGATCAAAAACATACTTATAACACGTCAATGAAACACACTAAATTGCGCCACATTCCCCAATATTCCAAGCACTTACTGGCAATCCGGGAGAATCAGGTTTTACCTCAGTTCACGACCGTGGCAGCTCTCTGCTGTGCCGCGGTCAGTTCTGCGCTCCCCGCTGCCTGACAGCAGGATCCTTTGCTCCCCCCGCAGACTCCCCACCAGATCCTAAGTTAGGATAGGGTGGGGAGGCGGTGGGGGGAGCGGAGGATCCTGCTGTCAGGCGATGGGGAAGCCAGTAGGGGGCTTCAGCATTGTTTAAAAGCCGGTGGCTTTTTACCGCTGGCTTTCAAACAATGAAGTGGGGAATTGCAGGCTTTTCCTCTGCAGCCAGACCTCTTTATAGGGTCCAGCAGCAGAGGAATTGCATTTCCCATTGATTTGCATTGGACTCGTTACTCTGCGAGTAATCGCAAGGATACTCACAGAGTAACGAGTAGCCCGAGTACCCTACTATTCGGCGAGTACCGAATAGTAGCGAGTAGACTCGCTCATCCCTACCCTTAACACATTTTTGTCAAGCATAGCACCTCTTACAGCTCTATTTAGCCATAGTGTTTTTCTCCTCTTTATAATTATTTTTTTCTGATAGGGTAGATATTGGGCGCAGGACCTACTCATTATGTTTTTATAAATTTCCCTATTCATTTACATACTTTTGTTTTTAAGGGCATTGTCCCAGTTTTTGGCACTAAGATGATCTCTGACATGTTTGAAATGACCCTTCTTGAAGTTTAGTATGCTTGTAGCCCCTCTACTATACATTTTATTAAAAGATACATGAAAAATTATTTTTTGATAACTGTGACTGAAGTGACCCTTAACCCATATATTTGATAGTTTTTCTGGCCTATTGGTTACAATTAGGACTAGAATTGCCCTGCTTTTCTTTGGTACAGCAGCAGTTGTAAATTGGTCAAACATCTGATTCCTTTACTGGACTTGCAGTCATCTGCTCCCCAATTTTTAAGACTGTACTTGAAGTCCCCCATAAAAATTGCTTCTTCCTGATTTACTGCCTTACATATTAGCATGAGGATATATTTTGCTGTTTCCATTATACTTGGAGAATTATGAAAAACTTCTACAAGTATTTTATTACTAGGTGGAGCCCTGATGCTAGTGCAATGGGAAGGCAGAGACATCACAATGGGGTCGGATCTGTGGCACTGGGGGCGGTAGTAGACGTCTCTTTCTCCAGTGCGCTCTCCTGTTCCTTTGCCTCAAATATACTTTCATGATGGGTTTTGGGGAAGTTTTTAAATTTAAGCAAATTTGCTTACTTATTTGTACAGTCATTCCTAAATAGCCCTATCAATTAATATCCTATTCACAGTTGTCATCCAGCCATGTCTCTATCTACAATATGTACATAAATCTATATATGGCTGGGGTCACACATGCGGCAGGATATTGAAATCCTGATCCGGTTTTGAGCTGTAAAAAAGCTCAAAACCGGATCAGGAACCGCTACCCATAGGAGCCCATTATGGTAACCGGATTGCTCTACATGCAATCCAGTTACTGGTTCCGGAACTGCAGCCTGCGGTAAAAATCATGCAGGCTGCAGTTTTCTGAGCGGTTCTTTCAACCACAATGCGGTAACCGGATTGCTCGGGATGTGTAATCCTGAGCAATGAGGTTACTGTCTACTTTATTGATCCCTGCTGCCGCAGAGATGAACAAAGTGTTGAATGTTTATTAACACATTAAATATTAATAGTAGTTGTGGGCAACATGTCTCTAGGGGGTGCCCATCCCCACTAGAGACAGGCTGTCCACTCCTGTGGGCATGTGAGAGGTTAATGCGGCAGTTATACTGTTGCCGGCTTTTGCAGGTGAAGTGGTCAGGGCTAGGGGTACTTGGACACCGGGACTGTTGACTTGATTGGGAAGACAAAAGCCGGCAATAGTATAACTGCCGCATTAACCCCTCACATGCCCACAGGAGTGGATTGCATGTCTCTAGGTGGGGTGGGCACCCCCTATAGACATGTTGCCCACAGTTACTATTAATATTTAATGTTTTAATAAACATTTTTCACTTTGTTCATCCCTGCAGCAGCAGTGATGAACAAAGTAGATGATAACCGCATTGCTCAGGATTACACATCCGGAGCAATCCCGTTACCGCATTGCAGTTTACAGCACACATTTTTGCAAATAAATGTGTGTGAAGGCAATTGTTGTTACCGCATCCGGATCTGGATGCGGTCACCACAATTGCCTTTCAAAGTGTGACCCCAGCCTATGCCTATAATATCATACTTTCTTCCAATAATATTAATTCTAATTCCTACACATGAACTTCATATATTTTTCATATCTCTTTTCTGCAGCATTATCTATTTTAACCTCTTCATCTAATCCACAAGGTTCCCCTATATCAGAGCAATCATATTATAAAAACAGACGAAACGTCTTTCCTTTTGGGGGCAGATGCCTATGTGTCTGGTAGTTATAAACAGGGTTTGCAAACTGAAGAAGCCATGGCTTTTTCACAAGGGGTGGCATAACAATTGTCTTTATTTGGGGAACATCAAAAGATTTGTTCTTTGGTAAAGGAAGACATGAAAGCTTTTTTGCAAGCTATCCAAAAAGTATCCCTTTATTTAGGGAGCAGAACAGGTTAGTTGCTATTAAAATGAAGACATGGTAACTTTTCAACCTGCAGAGAAAAAATGATACCTTTTTTGGAATCTACAACAGTTTGCAAGTCTCAAAATGACAATCAAGCCTTGCTTTGGTTTTAATATTGTAAGTTAGTAGGAAAACTACCATTGAATAGTTTTGGGCAGGAAATAACTACAGCAGGTGCAGGGGTTGCAATCGCACTCGGGTCCTGGAGCTTAGGGGAACCCAAAAGTCATTTTGGCCTGTAGAAAAAGACTAATGCTATTAAAAATATGCAATAATTAAGGGCTACATTGGAGCTCTTGCATCGAGGTCCATTACACCACTGGTTTTGGGTTATATGCCCACAATGATGATTTCCATCCACGTATTAAGGAGGCTGCATGGCATAATGTAAATAAAAAACTTAGAGCAGGACCGCCCTCTTGAGATTGATGTTAGCAGGGTGGCTCAAAGATATGATCAATTGCTAAAATTAAAATTTTTTAAAGTACAGTTAGGAATTAATATGTGCATGTGCACTTTTTGAATTGCATGCTGACCATAGGCAGCACTGCCTTTCCCGCTCTTTGATGCCTTTTTTGTGTTTTCGCAAATCGAATTATAAATTGTTCAAATTGTTCCTGCAAATTTCAGGAAATTCGACTATAAGTCGATCTGCAGCAGATTGCTCTGCTTACCTCTAGTTACTTGCCTTTCACATACCTCTATGACAGCTCAAAGGCTAATGCATTCAATTTTTATTTAAATAGGACCTGTTACCCCCACTGCTACATGGCAAAGTAAATGCAACACTGAATGCAGCAAGACTGCTGCATTCAGGGAAGGAGTCCCCCATGGCTCTAGCCCCTCTGTACCCCGAGAAATAGACTTTAGAAACCTTACAGATAACTAGTCTCCTTGATGCCTGCACAGTCCTCCAGCCTCCTCAGTGTTTCTTCCTCCTTCTCTATGTCTCTGCACCACCTCCTGTTCTTCACTCCGCTTCTCTGAGCTGTCAATCATGCTGGCTGCATAGTACGGCTTTGCGTGACGTCAGCAGCAGAGCCTGCCCAGCTTTATCCTTTATTAAAACAGCAGGGTGAGTATCTGGTGCCACATTCCCGCCTGCTGTTCGAATAAAGCCTGTCAATCATGCTGGCTGCACAAAATGGCCTTGCATGATGTCAGCGGTAGAGCCCGCCCTGCTGTAGGTTTAATTCAAACAGCAGGGTGGTAATTTGGTTCCAGATTCCCGCCCTGCTGTTTGAATAAAGGATAAAGCAGGGCGGGCTCTACCGCTGACATCACGCAAAGACCCTTTGTGCAGCTAGCGTGATTGACAGCGCAGAGAAGCGGAGTGCAGAGCAGGAGGTGACAGCAGAGACTTAAAGGGTGAGGAAGAAACACTGAGGAGGTTGGAGGACTGTGCCAGTGCCAAGGAGCTGGTAATACGATCCCATCCATTAGACTAGTTATCTGTAAGGTTTCTAAAGTCTATTTCTCGGGGTACAGTGGTGCTAGAGCCATGGGAGACCCCTTCCCTGAATGCAGCAGTGATGCTACATTCAGTGCTGCATTTAGTTTGCCATGCACCAGGGGGTGACAGGTCCTCTTTAACAAAAAATATGTAAGCTTCTAAATGTTGTAAATGAATGCAATTCACATATTACCTTCCAGTTATTAAATTACTTCTCATCATACCAGTCTGTTGCTGTGGAGATAGGTGCAACATGGAACACTGGCTGCATGACAAGCAATTAAAATACCAAGATGTTTAGCCATGTATGAGTATTTTCACACAGCGAGACCTCTGAGCCTAGCCTTCCTGTGACATTGTTAGTTATTGAATCAATTACACAAGAAGTGGTTGGCAGGTGTAATTATATATTTCTTTAGTAATTACGTATGGCCTGTCATAGAGACCAGAAAACCTTTTACTTTCCTATCACAAAGGCAGTCACTTGTCGAACAAATTCCTGAATTAAAGACGAGAGAACAGCTTACATGGAAGTTTGTTGCAAAATAACTTGCTGGATTTATTGGATTGACTAGAGTTAACAAGCATTAATTACCTTAAAGACATACAAGCACTGAATAATTATGCCTTAGAGTAGTCAATCCATAGTGTAGCACTCATTTTCTGCTTCAAAACCCGTATAAATCATGAAAGGCCATAGATAGATGTGAGCTATTTTTACCAAATCGTTCCTGCATTACCTTCCACATGTTGGGTACTTTCAATTCCAAAACTCATTCACGTCCTCAGGAAGAGCCTTCCAATGTCTATTACAGTATAATCTTCCTCAGATGTTCGCCTTCACCATGATACATCTTTCACCCGTATGGGCTTAAAACTGTTCTTCATCTATTAGGCAATGAAAAATGTATATATTTTAATTTGGATGTATTACATTCTAGAGTCAAATGGAAAGTAATTTAAATGTTGGTGGCAAATGCGAAAGCTTTTTTTTGTTTCAAGGATAAGTTGTACAACATGTACTTTTAAAAAGATCAAAATGACCATATTGATTTCTAGCTGAATCATCTTGAAAGTGATAACAGTCGACAAGAAAGAGTATTTTATCCAAAGATAATAAGAATAATCAGAAGGGCCATCTGAACTAAGACTGCAGCATTTACCTCTTCTTTCGAAATAAAAGTCTAAAAATAAAACAGCCGGCAGTGTACTGATAATGTACACTATTGTATATATATCTATATACAGGTGCACCTCAATGAAGTAGATTATCATCAAAAAGTTATTTTATTTTCATAATTGAAAAAAATGTATTTTACTTTATATATATACATATTGAAATGCAGGTGCAGGCAAATCAAACCTTGTCTTTAAAGGTTGTAGACAAAGCCAGGTCTGGAGAAAGACTTGCAGCACTCCAAGTTCTCAATGTGATAAGAACTTTCTTTATTAGGACAGGCACAATATATATATATATCAAACATTTGGAAGCACTACTAATAAAGTTGGGTGCAATAAAACCTGTCTAAGTTACCGTATATACTCGCGTATAAGCCGAGTTTTTCAGCCCAAAAATTGGGCTGAAAAGTACCCCCCTCGGCTTATACGTGAGTCAGTGCGGGGGCTGCTGTATACAGCGGTATAAAGCAGCCCCCGCATCCCCAGTAATGCAGGGCCCCCCCCCTCATGCTCCGGTCACCTGTAAAGCAAATTATACTTATCATTGTCCCGCTGTTCGCGCCCGCCGCTGCCGACATCGCGATCCTCCATCTTCATGCGTCTTCTTCCTGTTTCTGTGCGCGTCGCAGGCAATGAAGTCATTACCGGCGACGCGCACAGGAAACAGGAAGAAGACGCATGAAGATGGAGGATCGGGATGTCGGCAGATGCGGGCGCGGACGGCAGCGGGACAATGATAAGTATAATTTACTTTACAGGTGACCGGAACATGAGGGGGGGGGGCCCTGCATTACTGGGGCTGCCTGTATACTACCACTGGGGCTGCTGTATATAGGGGCTTCTGTATACACCACTGGGGCTGCAATACCACTGGGGCTGCTGTATATAGGGGCTGCAATACCACTGGGGCTGCAATACCACTGGGGCTGCTGTATATAGGGGCTGCTGTATACACCACTGGGGCTGCAATACCACTGGGGCTGCTGTATATAGGGGCTGCAATACCACTGGGGCTGCTGTATACAGGGGCTGCTGTATACACCACTGGGGCTGCAATACCACTGGGGCTGCTGTATATAGGGGCTGCAATACCACTGGGGCTGCAATACCACTGGGGCTGCTGTATATAGGGGCTGCAATACCACTGGGGCTGCAATACCACTGGGGCTGCTGTATATAGGGGCTGCTGTATACACCACTGGGGCTGCAATACCACTGGGGCTGCTGTATATAGGGGCTGCAATACCACTGGGGCTGCTGTATATACCACTGGGGCCTGCTGTATATCATACTGCTGGGGCCTGTATACCACTGCTGGGGGCTGTATACCTGTGCTGGGGTCCACCCTCGGCTTATACGCGAGTCAATAGATTTTCCCAGGTTTTGGGGGCAAAAGTAGGGGGGTCGGCTTATACACGGGTCGGCTTATACACGAGTATATACGGTATGTCTAAACCTCCAAAATAGAAAATCATATATATATATATTCACAAAACAGAACAAAATAGCCGCACTCACCAGCCGAAGATCATTTACGTCTTTTTATTCATAGTCCTTCTTCAAAAGAGAGCCGACCATGTTGAGAGGACCCGTAGAAGCGGCATACGGCCGCGAAACGGTGAACCATCGTCCGCCTCCCTTGCACCCCCTCCCTGCTCAACATGGTCGGCTCTCTTTTGAAGAAGGACTATGAATAAAAAGACGTAAATGATCTTCGGCTGGTGAGTGCGGCTATTTTGTTCTGTTTTGTGAATATTGGATAAATGCTGGTTGCCAGCACCACTCAGCTGAACCTGTAGGACAGAGTCACAGTAGTGACAGTGACCTGTTGCTAGTTAGTGCCCAGCGTTTCTTTGAATTGGATATATATATATATATATATTGTAGGGATCAGTCTCTATAGCAGCAGCAAGTAAGGCAGTGACACTCAGGCTCAGTCCAAAAACAAGTGTGTTTTATTTCACACAATGGCAAAACAAACAAAAAAACAGTCCTTACATCAGGATAATAGCGTCGGTCCTAAACCTGCTCCTCCTGGAGCTCGCCTAGGGGTGCTTCCCCACCTTGGAGTCCGGTACACGCTCCTTGTGTGCTCACAGGCTCCTTTTTCACCGACTGAACTCCTCTCCAGTCTGATCTCATCTCACTCCTTTTTCACCGACTGAACTCCTCTCCAGTCTGATCTCATCTCACAACACCTTGACAGCCGTCTCTTCCGGCCTAACCTTTCTCACCTGTCTTTCCCTCCCAGCTACTTCAAAAGCCTGGGGCGGGAGATGAGGAATGGAGGCCCGCCCAAAAACCTTCCCCCATTCCTCATAGATGAGGTCCCATAACAGGCTTTACCAACAGCCACCGTTCTCAGTAACGGTGGCCATACCTACCTCACCTATGCTCATGTAAGCATCTCCCGTCCCATACATGCAGTAGCTCACCATCCTTGGGGAAACATAGCGTCCCTCTACCACCATTCCCCTTGCTACCTCACAATATATATATATATATATATATATATTAGGGATGGGCGAATCTACTCGCTAGGACTCGTTACTCGGCGAGTAGTAAGGGACTCGCAGGACTCGGTACTCTGCGAGTTTTCCAGTGATTACTCGCACGAGTCCAATGCAAATCAATATCAATCCTAGTTTTGTCAGAAACGCTGACAAAACTAGGATTGCCATTGTTTGCATTAGACTCGTGCGAGTAATCACTGGCTACTGTGCCAGTGATAGCAGGGAAACTCGCAGATAACTGCTGTTTCTTTGCGAGCCGAGTCCAGCTGTCTTCTCTGTGCAGCTCCAGGGTCCTAGAGCCCGCCTGCTCACAGACATTATGTAGCAGTGCTGAGATTGTTCTCAGTCTGCTCATTCCCTGTGTACAGACATGAATGTCTGTGCACAGAGATGATGTAGCAGTGCTGAGATTGTTCTCAGTCTGCTCATTCCCTGTGTACAGACATGAATGTCTGTGCACAGAGATGATGTAGCAGAGCTGAGATTGTTCTCAGTCTGCTTATTCCCTGTGCATAGACATCTATATTTATGCACAGGGGATGTAGCAGAGAGGACATCGCGTTTTGGACTGCGTCGGACGGAAGAGGATTTTTTTAATTAAAGATGGAGTCCCTAATGGCTTTTTTTTTTTATTTCTAATAAAAAATTTTCCTTGTGTTGTGTTTTTTTTAAAACAATTTAATAGAAATTCATGGCGGTCATGTCTAATATTGGCGTGACCGCCATAAATTTTGGGCTTAGGGCCAGCTGATAATACAAAGCTGGCCCTAACCTCTTTATTACCCAGCGTGCCACCGCTACCAGGGCCGCTGGAAGAGCGGGGTTCAGCGCCAGAGGATGGCGCTTCAATGAACGCGCCATCTTCAGGGGCGGCTGCAGGCTGCAATTTGCAGCGGGGGGTGCCCAGAAAGCTTGGGCATCCCTGCGCTGCGGATTCCAGCCCCTAGCTGCTTAGCTGTACCTGGCTAGACATAGAAATTGCGCGGAGCCCCACGCATTTTTTTTTTATTATTTCATGAATTTCAGAGCCAGAGTCTCAGAGTCAGAATCTCAGAATTTCATGAAATAATTAAAAAAAAATGCGTGGGGCTCCGCGCAATTTCTATGTCTAGGACGGAAATCATATTTGCTCCTCAGCTCTAGCCCCCACCTTGGGAACCAAGAATGGTCAGCCTGGCAGCTTCATGTATGAGCAAAAAACAGGAGCTGTGTCGGAGGCCTGGATGCTGGAAGCTGCAGGATCAGCCTACATTCACGTCCCCTCACAATTCTGTTCAGTGTGTGGGCGTGCAGAGATTTAGGTTCCCTGAGGTGGGGGCAAAAACAGAGGTGCATGTATGATTTTATCGGTTTATAAGAGATCTATAGATCCTAGAACTGCAGTGTACAGCTCTGCTTCATCATCATGTAGCAGGGCAGGAACTGTACTAAAAGGTTTTCTCTCACTGGAGTTCCCCTTTAATTAACATCTACATACTGCAGACTGCTCAGGAATTAAAGTAATGGACCAGACTAGTGCAGCTAGCTGCCTACAGGGTGTGAAGATGTCGATAGCAGGAGAACTACTAAGGGTAAAGTTATAGTTTTTATATATTCTGTAAGGTATGTCCAGGCACTATTCAAGGGTACTATTAGTATCATTGTGAAAAATGACCTGACATCATCCCTTTAAGATGAGAAAAATAATTAAATAATTAAATAAAGACATTTGAAGGAAAATAATGTATATTAAGGCCAGCTTACATGTAGCGACATTGCTAACCTCATAGCGATGTCACTACGTGTGACATATTGCAACGATCAGCGAGCTGATCGCTGATTGTTGGTATTATGGCCAGGGCCATTTTTTGATCATTGGTCTTCCGCTGAGCGACCAGCATCGCTGTGTGTGACAGTGGGTGACCAACGATCAACATGGTAACCATGGTAAACACCGGGTTACTAAGCGCAGCGCTCTGCTTAGTTACCTGCTGTTTAACCTGGTTACCAAGCACAGCGCGCTGGTAACTACGGTAAGCACCAGGTGCAGTGTTCTGCTTAGTTATCCGGCATGCTGTGCTTGGTAACCAGGGTAAACAGCGGGTAACTAAGCAGAGCGCTGTTTACCCCAGCGTAGCGAGACCTGGACATCGTGGAAAAGCATATTCTAGATTCTTTTCCATGATGTCAAGGTCGTTGTAGGGGTGACTGATCGCTGGAGAGTCTGCCTGTTTGACAGCTCACCAGCGATCAGATAACGATGTCTCAGTGATCCCCATTGTTGCTGGCGTCGCTGGGGCATTGTTATGTGTAACCTACCCTTTGAAGGTACCGTCACACGCGCCAATATTGCTAGGCAATTTCACTGGCAATTTGCTGGTTGCAGTGAAATCATGGACACATTGTTCTATTTTGTTGCTGTGTACAAATGGAACAATGTGCCCATGATTTCACTGCAACCAGCAAATTGCCAGTGAAATTGCCTAGCAATATTGCCGCGTGTGACGGTACCTTTAGAGATATGAAAAAAATCTGTCTAGCTTCCCCTACTATCTTTTGTAAGAGAGACTACATAACACATGAAAATGTAGAGATTAGAGTAAAGGGCCCGCTCCACGCTACGATATCGGTAACGATATCGTTTGTATGTCACGGCGTGTGACACGTAGAAACTATCAATGATAAGTTGGCTGATTGTTCATCAGAGGTTTGTGATCAGAACCTTAAACCACGCGATGATCGTCTGTCCAACCTGCAGCATCGGTGTGTGTAACACCTTGCTAACGATGTCATTAACGGCCTCGCCTATTCAGAAGTGAAGGTCGTAGGCGATCAAACGACCGCAAGTATCGTTCGCTTGTCGTTGAATCATTGTTGCGTCGTTAAAGATATCTGTACGTGTGACATTTCACTAGCGATCATTGAACGACGTTCAAGCGATCTAGGTCAAGTCGGATAGTTCGTCGGATTGTTTGACCATTGAAGCGTGTAACAGGGCCTTAACAGCGAGACAAATTATTTGCTGTGCCAGATTATATTTATAGTAAGAAAAAGTTTTCTACTCTTCATCCAAGTGAACATAAAGACCATTTCAAATACCTCTCTAGCTTTATATACTTTATATTATAAGCATCTATATGTCTCCAGAAAATTGATAATATCCAAACACTTTGCAGAGTACAACAACATCTTGACTATATTGAGATGAAGTTAAAAGCCAGAGAATATACCATTATACATCATCTTCTGAACTGTAATCCTGTTTTAACTGGTGGTCTTAGAAAGCCAATTATTATTGCAGAAGGAAATTAACTATGTTTTTCTAGTTGTTAGGTTCCTGCTCCTTAAACTCCCCAGCTGGATTAACTGTTCTTGCATCTATTATGGAGCATGCTGTTTCATGGTTTACCATACACTTGACCCATTAATGTGTAAACACCCCATATGTAACTCATTAGCTGTTTTGTAACTTTAGCTTGTTCTTTCAATAAAACGTACATACATATATCTACAAATATGTTAAACAATGCCCCCCCGCCAAAATAAAAAATAAAGAACATTTTTAGTTTAAATTGTTTGCTAAAAACTACTAAAGACACTTGACGATTGTTCCCATGCTTGAAGGTATATTATGTAATGGATGGTGAGATACGGTAAAAGGGATTACATGCTTATCCCAATAAGCATCGGCAGTAGCTTTAAATATGTCCTCACATCAATTATTTTTAGAGGTTAAGAATTGAGAAGAGATATGGAAGGTGGATTAGCTGATTTTAAAAGTAGTCAGCCCATCCAATAGAACCATACTGGAACCATTAAAAATGGAAGGCTTTGGGTATGTGCGCACATTGGGCGGGTTTGTGTCGGCGGCGGCTGGGCGGGACCCGACATGAAGCTCCGGAGTCATCCACCGGCTTCCTGTCGGGTATGTGCGGCGGGAGACGGGCGGGTGACGGGCGGGTTAGCGCCGGCGGTGTTGCGGCGGCTGGAAGCAGTACATGATTCTGCTTGCAGGCGCTGCAGAACCGGCCGGATTATAGAACAAGCTCATTCTTTGCTAACCCGCTGGGAACCCAGCGGGTTAGCAACGTATGAGCATGTGTAAACCGCCGCTGTGTGCACAGCGGGTGTCAGTTTACATAGGTTTCTATGTTAATCCAAACGCCGGTTTGGATTAACATAAATTTACATGAAATTTATGTAAACCGACCGGCGGTTTACACTGCTAATCCGACCCTAACCCGGCCAGTGCGCACATACCCTTAGACTATTACCACAGAAATGATAAAATTAGAAAAGCACCACTCCAACGGTTGCTTTATTCCACTGCTGTAATGGTGCTTTAAATCTGAGTTCCCTGCCCCGGTTTTATACTCACCTTCCGGAATCTTCATCTGTTTTCAGTGTTGCTCCTGTTCACCCTCCACCCTGGGCAGTTTGTGACCTTCCAACTGCTTTGGTGTTTCATGGAGCAAGAAAGGAAGTCACTCTTCAATGCTAGTCTACGACAGCTTTCTTCTGTACACATTTTGTGCCCTTAGACTTGCACTGAATGCTCGTGACAAAACTTCTGACTTCTGGACAGCCAGAACTTATGGGCACAAGATGGAACTGTGCACCCGGAGCAATGCTGAAAAAGGGTGAAGATGCAAGAGGGTGAGCATAAGACCAGTGACAGGGAATTTAGATTTAAAGCACCATTTCCGTGCCCCAAATACCCACTGGAGAGGTGCTTCAGGATAAGAAATATCGGTTGTTATCAAGCATTATACAGTTGTGTACAGCAGAGGTTTTATGAATGAAGAAACTTTAACTAGAACTTTCTGAAAGAGTAGTGTCCTGCGCCCCCTGCAAAGTAGGACAGGAAGCTAGGTCTTGTGGATGAGCATGTTTGTTTTACTCATGAAGCAGGCACAGTTTCACCTGGCCCACAGCCTTGGCCTCTGCATGTGCCATCAGCAACATGTCTACTTCCCTGTCCCTTACCACACACCTTGCACATTTTGAACTAGGTACTGTATATAATATATGCCTGCACACTTACCAGTATTATTAGGGAAAAGAAAATATGTAGCCCTGAAGAGGACTTTTGTTTTTAGGTTGCAGCAGTATACCTATAGGACTGTAAAGCAATGAACCCTACCTATATGCCTCTAATCCAAAACTATCCCTCTTCCACCAGCTATCTCTATACTGAATGCAGGTAACAACAATTCTACTAGAGAAGGACAGTATATAGCTCTGAAAAGGACTTTTGTATTAATGTTGCAGCAGCGGTATGCAATTACTGCAATGACAATTAAACTGCTTATATGCCTGCACTAATCTAAGCTCTCCTTTCTAGATCAACTATCTCTGAACTGCTTCCAAAGGAGAGGAGAGAGTGCCAAGTATTGCATCACCGGGTCTTATATAAGAATGCATGGCATATTGTACATAACAATATGTGTATGGCATTATAGTGTATGACAGGCAATCCCTGTAGGATGATTTGGTGTGGAAATGGTGCGGGAAGTCGATAAATACCAGGGGGAAAAGCAGGGGCTGAGAGCGCACACGGCTGGGGGAGAAAAGAAGGGGGACTGAGAGGGTGGAAGGGGGTTGAGCTGAGAACTTACACTGCAGGGAGGGGGCAGGGCTGAAAAGTCAATCTGCGTGGACGTGGGCTGGAGACCATAGTGCACATTGGAACAGCCCCGCTCTTGGAACTAGCGTCATAGTGACACTGGTTCCAGGGCTCAGACTTCTCCTTTAACTTCTGCTTTAAAGAAGTCTCCCATTATCAACCCCGATGATCTCCAAAGTTAAAGAAAGGGATTTTTTCGTGCGCTGCCTCCAGACAATAGGCAATCCAAATATTATCCAAATTGTTCTTTATTACTCGACGCGTTTCGTGAGAACTTCTCACTTACTCAGGAGTTATACAAATTATCAACCCCTCCCCCCCCCAATTCCATGTAAGTGTAGTGTAAGGTTAGTATGTTAATATACTTGCTTACCACCATCTTCTCCAGGAAAGAGTGCCATTCCACTCCTCTTCACAGTGTCTTAATCGTTGTTCACATTCTCTGAATCACTCTTTGCGTTCCCTAGGATCTGTATGTCTCTTTCACAATGTAAGCCTGTGAAGCCTCATGCTGGGACTCATTCTGTTGTTCCATATTATTACATTGTATGAGCCACTCCTGGGTCACAGTGAAGCGAGTCTGAAAAGCAGTCAGGTGACTCAAAAGAGGAATGGAGCTGTGGTGGACACCAGGGAAGATGGTGATCGGTGAGTTTATTAACATACTGGCGCTACACTACATTAACAAATATACAGTATATATATCCCAGCATAGTGACTGCAAGTATGTAATTTGCATAATTTTTGTTATGTGTCAACCAGAGTCTCAGACACTGCTCTCATTAACACACTATATGAGTGGATGACATTTTATTCAGCATTTGACTTTAAGGCTATGTGCTGATGCTGCATAAGTGATGCAGAATTTTCTGCATCAGATCTGCATCCACTTTTAGCATGTAATATGTTGCAATTTATCTAAGAAATATCTGCTTTTTTGATGCAGAAAATTTCTGCATTCGTCCCTGCTGTCCCTGCCCTGTAGTACACGCTTACATTGCAGGCTTATCCGGGCTTTTGCTGCATCACGCACCACGTGAGTCACACGCCCCTAAAAGCGTGACTTGTGACGCAGCCGAAACCAGGAAGTGTCAGGTAGTAGGCAAGGTAGTGTAAAAGAATTGACATGCTACTTAATGTTATTGATCAAAAGATCTGTAAAAAACCTGCAGCTCAAAAATGTGCAGACGTGGGCACAGCACAGGCAAAATCACATTGACTTTACTGGCTAACCTATATACTATGTGCATTTGCTGTGCATTTTTACAAAACAAATAAGCTGTAAAAATACGCAGCAAATGCACTCTCATCTGCACATAGCCTAGCTATCCCATCATTATTTTGGCTTTATCTCTTTAAAGCCTTGTAATCTTGGCTACCTATATGAAGCAGCAGAGGTAAATACAATAATGATGGGTGGTTGCTCATGGGCCATTTCTGTGTGCTTGACCCACAGGCCTAAATTTGCCAGCCAGTTCTTGACTGTGCACCTTATCTTTCCACAGGCAGGTATTTATCATAGCCAGGCACAGGTCCGTCTTTGCCCTCACCTATTTTAAGACCTGTTTCCACATAGTAAGGTAGTTACTATATTTACAGAACATCCAGATTGGATACAAATTTGTAGAAAGATAGCTTTTACGCAGTTTTTACATGTTTTACTATTTACTTACTTCAGTGTGCCTGAGCATTGCTTTCAATCTAGTTTACTTTTGTCTGTTAATAGCTACAGTGTATATAGGTACCTATGTATTACACTTTTACTACGGCCGGGGTTCCACTAGCATAGGTCATGTGATGCATGAGCATCGGATACGATATGCTAATGACTTTCTGCTCAGGCTGTGCTGCGAGAGTGAACAGCATGTCATGCAACTCTAATCTGATCCTGCGATCAGATCCCAGGTGCGTAGAGTATGGAGAGATTAATCTCTCCCTCTTTTCTGTTGCCAGTCTTGACATGTATCGCACTGCACTCGTATGACATCCAAATGACTGCAAAGTTTCACATGCACCCATAGATTTGTATAGTTGCATGTGAGCCAAGATTCACTGCCAAGCACAGTATGCTGTGATTTTTTTCCTCGGTACAAATAAGGCTTAGAAATATATAGCAGATGGACACTGCATGATTTTTTAAAAGTGCTTATACGTTGAAAACGCAAATAGAACTTAGGCCTAACAGGCATGCTGGCCCTTGTTTTTGTTTTTTGCAGTATGTTTGTATAAAGTCCTAGCATAGCTTTACAGGGTGAGCCATTTATATGGATACACCTAAAGGCCACTTTACACACACAGATATCTGTGACCAACTTCTGAACAGATCTCTGGTTGCAGTGAAATCATGGACACATTGTTCCATTTTGTGGCTGTGTACAAAATGGAACAATGTGTCCATGATTTCACTGCAACCAGAGATCTGTTCAGAAGTTGGTCACAGATATCTGTGTGTGTAAAGTGGCCTTAAGTTAAATGGGAATGCTTGGTGATATCAACTTCCTGTTTGTGGCACATTGGTATATGAGAGGGGGAAAACTTTTCCAGATGGGTGGTGGCCATTTTGAATTTGGCTATTTTGGATCCAACTTTATTTTTTTCAATGGAAAGAGGGTCATGTGACACATCAAACTTATTGAGATTTTCATAAGAAAAACAATGGTATGTTTGGTTTTACGTAAAGTCTAAGGGGGTCAGATTAGGAGACCTTGGTGATGATTCAACCGGCCCACGATGACCAATTCACTTTCCAGGAAACTGTTCATATAGGAATTCTCGGACCTGACACCTTTAATGTGGTGTGCACCATCTTGTTGGAAAAAATCAGGGAACGTGCCATCTTCAGTGCATAAAGAGGGCAACACATCATCATGTAGTAATTTCAGATATCCAGTGGCATTGTTTCCATTGATGAAGAATGGCCCCACTATCTTTGTACCCCATATACCACACCATACCATCAATTTTTGTGTTCCAACAGTCCTGGAGGGATCTATCCACTGTGGGTTAGTGTCAGACCAATAGTGGTCGTTTTGTTTGTTATCTTCACTATTCACAAAAAAGTTTACCTCATCACTGAACATAATGTTCTGTGTAAACTGAGGGTTCCAATTTTTGCTTTGCCCATTCTGCAAATTCAGTGTGCCGATCTGGGTCATGCTCGTTGAGAAGCTGCAGCAGCAGCTGAATTTTGTAAGGGTGCCATTTGTGAGTAGCTAATATCCACGGAAGGGATGTTCGACTGATACCACTCTCCAGTGACATGCGTCAAGTGCTACGCTGTAGACTCTTGCTGAATGAAGCTAGGTCAGCCATTGATGTTTCTTCATTAGTGACAGTTTTCTTGCATCCACATCTTGGCAAATCCAATACTGAACCTGCTTCATAAAATTTGGCAAAGTTTGCCAACTGTTGCATGGGAGATGGGTGGTCTCGTATGGAGTCTTGCATTCAAATCTGTGTTCACCAGACATCAACACATATTCTTTCAGCTCCTCACGTGTTAACCTCTGCGACATCTCAAAGGCTGTAAACAAAGAAAAACTTGTTAATAACTTATGAAAGAATGAAGTTACAATAAAACCAAGCACACCATTGTTTTTCATATGAAATTCTCAATAAGTTTGATGTGTCACATACCCCTCTTCCCGTTGAAAAGAAATAAAGTTGGATCCAAAAGGCAAAATTCAAAATGGCCGCCATGGTCACCACCCATCTGGAAAAATGTTCCCCCTCCCATGTGCTAATGTGTCACAAACAGGAAGTTGATATCACCAACCATTTTATTTAGGTGTATCCATATAAATGGCCCACCCTGTATAATGATTATACCACAAACTTATTTCAATAAATTATATTAACTCTGAGTAGCAGTTCAATCACCTAGAAATAGCAAGCAATATACAGGGAAAGATTGTTTTTCCCCAAATTTCATTTTCTTATTGTCATCGACTCTCATCTTCCTAAAAGGTATATTAGTTGTTAAAGTGCCAGTAAATAATACATTTTTTTCTAAATATTATTTTTCTAATTATATTTTTTACAATACTTTTTTTTTATAGTTCCAAGGGATTTTACTTTTAGTTGTTTTTAACTTTTTTTTTATAAGCATACTAATGTATGCCAGGAGATTGTGTATGTGCCAAAAATCTGTACAGACATCTGTTAAGGCACACTGCTGATAGATTTAATAGATCTTTACAGGAGACAACAGTGATTACTTTTGTGAGATCCCAGACTGTTTCTATTGTGACATTGAACCACTGTCTCATCCTTCTATAGAGGAGTAATGAAACTTGATGGTAGCACTAAACAAGTTTGCTATCAGAAAGAAAGATTTCAATTCTAGTAGTTGCGAAGGAAGTGAGGATGTGTATTGTGTAATAGATATAGTACGGTACTTGACAGTCCCTAAACTACCTACAGTCCTTCACCTACATCAAGCCCTAAAAATTACATGGCAGCTGGCCATTGATGCTTTGGTTGCCCATTTGTCTGAGCTATCTCAACCAACCTCCATACACTGGAGCGCTCATGCAGGTGAGCACTCTTGTGTTCTCTAAGGGTACCTTTACACGCGGCAACTTTTCTAGGAATTTCACTGGCAACTTACTGGATGCAGTGAAATCATGGACACATTGTTCTATCTTGCTGCTGTGTACAAATGGAACAATGTGTCCATGATTTCGCTGCAACCAGTAAGTTGCCAGTGAAATTCCTAGAAAAGTTGCCGCGTGTAAAGGTACCTTAAGAGGAAGACATCAGCTGACATGTCAATCAGTGGTTTATCTTCGGGAGAACAATGCAATCTGCAGTCCAAAATCGGATAAACCCCATCAACATCTCCGATGATCAGTCGGCCAAAGCTCCCATCTACATAAGCCTGTCAGTTGAACCCATTGATATCAGTGGGTTCTCCCCACATTAGTCAAACATGTTTGAGGGCATTTATGCTCCCTCAAGGTGCCTAAAGGATAAAATAACAACAGGAAGTGCAGCCATATTGGTGTGTCCATAATATTGAGATACCGTATATACTCGTGTATAAGCCGACCCGTGTATAAGCCGACCACCCTACTTTTGCCCCCAAAACCTGGGAAAATCTATTGACTCGTGTATAAGCCGAGGGTGGACCCCAGCACAGGTATACAGCCCCCAGCAGTGTGGTATACAGCAGCCTCCCAGTGGTATATACAGGCCCCAGCAGTGTTACAGCAGCAGCCCCAGTGGTATATACAGCAGCAGCCCCAGTGGTAGTATACAGCAGCCCCAGAGGTATATACAGCAGCCCCAGTGGTAGTATACAGCAGCAGCCCCAGTGGTAGTATACACGCAGCCCCAGTAGTATATACAGCCCCAGTGGTAGTATACACACAGCCCCAGTAGTATATACAGCCCCAGTGGTATATACAGCCCCAGTGGTAATATACACGCAGCCCCAGAGGTATATACAGCAGCCCCAGAGGTATATACAGCCCCAGTGGTAGTATACAGCAGCCCCAGTGGTATATACAGCCCCAGTGGTAGTATACATACAACCCCAGTAGTATATACAGCCCCAGTGGTAGTATACAGCCCCAGTGGTAGTATACAGCAGCCCCAGTGGTATATACAGCCCCAGTGGTAGTATACAGCCCCAGTGGTAGTATACAGCAGCCCCAGTGGTATATACAGCCCCAGTGGTAGTATACATACAGCCCCAGTAGTAGTATACAGCCCCAGTGGTAGTATACAGCCCCAGTGGTAGTATACAGCAGCCCCAGTGGTATATTCAGCCCCAGTGGTAGCATACAGCAGCCCCAGTGGTATATACAGCCCCAGTGGTAGTATACATACAGCCCCAGTAGTAGTATACAGCCCCAGTGGTAGTATACAGCCCCAGTGGTAGTATACAGCCCCAGTGGTAGTATACAGCAGCCCCAGTGGTATATACAGCCCCAGTGGTAGTATACATACAGCCCCAGTAGTAGTATACAGCCCCAGTGGTAGTATACAGCCCCAGTGGTAGTATACAGCCCCAGTGGTAGTATACAGCAGCCCAGTGGTATATTCAGCCCCAGTGGTAGTATACAGCCCCAGTGGTAGTATACAGCCCCAGTGGTAGTATACAGCCCCAGTGGTAGTATACATACAGCCCCAGTAGTAGTATACAGCCCCAGTGGTAGTATACAGCCCCAGTGGTAGTATACAGCAGCCCCAGTGGTATATTCAGCCCCAGTGGTAGTATACAGCCCCAGTGGTAGTATACAGCCCCAGTGGTAGTATCCAGCTGCCCCAGTGGTATATACAGCCCCAGTGGTAGTATACAGGGCCCCAGCAGGGCCCCCCTCATAATTTGGCGCCCCCACCTCACTTGCTGGGCCCCCCCGCATGCAGCGCTGCGCATATACATTACCTGTCTAACAGCTGTCACCCTCCGATGGCGGATCGCGGCTCCTGGGCTCCGGGCTCCATCTTCCTCTCTGTCTTCCTGCTTTGTGACCGGGGCTCATCGCGATGACGTCATCGCGACGCCGGCCGGTCACCTGACAAGCAGGAAGACAGAGAGGAAGATGGAAGCCGGAGCCGGGAGCCGCGATCTGCCATCGGAGGGTGACAGCTGCTAGACAGGTAATGTATATGCGCAGCGCTGCATGCGGGGGGGCCCAGCAAGTGAGGTGGGGGCACCAAATTATGAGGGGGGCCGTATTGACTCGCGTATAAGCCGAGGGGGGGACTTTTCAGCCCAATTTTTGGGCTGAAAAACTCGGCTTATACGCGAGTATATACGGTACTTATTTAAATCTTAAATCGGCTTGTTATTCATAACGGTATAAAATATGTCAACAAATGAGAATATCTAATTTACATAATATGTATTAAATTTAATTTATCTATAGTTAAGTTGGTAAAAACATTAGTGGAATCTTCCTACAAAATATTTCTAGTTTTAATTTATAGCAGCACTTATTTTGTTAAAAGAAATACTTTCAACTTCAACTTCAATTTTGGATTTTCACCATTTTTACGATCCTGTTTTAAACTATTAGGTTGGTTCTTACTATTGATTCCCTCTGCTTTTAAGTGGGACGGTATTTTCAATTACAAAATGAAAGACAGTATTGGAATTTCCCTGTCCCACAGAGAGGATCAGAAAACAGAAAAAAAGAAATCCCGCCAGCACTGATATTCTACAGAGAGAAAGGTTTTTGAAGCTGATCGCTGCGGTCAGATATTGTGTCAGGATTGTAGCTTAGACATTTAAACTTTCATGAATCTATCTAGTTTATGCAATTTGACTCTTGCACTTCCTGCTGATTTTAGGCCAACTCAGCAATATTATAAATTCTTTCTTTTTTTTCTTAACTGTAAGAATCAATATTTCGATCTATACATTCCTCTAAGGCATTAATTATAAACCAGATTTTTTTTGCAATTTCAAATTTTTAGATTTAATGAGAGCATTGAAAGTCAAAATATATATTTTTTTAGCCAAAATAAATGACCTGAGATATGAGATATAAGAGATATGAGAAAAGAGATACAGTATGACTGTATATTGAAATAAAGACAGTAAATTATTTTAATCCGACCTTAATAGGAACAGGATAATTACATATTTGTGATTATTACACATTCATAGAAAAGTATATATAACTTATAACATTAGTCAAATTCAAAAAGAAACCTAAAATAACTAATAGCTATATATGGTTAAATATTCTGTTATTTATTTTAACCCTAGAATGCATAACCGGGGCCATTCTGGCTCAGTAGCTTACTTCTTTCCTATTTTCTTTTAAATCACTGAGGCTGGTTTCACATGGTTTTTTTTTTACCTTTCCGTGGGGTCCTACTTTTTGCAGGACCCCACGGACAGGAAAGGAAAGCATCGGAGGTGACCTCCAGATGCTATTTCTGTGTCCAGATCCGTGATTTTCAGGACTTGCCGTTTCAGGACGTCACAACCCGGCAGCGTCATGGGGTCAAATGACCGCAGTTACTGCGGTAACCAGTCATGTGACCCGATCAGCTGATTGGGTTGTGACGTAATGCCAGGTCCTGTAGTTATCCTAAGCTTGCTGGAGGCGTCGCGGGATCACTGGAAGGTGAGAATAGAGATTTTTTTTATTTTTATCCCCTTGCTTTTACTTAATTTCACATTCTGCAATGTATGTACTGTATATACAGTGCGTAAGTGAAATTAGATGGCACACAGCAGTTTTAGTGTACTGAGCATGCTTAATACACTAAAATCGGGTCCGAGGAGCGATCAGCTGTTTCCTCAGACCGCGCTCATAGGCCCCCATGTTAACTGGCATGGATCCTATCGGATTTGATTGTGTCCGATTTGGTCCACTGTGCCCAAATCGAAGCAGTGTCCGATTTTAGGCACAGCAAAAAATCGACACAATCGGATCCGACAAAAATCGGATGGCAATTAGGCCAAATCCGATCCGATAAAACGGACAACCGCGGATCCTCAACAATTGCCTGTGAAAGCACCCTTAGGCTGCTTTCACATTAGCATTTTGCTGATGTTTGCGGTCTATCTGGCAGGTGGCGCCGTGTCTGCTGACCGGCCACCTAACGGCCAACTTGCATTCCGGATCCAGAAAGCCCCATGCATTGTCTATGGGGCTTACGGTCACGTGCAGCAAGCGTGGTTCTGCTGGATTCGGCAGCTCTGGCACTTGCAACAGCAAAAAAACGCCACTACCAACAAGTATGTTGTTGTTTGTATTATCAAATTGTTCATGTAATTTTATGTCATAGGCATTTTGGTTTAACAATGTTTTTTGGGGAACCCCATATTTACAGAGCCTGGGCCTTTTAGGCCTATACTATGTTTATTAGTACTCATCAGTGTTTGTGTCTCAAGTTACTGATTTATTGTAGTCAGGGTATTTGGGGTGGGAATGGATCATGTCTGTATGTTGAAAGACCTGTGATGATATAATGGCCATATGATCTTGGGAAGGAGACAGAGTCCTTCTTCCCAACGTCATAAGGCCATGACATCATTACAGGTACTTCTGAACACAGTAATGAGCATTAGGAGGACAGCATACACTGTTAGTTAAATGCTGAAGGACATGTGATGATGCAATGTGATGTTGGGATGAATGCTTCAGACTCTTTCTTAGCCTCATTGTTTCTAGAAGAACCTTGCAAAGTGTATATCTTGTGAGCCACAACAATCCAGAATATTGTACATCCCCAAGAAGAAAGTCTAAAAGGTAAGAGCTGCTGAGGGTAAGAGAAGGAGGGGAGATGGAAGCACTTTACCTAAGGGTAAAGTAAAGAGTGGACAAACCTGATTGTATCCAAATGTAGAAAAGAGTCCAGCAGCACTCTGGTCCTTAAAAACTTCCAACTTTATTAAACTACGGTGCATAAGCAAAACAAGGAGAGATGCAGGGTGTGTATATTTCAGGTTTGTCAGAAAAAGGAAAAGGAAATTCCAGCACTACTTACAGACTTATGCAGAGAGGAACCTCGGATCTGTATATTACACACTTTGCACCTCTCTCTGTTTTGCTTATGCACCATTGTTAAACAAAGTTGGAAGTTTTTTAAGGACCAGAGTGCTGCTGGACTCTTTTCTATAGTGGACACTTCTAATAAAAGCTAGCACACAATAACCTGGATGTGTTTTATGGAGCTCTGGGACAGATCCGAGGTTCCTCTCTGCAGAAGTCTGTAAGTAATGCTGGAATTTTCTTTTTCCTTTTTTTTGACAAACCTGATTTATTCATTAATTTTCCTTTTAGTTTGCTGACATCTAAGTCGACAATGGCACCGTCTTCTTCCAAGAGTTTGACTGACCAAGAGATTGAAGCAATAATGTTTGAAAGAGATTATGAAAGTGAGCTTTCTTTGTCTGATGGAGAGTATCTGCCACCAGCTAATCACTCTGCTTCCTTGTCCAGTGACTCTTCTGATGATGAAGAAGTGGATCCAGAGGAATTGATAAATAGAACATCCAAAACTAATGTATTTTAGGACACTACTCCTTCAGTATTTGGACGTACCCAAATATGTGTAATGTCTTACATGATGCAGGGAAGCAACATAAAATGCTTGGCAAAGAAAATTAGAGAAGCTATAAAATGTTGTGGCGTTCAATTACAGGCAATTCCAGAGCCAGGAAAGAGCAAATTAAAGCATTTTATTTGTCCAACAAGCAAAGACAGGAAAACTAAGTGTTACTGTAGCAGGTGTGGAGAAAATGTCTGTAAAGAACATTCTTCAGAAAAGATATCATGCAGAAGGTCAATAATATTGAAAAGTAAAACTTGGAAAAGAAATGTAGCTGCAGCTAGTTTACTTCAACATTTATTACCCTTATTTGTGTGTTTTTCATATCTAAATTTAGAAAAAAAATTGTTAAATGATAAAAAGAATTAATCGCACAGAATGTATATTGCAGGCCTTTTAGGCCCATATACTTACTTTTTTGGTGTTTATAATTGCAAATGCAATGTTCTGCATTTTTCATATCCTACTTTGCAATTTGGAAATAAGCTTTTAAAAGTTATTTATTTGAGTTCCTCAAGATGATTTGCACATAAAAGGCCTGGGTTATGTGAAATTATATTTCAGATGTCACTTATTCTAGGGTTAACCAGAAGGTTTTCTTAATTAACTTCTGCTGAAATGAATTTAGGCCTGTCCTGTTTTTATCATTATTAAAGTTTTCTATATTATTAAAGAAAAGTATTATTAGATTTAACAGATTGTTAGATTTTATGAACTGTTTAAAGGAAACCCGACATGTTGTTTTTTATTATTAAACCACCCCAATGTTTTTTAGATTATGTAGTGTTCATTAGTAACCTTTTTTTCACATCATATTTATCCTAAAAAAGCATTTTAGATACTTACATGTTTCATTAGGTAGCTATCAAAACAGTCAAGCAGTCTTCCACTTGTATCACAGTTAAAGGAAAACTGGCAGGCCAAAAATCCATATGTAACTGCTGTCATATTCTAATTCCTTTCTCTAAGCTCTCTCTATTCATGAATTTCTATTAGTTATATTTCGCTCCTATCTTCTGTAAACTTCAAAATAAAAGATTAATTCCCTCTGTCATTCACAGTGGGTTCTCTGCTGCACACTCCCCCAAAAAATTAATGTTCATACTTCATTACACTGTCCTGTGATCTGTCTGTTGTGTGACTCATTCACAGCAGACAGAGAAGGGAGGGGGGAGGAGGGGGGAGTATAGCTGTAGCTCTTCATGTCATTGTGTGTATGAGACATATGTGCAGTGTATGCAGTCTGAGACATTTCTATGTGATTATAAGAACATTTGATAATTTGCTCAGCAGATACACACATTACATGTCTGCAGGAAAACCAAAGTTTATATATACACATAGAAATCTTACGGGCTGCAGCACAAAACACATCCCCCTCCCAGCCCAGAGCACAGAGGGGAGGGAGTGAACACAAGCATGGATGGGTGTGGATATTTAAATAACACTTATACAGCAACTGAATTATTCGGTTGGAAATAAAATGGAGAGGACTAATGCACCAGCTCCTTGCAGGGTATGAAGATGCTGATAGCATGGAAACTAGAAAGTGCACAATAATGGTTTTACATGTCTTTAAAAGGTCTACCCAGGCCTGAATTCAAGGGTATTATTATTATCATACTCAAAAATGACCTGACAGTGTCCCTTTAACAGACATGTCACTTAACTATAGAGATGCCGAAATTCATCTAATGCTCTTGTATAAAGGACCTGTGTGATGTCACAACTAGGGATGGGCGAATCTACTCGCTAGGACTCGTTACTCGGCGAGTAGTAAGGGACTCGCAGGACTCGGTACTCTGCGAGTTTCCCAGCGTTTACTCGCACGAGTCCAATGCAAATCAATGGCAAATGCTGACAAAACTAGGATTGCAATTGTCTTGCATTAGACTCAGCTACTGTGCCAGTGATAGCAGGGAAACTCGCAAAGTAACTGCTGTTACTTTGCGAGCCGAGTCCAGCTGTCTTCTCTGTGCAGCTCCAGGGTCCTAGAGCCCGCCTGCTCACAGACATGATGTAGCAGAGCTGAGATTGTTCTCAGTCTGCTCATTCCCTGTGCATAGACATCTATATCTATGCACAGGGGATGTAGCAGAGAGGACATCGCGTTTTGGACTACGTCGGACGGAAGGGGATTTTTTAAATTAAAGATGGAGTCCCTAATGGCTTTTTTTTTTATTTCAAATAAAAATTTTTCTCTGTGTTGTGTTTTTTTAACCCTTTATTGGAGATTCTTAGTGGCTGGGTCAAACGTGGCCTGACATTAAAAATCTCGGGCTTAATACCAGCTTGTATAACAAAGCTGGTATTAACCCCTTTATTACCCAGCGTGCCACCGCCACCAGGGCCGCTGGAAGAGCGGGGTTCAGCGCCAGAGGATGGCGCTTCAATGAACGCGCCATCTTCTGGGGCGGCTGCGGGCTGCAATTTGCAGTGGGGGGTGCCCAGAAAGCTTGGGCATCCCTGCACTGCGGATTCCAACCCCCAGCTGCTTAGCTGTACCTGGCTAGACATAGAAATTGCGCGGAGCCCCACGCATTTTTTTTAAATTATTTCGTGAATTTCAGAGTCAGAGTCTCAGAGTCAGAGTCTCAGAGTCAGAGTCAGAGTCTTAGAGTCAGAGTCAGAGTCTCAGAGTCAGAGTCTCAGAGTCTCAGAGTCAGAGTCTCAGAGTCAGAGTCTCAGAGTCAGAGTCTCAGAGTCAGAGTCAGAGTCTCAGAGTCAGAGTCTCAGAGTCAGAGTCTCAGAGTCAGAGTCTCAGAGTCAGAGTCTTAGAGTCAGAGTCAGAGTCTCAGAGTCAGAGTCTCAGAGTCAGAGTCTCAGAGTCAGAGTCTCAGAGTCAGTCAGAGTCTCAGAGTCAGAATCTCAGAGTCTCAGAGTCAGAGTCTCAGAGTCAGAGTTAGAGTCTCATAGTCAGAGTCTCAGAGTCAGAGTCTTAGAGTCAGAGTCAGAGTCTCAGAGTCAGAGTCTCAGAGTCAGAGTCTCAGAGTCAGAGTCTCAGAGTCAGTCAGAGTCTCAGAGTCAGAGTCTCAGAGTCAGAGTCTCAGAGTCAGAATCTCAGAGTCTCAGAGTCAGAGTCAGAGTCTCAGAGTCAGAGTTAGAGTCTCATAGTCAGAGTCTCAGAGTCAGAGTCAGAGTCTCAGAGTCAGAGTCTCAGAGTCAGAGTCTCAGAGTCAGAATCTCAGAGTCAGAGTCTCAGAGTCAGAGTCTCAGAGTCAGAATCTCAGAGTCAGAGTCTCAGAGTCAGAGTCTCAGAGTCAGAGTCAGAGTCTCAGAGTCAGAGTCTCAGAGTCAGAGTCTCAGAGTCAGAGTCAGAGTCTCAGAGTCAGAGTCAGAGTCTCAGAGTCAGAGTCAGAGTCTCAGAGTCAGAGTCTCAGAGTCAGAGTCTCAGAGTCAGAGTCTCAGAGTCAGAGTCTCAGAGTCAGAATCTCAGAGTCAGAGTCTCAGAGTCAGAATCTCAGAATTTCATGAAATAATTAAAAAAAAATGCGTGGGGCTCCGCGCAATTTCTATGTCTAGCCAGGTACAGCTAAGCAGCTGGGGGCTGGAATCCGCAGCGCAGGGATGCCCAAGCTTTCTGGGCACCCCCCACTGCAAATTGCAGCCCGCAGCCGCCCCAGAAGATGGCGCGTTCATTGAAGCGCCATCCTCTGGCGCTGAACCCCGCTCTTCCAGCGGCCCTGGTGGCGGTGGCACGCTGGGTAATAAAGAGGTTAGGGCCAGCTTTGTATTATCAGCTGGCCCTAAGCCCGAAATTTATGGCGGTCACGCCAATATTAGACATGACCGCCATGAATTTCTATTAAATTGTTTTAAAAAAAACACAACACAGAGAAAAAATTTTATTAGAAATAAAAAAAAAGCCATTAGGGACTCCATCTTTAATTAAAAAAATCCTCTTCCGTCCGACGCAGTCCAAAACGCGATGTCCTCTCTGCTCATCCCTGTGCATAGATATAGATGTCTATGCACAGGGAATGAGCAGACTGAGAACAATCTCAGCTCTGCTACATCAGGCAGCAGGCGGGCTCTAGGACCCTGGAGCTGTGGCAGCCAGCACACAGAGCAGACAGGACTCTTATCTGTGCGAGTTTCCCAGCGATTACTTGCACAGTAAACGAGTCCAATGCAAATCAATGGCAAAACTAGGATTGCTTCAGGCTGAAGCTTCCGAGACACATCTGCGATTTGTAAATCTCACACTACTCGCTATTACTCGCTTCCCCATTCATTAACATTGGACTCTCTAGACTCGCAACGAGTAGCGAGTCCTGTGCTTGGACTCGCTAGAGTCAAGCGATTCAGAGTAATTTAGGATTCGCCCATCACTAGTCACAACCATGTGATGGTAATGGGTGAAACTAAGCGAGCTAAGTCATGAAGGACATTGTAGACTTAGCTCTGCCTATTATTGTCACATGGTCGTAACATCACATGGGTCCTAAAGCATCATATGAATTTCAGCGTTACTACAGTTAAGTGACATGTCTGTTTGTATTTGGAGATTGTCAGAAACGGTGGCTAACATTCCCCTGGACTTTCTCTGAAGAAACTTTGATTTTTAGATTTAGATTGGTTGACCACTACATGGACAACCACTTCTCAATCCATATGTTTTCCACATTTAAAATATATACTCATCTACTATGTGGGTTCCATTCCTGCAGTGTCAGCACTGTCTCTCCTAGGATTGTGTAGCTGTGTGACATCATGAAATCCTGACTGCCAATCAGCTGTTACTTCACTCTCCCTGCTCTTACTTCCTCTGGATTTAGATGATTTTTCTAAAGGAGAGGGGAGTGAAACAGCCGCTGATTGGCTTAGGGTCATGACGCTACACTGCTACATGACCTTAGAGAGAAAGTGCTGACATCACTGGAAAAGTGACAGCATCAGAGATTAATACTGTATATGCCCATGTGAACATGCACCCACTGCATGGTTACATTTCAATTCCAGTTCTGGTTTTGCTTCAATATGTTTTGTTGTAGTCTGAGGTGTGGCTTGCCTTATGAGCCAGACATTATTTAATGTGTATAGCTTCCCATTTCTGGTGTTCTCTGTTGGGACTCGGGCCTCCTCATTCTTTGCCATGTACATATCACAGTCACATGGTAAGTGATGGGGTCAGCTTGATGTGGTGGGATGGTTTGCGCATTTTTTTTATCAAATAATTCTGGTTTTGTTCACAGGTCTACAAAAAATATTTTATGTTATCACTGCAGGTGACTTTGTAATTTTCTGAATCATCTTTTTGTTCTATTTCAAAAATGTATATAGTTTTTCTGTAGCAGCACATATAGTTTCCATGGAGCAGCATCATTATAAGATATAGGAAATATACTGGCAACATTAAGAAAACAGTAATCTACGTGTCAGAAAGAAATGCTTCACAGTGCAAAAGAGTTTTTATGGAACTAAAAATATTTCACATGCAAAATAGAAACCAAAATATGAGCAGAAAGTGAAAGTGCTTGATACTAGACTGGCGTTGCTATGATTTTTCATGGTTGTCCTTATATAAAATCCATCAGTAATCTGCTATCATTGAGTCATTCCAAAAACCCTGGTAGCGGTGTTCCATTACTTTAATGTCCTGTTGAAATCGCTTGCCTTGTTCATCGCTTACATAAACCCCAAGATTTTGAGGGAAGAAATCTAAATGTGAATGCAAAAAGTGCATTTTCAGAGACATGCGACATCCAAGACACTGGTATGCAATTAGCTGCCTTCCCTTCTATCTCCCTGTGGCAGGGCTGAGATCCCAGTAGAGGCCTGTCTCCTGTCTCACATAGCAGTACTTTCTGCCATCACCACCCTTTTCTGACTGATTCAAATCTTACCACCTCATAAGTTAGCTCCTTCCCATAACATGTGACTTTCTGAGAAGGAGCCATTGGTTCACTATACTGTCAATCCTCCTTCCCATAAAACTCACTAAAAGCTTTACTGATGTTGTCCCTGTAAGAAAATTCACAATTAAGTAAGACAAACAAAGAAATGTGAATAACATAGTAAAAACCACATACATTGAAAATGCAAAAATAACATAATAACAAACATACTTCTATCTCAGAAACCCTGAGATAAAGCAAAATGAAGCATATATTTCAAATCAGCGCATCAAATTCCATAAAACAGACATATTACCTTTGCTGATGACTTTTTTTGTATTGACCAGTGTTATGTTTTCTTGCAGTCATTGCAATCTGAGGTGTGGTCAGCATTATGAGCTGGACATTATTTAATGTGTAAAGCTTCCCTTTGCTGGTGTTCTCTGTTGGGACCCAGGCCTACTCACTCCTTGCCAAGTACACGTCATGGACATCTGGTAAGGTTTTAATACTGCTAGGTACGGACCGTCCTGATGGGGTCACCTTGTTGCGGTGGGATGGCTTGCACATTTTTTTTGACCAAAATAATGTCACCAAGTACCCTATCTAATTTTATGCACAATATCATTTACCTTTCATTTATTTTAGGGTATTTACTCATTTTTTCCTTGTTGTTGTTTTTAATGCTACATGATCCAGAGAGATAAAGTGCTGACACCACTGGAACGGTAAACCCCAAGAGGAGATTAAGTTTAATCTCTGTGCCAACATTTAGGCTTCAGTCATGGGGGTGGCATTCGCATGGGTTCAGTCACTGCTCCATATATATATATATATGTATATATATATATATATATATATATATATATATATATATATATATATATATATATAGACCAGTAAACGATTGCAGCACTGCGTTAAAGATGTAATATGCCTTTAATGGCCTTCAGGCATCTTGTGGTGGACGTTTGGGTCCTCAGACCTTCTTCCAGCCAGTCAGTAAGTGTGGGGGTTTCAGTTACAGTTGGCGCACTCCATACACAGAGTGGTAACTGAATCAATGCCAGCGCCGCCTTCATGACTGAAACCTGAATACACTCAGGAAAACTCAAGATTATAACATCCCAGAAGCGTGGCTCTCAGTGAGGGCACCAGGCAGGTTTCAAAGGCTTTTTTTTTTTGACTGTTATTGAATATATTTCAAATGTATTTATTGAATACATTTTTTTTAACAATGCACAGGGTGGTATTTACAGAGAGGGGATACAATGAAGACAGGTACAGAAATATTGGGGTAATCAAAAATATTTCACAGTTGTGAATGTTGAATAATATTGATAAGGCATTATAATTTATAAAGTTTATTTTTATGTATAGATTATGCCTTGAGCCTGAGAACAAAAAAAAAAATTACAGTAAAGGAAATATATAACAGGTCGGAAATAAATAACAGGTCACTTAACAAGCCAAATATGTGAGAAGCAGAGAATCAGGGGGTGTTCCGAGAGACTACCAATACATTACATGTTCTGTCAACTATAGGTTAGGAGCAACGTCAATACTTCTGGTTAGGAGTTTGAGAGAGTGAGTCGAAATCCATGGTTCCCATTATAATACATCTCATAGGAATTACTTCTGACTGCATAGTTAAATTCAAAAGTACAATGGGAAGAAATTCAATCAGAAAGTTCCGATATAATAGGTAGATCAGTAGTTTTCCACCTGGCAGCCAAGAGTATTTTGGCAGTGAGAATTATCTGTGAATTTATAAATCTAATATTGCGTGGAATATTTCCTATGCCTAATGAGAAGAAGACTAGTTGTGGAGTAAGAGTTAGTCTAAAATTAGTAGTTTTGAAAATCAGGTCTTTTACTCTTATCCAGATGTTGAGGATTTTTGGGCACTTCCAAAAGATGTGTGATATAGACCCAGTCTGTAGGCACTCTCTCCAACAATTCTGGGAAATTTGAGGATCTATATAGTTTAGTTTAGAAGGGGTCCAATACCATCTAGCCAACAGCTTAAAGTAAGATTCTTGTATGGAGGCACATGTAGTATTAGCATAGGAAGTTTTTATTGCTGTAGCTAGTTCGTCTAGGTCTATGGTAATGTTTAGTTCTTTTTACCAAGCTCTTATAAAGGATAATTTCTGAAGTGAAATATCTTCATTTAAAATACTATATATACTATTAGTCATCCAAGTTGAAGGTTTAAGTGGATTTTCAAATAGGTCAATTATGGGTTTTGGGAATGAGAAATGGGTTTTTAAGTCAATCGAGGAAGCGATAATTAATCTCCAAGCTGTTCTGTCTTTCCATGATAGTTTATATTTTTCTTCAAGAAATCGGAATTGAACTAACTTTCCTTCAAGAATAAATTGTTATCATAGTATATCCCTCGATCAATCCAAGAGGAAATGTCTAGGCCTGGAATAATGTGTTCCAGAGTTGCCAGATTCTTAAGAATTGAGTGGGGGAAGAGATGGCAAGTTTTCTTAAAGAGGACCTGTCACCAAACACACATGGTGATCTAATTACAGCACTGAATGCAGCATGTCTGCTGCATCCAGGCAAGGGGTCCCCCAGCCCTTGAGCCCCCCTGTACCCTGAGATAATACACTCTGAAAACTTACATTGTGGAGCCAAATAGGAGGTGGCTTGTGGCTGGAGCCAAAGGGCAGATTCACACCCCCTGTATGTTTAATATGCCCAACCGCCGCCTCCCTGATGCCAATCATTGTCTCCCTCATCTGCAGTATAACACAGAGCTTATTTCAGTAATGGCCGCTTAGCCCCACCCCCTGCGGTGACAGCACCGCCTTTCACCGCCCTGCTCCATTGGTTAACATGGAAAAGGGCGGGTATAAGTGGTGATGTCACTGCAGGATTACATTACAAGAGTCAGAGAGAAATCAATGGCCAGAGAAATTTTCCGATTTGGTAGACTTGTACAACCATGTCCCGATGAGTTCTACAAACTGCACCCCAGCCTACCTTATGTGTGCAAGACCCGGTAAGCTGCCAATTGATTTAGATATGGGAATTCTGAAACCAGACGCAGAAGTTGAAGAACCAATTGGGATACCCTACGTCAACAACAATATTGCCAAGTACAAGAGTGCGTAGAGAAAAGTCTGTGGCAAGCTAGATAAAGACAAGAGAGAACCTTTAACCAACGTGCAACCCCATTACAACCTGGTGAGCAATTTCTCAAGAGAAAGAGACGCACCAACAAATTGGATAATCAGTGGGAAACCACCCCATATACCGTCTTACCATCAAACTTAGACAATGCCAAAGTGTGTCTAATAAGCAAAGACAAAGGAAGGACGTCAACAGTTGTGTCAAGAGACCATCTCACACCGTGTCCTGAAACCCTGAAGACACCAGAAGTAACCGTCCCGTACAGGTCAAACCTGGCAAGAAAGAAGAGGAGGTATTCCATACTGTCTTAGGAGATTTCTCCAAAACTTGGCCAAATTACTATGGAGCAGTTGTAGTTCCCATAATTGCTTTCCCTCCAATGGTAGAACCAATGCCAGAACCCGTACCACAAGAAGTCCCAAGACATGAAGAACTGGAAGTTGAGCCTGAAGAGGAAGAACCAATTCCTGGTCCCAGTGAGCTTGCCAGTCCTACTGTCAGATCTCCATCTTCAGTAGTAGCAGATACTCCAAACAGGCACAGATCCACCCGCACCAATATGCTAAGTACATCCAGTATACCAGTCTTATGCAGATCACAGCATTGTACCAAGGGTCAGCTACTGGCTGGGTACAGAGATTAAAATGTGGAATCAAATGTGAAATGTATATATATTATAGTAGTATATAGTTAAATAGAACCCATTAAAGTGAAGGTGTACAGAAAGGGTGAAAGTAGCATGGTGTTAGGTGGCAGCCACAGAGAGTAAGAACTTGGCCTCTTATGCGGTGACCCGAGGGCTTAGGAGCCTACTGCGTTTAAAAACCAGAGACACCCGTAAGTGTTTATGTGTTTGCAATGTTAAAAGCCAATACCTACAGAGACTATCCTGTAAGAACTTTTGCATATTCTTGAACATTTTCTTTTTATTTATTTATGGACCATATATACCACTGGACTGGTTGTGGTAAAGACTACTTTGTATATATTTACCAGCCCGGAGGCAATAGACTAAAACTCCCGGAAGGACTGCTATTTTGAACTTTGGACTCTTTTTGAGTTTTTAAATGTTTTTGGACTTTTTACTTTTGAAGACTCTGTAAATATTAATTGTATTGATATGTTAACTGTTTGCTTGTTTTTCCACAGTCCCGGAGTACTGTCTTTCACAAAGGGGGAATGTGGCACCCCAGAGGTTAATGTGCCACAGTAACACCACAAAGGGTTAACTCCCTACATAACCCACAACACTACACTAGCGCCTCCAGACAAGAAGGGAGAGCTAAAGCTGCTTCCCTATATATTCTGGTGTGGAGAGGAAGTGGGGAAGAGCAGAGTGGTGGGAGAAGCTTATGTTCTTTACCTCAGAGTGGCAGTAACAGTTAGTCAGTTGGAGTTAGTTGAGTTCCTGAGAGGACTGAGGGAAAGGACCTGGGTGTAAAAGGGCTGCATTAGGCCCAACCCACGGTCCACTGTCCACTAAGGTCTGAGGAAAGGAGTAGGAGAAGCAGAAGAACACACCAGGGACACGGATTTACCCTAAACTCACCCCGGAGAAGCGCAAAGATCGGATACCGGATCCGCAATTGTGCCTGACACAAGCAGCACAGAATACACTGGAAAAGTGAAGTTTATATATCTTCACTGTACCACAGCAAAGAATCACAAAGATAAGACTCAAGTTTCCTAGCAAGGTTGGTACCAGTGAGGGGAGACAGGGCCAGCAGCCTAGCTAAAGCGGCAGCAGGGCCACACACACAGCACAGGAGTAGGAAGCCAAGGACCTCGCCAGGGTGCGAGCAACCCAGCCCAGGTACAGACTCCGTGGACAATTTTACTGAATACCATCTACAGTAAAGACTTGGAAAACTACAAAACCATGAGTCTGTGTAATCCTTGCGTTTTGAGAACTACTCTCCCTCACAAACTGTCATCATCTCTACCCCTACCCCTTACCCTGCATCATCCATAGACTATCATCACCACTGCCCCGGAAAACCAGGCTCTGCCTGTGGAGAGCCGTTACATCACCGGCTGCCAAACATCATCCCCGGAGGTTCTGCAGCAGCGGTGGTCACCCTGACCACATACCACGGGTGGCATCACGACTATATCCCCTGTAAATAGCCCCCAAACACAATACTTGTGGGCCCGGGACACAGTCCGGACCAAGACTGCCGTGATTCCCCGTGATACCATGGTCCGGTACCGAGTACCCCGTCTCAGTGGGCTCCACAAATACATGGGCGAAATTGAATTAAATGTGTTTCCCTTTATGCCAAATTTATTAAGGGTTAGAAAATAGTATGACCTGACCAGTTGACTGTATCGAATGCCTTCTCGGCGTCAAGAGCCAAGAAGGCAGTCGGAGCCAATGAGGATTCAATATGAAATATTAGATCTATAGTTCTTCTGGTAGCATCGGAGGCATTCCTGTTTGGTATGAACCCTACTTGATCATTTTTAACTAATTTGTCACTGAATTTTTGTAGTCAATTCGCTATTAATTTAGCTAAAGGTTTGGTGTCGCTGTTAAGAAGCAAAATGGGTCTATAATTTTTGGTGTCCGTAATATCACCTTCATCTTTTGGAATCACTACAACAATAGCTTCCAACATCTGTGGAGGGAGATGGCCCTGTATTGTTGTAAAATTTGCAAGACTAAGAATGAAAGGGGACAGCAATTTTGAGAACGTTTTGTAGAGTACATTCTGTAGGCCATCGGGACCGGGAGATTTTTCATTTTTTAATGTGAGAATTAAGTTCCTCAATCTCTGATTCAGAGAGCGTGGGCATGTCTAAGGGATCTAAGAATTCCATGATACTTTGAAGGGAGGTTATAAGAGTGTTCAGGTCTAAGGTTATATAGGGATTCGTAGTATTTTCCAAAAACATTTACTATGTCTTTGGGGTGAAATTTACTTTGTCCAGATTTATCTTTAATCTCATTATTCCTATTTCTTGTTCTGAGTGTTTTGATCCTAGATGCAAAAAATTTAGTAGGATTGTTATCCGATAAATAACACTTGGATTTGGAGCACTGGATCATCTTGTCAAAGTCTGAAGTCATCAATGTTTTTAATTCTGCTCTCAGACTAAATAACTGATCAGAATTACTGTTAGAGGGGTTACAGATTTGAGTTTTTTTATGGTTTGTATTTTGTCAATTATGTTTTGTTTTTTCTCATTTTTGTTTATTCAAGCAGGAATTTAATTGAATCAGTTATCCTCGTATTACTGCCTTAAAGGCTGTCCAGAGGGTTGTAATAGAAATGTTATTTATGTCATTTTCTGAGAAGTAGTTTTTGATAGATTCTTCAATTTCGGTTTTAAATTGGGGGTGATTGTAAAGAAAACTATTCTTTCTCCATATCATTTCAGAGTAGATGGGGAGGAACAGAATTCAAAAGATATGGACGAGTGATCAGACCAAGTCCTTGGTCCTATGGAAATCTTCCTGAATTTATGCAGTGAAAATATATTTGAGAGCACCAAGTCAATTCTAGCGAAGGAGTTAAATCTGCCAAAGTAGTGAGTAAATTCAATGGAGTTGGCATGATGACATCTAAAGACATCGTAGAGTTCCGCTCGTAATAACCATGGATTTAGAGGTGGGATGAAATATCGGGATTTAGTTGATGAGTCTAATATGGGGTCTGGAACTACGTTAAAATCACCAGTTATAATTAATTCGCCTTTCATCTGTTCATTTACAAGTTTCATGGTCCTATTTAGGAAGGTGATATGGCTTTTATTTTGGAGGTATAAGTTTTCCAAAGTAAAAATGGCATTATTGATTTTACAGATTACAATTAGAAATCTGCCTTCAGGGTCATCTATTTTTGACAATTCCTCAAAGGTAACAGTGTTTTTAATTAGAATAGCTACTCCAGCATTTTTCTTAATATTCGAGGAGTAGTATTTTTGGACGTTTTTGTTATCAAATGTAGGTTTTTTTTTTTAAGAAAATTTAGTTTCTTGAAGTCAGACAATGTCTGAGTTAGTTTCTTTGGTTAACTTCCAAATGCGATATCTACGCTGGGGGGAGTTAAGACCATTGACGTTGGAAGACAGGGATTTAATTGACATGGTATGTCCAAAACTGGGTGGAAATGTGTCTCGGTATCTTATGGGTTGGCATCTTAAAGGAAGAAAAAGAAGTTTGAGATAAAGAAAAGAGACTATAACTCTTAAGTCTCAGTTTAACTGTAAAGGAAAATTTCAGAATTGAATTAAGTCTTGAACAGAATAATTAAAGAGGACAACAATCTTCTTAACAGGATATATTTCAAATAACAGTTTAATATTATTAACCTCCTGAGGGAGCTACTGTTGTGGCTAAAAATGCCTCACAACTGTATTACTATTTGTGGATCAAGAGATGATATTAAGTTGTCGGAGAGTTCTCATTCCCTCCTCAGAGTTGTCTATTGAGACAGTTTTACCTTGATGGGTAAACAGGACTTTGGCAGGGTTGTAACCTCATCTGTAGAGAATGTTTTTCTTGCGAAGGATTTCAGTGATCCCTGAAAGATTCTTTCTCTGGTTAAGAGTTACTTTTGAGAGAGCAGTTAGAATTTTTATTGATTCAAATGGTTTGGGTAGAGATTTGTGAGTCTTTAAGTAGTTTAAAAAGTGCTCTTTTGTATGATAAAAATGGAATCTAACTATGATGTCTCTCGTGTAAAACACAAAGGAGACAAAGCGAGGCGCAGAATAGTGCCCTATCAGTGATGACACTTGTTGAAAGATGGTGATGTGCAGTGACCACTCACCTTGCTTAGTTGTGTAAACCCACAACTGGCTGGAGCGCCTAATACAGCTGCCGCTGGACCTCCACCTGCCACTGGACGTGGAAAAACCGGTATCAGTTGTTAGGAATGGGTGTATCACGGTCCGCGCTGCTGTTCCATAAAAGATCACAAGGAAGACAGTGCTTCAATCAAACAAACTTCCTTTATTCTTCCTTTCCTACGCGTTTCAGAGCCACATCCAAGCTCCTTCCTCAGGGACGTCAAGACCACAATGAACACACTTCATATTTAACAGGAGCAAGGCGCCAAAAAAGTGCAATGTAATGCTGGATGTGACGTCAGCAGTCAGGCAGGATCCCTGTGTGACGTCACTATGTTTATAAACAATACTCCTAAAATGTTATCCCTAATCCGGCGCGGAGCTCACATCAAACAGCCGACATCTCAGCTGATGTGATCAGCTGAGATGTCAGGCTAACAGCTCCAATCGGATCCGGGATCCAATCGACGCTGTTAACCCCTTGGATCCCGCTGTCAATCACTGACAGCGGGATCCAAGGTGGCCGCGGCGGGGAACGCGCTGTTCCCCTCCTGCTCCGGAGATCCGCGATAGTATCACGTGATCTCCAGCGCTCACGTGACAGCCCGGGGTCCTGGCTAGACCCCGGATGCTGTCAGAGCGCAGTTTCCTGTTGTGGTTAGCAGGCTCTGCCAACCACAACAGGTCCCCGATTCTGGGAGATACAGATGAGCTGCAGCTCATCTGTATCTCCCAGAAGCGATCGGACTGTGCAGCAAGGTGCCTCTTAAAGAGGCAGTGTAAAAATAAGAATCAATGAAAAAATAAAGTTTTTAAAAACCTGTAAAAAAAAAATATATAAAAGTTCAAATCACCCCCATTTTCCCGCAATCACAATAAAAGTATTTATAAAAAAAAAAATACACATGTTTCGTATCATTGTTTTCAGAATCACCCGATCTATCATCCTATTAAATCCGTTATTGAGAGCCGTAAACTCCATAACGGAAAAAATGGTCCAAACGCCAAAATTCAGTTTTTTTGGTCGCCGCAACATTGCTATAAAATGTAATAACGGGCAATCAAAACTGCAGATTCCCCAAAAAATGGTATCATTAGAAACGTTAGCTCAAAACGCAAAAAATAAGCCATCACACAGCCCCAGATCCCGAAAATTGAGAACGCTACGGGTCGCAGAACATGGCGCAAAAAGTCAGTTTTTGTTTTTTTCCAAACTTCTGAATTTTTTTTTCACCACCTAGATACCAGTAAAGGTATACATGTTGGGTGTCTACGAACTCGAACTGACCCAAGGCATCACCCCGTCACAATGGTTTTACCATATAGTAAACATGGCGACTAAAATAGCCAAAAAACAAACGTGTCATTGCACTTTTTTTGCAATTTCACTGCATTGACGGAAAAATAAAAAAGTTATGGCTCTTGTAAGCAGGGGAGCAAAAAATGAAAATGAAAAACGAAAAATTGCTGGGTCATGAAGGGGTTAAGGAGACAGTTACCCAGAAAAGGTTAGAGTATTAGTAAATAGAGAGAGTTCGTTATCACTTAGGATATTTTTTCATAAAAGTGACGGTTCGGAAACAGTGAATGAGAAAATGAAAGTGGATCAAAGAGGTAAAGAAGAGGATGAAAGAAGATGAAGGAGAAGGTAAAGATAAGGTAAAGAGAGCTAGGAATAGTAGAAAATTAGGGTCAGTAAAGGAGAGGAATTTAGAAGGGAGTTTAAGGAAGACGGGATAAGTGAGGGCTGGAAGAAATGGAAGAGAAAAGAATAAAGGGGATAAATGTAATTAAATACAATTGGAATTTAGAAATCTGAGGTTAGGAGTTACTCCGTTAAAGGATCCAGCATCTAGACTTCCAGTCGATTTTCCTTCTACCAGGAGGTAAAGCAATCAGTCCAGAGACCTTAAGACCCTATAGATTAGATGGAAGAGATTAGAAGCACTAGAAGAGACAGGCAAACTGAATCTGGAATTAGTTTTCTATAGCATACAGCTCTTCAAGTAATGATCAAATTAATGAATTGTACAAGTCCCAAAGAGATAAAGGATCTCTATAACACAGGCTGGATCTGTTATGAAGCAGATAGGAAGCAGAGCTATAGTTTGCAGTAGTGTATATGAGTCTCATAGCTTCACTTTCCTCTTTTCTTTATGTGAGAATCCTAAGCCTTTGGGTAAGGAATATAGTTCAGGTTGCAATAGTAGACAAAAAGCAGTAGCCCAAAAGGTGTAATATATGGGCCATGGGTTTGGTGCAGAAATAGGGTTTAACAATGACTGCAGCTGATCTAGTCACAGGTTCCTCAGTAAGGTGGGGGGAAGAAAATATGATGTTCTGCCAGAGTGGGTAATCCCACTAGAGGGAATGAACCCGTTAGGTGACTCCCTGGGACCAAGGTTAATTCTGATGTTAGGAACAATAGAACTTCTCACCTAGTTCTGCACAAGGGAGCCCTCGACCGGCGGGACGCTGCAGCAGCATTGGGTCTGCGATCCAGTCCTTCTCCTCACACAAGCGGTGTTTTCGGCTGGCAGCGGGGGAGAGGGTTTCTCCACATAGAGGAAGGAGGGCAGGAAACAGGGCGAGAGGCTCCGGTGAGCAGCAATCTGGACGGCTGATGGCGGGTCCACCACGGTTCCGTCGGGTTAGCGGTGTCGGAGCAGGCCCGTCCGGCAGGAAGTGACACAGCCACACTAGTCCAGATCTTCTCACCTTCTCCACTTTCACAGCGGCACGATGGGTGGCGACGCACGTCGAGGCATCTGACTTGCTTCAGCAGGGAAATCCGATTCAGGAGTGGGAATACTGAAGAAATCCACGGCCAAATAGGTAGTTTTTACCGGGCCAGCAGGCTAGGAGAACTTGTGTGGAGGAAACGATTGTAAGCCCAGAGTCTCTGTTCTGTTCTGCCAGTTGAGGCCTGGGTGTGCCATGCGGGACCTTGCTTCCAGAAGCTACAAGTGCTAAAGTCTGCAGAAAAGATGCCTTAGAGTGGTATCATCTTGATCCAGAGGGGCATGAGAACTGCTTCAGATAAGATCCATACATGGATGTCCGTTTAAGGACGTGATATTAGGTGGATTCTAGTTGTAGGCTGAGGAGCTCCTCAAACAGCGTCCATCTTCCTAGAGCTCCAGGCCACGCCCCCGGTTTCAAATGCTTTTAACCTGGAGAATTATACCGCATATCTGTAGGTTAATAGTGTTGTCCATGTGACAGGTTCTTTAATTAGACCTCAAATAGTTTGAACAGAAAAGCTTTCTTAGGAAGAGGTGGTAACTTACTGGTAAGTGCTAATTTAGGAGTTTCACCTCGGAGTGAAGTACAGATTGCTGGAAACAACTTTTTTGTGTTACAATGAATCATACTTGCTTTTCTTCTGTATACTAGAAACCAAGTATCTTCCATTTCCTTGAATTCAGAAATAAGTGTAATGTTCTTCTGAGAAGGATTTGCTTGCTCTTTAGACTTTTTTTTTGTAGACAACTGCAAATGCTGCTAATTAGTGTTACTAATTATCAAAGTAAGGACTCTGTTCATGTTTACACACAAACCCATACGGAAAAGACAGTTGCCTTCTTTTTGCGTAACTGCTGATTAGTCCAAGCAGTGAACATTTTATCATTTCCACAAGGCTAATCAGAAAATAACCCAGTACTTAGCTCTTATGTTCCCATACAAACAACTCAGGCATATGCTATTATTTACTAGATTCCCTCTGTGTATTGTACTCTGGTCAGTATCGCGTAAGAAAATAAGCTAAGACTGTTCAGAAACCATACTTAAAGGGAACCTATCTCAAAACAATGTCCCTTTTTTTTAAAAAAATAGCTTTCCTAAAAATTCATATATAACACTGATGGGTTTTTAACCTCCCACCCACAGGAAAGATTCCCAAATTGATTTATTTAGTTCTCAATCAATCTTTATTATATTTAATTATAAATGCCATAAAAATTAAAAACAGAGCATTCCCTCCGGGGGGATACACAAGATACAATCAGGCTGATCAGTACAACATATAGTATACTATACAATAACCTATAAACTTATTGTCGCATCACTACATCTCTCTATGCAATATTTAACCCAAATCTACTGACTGACACTATTAACTATCCTCCACCTATATACACAATGCCTGACTGCATGCCCACTTCATAATTCAGCTTTTTACAAGCAGCCAAAGTAGTGCCTCGCTATATCAGATCAATCTTAATATTCATCCTGGTAGCCTGAAGCCTCACCAACTGTCTATTACTATCACCAATAGCTACCCCAGAAGAAGCGGGAAGCGAAACGGCTGTAGGGGAGGAGGGAGCGCGAGCACGACAGGCACCTCAGTGATCCAGGTATGATACATAACCTTGCCACCGAATTAAAGTATTGGTACACCTCGGGTAGCTATTGGTGATAATGATAGACAGTTGGTGAGGCTTCGGCTACCAGGATGAATATTAAAGATTGATCTGATATAGCGAGGCACTACTTTGGCTGCTTGTAAAAAGCTGAATTATGAAGTGGGCATACAGTCAGGTATTGTGTATATGAGGTGGAGGATGGTTAATAGTGTCAGCTCAGTAGATTTGGGTTAAATATTGCATAGAGAAATAACCCTATACTGTAGTGATGTGACAATAAGTTTATAAGTTATGGTATAGTATACTATATGTTGTACTGATCAGTCTGATTGTATCTTGTGTATCCCCCCGGAGGGAATGCTCTGTTTTTAATTTTTATGGCATTTATAATTAAATATAATAAAGATTGATTGAGAACTAAATAAATCTTTATGGTGAATCTTTCCTGTGGGTGGGAGGTAAAAACCCATCAGTGTTATACTGTATATTAAAGGGAACCTATCAGCTTTTCTAGCTACACACAGCAAGAAGCTCCCTCTTTACAATTAACTACAGTATGTATTACTCCAAAACAAAAGAAATTCAGAAAAAATATTTTAAAAAGGGTCGGCCTGCTGAGAAGTGTCGAATACCCAGGTATGGAGAAATTAGAGGGAGCCTGCCCATTCGACATCTCTCTCTACGAACGTGTTCTCTAACAATGACATTGTGTTTCAGAGCATAATATTATCTGTGGTTAGTCAATCACAATTTTGTGCTTTTAGATGTTAGGGAAACATAAATATGCCGATGGCTTCCCTTTATAAGTGACATATGAGGTATGGGGCATTTGGCAGAATAGACCATACTTAGACAATTCTGAGACAATAATGGGCTGTCGCATTTAAAGGATTATGTGTAAAAAGTATTTTAAAAGCTGAATTAGAGGACTGAATGTCGTTATAATGTGAACTAGAAGAATTATTCTGTCTTTATGGAATTAGGTTTCGTAAATATACACGAGAAAGGCATTATATGTCAACCATGTATCATTGAATAACTTTGGATCACAAAAATATGGTCTAGAGGATGCACTATTCCACTTTCAGTACAAGCTCATGTTCTCTTTTTACTGTCTGTGTCTCTGGGCAACTATCCAGACATGTATCTCCAGTCAGAGACTGGAGTAACAGTTATGGCATAAAAAATGCTCACACTTTTTCTGAATTTGATGGGCAGTCATAACCGTACCCAGTCCCACCCCGACTTCACTCTAGCTTTGCCCATTTTGGCAACACTTGAAACTAGTGTGAATATGCTAAAAGTCACAGCTCTAATGTCAGTGCCAGTCCGAATCTTTTCAACCTCATTATTCTTGTAATACAGTATTTTTTCACACATTTTAGTGGAATAAATCTGATTAATTTCAGTTACATTTTTGGCTTCTGTGTTGCTCATATATCTTAATATGCCGGTGAATTAAATTTGCCAGCTCCATAAAATTTTCTCATAGAGTTTGATTCTTGGTGAATAAATTGGAAAATATATGTGGAGGAGAGGTGAGAGGGAGAGAGGACCCCAAGGATCATAAATGCTTACACTATAAAGGAGAGATAAAGAGATGACCCCACTGATCATAAGAGCTTACACTCTACAGGAGAAATAAAGAGATGACTTGACTGATGATAAGAGTTTACACTGTACACAGAGGACCCTGCTGACCATAAGAGCTTACACTGTACAGGAGAGAGAGAGAAAGGGTCACACATACCATCCGTTTTTAGCTTAAATCTGTTTTTGGGAACATTTTGGACATTTTTTTTTTCAAAGTCCAAAAACGCATATGCGTTAACGCATGTGCATGTGCGTTTTTCAAAAAATGCATGCGTTTTCATGCAGCAGCCCAAAAACGTTGCTAGCAGTGTTTTTGGGGTGCTGCATAAAAACGCATGCGCTTTGTTTAACATGGGGCCCTATGGAAGACGCATGCGTTAACGCATATGTGTTTTTGGTGAAAAAATTACTAAGTGCCACAATTTCCCAAAAAGTCCAGGACCTCAGGGGACACTATTGGCACCCTTAGAAAAATGGATACGTTTTTCTAAGGGCTTAAAAAACGGATTTGCATGTGTGACCCTGGCCAAAATGCTGCTGACCATAAGAGGTCTCTAAAGGAGTTATAAAGTGATGGTCACACTGATCATAAGAACTTACTAGACGATACACTGAGAGAGTGAGTAGACCCCACTAACCCTAATGGTACCTTTACACGCCGCTACTGGATGGTGGCAACAACCGGCTACTTCACGTGCACGAGCACGCACAAACGGTTGCAAACGGTAATCGCACCACCTTTACACGCCGCAACAAGGTGCGCTATAGTAGGTTACATCTATCTCTGGATACACCGCCGGGTGTCTCAAGTTACCTTCTGCAGAGCACCTTACCTCATTTACACACCGCTACAACAAGCTAATATGGGCGGACCTGGTGCAGCAGGGACAACACATAGGCGTGCCACAATTGTGAATTACGAGACGTCCGTACGCTGATAGGACTAAGCAATAACAAGTTACTATGTTACTATGTTACTATCATGATTGGCCAGGCAGCGCAGGAGGCTGATTAATACATGATGCTCGAGCAATTGTGTAGTGTGACTGGTTAAATATGCCACCCTATGCAGCGACAACCAATCGTAACACAGGAGCTTCCTCCAATGATCGCTGAAGGGGGGTGGTTTCCCGGAGGCTGTGTCACGCCCCAGGTACATACCAGGTACATAGCATGGTGTAGAAACAACCCTTCTGTTCCTTCTTTACACGCCGATACAGGTCGCTACCATCGGCTGGGTAACCACCTGTTTTAGGGCAGTGCTCTGAAACAGGTGCTGCCACAGGCGGGTGGCTACAACCGTCTTCACACGCCGCTACCTCGGGTTGAATTGGCGGTGCAAGATACATTTCTCTCATGTACCCGGTTGTTGCCACTATGCAGTAGCGGCGTGTAAAGGTACCCTAAGAGCTTACAAACTACAGATGAGACTTATCCAGTGACTATGAAGATATAAAACAACTCTGCAGTATAAACTGCGCTTCACTGGGAACTCCTTACCTGTTATAGTCCAGGGACTAACCACCACTTTATAAGGTTCATACACAATTTTTGCTTTTCATTGCAAAAATTGAACAATTTTTATTTTTTTCAATACAAATAAAGTGACAAGTGCACACACGGCTTTTTTCTCAGTGGGTATCTATACATGGATCCTGGAAAGGATCAATCGTATAGACATGCTCAACAGATCACTTATGTGAACAATCACATACAGATGCTTATGGTTAGGGGATGAAATAATGACTGTTTCTATACTTGCAGCAATAGATATCTGCCGCGACACTACTATATATATGAAAAAATTCAAATGAATGAGTGGCACTGAAAAGAGAAGATCAAACTGCAATGTGCAAATGTGTAATGCAGTAAACTGCCCTGTGCTTAAGTTGAAAACAGAGGTCTTAGTCTCATCAGCGGCCACTGAGGATCAAGCCTGGCACCCAGTTCAAGGGGCCTCCTACTGCCAGGTCCTGACACTATGCCCTAGTGATATGGTGAGCTGGTGGAATCTGTGTGGGCTTATATGTCTAAAGATGTAATTAAAAACAGGTGTGTGCTAGGACCTCACACTGGAGTCCATGAGTGGTTACCAGACTATGAAAAAAGGAAAGGGGAAAATTATATAATGGGAGCTCAGTCAAAAAAGACAATATGTAAAATATATAAGACTGGCATCTTTCAGTCAAAAAAGACAATATGTAAAATATATAAGACTGGCATCTTTCAGTCAAAAAAGACAATATGTAAAATATATAAGACTGGCATCCAGTCTTATATATTTTACATACTTACATGTTTCTATACATGGTTCACCTATTTCAACATACAAATGCAAATACATTTGAAGGGTACAGAGGCTCAGCCAGGTAATCTTCCATTGTTTAGTATGAAGAAGCAAGCTGCGAAACGTCGTTTGGGCTGGTGTTTCTGTGCCCACAGATTCCCCACATAAGTAATTACTTTATGCTTTGACTTAAGAACTGTCATGTCGGTATTAAGGGATATATGATTGATAAGATTTCTGTTATTAATGTTGGGGCACCGGTCAGCATTGTTAACTTATGGGTCCAAAGGGCTGCCTATAGGGAACTATTGATAACCATATTCTGGTGAAACATACTTAACAATGGAAGATTACCTACCTGAGCCTCTGTACCCTTGTTATGTATTTGCATTTGTATGTTGAAATAGGTGAACCATGTATAGAAATAGTCCTTATCCCCTAACCATAAGCACCTGTATGTGATTGTTGATAATAAGTGATCTGTTGAGCACGTGTAAACCCTGACCCTTTCCAGGATCCATGTATAGATACCGACTGAGAAAAAAGCTGTGTGTGCACTGGTCACTTATTTGTATTGGAAAATATAAAAATTGTTTAATTTTTGCAATGAAAAACAAAAATTGTGTATGGACTTTATGTTTTCTCCTTTATGTATGATTGATGTTGAGCCCTAAGATACACAGCTAATATGTAGAGCTGAAAAATACTGTTTTTGACCACTTTATAAGGTACAATAATTTGTTAAATGTCATAGCTACAGAGCCTTATAGGTAAGCCCTCTTAAAAGATATTAGCTCACTCCTTGTTGCGTCACAAATGTGGAAAATTGTGCCAGGCAGACTTTTTTTGTTTTGCGAACTGAAAAGTAAATATCAAATTATTCAAACTGCATAAAGTCAGGAATTTCTGAAAATTGGACTCAATGCAATCACACGTGGATCATTCTGCTCACTTCTAATCATTGCAGATAAATTCTTGTACAAATTGCTAATTTCCATATGCCCTACATAGATGAAAGAACAGGCTCCTGAATTGAAACGAGAATGCTCAAGTTAGGGCTTTCTCACTCTGGCATATAGTCTGCATGGGTGGCGCCCCACTGGTCAGTGCGCCACAGTAGGAGTACTGCACCGACAACAGAGTGTGCAGTATTCCTGTCATGTGGGAAGTGTAAAGTCAACCTGAGGCTCCAACCCTGGCATCCTTACACCTAGACTAGTGGACCAATTGGCAACCCATTACCAGGGTAACCGGTCCCGGGGGGAGGAGAGTTAGGAGTAAGGAGAAAGACGGGAAGTCACACAGTTGAATGTAGTCCGTACTGAGGAGCGAAGCAAGGAGGGAGCCCAAGAGAGAGCAGTCTCCCAGGGAGGGCGCCTGAGAGAGAAAAGGGCTGCCCAGGAAAAGAAAGAGGAAACCCCATGCTGGATCTTCCATAGACCAGGGGAATCCTAGTCCACCAACGGAGTGCAAGCTCCGAGGAACGGTACAGGCGGGTTCACCCCTGAGCCGTCGACACCAGTCTGTCATGGCATAGTTCAGCAACCCCGACATCCCCATCCAAAACATGCAGCCGCACTAGGATTGCCCAAACTGGGTCGAGCCCCTTAGAGAAGAGAAGGGTATCTCAGAGTACCCAACAGGCCTGGTAGACAAGCGGGCTGTGCAAGGCAGCACAAGGAAAGTAAGGAGGTGCAAGTAAAGGCGGCAGGATGCAGGAATGACAAAAGAAGGTATACTGAGGGAGCCTCAGAGACTTTACCCTCCTCAGTTACTACCCGGCAGCTACACATTCAAAGGCTGTGCAAATTGTAACCTGAAGTGCCATCTGAACCAGTTTCAGTAAAGTACCCGTACAGAGACGCAATTCCTCCGTGTCTCTTTTCTGCACCAACTGCTGCGCAGCTGCTCTGCTACTCCCAGCACCATGACAACAAGTGCCATGCTATCCTGCCCCAGTGGCGCTGGTGAACATCACCAGAATCTACGGGTGGCATCACAACAAACTTTTAAACTTTTATTCCCTTCCAATTGTCCCCCAATTTTCAGTTGCCATAGACCCCTGGGTGAATCACGTAACTCGCACAAGGTTCGCTTTGTAATGTTGGGACTTGCCGCAGCTACCCTGACCCGAGCATGACACCATCATGTATATCTATGAAGCTTTCACCCTCACGTTCAGTTTATGCATTACAATGCGATTCTTGCGCGAGTTATAAGCTAGTTATAAGCCAGTAAGCGCGTGCCCTTAACTGTCAATACACGGAGGCTATGTTCATGTAATCTATATTGTTGTTCACACATTTTAGTGGGTTTCCTTTAAACATTTGCCCAAATTGCTGGACAATTAGGCCTTACAATCTGCTAAATTTAATTACATAATTTCTAAGATGTATTTGCCTCTTTTAGAAATTTTTATCACCAATACAGACATTGTAAATTATAACATTTTTAAACTTACCATCTTTTGCAGATTGTAAAATGCACTTTTTATTAAACCCAAATTGTGGGAAAAACTGGGGTTCGTCTTACAATCCAAATCTTGTTTAGAAAAAAATTACCAAGAGTAGGTTGCAGTGGTGGAGCAGAGGGGCAAAGAGGCAGGTTTGCAGGGTCCACGGAGGGTGGGGGCACAGCTGCAGTCCTGGAGCTATGGGGTTGTCCGGAGTAGCGGTGAGTGCGACCATTTTCCACATATCTACATGTATTGATGAAAGCTGTGATTCATGCTCTAGTATCCAGACTTCCAGAAAATGGCTGCGAAGGCAGCACATGCACAGGTCGACGTTTTCTGGATGTCTGGACACTAGAGCAGGAGTCGCAGCTTTCCTCAATACATGTAGACACATGGAAAATAGCAGCCCCCACCACTATTACGGACACCCCCGTAGCTCTGGGCCTGCATCGTTGCCCCCACCCTCCTTTTAACCCTGGAAACCTGCCTCCGGCCCAGGGCCGTATCTAGGGGGAGGGGCTGGTGGGTCATGTGCCCCGGGCTCAGCAGGCTAGGGGGCGCTGTCAGGCTGCAGGAGTCCCCCCTCCCCGCCCCCCCACCACATGTTACGCCCACCCCCCCCACTGTGGGAGCCAGCTATTCTCTGCTTACGCGGTCTGTGGACAGCGGGAGCAGAGAATGTGCAGCCGCCGGCTCCTGCAGTCCATATGCAGGCATCTATCAGATGCCTATACTTGGAAGCTCTCAGCAGCATCTCCAGCCAACCTGTTCCCCGCACTCCTGGTTGGGGGGACCTCAACAGCGTGATCACATCACCTGACCATGCTGCTGACGTCACTCAGCAGAGGCAGCAAAGAGAGGCAGAAGGATGGAGAAGACCGCTCCACACACTGTAGGAGCTGAGCTGCACATTAATGTAATTAGGGGAAGGGGGACAGCGTGCAGGGAGAGGGTGGGGGAGTGTGAGCATGAAACTAGGGTGGGGAGAGTGTGAGCATGAAACTGAGGGTGGGGGAGTATGAGCATGAAACTGAGGGTGGGGTGACTGTGAGCATGAAACTAAGGGTGGGGGGAGTATGAGCATGAAACCAAGGGGGGGTGTGAGCATGAACTGGGGGTGAGTGTGAGCATGAAATTGGGGGGGATTGTGGGAAGGAAACTGGGGAGAGAGTGGGCAGGAAACTGGGGGGTGTGTGAGGGCGGGAAACTGGGGATGAGTGTGAGCAGCAAACTGGGGGGGGAAGTGTGAGCAGCAAACGGGGGGTTGAGTCTGAGCAGCAAACTGGGGATGAATGTGAGCAGCAAATTGGTGGGAGAGGGTGTGGGGAGCATGAGGAGCAAACTAGGATGGTGATGATGGTTGGAGAATATGTGAGCTAAACTGGGGTAGATGGTGGCAGGAGAATATGTGGACCAAACTGGGAGGCGAGGGTGGGGGGAGAATATATGTGAACCAAAGGGGGTAAATCTGAGGATCCAGTATAAAAGTGAGGGGGGATCAGTGTGGACACAGTATAAGGAGAGAGGGGGATGGCTGCCACCACAGTATGTGGAGTGAGGAGGATATTGGTGTGGACGCAGTATGTGGAGTGAGGCGGGATGGCTGCGGCACAGTATGTGGAGTGAAAGGGGATGGCTGCGGCACAGTATGTGAGTGAGGGGGGGATGGCTGCAGCACAGTATGTGAAGTGAGGGGGGATGGCTGCGGCACAGTATGTGAAGTGAAGGGGGATGGCTGCGGCACAGTATGTGAAGTGAGGGGGTATGGCTGCGGCACAGTTTGTGAAGCAGGGGGGATGGCTGTGGCACAGTATTTGGAGTGAGGGGGGATTGCTCTGGCTCAGTATTTGGAGTAAGGGGGATGGCTGCAGCACCAGTATGTGGGTGAGAGAGAGATAACTGCTGTGCAGTGAGGCTGGTAACAGTGTGGACACCATATGAGAAGTGAGGAGGGGATGGCTGCTGACACAGTATGTGGAGTAAGGAGGAGATCGGTGTGGAACAGAGTATGTAAAGTGGGGATGAGAAAAATGTAAGGGGGCTCAGAATAGAGAGTTAGTAGTATGGGGGTGTTGGAGAGGGGCCAGTGTGTATGGGCAATGTGAGGCCACAGCCAGGAGGGGACAGTATACCGAGGAGGGCGAATGTGATGAGGGAGAACAGTATAAACAGTGGGCAGTATAGGGGGACACAGTGTGAGAGGACAGTGTGACCAGGGAGCCCAGTATGGAAGGAGAGGGCAGTGTAAAGGGCATGCTCCAGAAGAGGGACAACATGTAAATCATATTTTGTTCATGGAACAGTGAGGAAGAGCAATTATTATTCCGGGGTCAGTGTAGGCAGTTATTTTTACTCAGGAGAACTTTGATCATTCTGCTATTTTTAAGGATATCGTGCTGGGATGTCCTGCAGATCGGAGAAGATGGACGTCTCCAGAGACGAGCTGGGGATGTAAAACGTCATCATGGTGTCTGGACAAGATGAAGAAAAGAAAAAGACGACCCCGATCAGAGACAAGGTCATCTATAAGGTACCTGGATGTAAATTATTATTTGTGATACTATTTCTCATCAGTGTTGTGGTTCCAGTATGGTCTTATGGTGACTGGTAACAACAACTCCCGGTAATATCCTTAAAGATATATTAAGAGTTGTAGGTTCATGCAGCACAAGTGTGTATGGGTCTGACCTTACATTACAATTGTTTTACCATGTACTGATGAATTTCTGTACTGGTGAGGGTTGTGATGCTGTGTTTCTATAGTGAAGAGGGGTTATATGGCTGTATACCTGAACTGATGGGGGTTCTATTTAAAGGGAACCTGTCACCTGATTTTAAGCCCCTACACTATCACTAGCTGTCCCTACACCTTCCTAGCAGCTCCCTATCTATCCCTTTCTTATCTAAAGTGTCCCTATTAAACATGTGTAAATGAAGTATAAACTTACTGCAATCCCCATGGTTGGGGGACTGGGTAGGCGTGGCCACGCTTTATTCACCACTCCTCCATGTTATAATGCACGCCCCGCTGGGCGACATTATTCTGTGTCCTCTCTGCCCCCAGTATTTGGAATCTCCCGCCCTCTGTGTAGTTCTATGCACTGGCCGGACGTCACATCCGGCGCGGTGCATTATGGGGCCGGTCACGTGATCGGCCCTAGTGCATTATGGGCTTGATCTTGTGATCGGCCCGGCTCCGCGCATGCGCAATGCGCTTATTGAAGCCAGATGTGACGTCCGGCCAGTGCATAGAACTACACAGAGGGCGGGAGATTCCAATATGGGGGCAGAGAGGAACAGAATATGTCGCCCAGCGGGCGTGCATTACAACATGGAGGAGTGGTGAAGGCATCGTGCCACGCCTACCAGTCCCAACAGGGGACTGCAGTAAGTTTATACTTCATTTACACATGTTTAATAGGGACACTTTAGATAAGAAAGGGATAGATAGAGAGCTGCTAGGAAGGTGTAGGGACAGCTACAGATAGTGTAGGGACTTAAATTCAGGTGACAGGTTCCCTTTAAGTATTTCTGCTCCTCTAGTGGTTCTGATGATGAATTTTGTTACCGATGAAGGTTGTGATTTCTCCACTTCTGGTGGTTCTGATGATGAATTTTATTACTGTTGAGGGTTTTGGTGATGTATTTCTGCCCTTGGTGGGTCTGGTGATGTATTCTGCACTGATGAGGGTTGTGATGCTGTGTTTCTGTACTGATGAGGGTTATATGGATGCATTTTTGTATCTGTGGTCGGTCTGGTGATGTAGTTTTGAGCTGCTATTGGTTCCTGTACACATGAAACAATCCTTAACTTGTAAGATTATGTTAGATATGGCTATGTTATTAAATGTTTTGTGCCTGGTTACTATGTTTATTTGTTAGGAGCATTAAAGGGGTGGTCCAAGTCTGTGATAAGTCTGCCGTCACTCCATGTGTCCCTCTATGTGACTGCAGACTTCTGAATTCTCACAGAGCGCACACTGCCTGCTGTCAGGATTCTCTGGTGCTGGCGGTGAGCATGGTAGGTCATGATACTTTAAGTATGCAATTTATATACATGCAGTCTTGTGCTGACTAGACATGCGTGGCCTCGAGCAATGAAAATGAATTGAGTGAGACCGGACATGTCTAGTCAGAATGTGGCTAGAAGTATATAAATCGCATACTTGTGCTCACACGACCTTCCAATCTTACCAGCAGCATGAGAGAATCTTGACAGTATGCAGTGCAAGCGCTGTGAGAAAACAGAGTCCGCACAGAATTTCATCTCAAACCTGGATGAGCCTTTAATTCAAACATTAAGCCCTGTAGCCCAATCCTATCAGCATGTAATATAATTTTTTTTCACTGAACATTGAGAGAATTAGGTAGAGCAGCTCGTAAGCACGTGACTGTACGTGTGCAAATCGCAAATGAAAGATCGGTCACATGAAGGCTACTCAGACTGCATGGGGAGGGGGGCGCCAAACTAAAGTCTTGCCCGGGTGCCAGAAAACCTAGATACACCTCTGCTCCGGTCCCCTCTACTCCGCCACTGCAACCCCCCTTTGGTAAGCCATGATGGGTTCAGGATGGAGGGGCCATGTTCCAGGATAAGGGGGCTATGTACCAGAATAAAGGTGCTATATGGCTATGTACTCAGATGAGGGGGCTAAGTACCAGCTTAAGTGGGCTATGTACCAGGATGGGGGATATATTATACTTAGGATGGGGGTGCTAGGTAACAGAATAAAGGGGCTATGTACCAGGATGATAGATATATGACCAGAGGAGGGGGCTATGTACCTGAATGGGGGGGCATTGTGCTAGTTGCGGGATATATATATATATATATACCCATATTGGGATGGGAGGCATATATATTGATTTTAAGATAGACACTGGCATTATTAGACAGACCCCTTTTTAACATTAAAAATTATTTTTTTCCTCTTTTCCTTTACCAAATTTGGGGTGCATCTTATAATCCTGTGCATCTTATAAAGTTAAAAATGTATGTTTCAAATTATAAGTAGGTTTCACCTTATTAAAATGTTATACTTGTTTATTTAACTACATTGGTAAAATAAGAAATTAATTATTTCAAATATACCAAGTATTTCTGTATATTAGTGTAAAAAAAAATTAACATTGCAAAGCAGGATTTGTGTGTATTCAGGTGTATATTTTAGTGGTTAGAATAACTTGAACAATTGAAATATTGCCCTTTGGGATCTAAGTATTTGAATCCAGCAGAGAAGATCAAAAGAAAATGTAACGCAAGCATTACAGATTCCTCCACGTATTACCATCAAGTCTACTCTGCATGTGGTGTATGAGAAAAGAAATGGTACAATACAGTTATATTTGTACTACGAACACAGTACAGCGGGGGCGGTTACAGTAAAATGTTAGAATTTGACATAAATCCGGATTAAAGTACAACTGTTCTATTGATTTTCACATACATTGAATTTACTGCTTCATTTTAAAAAGTACAAAAATTAAATCTATACCTGGTAACGTGATTAAATGGTTAATAAGGCACGTGGATGTTCATAAGTGTTTTTAAAGATGAAAGCTAACCAAATATTACCTTGTCGTCCAACTTAATATGACCTTTTCACATGTCCTATATCTTGGACAGTCGTGGACCTCCACTGGTTTCCTAAACAATGAGTCTGTAGAGGTTTATAATGAGTTCACAATCTTTTGGCACCACTCACAGATTGAACTGGATGGAATTCTCTTACACAACATTCTAAGCAGAACCCCACTGCTACGAATGAACCTTTTGTTTAGATAGTGTTGTTATAGTTTTCTAACAATAAAATTGCTGAGAAATGATTTAGGCATGCTGCAGTTCTGAAACTTGAAATAAAAGTTGAAGTCTAAACTCAGTGATCCTCCTGATAAGTTGTCTTGAAATGATTCTTTCTAATGTTTTCCTATTTAAAGCATAGGTCACTTAAAGCACAACTCTAGCATTTTTTTTAATTGCGTGCTTTTAATCTGAGTCCCCTGACCCCTGTCTCATACCCACCCTCCGGTGTCTTCATCTTTCATTACCGCCGCTCCTGTCAGTCATTTGTGACCTCACAGCATCTCCAGTGTGTGATTGAGCATGCCACAAGTAAAAAAAATAATTAAAGCTCAGCAAGAGTCTTGTTCTGGCTCTCATAGAGAAGTAATAGGAGCTTGCGACATAATTTTTGAATTCCGCCCATTCAGAAGGTACTGTTGCCTTAAGACCAAAATGGTGCCAAAAAAGCATGAAAATGCCAGAGGGTAAGTAGAAGACAGTGACCAAGGAGCGTACATTTAAGGTGCCACTCCTGCACCGAATATACCCCCACTGGAGTTGTACTTTAAGCAAGGCTATTCGTCTATGCAGACTGGTAGGGGGTGACCTGATAGATTTCTAATAGATTTTTTGGTAACTATTCTCAAGTTGATGACTAAACTTCAGCTTTTTTGTGTTAAAAGCCCATAAATACTGGTACTTAGGTAGGTTAGCTTGACACTACCTATATGTGCCTTGAATGAGTTGAGACTAGGACCTATTGTTTCACTTTAGAACCACTTATTTAAATGACTGATAGACTACATGTTGTGCGTATTTTTGAGCTTCTGAAATTATACAAAAAAATGTAAGAGTCTCTAAATGGGTTGCCTTGTCTTAAACTGCAAGTCTGCAGTCACATAGAGTGACTGCAGACTTGGGAATCATCACATCACGCACACTGCATTCTATTAGGATTTTTCAGTGCCGGTACTGAGCAGAATGTGACCGTAAATATGAGATTTGCATACCTCTGGCCAAATTCCAACTCAACTTTATTTGGCCTCAATCAATTCACCTTCATTTAGTGAGACCAGATACTGTCTAGTGGGCATGTGACTGCATGTATGCAAATCAGATGCTTGTGGTCACGTAGTGCACAATATGTGATTTCACAAATCTGCAGTGACACAGAGTGTCTGCAGACTCATAGCTTAAGACCAGACAACTCCTTCAAGGCTGCAACTGGCAGCAAGAAACAACTGCCCATTGGTAAACTTTTACCAGTTGGCAATTGATTATTAATCTCTCCATACCGGTAAATCAAGCTAAGTGATGTGCACTGAGCAATCTATGATACATCATTCTGTGTGCATGGGAAGCCACCAGCCACCTCTGAGATTGATGATTTTTGTGCTGCACAAGACATCACTTCACCGTATGAACAAGCATTTTGATCATTCTCTGGGTGATCAGCAGCTTGTTTACGTTAATGTTCTTAAGAATGCTTATGCATAATAAATCATTCATTGTAAATGCACCTTAAGACATTTGACTGGGGAGCGCTAGGATGAAGATTGTAATCTCTAATACATGATCAGGAATATAGTCCTCTTTCTGCACAACAATAGTTTCATTCTGGTATTTTTAAACATCTATTTTCTAAACAAAGCGGTGAAAAACATTTAGTGAATGAAGGATACCATTTCCTTTGCTCTTGCAATGTGTTCTGTAGCAAACCAATGCTATTAAGATCCTCTCGGTTGATAAGGTAAGGTACCTTTACACGCCGCTACAACAGGGTGGAAACAACCGGGTTTATGAGACAAATGTATCTTGCACCGTCAAATCAACCCGAGGTAGCAGCGTGTAAAGTAGGTTGTTGCCACCCGTCACTTGCGGCACCTGTTTCAGAGCAGTGCTCTAAAACAGGTTGATTTCAACCCGATGGTAACAGCGTCTAAATACGGTAGGGTAAGGTTTTTTCGCCACCTAGATAACTCCCCAGGGCGTGACACAGCCTCCGGGAAACCACCCCCCTTCAGCGATCATTGGTGGAAGCTCCTGCGTTGCGATTGGTTGTCGCTGCATAGGGCAGCATATTTCATGAGCTGACCAGTCACACTACACAATTGTTCGAGCGTCATGTATTAGTCAGCCTCCTGCGCTGGCTGGCCAATCATGATGCTATTACGTCTCGTAATCCACAATTCTGGCACGCCTATGTGTTGTCCCTGCTGCACCAGGGCCTCCCATATTACCTTCTGTTACGGCGTGTAAGTGAGGTAAGGTGCTCTACAGAAGGTAACTTGAGGCACCCGGCGGTGCATCCAGAGGTAGATTAAACCTTCTGTAGAGCACCTTGTAGCAGCGTGTAAAGGCGGTATCGGGTACCGTTTGTAAGCGTTGGTGCGTGCTCGTGCACGTGAAGCACCTGGTTGTTTCCACCCTGTTGTAGCGGCGTGTAAAGGTACATGTAGAGATGTTGGGTGACACATGTTCTGAGTGTTGGTTGGCCAGTCATTCAGGAGTCCTGATCTTCTGCTTAATGAGAAGTTGAGAACATGCATCTTTTGTGATGACCATCATTTTGTAAATACAAACAGAAGACTTAAGCCCCCGTCACACATAACGAGATCATTAGCGAGATCGTTGTTAAATCCCAGATTTTGTGACGTAACAGTGATCTCACTAATGATCTCGTTACGTGTGACACTAAGCAGCGATCAGGCCCCTACTGTGAGATTGCTGATCGCTACAAAAATCTTTGGTGAGTCGCTGGTGATCCCTAAGGATCGTTATCGTTGTTGGGATCGCTGTTGGGCCGTTGTGTGTGACGGGAGCTTTACATGCATGCACAGATATATGTTACATTCTGTATGTCCTTTTATTGTGACAGTGATAATTGAGTTTTGTTAAATATTACCATTTTAATATACTAAGATATGCCATTTAAACCATGGCTGTTAAGTCATAACAAAGCTCCCCTACAATATTAGAAACTCTTCATCTATTGTGTATGCGACATACACAATAGATAAAGTGTTTCTAATACAATATACTATTTCAATTTCCTGTCCTAACTGAAGGGTTCCAGAGAATGCGTCCAGGTCATCCTCACAGTATGAATTGATACAAACCCCACGTGAAGCCAAACTTTTTAATTAACAAAGCACATTCTCAGCTGCAGTAAATAAAGTCAATAATTTTAGTCCCAGTCTCTATTTCCATTCATACCGAGCAGTTTGAAGAGAACAAAAGGACTGTGGAAAAAAATGGCTTTTAGTGATAACCTTTGCAGCCTGAATTGCTTCCTACTGTTCTTTCTTATTTCAGCGCATACGAACTTCAAACAAATTGCCCACAGACTTCAAATTTTAATGGATTGTTCTTATTAATAACTTTTGAAAGAGATACTTTATGCAAATAGGAAGGTATCAGGATTTTGTTGGAAGATAACTTAATTTTCTTTTGTCTGTAATGGTAGTTCCCTCTGCACCACTCCACAGGTTCAGTGCTTCTTAGGTTCAACTACCCACCAAGTAAATCTAGAGATAAAAAGTTTCCAACGCATCAGAGCGATGATACAATTCCTTTAGTCATCCAAAATGCATAATAAAAGTGATATTTTGGCCAATAAGTGGCCTTTTCAAGCATTAACAAAATGGCAGATGAAGCTTCATTTTTCATTTTGTTTATGCTTTAGCAAGACCAAAACATCGCTTTTATGATGCATTTTGGATGGATAAAGAAATTTTGTCATCTCAGGTGCTCTGGAATCAATTTATTATTTTATTTTTAGTTTTGAATTCATACAGAAATAGAGATGAGCAAAACTTTTGAAGTTCGGGTTTGGGCAGTGCAGTTGACCTTTTTGGTGCAATGTTTGTGTCCCCAAACTGGACCTAAAACTCAAAGGAAGTCACTGATTGGCAATTCATCTCTCCACCCACATACAGCCAGCCATTAGTAAAACACTTTCAGCGACGGGAAGGCAGAGGTTTTTTTTTTTAATTAATTTTTGACACACACTGCACCCAAAAACCATGCTTTTTAGACCAATGCGATCTTATCAAATACTTCAACGAAGCTAGCACTGAGCTAAGCACTAGAGATGAGCGAACCCCTAAGTGTTCAAATTTGGCTCTGTTCACCAAATGTGAGGTGTTCACCAAACTGTTTGACAAACAGTTTGCCGAACAACACAAACACCATTGAAATCAATAGTATGCAACATCAAGCACATAGACAACACCTTCAAAGGTGTCCGAAAGCTGCCAAAAACAAACAGACAATCTAACCAGTCTCCTGCTGCTTGCTTGCTTCCTGGTCTTCTCTCCTGCGCTCCCTTTCATTTACTTCCGGTCCCACCCATTAAACTTTCTGCATATTCACTTCACTGACTCCACAACAGGGAATCACAGATGGTCATGCTCTGTGAGAGCACCTGTGGTTGGCTGATGCAATTAGACTACATTTCCACAATCTGGATAGTATCTGTGCTTTGTTGTCATACACATTAGTTTATACCAACTGACCTGACATCATAGGGTGCAAAATAAATAATGAGAAAATAGAGCTGCACTGGATTTTTCCATCTCAGCACAGATAAAATGGACACCTGCAAGCTGCCACCCTCAGCTGCCTATTTTTACCTTGCCTGCCATAAAAATGCATGGAGCTCTGCTCTATTTTTAATTGCCAACCAAGGTAAAACTAGGCAGCTGAGGGCTCATATTCTCAGTGGAGTGAGGGGCTATCATTTTAGGGCCCCCCATGCAAAAGAATAGCTGCCTGCAGCCACCTCTAAAAATGGTGCATTCATCGTAGCACCTTTTCCAGGAGCTTTACCTGGCTCATCTAGCAGGCCCTGGTGGTGGTGGCGTAATGTGTAACAAGCAGTTAATACTAGTTTTTCTTTGCGATCTGGCATTAACCCCTTCACGACTTATCATGTAAGAGTATGTAATAGGTCATTTCTCTCACTTTGATGTGAGCTCCCATGGTTTTTACTTTATAATGATAAAAATAAAACCCACCAAAATAATGCGGGATTACGCTCTTTTCACAATTTTGCGGGATTTGGATTTTTTTCCTGCTTTCCAGTGCATAATATGTATGACGTCAATGGCGTAACTCGAAGCTCATGGGCCGATATGAAAGCTCCAACAGGGCGCCAAATTATTGCAAATCTTTAACTTTTTACAACTACAACTTATCATGCAGAAAAACAAGCCAACACAGTTATGTTAATGGAAAATGAATGAAGAAGGAAGAAGAAGGAAGCAGAAGGAAGAAAGAAGAACAAGAATATGAAGAATGCAAAAATGAAAAATCAGCACTTTACAAAGGGGTTAAGATCTGTAGGAGTTAGGAGATGATGCACTTCTTTAGAAATCCAATGAATGTTTAAACATAGGAATCTAATATTTGCTTATACATTGTCTGAATTATAGTTTGAATGTGTGGCTTTGGTTTAAAGCATTGCATTTTTTGATGCTACATATTTCGATTTAGAATATAATAATATTTCTCTGCATTCTTATTTTTATACTACATAGATAATTTTTTTTAGAACAATTGAAATTTGATTTCCAAAGCAAGACATATTTCCCACAGTAGACAGATATTTTTAGTCATCCAAGTATTTTGCGGGCTGGCACATATGCTCTTACATAAAAAATACAATAATGCTTTGGAACATTTATTAAGACCTAATGGAGAAACATGGTTGTAGGGATTTTAGAATAATGTATGTTTCAAATAGATTATTTTAAAAAATAATTTTGTTTTTATTAATAATAGGTACTGTACTTATAATGTACTGCACTACCCTATTTTGCCTCCTCCTCTCCCAAACACTGTGCTGCAGTTCTTTTTCCCTGAATATGCACCTTTAGAAGCTCCTTTTAACTGCTGCTCAATATGAATCTGTACATTAAATGGGTTTTTCCCTATCAGAGCCCCTCTTCTCCCTTACTCCATACTAAAGGGTATGTCACACTTCAGCAGTGATGTGGGCATACTGTTTTGATAGGGGCGTGCCAGAGTGTTTCACCGCGCCCCTATCACTGCGATTGGTGGACGGAACTGCGTTACATTGGTCAGCCTTGCGTGTACGCACTGGTCATCAAATAAGGTGCCTCGGACACGGCCAGCCAATCGGAACGCAGTATGACCCACCAATCGCCGCAGATGCGGTGCAAAAACACACCATCCAAGCACACCTACGGGATTGATTTCAGAATCGCTGTGTACTTCACTATCGCCCTGTCAGACGCCACCATGTGCTTAAATCGCCTGGTGGATATCGCCTGATTTTACTGCAGTGCAGGGCAATCAGGCGACGCTCAACCAGCGATTTCTCGCCGTAGAATCGCCCAGTCACACGCCACTACGCGCATGCGATGTGGCTTTCACATCGCTGAATTTGGGAATTGCCAGCCATCTCACCGGCAACATGGCGGCGTGTGACGGTACCTTTAGAGAGGAAAAGTTCAGTACACAGACTGCCTGATTGGAGTGTACATATATTGACAAGGGACAGATAAAAGAAGTTTTGAAGGAGCATTAAATAAGCATTTAAACAGCAATTCAAAATAATGTTTTTGAGAAGAGGCAAAATATGCTAGTAGCATATATTAAAAAAGTCTACATTTTTATAATCCCTGCAAGATAATTATACATATGAAAAAAATAGGTTAATATTGCATTCTTTTTTAATTATATAGAAAGTTGCAATTAAAACAAGTCTCTACATTAATATTCAACATTTGACACCTTGTTTCTGCTTTTTTTGTAACATTGAGAAGTATAGAAATTAGAAGTCACATTTAGTGATGAGCGAGTAGCAAAATATTTGTAAACGTTATACCTGTAATAAGTTGTTTTTAATATTTGCATATTCATCCGAATAGCGAGTCCTATGTTAGTCAATTAGTTATAGGCTCTACCCACACACTTCCAGCTATAAAACAAGCATTTCCGGGACAAAGCCGGAGGGTGGGCTTTATTACGATTATAATGCCTAAAACACCATGCTGTATCTCCCAGGGAGACCCTAACATTCAATCTGCTCTCACTGAGGTGCCAGCTCAATTTGTGTACTAAAGGGAGCTGTCAGTTTGTGTTAGATCAACAACAATTGACACATCACTCATGAGCATTTGCGACACTCGCCGAGTTACGAGTATCGCGAATACTCTACTATCCGTGTAAGTAGCGAATAGTAATGATGACACTCACTCATCAGTAGTCACAATCCGTGCAAAAATCTATACATTAACTTGCGACGTTTGACACTCTGGTCCAGGCTTTTATGTAACATTGGAAAGTGTACTACTAGGGATGAGCGAGTCCTAAATTACTCGGAATCGCTAGACCCGCACGAGTCCGAGCCCAGGACTCGCTACTCGTTGCGAGTCTAGCGAGTCCAATGTTAATGAATAGGGAACCGAGTAATAACGAATAATGCTATTTCCAAATCGCTGATGTGTCTCTGAAAGTGTGCGAGTCCAAACTCGCAGGTTTTTCTCTTATTTGGAGCCGATGATGGGAGGGGGAAGCGATTCTCGGGCACACACCATGCTGTAAAAGCAAACATTTTATAATTTCTGGTGGCTTTCTGGGGGCTTGTAAGGGTGCTTTCACATCTGCGTTTTTCGTAATTCGCGGCAGATGCGGTGAAAAAACCGCATCTGCCGCGTTTGCCGCATAACGGTTCCACTTGCGGCACGGTTGCGTTTTTTTCCATAGGAAGTATAGGGGGACTTGCGGCAGATGCGGCAAGTGCGGTATTGCACTTGCGGCAGGTGCGGCAGCGAAAAAAACCGCAGTAAGCCGCGGTTTTTTTCTCTGCCGCACCTGCCGCAAGTGCAATACCGCACTTGCCGCATCTGCCGCAAGTCCCCCTATACTTCCTATGGAAAAAACCGCAACCGTGCCGCAAGTGGAACCGTTATGCGGCAAACGCGGCAGATGCGGTTTTTTCACCGCATCTGCCGCGAATTACGAAAAACGCAGATGTGAAAGCACCCTAAAACAAGTAGCAGGTACTATTTCGTGAAAGGTACACACTAGAGGCTTAGGGCCCTTTCACATCTGCGTTTTTCGTAATTCACGACAGATGCGGTGAAAAAACCGCATCTGCCGCGTTTACCGCATAACCGTTCCACTTGCGGCGCGGTTGCGGTTTTTTCTATGCAAAGTATAGGCATACTTGCGGCAGGTGCGGCAAGTGCGGTTTTGCACTTGCGGCAGGTGCGGCCGCGAAAAAAACCGCAGTAAGCCGCACCTGCCGCAAGTATGCCTATACTTTGCATAGAAAAAACCGCAACCGCGCCGCAAGTGGAACGGTTATGCGGTAAACGCGGCAGATGCGGTTTTTTCACCGCATCTGCCGCGAATTACGAAAAACGCAGATGTGAAAGCACCCTGCGATATTTTAAGACAGATGGATGGTACCGTGCGAGCTGCAGGCAGGACACCGTACAGCAACGCACTGGTACAGGAAAAAATTGTTTAGTACGCAGAACCAGGCACTGTTAGGCTGCGGTGCTGGCTGCGTGCAAGTTTACAAGTACCGTGCGAGCTGCAGGCAGGACACCGTACAGCAACGCACTGGCACAGGAAAAAATTGTTTAGTACGCAGAACCAGGCACTGTTAGGCTGCGGTGCTGGCTGCGTGCAAGTTTACAAGTACCGTGCGAGCTGCAGGCAGGACACCGTACAGCAACGCACTGGCACAGGAAAAAATTGTTTAGTACGCAGAACCAGGCACTGTTAGGCTGCGGTGCTGGCTGCGTACAAGTTTACAAGTACCGTGCGAGCTGCAGGCAGGACACCGTACAGCAACGCACTAGCACAGGAAATTTTTTGTGGAAAAATGGCACCAAAATTATTTGGTAGACTAGTGCCAAAAATAAGAAAAAGCTTAGGATTACAGCTCTGAGGAAAGCTGGGTGAACTAAGCTCTGAGGATGGTGCTGGATTCACTGTAAGGCTGCTCCTATCTCCCTTCCTTACAGTCCTGTACAGCAATCCTCCGTCCTGGTAGTTCTGAAAAGAACTTTTGGGTTATGTGTGAGGAATCTTGACTCCTACACTCCGTCCTGTTAGTTCTGAAAAGAACTTTTGGGTTATATGTGACTCCTACACTGCCTAACTGTCCCTAGATCTGCTCCAAGTCTCCCTGCACTAGGTCAGCTCTTCTCAGGAATGTGCCCAAAATGGCGGGGGCAAGCCTTATATACTGCCTTGCCTGTCATAGATGACATAGGCATCACGATGGACAGCAGCCAGTCATAGTCCTGACACAACCAAAGCTGCTATGGCATTACTGACTATGATTGGCTATCTTCACAAGTTTTCTGACCTAACACGCAATGCTGACTAGTAACATAAAAGATTCTGGATTCGCGAGTCCCGAATAGAGAATACAGGACTCGGAATCGCAGACTCGCTAAGATTCGGACTCGTAGACTCGCTCAGACTCGCTGCTGTTTGGGGAGATTCAAGCTATATAGTGATGTGATAGAGCGAGTCTAGCGAGTCTAGCGAGTGAGATAAAGTAAACTCTGACAAAACTAAGATTGCCATTAACTTGCATTGGACTCGTTACTGAGCGAGTATTCGCTAAAAGACTCGCCGATTACCGAGTCCAGCGAGTCCCTTAAGAATCGCCGAGTAACGAGTCCTAGCGAGTAGACTCGCTCATCCCTATGTACTACCATTAGAGTTGAGGAAAAACTCCAAGAGCCCTGATCCAGCAGCCATGTCGGTAGTCAATGACCACTATACAAAAGCCTTACGCACCTTCTCCTATCTGCTTCCCTTTTCTAATTAATAGACCTTTTGCACATTATTGCTGTGCTGTGGTATGCTTATTGCTGATCAGAAAAGTAGCCGGAGTTGCCTGCAGATAAGAAGAGGTTTGGAGGAATCTAGTTCAGTAGCCGATGACTAAAAACATGGCTGTAGGACCAGGGTCTTGCAAATAATTTTGCTCCACTCTAACTACCATAGTTAAAAAGCTGCTCTGCAATAATTAATCATTTATCACCAAAGTTATCACTAAAGGGGTTTCCTTTACTACTACAACCCCTTCTGATTCAATGTCAGCCCCAAGTAAAAAAAAAAAGTCTGTACTCACCTCCCATGTTGGCATATTTCCAGTACCGTTGGTTATCAAGGTTCGAGGCTCATGTGACATTGTGACTTTGCATGAGCCCAGTGTCCAATCATCACTGACTTCTGTCTCCCAGGCTTCAGACTAAATAAATTATTCAACAGGAAGTGAGTGCTCACCTCCTGTTGACTAACTCATTTTGTTGAAATTCTGGGAGACAAGCCGGCAGTGGCTGGACACTGGGCTCATGCAAAGTCACAATGTCACACGAGCCTCAAACCCTGATTACCAACAGCGCTGGAATAGCTCCATTAGGGGAAGTATGAGAACTTTTTTTTACCTGTGGGAGGCATGTGGAATCAGAAGAGATTGTCCTAGTAGTAGACAAACACTTTAAAATTTGACATTGTGCACTAAAGATTTTTTGCAATTTATCGAATTGTTTGTAAAGGTCGGTCAAAATATCTGTTCTATACTTGTGGATTTCTACAGTGCCACAAACAAATTGCATAGCAATCTTTAGCAGTCCTAAGGATAGGTTATCAAAGTGCATTTGCTATAAAATTATTTTGGTTTAGGAGAAGCCTCATCTGTTTGGGGATTATCTGCCTTATGGCAGATTTAGACTGCAAGAAAATCTTATACAATATATAAGGAAAATTAAATAGTAATAATTAGAGATAATGGGATTAGCACTCCCAAAACCAGGGCCGGCTCCAGGTTTCTGTGGGCCCCGGGCGAAAAGGTCTCAGTGGGCCCCCTTTAAGTACATATCGCGGACTATATATATATATATATATATATATATATATATATATATATATATGTATATATATATTGCCGCACACTTACCGCAAGCCCCATAGACAATGCATGGGGCTTGCCGCAAACGTGCAGCAAGTGCAGCCGCTAGACGGAAAATGCGGCAGATGCTGGTTTTTTTTACCGCAACTGCCACATTTAAAAAAAAACTCCTATGTGAAGGCAGCCTTACAGGAACAGTGACTGCGGAATCCAGCAAGAGCTGTTCCTGACAGTGAGTATATTACACGTTGTTAGGAGCGGGCTAAAATGCGATTGCATTCCCTTGCGCCTTTTAAAAATACCCTTCAAATGCAAAATGTTGCATTTTTGTGCGTCTGAGGATGCTTGGTATATACACAAGCATTCTGAAGCACACAATGCAAGCAGCTCAATGGAGCCGCACTGCCATATGGTGGCACCGCAGCCAAGCGGAGTGTCTGGCCGTCCAGATCTCTCTTCTCCTCACCTTTCTTCTCGCTGCTCCGGTCTCCTCCGGTCGCTCTGCACATTTCAGCACAGTGATGACATCGTGCCCCTCCATGCTGAGCTGCAGAATGCAGACAGCGGCAGAAGAGACTATGGAGAAGAATGCTGCTGGCAAAGGTGGCAGAGACTATAGGAACGGAATCCGCGGGGGGCTATCACTGGTACACATACTTCGTACACACGCGGCTCTGCTCCGTACACTTCGTACACACGTGGCTCTGCTACGTACACCTCATACACACGCGGCTCTGCTCCATACACCTCGTACGCACGCGGCTCTGCTCCGTACACCTCGTACACACAGGGCTCTGCTCCGTACACCTCGTACACACAGGGCTCTGCTCCGTACACCTCGTACACACGCGGCTCTGCTCCGTACACTTCGTACACACGCGGCTCTGCTACGTACACCTCATACACACACGGCTCTTCTCCGTACACCTCATACACACACGGCTCTTCTCCGTACACCTCGTACGCACGCGGCTCTTCTCCGTACACCTCGTACACACACGGCTCTGCTCCGTACACCTCGTACACACAAGGCTCTGCTCCGTACACCTCGTACACACACGGCTCTGCTCCGTACACCTCGTACACACACGGCTCTGCTCCGTACACCTCGTACACACAGGGCTCTGCTCCGTACACCTCGTACACACAAGGCTCTGCTCCGTACACCTCGTACACACACGGCTCTGCTCCGTACACCTCGTACACACAAGGCTCTGCTCCGTACACCTCGTACACACACGGCTCTGCTCCGTACACCTCGTACACACACGGCTCAGCTCGTACACCTCGTACACACAGGGCTCAGCTCCGTACACCTCGTACACACAGGGCTCTGCTCCGTACACCTCGTACACACAGGGCTCTGCTCCGTACACCTAGTACACACTCGCCTCTGCTACATTCACACTGTAAATCCCTCCTGACCCCACACATAACCTTCACCTAATTGCCATACACCTAGTACACACTCACCTCTGCTACATTCACACTGTAAATGCCTCCTGACCACACACAAACTTCACCTTATTTGAGCATCATTGATGGCCAGCAGAGTCCTGGATACACTGAGGAGCTGATCATGAGACCCCTGACTCCTCCCCTCCATGTGACATCATCGCAGGTCCTGTAAGCACAGAGTGTGTGCAGCTCTGTCGGCTCCCGTGGAGGGGGGAGCAGGGAGACCTCCGGTGCTGCAGCCTGCAGGAGCCTGAAAATGACCCCCCAGCTGCCCCCTGGATATGGCTCTGGCTGTGGGGGCAGTGCTCAGGGGCCCCTGAGGCTAGGGTCACACTTGCATTGTGACCCTAGCCTTATGCAAGTATTGTATGTTGCAACGCTGCTATGCGCTGGAGGCAGCCCATAGAAACCCGACGTTTACCGTGACAACCACTGGTTGTCAATGTAAACTGCGGGTTTCTATGGGCTCAGTTGCTGGCAGCGCATAGCGTTAAACGCTCTGCGCTGCAGCAGACAATACTTGCGTCAGGCTAGGGTCACAACACAAGTGTGACCCTAGCCCTCAGGGGCCCGGTGGGCCCCCTCCAAGCCGTCGGGCCCCGGCACTTGCCCGGGTACGCCGGGTGCTGACGCCGGCCCTGCCCAAAACAATTCCAGCTCCCGCTCAACACAATTACTATTCTCAATAAACTGCTGGTAAACAGACAATTTTATACAAATGATGGGCTTGTGCTGTGTAATTTTAGAAATGTCTAGAAGGCAGTAATGTTGAAAAAATATATTTAAAAAATTAATATAATACACATTTGGCATAGTTCATTAAAGAAAGGCTGTCAGGTCAAAAATCCATATATAACTGCTATTATTTTCTAATTCCTCACTCTAAACTCTCTCAATTCATGTATTTCTTTTATTTATATTTCCCTCCTATTTTCTATAAACTTCAAATAAAGAGATTCATTCCATCTGTCACTCACAGTGAATGATCTACTTAGTTCTCTGCAGTCCCCTCCCCATAAGATGAATATGCATGCCACATATTCACACCACATTACTACAAAGGAGATCACACGGGGGGTGTATTCTCCTCTCTGTGTCTGCAGCCTAGAAAGAGGTGAAATACAACACAGAAATTGTTACAGCAGGATGCCTGCTTACAGAAACAGATGGAGTCTAGATAATTTAGATCGGCAATAGCACTCTCCCTCCTTGTCTTCATTAGAACAGTAGCTACTGAAACCTGACACTGCACTGTCTGAGAGCAAAGGGAGGAGGGAGGAGAGAGCTGCTGAGAGGGAGTGCATAATTACATGAAAGTTAATACAGCAGCCGGACTATTCCAGTTAGGTTATAATGGAGAGCACTAATCCAGGAGCTTACTGCAGGGTCTGACAATCCTGATAACATGGAAACTACAAACAGTGCAATAATGATTTTAAATGTTTTTAAAAGGTCTGCCCTGGCACTATTCAAATTAGTAGCATACTGAAAAATGACCTGACAGTGTCCCTTTAATAAAACACTAGGTAAAAAGTACTAAAAAGCACAATATATTACCTTGAATCCCAGCAAACACTCCCCTGGCTGGCGGCTAGGGATTAGTTCAAGCCTTCATAAGGTTACAATGATAATATGGATCCAGGGATGGTGTATCACAGTCCGCGCTGCTTTGAAATGATCACTCAAAGAGTCTTAGATGAAAGACCCCCCTTCTTTATTTAGCCTACGCGTTTCATTGCTTCTCCCAGCATCGTCATCAAGGCTTACATTTGACACACAAACTCATCTTAAATATCAAAAGGGACCGGATGTACAATCAAATCAGGACGTCACTGATGACTAAGACACAGCATCATCAATGATGGGCGGTGCAACCCATCCTTTGAAAAAATAAATCATCACATAGTCCATTTTAAATCGCTAATCCATTACCATTGATGTATGCCCAGAAACAGAATCTGAGAGCTAGAAATATACTGTGAAGGAGATCATATCGGTGAACATCTGTGTCAAGCAGCAGCATGCTGAAGGTAGTAGTTGCGATGATCCAGAGTCTTAGAAGTGGAGACTCATCATCCCCACCAGAAAGAATGGCGAACGGATGAACGCCCGGAGAATGCATCGGCCATCACCCATGTTCCTTGGCACACATTGGCAAACTGCAGATAATGCTGGATGGGCAAATAATGGTAAGTGCCACGATGCATTATAGCTAGTGATGAGCGAGTACTAAAATGCTCGGGTGCTCGAAGCTCGGGCCGAGCATCCTGAGATACTCGTGTACTCGACCCGAGTAACGAGCCCAATGTTATCCTATGGGAGACACGAGTATTTTTATGAAATGACTGCCGGCAGCATGGAAAAAGCCTAAAAATGTCACAAAAGTCTCAGAAGAGTGCTGAAATGACATGGCAACACCATGGGGAAGATCCCTGGAAGCATTTCTCACTCAAAAGTCACAGCTGTGAACAATGTTGTCCGAGTTTCACGCCAATTTTACGGAGTCTCCAGAAAACCTTCCAAAATGACACCAAAATGAATATTTAGGGTGGAAATGTTAAGGGCACATACCCAATAGTGAGATACAGCTGGTGTATGTCACTTTTTGTGATTACATGAAAGATTTTACGTGAAATCATTGTGCGACACTCCGATGACCCTGACAAGAGACGTACATGAAGCCCTGTCTAGAAATAAAGTGCCCATTTTGAGGAACTGGGTCTATTGTAGTATCTTCCTTTGCAAGGACAGTCCAAAATTGGGAGGTTCACCAATGCCCCTGGATACAGACATGCAGGAGGGCCTGTTAACAAGAACTGGGTGTATTGTCTTATAGCCCTTTGGTCAGGGCAGCCAAAAATTGGGAGGCTCCTCTTTGTCCCTGGATAGAGACGTGCAGGAGGGCCTGTTAACAAGAACTGGGTGTATTGTAGTATAGCCCTTTGGTCAGGGCAGCCAAAAATTGGGAGGTTCAACAATGACCCATGCTTACAGACATGTAGTAGGGCCTGTAACCCTCAAGTGGGTGTATTGTAGTATAGCCCTTTGGTCAGGGCAGCCAAAAATTGGGAGGTTCAACAATGACCCATGCATACAGACATGTAGTAGGGCCTGTAACCCTCAAGTGGGTGTATTGTAGTATAGCCCTTTGGTCAGGGCAGCCAAAAATTGGGAGGTTCAACAATGACCCATGCTTACAGACATGTAGTAGGGCCTGTAACCCTCAAGTGGGTGAATTGTAGTATAGCCCTTTGGTCAGGGCAGCCAAAAATTGGGAGGTTCACCAATGCCCCTGGATACAGACATGCAGGATGGCCTGTAAACAAGAACTGGGTGTATTGTATAATAGCCCTTTGGCCAGGGCAGCCAAAATTTGGGAGGGTCAACAATGACCCATGCATACAGACATGTAGTAGGGCCTGTAACCCTCAAGTGGGTGTATTGTAGTATAGCCCTTTGGTCAGGGCAGCCAAAAATTGGGAGGCTCCTCTTTGTCCCTGGATAGAGACGTGCAGGAGGGCCTGTTAACAAGAACTGGGTGTATTGTAGTATAGCCCTTTGGTCAGGGCAGCCAAAAATTGGGTGGTTCAACAAAGACCCATGCTTACAGACATGTAGTAGGGCCTGTAACCCTCAAGTGGGTGTATTGTAGTATAGCCCTTTGGTCAGGGCAGCCAAAAATTGGGAGGTTCAACAATGACCCATGCATACAGACATGTAGTAGGGCCTGTAACCCTCAAGTGGGTGTATTGTAGTATAGCCCTTTGGTCAGGGCAGCCAAAAATTGGGAGGCTCCTCTTTGTCCCTGGATAGAGACGTGCAGGAGGGCCTGTTAACAAGAACTGGGTGTATTGTAGTATAGCCCTTTGGTCAGGGCAGCCAAAAATTGGGAGGTTCAACAATGACCCATGCTTACAGACATGTAGTAGGGCCTGTAACCCTCAAGTGGGTGTATTGTAGTATAGCTCTTTGGTCAGGGCAGCCAAAAATTGGGAGGCTCCTCTTTGTCCCTGGATAGAGACGTGCAGGAGGGCCTATTAACAAGAACTGGGTGTATTGTAGTATAGCCCTTTGGTCAGGGCAGCCAAAAATTGGGAGGTTCAACAATGACCCATGCTTACAGACATGTAGTAGGGCCTGTAACCCTCAAGTGGGTGTATTGTAGTATAGCCCTTTGGTCAGGGCAGCCAAAAATTGGGAGGTTCAACAATGACCCATGCATACAGACATGTAGTAGGGCCTGTAACCCTCCAGTGGGTGTATTGTAGTATAGCCCTTTGGTCTGGGCAGCCAAAAATTGGGAGGTTCAACAATGACCCATGCATACAGACATGTAGTAGGGCCTGTAACCCTCAAGTGGGTGTATTGTAGTATAGCCCTTTGGTCAGGGCAGCCAAAAATTGGGAGGCTCCTCTTTGTCCCTGGATAGAGACGTGCAGGAGGGCCTGTTAACAAGAACTGGGTGTATTGTAGTATAGCCCTTTGGTCAGGGCAGCCAAAAATTGGGAGGTTCAACAATGACCCATGCTTACAGACATGTAGTAGGGCCTGTAACCCTCAAGTGGGTGTATTGTAGTATAGCCCTTTGGTCAGGGCAGCCAAAAATTGGGAGGTTCAACAATGACCCATGCATACAGACATGTAGTAGGGCCTGTAACCCTCAAGTGGGTGTATTGTAGTATAGCCCTTTGGTCAGGGCAGCCAAAAATTGGGAGGCTCCTCTTTGTCCTTGGATAGAGACGTGCAGGAGGGCCTCTAAACATTTTTCACATTGAAAAGATGCGGGTATCCTGTCTTTGTAATGCCCATTCAAAAAGAATGGGCGTAAAAATTTACCACTGGGGGTATACCTGAAACAACAGCCAAACTATTGTAACGGTCATCATGGTGGCACATGAGGAGAAGGAGGAGCAGTCCAGCGATTAGCCAAGCAATAGGAAGACGACGTGGTGGATGATCCAGTAGCTGACCCAACCTGGCAGGAGTATATGCAGAGCGAGGACAGCAGTGTACAGGGTGAGGGAGGCGTAGCTTCCCAACAGGCAGTACGAAGCAGGGTCGGGTACGCAGGCAGAAGGCAGGCAACCGTTCCCCGGAACAACAACACGACACAAGGTGCCTGTGGAAATGTTATGTCTTCCCGAGTCTGGCAGTATTTTAAGTTGGCTCCAGATTACTCTAAAAAGGCCATTTGCAAAACCTGCCATGCCAGTGTCAGCAGGGGTATGAAAGGTAGCAGCCTGACCACCACCAGCATGATCAGGCACTTGTCAGCCAAGCACCCGACTTTGTAGGAAGTACAACAGAGTCGAGGAGCGGTGCTTGCTGATGTCACTGCTACGTCTTCGCCTGTTGTGCGTGGGAGCCAATCCCCTGTCCATGCTGGCCGCGAACAAGTCTCCGGCCCTGCACCTGAAGTTGCCCACGCACAAATTACACCACCATCAAGCACGTCCTTCTCCCAGCGCAGCGTTCAATTATCCATTCAGCAAACATTTGAACGCAGGCGCAAATACGCTGCCAACGCCCCACATGCCACAGTCCTGAATGATCACATATCGCGACTCATAGCGCTACAAATGTTGCCTTTCCGGCTGGTGGAGACGGAAGCATTCCGCGACCTGATGGCGGCTGCTGTCCCATGTTACTCGGTCCCCAGCCGCCACTATTTCTCCAGATGTGCCGTCCCCGCATTGCATAACCACGTTTCCAACAGCATCACACGTGCCCTCAACAACGCTGTTTCAGCCAAAGTCCACCTAATAATAATAATAATAATACAGCTTTATTTATATAGCGCCAACATATTACGCAGCGCTTTACAATGTAGGGTTAGAGTACAGAAAATATAATACAGTAAGTACTTAAAGTAGAGAACAAATACAGTAGAATAATTGGATACAAAAGAATAGGCATAGAATCAATGTAAAAAAGAAAATACAAAAAATAAAGCAAGAAATGAAGGTGACCCTGCTCAAAAGAGCTTACAATCTACAACAAGATAGTGGTTGCACAAGGTACAGGGGCTTATTGCACTGATGGTCCAGGCATCTTGAGGAAATGGGGCATAGAACTAAGCTTACATGGATGGTCATTATACAATCTGTGTAGACCTTTTTGGTTTGGTGGAGTTTGTAGAAGAGTAATGTCCAGAGGGATAGCCCATTCACTATCTACAGTACAAAGGACTTCTATTAGGGAGTATGATAGGCCGCCTTAAAAGGATGCGTTTTTAGGGATCGTCTGAAGCCATGCAAGTTGTGGATAGTCCTGATTTCTTGGGGTAAAGCATTCCAGAGGTTTGGTGCAGTTCTGGAGAAGTCTTGGAGCCGGGAGTGGGAGGATCGGATTATTACAGATGTCAGTCGAAGGTCATTTGAGGAACGTAGAGCGCGAGTGGGGTGATAGACAGAGATGAGGGAGGAGAGGTAGGGGGGTGCTGCACTGTGAATAGCTTTGTGGGTGAGAAGAAGCAATTTGAATTTGATCCTGTAGTATACGGGCAGCCAGTGCAATGACTGGCACAGAGCAGAGGCATCTGAGTAACGATTGGCCAGATGGGTGATCCTGGCTGCTGCATTAAGGATGGACTGGAGAGGAGAAACTCTGGTGAGGGGGAGGCCGCTTAATAGAGAATTGCAATAGTCAAGGCGGGAATGGATTAGGGCCACGGTCAGGGTTTTTGTTGTTTACAGGGTGAGAAAGGGACGGTCTCTGGAGATATTCTTCAGGTGTAAGCGACATGAGCAGACGAGACATTGTGTCTGGGAGGAGAAGGAGAGATCGGTGTCAAACATAACACCCAGACAACGAGCCTGCTGCCTAGGCGTTATCCTGGTGCCACAAACTGAGAGAGAGATGTCCGATTTAGGGAGGTTAGTGGATGGGGGGAGCAGAAGAAGTTCAGTTTTTGAAAGGTTTAGTTTCAAATAGAGAGTGGACATGATATTGGAAACTGCAGCTACACAGTCATTGGTGTTCTTTAATACTGCAGGGGTAAGGTCAGGGCCTGAAGTGTATAACCACAGACACGTGGACAAGTGCTTGTGGGCAAGGCCGATACATCTCCTTGACAAAACACTGGGTTAATATTGTGGAGGCTGTGACACAGTGTGAGCGAGGGACGGAACAAGTCCTTCCCACACGAAGGATAGCAGGCCCTACCTCTGTCAGGGTTTCACCGACACTCTACAGCTCTGAAATGTCATGCTCTTCAGCCTCCTCCTCCTCCTCCTGCGCATCCTCATCCACTGTACCCTCCACACCAGTCCCAAGCTGGAAGCACTGCAGCACTGCCTCTGCGAAGCGGCAACAGGCTGTGCTGAAGTTAGTGTGCATAGGTGACAAACCCCACAATGCAGAAGACGTGTGGACAGCTCTGAAACAGCAGGCAGATCACTGGCTCACACCTGTGAACCTAAAGCCAGGAAAGGTCGTGTGTGACAATGGCCGGAACCTGGTGGCAGCTTTGAGGCGAGGGCAGCTGACGAATGTTCCATGCGTGGCCCATGTACTCAACCTGGTGGTTCAGAGGTTTGTAAAGTCATACCCAGAGGTGTCTGACCTGCTGGTAAAAGTTTGCCGTCTGTCGGCACATTTTCGCAAGTCACCTGCTGCTTCAGCCGGCCTTGGCGGATTTCAGCGCCGTTAGCGTCTTACGGCCCACAGACTGGTGTGTGATGTCCCCACGCGTTGGAATTCAACTCTGCACATGTTGGTCAGGATATGTGAGCAGAAGAGGGCAGTTGTGGACTACCTGCATCACCTAAGCCGTCGGGAAATGGTTCAAACTCCACACATAACACCTGAGGAGTGGAGATGGATGTCTGACATATCTACCGTACTCCAAAACTTTGAGGACTCCACCAAGACGGTGAGCGGCGAGGACGCCATTATTAGCGTCACCATACCACTACTCTGCCTTCTAAAACGGTCTCTGCTGAAAAACAAAGAGGATGCATTGCAGGCCGAGCGCGATGACTTGGAGCAAGAAACAGTAGTGGGTGTGGGTGAAAACACACAGTCCAGCCTCATCTCATCACAACGTGCAGTGGAGGACTATGACGAGGAGGAGGAGGATGAAGACATGGAGTAACTCTCTGGCCAAATTGAGGATATGACATGCACACCAGTCATACCTTCGATTCAGCGTGGCTGGCCAGAGGACAGGGGAGATGAGGAGGAGGACAGCATGTTCAGTCATCGTGTTGGTCTGGATACTGAAGTGATGGCTGTTAAGAGTCTGGCGCACATGGCTGACTTTATGGTAAGCTGCCTGGCTCCTGACCCTCGCGTTCAGAACATCTTGGCCGACAATCTGTACTGGTTGGCAACACTGTTAGACCCACGCTACAAGGAGAACTTTATGTCTGTCATTCATGAGGCGGAGAGGTCAGCCAAAATGCAGCAGTTCCAGAAGGCCATAGTCACGGAAGTAGGCAAATCATTCCCCTCACAAAATGCTAGCGGCATAGGTCAGGAATCGGTGGACAACCAAGGCGTACGGCCGAGAGGGGCACAAGTCCAATCCGCCAAAGGTAGGGGAACAGTCTTTATGAGGTGGGACAGTTTTCTCAGCCCCTCACGTGCCACAGCCCCTGAGGTGCGGGGTAGTGCCACAAGAAATACTAAGTTTGGCCAGATGCTGAAGAAGTACCTTGCAGATCGAACAACTGTACTGCGAGATTCCTCTGTGCCTTACAATTATTGGGTCTCCAAGCTGGACAAGTGGCATGAATTGGCTCTCTACGCCTTGGAAGTCCTGGCCTGCACTGCCGCTAGCGTTTTGTCAGAGCGTGTTTTCAGTGCCGCATGTGGAATCATTACTGATAAACGCACTCGCCTCTCAACTGAAAATGCTGACAGGCTGACTCAGATCAAGATGAACAAGGGTTGGATTGGGCCAGACTTCACTACACCACCAGCAAATGAGAGCAGAATTTAAATTTTGTAATGGGAATTTGCCATGTACCTCCACTGACCCATGGGTACACACTTCTGGACTTCCGAGTGTCCAAGTGTGGGATCAGTAATGTCCATGGACGTGTACTCGGTCTGTTGGTAGGAAGGAGGATCAGGTTGGGAAATGTGCGGTGCAGTATCACGGCTACTGACAGTTGACCGTGTGGAAGACAGGGTGTTTGTGGAGGTGCCCATCTGACTTGAAGCATTATCCGCTATCCAAGTAACAACCTGTTGACACTGGTCTTGGTTCAACAGTGGTGTACTGCTGCGGGCCCCAAGAATTTGGGATAGGACGTGCGAGCGAGGAGATGTGGCCTTTTGTTGTTGCGAAATTAGTGCTTGCACACGACCTCGGCCTCTGCCTGCACCACCATCACGTCCACTTCCTTGTTCCTTGCCAATGCCCTTGCCAACGCCTTTGCGCATTTTGCCTGTATACAGCGACAACTGTCTGGTGACTGTTGAGGTCACAGGAGATTAGGATTTTAGTTCCCTAACCTGTATAAAGGTATGACGTACACCAGTGTGGTGACTGTTGAGATGACAAGAGTTAGGATTTTAGTTCCCTAACCTCTTTGAAGGTATGACGTACAACAGTGTGGTGACTGTTGAGATGACAAGAGTTAGGATTTTAGTTCCCTAACCTGTAAAAAGGTATGACGTACAACAGTGTGGTGACTGTTGAGATGACAAGAGTTAGGATTTTAGTTCCCTAACCTCTTTAAAGGTATGACGTACAACAGTGTGGTGACTGTTGAGATGACAAGAGTTAGGATTTTAGTTCCCTAACCTGTAAAAAGGTATGACGTACAACAGTGTGGTGACTGTTGAGATGACAAGAGTTAGGATTTTAGTTCCGTAACCTCTTTAAAGGTATGACGTACAACAGTGTGGTGACTGTTGAGATGACAAGAGTTAGGATTTTAGTTCCCTAACCTGTAAAAAGGTATGACGTACAACAGTGTGGTGACTGTTGAGATGACAAGAGTTAGGATTTTAGTTCCCTAACCTCTTTAAAGGTATGAAGTACAACAGTGTGGTGACTGTTGAGATGACAAGAGTTAGGATTTTAGTTCCCTAACCTGTAAAAAGGTATGACGTACAACAGTGTGGTGACTGTTGAGATGACAAGAGTTAGGATTTTAGTTCCCTAACCTCTTTAAAGGTATGACGTACAACAGTGTGGTGACTGTTGAGATGACAAGAGTTAGGATTTTAGTTCCCTAACCTGTAAAAAGGTATGACGTACAACAGTGTGGTGACTGTTGAGATGACAAGAGTTAGGATTTTAGTTCCCTAACCTGTATTAAGGTAGTACGTACACCTGTCTGGTGACTGTAATGGTTTCAGGAGACGATTTTAGTTCCCTAACCTGTATTAAGGTAGTACGTACACCTGTCTGGTGACTGTAATGGTTTCAGGAGACGATTTTAGTCCCTAACCTGTATTAAGGTAGTACGTACACCTGTCTGGTGTCTGTTAACATGACAAGAGTTAGGATTTTAGTTCCCTAACCTGTATTAAGGTAGTACGTACACCTGTCTGGTGTCTGTTCAGATGACAAGCAGGCTCGGACTGGGCCACCGGGTAACCGGTTAAAAGTCATGGTGGGCCCCGAGGCATTGTGGCCCCGCCCCCTTAGCCATGCCCCCAACGGGCCCGAACGGGTCCCCCTGGAGCAGCGGTGAAGAACGTCTGGCCGCCTCAGTGCACAGCGTTAGCAGCAGGTAACGCTGTGCACTGCATACTATTGCTCCCTTGACAACCCGACGTTTACCTTGCCAACCGGCTCCATTCAATGCTCCCGGATGTATGCTTTAGGACAGTGCACAGGAAACGCGGTCTGCAGCGTTTCCTGTGCACTGTTCTAAAGCATACATCCGGGAGCATTGAATGGAGCCGGTTGGCAAGGTAAACGTCGGGTTGTCAAGGGAGCAATAGTATGTAGTGCACAGCGTTACCTGCTGCTAACGCTGTGCACTGAGGCAGACATGTCTAAGCTTTTATCCTACACTGCCTCCTCCCATGATGACTGGGGGCCCCTGGGCACTGTGTATTTGCCCTTGTGAGAGGCCCCCTGCTGCCCTGTGTGCAGCCCCCCCTCGTTCTCCCTCCTAACCTGATGTGACTATCTGTTCCGAGACTGTACTGATCTCTATCTCCTTCACTTCCTGCTCTTCCTGCAGATCATAGAGATCAGCCACTCGCACAGTGCAGTCTCTGTACAGTCAGCCATAGCATCAGGTTAGGAGGGAGAAGGGGGAGTGGGGGAGGCTGCACACAGGGCAGGGGCAAATACACAGTGTCCCAGGAGCCCCCAACCATCATACAACATGTCAGCACATCACCCGACATGCAGGGGAGGGGGCACCAATGCTGTGCAGATCACATGTGCACAGTGTTCTGCAGACTGCTGATCATGTGTGTACAGTGCTCTGGAGTTCACATGTGCACATGCTCGGCAGACTGCAGATCACACGTGCACATGCTCGGCAGACTGCAGATCACGTGTGCACAGTGCTCGGCAGACTGCAGATCACGTGCGCATGCTCGTCAGACTGCAGATCACATGTGCGCATGCTCGTCAGACTGCAGATCACGTGTGCGCATGCTCGGCAGACTGCAGATCATGTGTGCTCATGCTCGGCAGACTGCAGATCACGTGTGCACAGTGCTCGGCAGACTGCAGATCACGTGTGCACAGTGCTCGGCAGACTGCAGATCACGTGTTCACAGTGCTCGGCAGATCACGTGTTCACAGTGCTCGGCAGATCACGTGTGCACAGTGCTCTGCATACATACAGGGGAGAGATAGACGCAGGGGAGACACACAGCGCACAGAAGGAGATGGGCAGAGAGAGGAGACACAACACACGGGTTGGCACAGTGCACAGGGGGAGACAGGCAGAGAGGGGAGACAGCACACGGGGGGAGACACCGCACACGGGAGAGTCGCAGCACAAGAGGGATTATATTTGTGGGGAATATATATATATGTTACGGCTTGCAGCCTTTATATTATATATATATATATATATATATATATATATATATATATATATATATATATGCTAGAAAGAGACCTTGCAGCACTCAGCTGCTACCAATGATGTACATATGCTGACAAGCTATATATATATGAGAAAAAATTTAAAAACTTACGTTTTTTTCAAAAAACTCAAAATTCTAATTTTTTTTAAATCTGAAGTTCTTAGTACACACATTGGCCAATGTCTGCTTGCTCGTCGACTGCGACAAAGTGACTTCAGGTCCGACGAGTCCTATCGCTGACACCCAAGCCCTCCTTGTCCACCCTACCCCACTACTAAGTGGGCGGACACCATCTAGACCCTAGATCACCTGTTTGCAACGAGGGTGCACATTGCAGTAATGGAGCCAGCCACTCCACACGATACAAAAGGGAAAAAAAAAAAAAATATATATATTTTATATTTGTGGGGAATATATATATATGTTACGGCTTGCAGCCTTTATATTATATATATATATATATATATATGTATATATATATATATATATATACAGCCAGTATGTTTAAAGGGGGCCCACTGAGACTCTTTCGCCCAGAGCCCACAAAAACCTGGAGCCGGCCCTGCCGCTAAGACCGACCTTCCGGCGGCTGGGCACATTGCCAGAGACCGCAGTGCACGGCCGGCAGCTTCATTGTTTGGCTGCCAGCCCTGACAGTGTGTATGCTGTGAGGAGCAGAGAGAGCACTGTCTGCAGCCGGGACTTCCTCACACAGCAGGCAGTGCCAGAGCAAGGATGAGGTGTGTGGGCGGGGACAGCACGTGAAGTCCTGCATCCCACATGAAGAGGAGCAGACAGAGCTGCAGCAACAGTGTGGAAGTAGATGAGGTATGTGTGCCCCCCAGCAACAGCTGCAGCAATCAGTGTGCCTCCCCCAGCAGCAGCCATATGTCACCCCCCTGGCACCAGCAATATGTGCCCCCCCTTAGCAGCAACATCACTGTGCTCCTTCAGCTGCAGCAATAAACAATATGTGTGCTCCCAAGAAGAAGCTGCAGCAATCAGTGTGCCTCCCCCAGCAGCAGTCATATGTCTCTCCCTTAGCACCAGCAATATGTGCCCCCCCCCGTAGCAGCAACAATCAGTGTGCTGTCCCCCCAGCAGCAACAATATGTGTGTGTACCCGTGCAACATGGAGGGGGCCCCGTGCAGCACGCAGGGGGTCTCGTGCAGCACAGAGGGGGCCCCGTGCAACATGCAGGGGGCCCTGTGCAACATGCAGGGGATCCTGTGCAACATGGAGGGGGTCATGTGGTGGAATATACAATACAGTGGTGGTATTACTATGTGGAGGGCACAGTGGTGGTATATACAATACAGTGGTGGTATTACTATGTGGAGGGCACAGTGGTGGTATATACAATACAGTGGTGGTATTACTATGTGGAGGGCACAGTGGTGGTATATACAATACAGTGGTGGTATTACTATGTGGAGGGCACAGTGGTGGTATTACTATGTGGAGGGCACAGTGGTGACATTATTATGTGGGGCAGTAAGAGGAGCGCTGTTTTTGTACCACGCATCATGTGCAGTAATAGGGACAGCAGCAACGGCTCAGTATTGGGGGATCAGTAGGATGAGGAGTTTGTCCAGTTTAGGAATAGATCGGGCTGGAAATGTGAGATGTCAGATGTATCTTTGTTGTAATCTATGTAGATGGCTGGAGAAGTTGTCATGTCCGTCTGGGGACCTAGAATGGGGCAACATGGGGGCCCAAGACGTTATTACTATATGGAGGCCAGAATGAGGAACATACGTTATTGGTTTACGGTGGGAAGTGGGGACATATTTACTGTAGGGGCCAATCAGGCGACATTATTACTGCTGTAATATAATTTACTTTTCCATGAGGGGAACCAAAGGGAGGCCTTGTTACTGTGCGAGGAGGCACGATGTCGCTTTTTTGGTCGTTTGATGTAGTGTAGAAATCTTGGGAAAAGTGTGGAATGTGCTATGGAAGTGATCAGTTCTATACAGTAGATAACTGTGTTATTTTCTGCAGAGATGAGTCCTGGCTAGAAGATGTGATATTTGTCTGTGACAGGGGAAGAAGAAACCTGAAGATGAATGACTTCACCAAGATACATCTCTGGTGAGTAGGTGTATTACCTATCCACGTACACTATACACTATATACAGAGCTCCTGTGTATAATGTCACTGGTGATCTCTGCATCACCTGTACACTGACACTATATAGAGAGCTCCTGTGCATAATGTCAAAGGTGATCTCTGCATCACCTGTACACTGACATTATATACTGAGCTCCTGTGTATAATGTCACTGGGGATCTCTGCATCACCTGTACACTGACACTATATACTGAGCTCCTGTGTATAATGTCACTGGGGATCACTGCATTACCTGTACACTGACACTATATACTGAGATCCTGTGTATAATGTCATTGGGGATCACTGCATTACCTGTACATTGACACTATATACTGAGCTCCTGTGTATGATGTCACTGGTGTTCTCTGCATCACCTGTACACTGACACTTTATACTGAGCTCCTGTGTATAATGTCACTGGGGATCTCTGCATCATCTGTACACTGACACTATATACAGGGTTTATGTGTATAATGTCACTGATAATCACTGTATTTACACTGACCAAATATACAGAGCTTTTTTTAATCTTCATTATTGTAGTATTATTGGTCACTATTCACACTGAAGAAGAAACAGCTGGGCACCACAGAGTACTGACATGTAGTAGCGGGTCTGGCACCAAACTTGTGGTTTATCAGGTAAGAGGAGAGGGGAAGGAGCAGACGACGGCAAACCATTTTGAGCTGGGTGGTGCTTCTATGGGTTGACCGGATTTTATTGGTCACTATGTAGTGGCATTATGTGCTCTGGTCATGGCGTTGTGTATTTGTCCCTTGAATGTGGAATTATTCAATTACAATGTGTCGGTTATATGTGGTCTTATCATGGTGTGGCAGTATTTATACCTTGCACGTGGTAGTATTTGATCACAGTTTAGTAGTAATATGTGCTCTGATCACAGTGTGGTGGTATGTCTCCTTTATATGTGGTATTACTGGTCTTGGTATAGTGGATTGTGGTTGATTATTAGTTTTTTCTGATATCAATAAGGGGAAAATTCTTTATTTCCAGTAGATATTAAAAACTTGGTTGCTTTATCCCTTCCTGTCCTGTGACACAGCAGCAGCAAAATGGACTTGCAGAGGTTCTCCAGAGAATGCAAGTAATGATCTCGTCTAAGGCCACGTTCACACAGTGAGTATTTGGTGAGATTTTCACTTCAGTATTTATAAGACAGAAGCAGGAGATGGTGAGAAATGCAGAACATATGACCTCTGATTGCTCCACTCCTGGTTTTGTCTTACAAATACCGAGGTAAAAAACTCACCAAATACTCAGTGTGTGCACATGGCCTAAGGATGTGATAAGGTATTAGTTGGTGGGGGTGCGACTGCTTTTATCCCCATTATGTGTCCAAAAAATAGAAAAATATCCAGCATAGAGTCTTGAGATCTAGAATCTTAAAAATTCATTATATTAGAAAAGTATTAAAAAGCACATTTACATCAATGTCCTTAAAGACTGACCTTAGTCATAGGTTTGTTTTGTCCCCATTAGACTGGAGGTGATGTACGGCTCGCCAATGATCCCTTCACTCCCTCAGTGGCTGTGAGCGCTGGGTTTGCCTTTTTCTGGGAGCTCTAATGATAATGAATGGAGCCGCGGTCACATCATTACCGGCCGCTGCAGTTAATAAAAGGGGTAAAAGTGCCACATTCTTCCGACCATGTGGTTTTGATTGGTCGGATTCCACCAATAACTAAGTGATCACCTGCCGAACCTGACGATTTGGTAACTTGTTTTCACCAAAGTATCCCTTTAATGTACACTACAGTAATGGTACATCGCAGTAATGGTGGACGTAGAGTGATATGCAGGATAACCGCTAGAATGGGTATAACGCTAACAGATATTTGCATATAGCGGGTGAGTGGGCCCCTGGAGTCAATTTCCCTGGTGGGCCCCAGACACCCCAGTCCGACCCTGATGACAAGAGTTAGGATTTTAGTTCCCTAACCTCTTTAAAGGTATGACGTACATCAGTGTGGTGGACTGTTGAGATGACGAGAGTTAGGATTTTAGTTCCCTAACCTCTTTAAAGGTATGACGTACAACAGTGTGGTGACTGTTGAGATGACAAGAGTTAGGATTTTAGTTCCCTAACCTGTAAAAAGGTATGACGTACAACAGTGTGGTGACTGTTGAGATGACAAGAGTTAGGATTTTAGTTCCCTAACCTGTATTAAGGTAGTACGTACACCTGTCTGGTGTCTGTTGAGATGACAAGAGTTAGGATTTTAGTTCCCTAACCTGTATTAAGGTAGTACGTACACCTGTCTGGTGACTGTAATGGTTTCAGGAGACGATTTTAGTCCCTAACCTGTATTAAGGTAGTACGTACACCTGTCTGGTGTCTGTTGACATGACAAGAGTTAGGATTTTAGTTCCCTAACCTGTATTAAGGTAGTACGTACACCTGTCTGGTGTCTGTTCAGATGACAAGAGTTAGGATTTTAGTTCCCTAACCTCTTTAAAGGTATGACGTACAACAGTGTGGTGACTGTTGAGATGACAAGAGTTAGGATTTTAGTTCCCTAACCTGTAAAAAGGTATGACGTACAACAGTGTGGTGACTGTTGAGATGACAAGAGTTAGGATTTTAGTTCCCTAACCTGTAAAAAGGTATGACGTACAACAGTGTGGTGACTGTTGAGATGACAAGAGTTAGGATTTTAGTTCCCTAACCTGTATTAAGGTAGTACGTACACATGTCTGGTGACTGTAATGGTTTCAGGAGACGATTTTAGTCCCTAACCTGTATTAAGGTAGTACGTACACCTGTCTGGTGTCTGTTGACATGACAAGAGTTAGGATTTTAGTTCCCTAACCTGTATTAAGGTAGTACGTACAACAGTGTGGTGACTGTTGAGATGACGAGAGTTAGGATTTTAGTTCCCTAACCTCTTTAAAGGTATGACGTACAACAGTGTGGTGACTGTTGAGATGACAAGAGTTAGGATTTTAGTTCCCTACCTTTAATAATGGTATTATGGCGTCTATACAGTGTGTGGTTGACTGTTTAGATGACAAGAGTTGAGATTTTAGTTCCATAATCCTGTAAAAAGGTATGCTTAACCTTCCTGTCTGTTGAATGCACAAGAAGTAGGATTTCAAGGTTCCTACCTGAATTAAGTAATGTTCGTTACACTGCTCCTGGTGACTTAATGAGTATTCGAGTAGATTTTATCCCTACCTAGTATTAGTATAGTACAACCGTCTGGTGATGTTGAAATGGACAAGACCTTGATTAGTCCACCTGTTTTCTTAAGGAAAAACTCAAAAACTAGTTGTGCACTGTAGATGTATAAGGTATTAGTTGTGGGTCACCTGCTTACCCCATTTGTTGTTCAGATGAAAATATAGGATTTTAGTTCCTTTAACTCTAAAGGATGACGTTAAAAATTGATGGTGATGTTGAGAAGAATATTCAGAAAAAGACATTACATAATGTTAAGATGACAGTAGTTGTTTGTCCCAACCTGTAAAAGGTATGTACGTACAGCAGTGTGTTTGACTGTTGGTTGACCAAGAGTTGGATTTTATTACCCTAACTGTAATTGAAGGTAGTACGTACACCTCATTGTGTCTGTTGAGTTACAAAGTTAGGAATTTAGTTCCCATATCTGTATACATGTTTTATGTACACTTTGGTGACCATGTAATGGTGTCATGGACGACCGATTTTATGTCCCTAACCTTATGTAAGGTAGTACGTACACCTGTACTGGTGGACTGTTGACATGAGAACCAGAGTAGGATTTAGTTACCTATTCCGTATTAAGGTGTAGTGGGCACCTGTATTCCTGGTGTTGTCTCAGTAATGACAAGAGTTAGGATTTTAGTTCCCTAACCTCTTTAAAGGTATGACGTACAACAGTGTGGTAACTGTTGAGATGACGAAGTTAGGATTTTAGTTCCCTAACCTCTTTAAAGGTATGACGTACAACAGTGTGGTGACTGTTGAGATGACAAGAGTTAGGATTTTAGTTCCCTAACCTGTAAAAAGGTATGACGTACAACAGTGTGGTGACTGTTGAGATGACAAGAGTTAGGATTTTAGTTCCCTAACCTGTAATAAGGTATGACGTACACAGTGTGGTGTCTGTTGAGATGACAAGAGTTAGGATTTTAGTTCCCTAACCTGTATTAAGGTAGTACGTACACCTGTCTGGTGACTGTAATGGTTTCCGGAGACGATTTTAGTCCCTAACCTGTATTAAGGTAGTACGTACACCTGTCTGGTGTCTGTTGAGATGACAAGAGTTAGGATTTTAGTTCCCTAACCTGTATTAAGGTAGTACGTACACCTGTCTGGTGTCTGTTCCAGATGACAAGAGTTAGGATTTTAGTTCCCTAACCTCTTTAAAGGTATGACGTACAACAGTGTGGTGACTGTTGAGATGACGAGAGTTAGGATTTTAGTTCCCTAACCTTTAAAAGGTATGACGTACAACAGTGTGGTGACTGTTGAGATGACAAGAGTTAGGATTTTAGTTCCCTAACCTGTAAAAAGGTATGACGTACAACAGTGTGGTGACTGTTGAGATGACAAGAGTTAGGATTTTAGTTCCCTAACCTGTATTAAGGTAGTACGTACACTGTCTGGTGTCTGTAATGACGATTAGGATTTTAGTTCCCTAACCTGTATTAAGGTAGTACGTACACCTGTCTGGTGACTGTAATGACAAGAGTTAGGATTTTAGTTCCCTAACCTGTATTAAGGTAGTACGTACAACAGTGTGGTGACTGTTGAGATGACGAGAGTTAGGATTTAGTTCCCTAACCTCTTTAAAGGTATGACGTACAACAGTGTGGTGACTGTTGAGATGACAAGAGTTAGGATTTTAGTTCCCTAACCTGTAAAAAGGTATGACGTACAACAGTGTGGTGACTGTTGAGATGACAAGAGTTAGGATTTTAGTTCCCTAACCTGTATTAAGGTAGTACGTACACCTGTCTGGTGTCTGTTGAGATGACAAGAGTTAGGATTTTAGTTCCCTAACCTGTATTAAGGTAGTACGTACACCTGTCTGGTGACTGTAATGGTTTCAGGAGACGATTTTAGTCCCTAACCTGTATTAAGGTAGTATGTACACCTGTCTGGTGTCTGTTGACATGACAAGAGTTAGGATTTTAGTTCCCTAACCTGTATTAAGGTAGTACGTACACCTGTCTGGTGTCTGTTCAGATGACAAGAGTTAGGATTTTAGTTCCCTAACCTCTTTAAAGGTATGACGTACAACAGTGTGGTGACTGTTGAGATGACGAGAGTTAGGATTTTAGTTCCCTAACCTGTAAAAAGGTATGACGTACAACAGTGTGGTGACTGTGAGATGACAAGAGTTAGGTTTTAGTTCCTAACCTGTATTAAGGTAGTACGTACAACAGTGTGGTGACTGTTGAGATGACAAGAGTTAGGATTTTAGTTCCCTAACCTGTATTAAGGTAGTACGTACACCTGTCTGGTGACTGTAATGGTTTCCGGAGACGATTTTAGTCCCTAACCTGTATTAAGGTAGTACGTACACCTGTCTGGTGTCTGTTGAGATGACAAGAGTTAGGATTTTAGTTCCCTAACCTGTATTAAGGTAGTACGTACACCTGTCTGGTGTCTGTTCCGATGACAAGAGTTAGGATTTTAGTTCCCTAACCTCTTTAAAGGTATGACGTACAACAGTGTGGTGACTGTTGAGATGACGAGAGTTAGGATTTTAGTTCCCTAACCTCTTTAAAGGTATGACGTACAACAGTGTGGTGACTGTTGAGATGACAAGAGTTAGGATTTTAGTTCCCTAACCTGTAAAAAGGTATGACGTACAACAGTGTGGTGACTGTTGAGATGACAAGAGTTAGGATTTTAGTTCCCTAACCTGTATTAAGGTAGTACGTACACCTGTCTGGTGTCTGTTGAGATGACAAGAGTTAGGATTTTAGTTCCCTAACCTGTATTAAGGTAGTACGTACACCTGTCTGGTGACTGTAATGGTTTCAGGAGACGATTTTAGTCCCTAACCTGTATTAAGGTAGTATGTACACCTGTCTGGTGTCTGTTGACATGACAAGAGTTAATATTTTAGTTCCCTAACCTGTATTAAGGTAGTACGTACACCTGTCTGGTGTCTGTTCAGATGACAAGAGTTAGGATTTTAGTTCCCTAACCTCTTTAAAGGTATGACGTACAACAGTGTGGTGACTGTTGAGATGACGAGAGTTAGGATTTTAGTTCCCTAACTTCTTTAAAGGTATGACGTACAACAGTGTGGTGACTGTTGATATGACAAGAGTTAGGATTTTAGTTCCCTAACCTGTAAAAAGGTATGACGTACAACAGTGTGGTGACTGTTGAGATGACAAGAGTTAGGATTTTAGTTCCCTAACCTGTAAAAAGGTATGACGTACAACAGTGTGGTGACTGTTGAGATGACAAGAGTTAGGATTTTAGTTCCCTAACCTGTATTAAGGTAGTACGTACACCTGTCTGGTGTCTGTTGAGATGACAAGAGTTAGGATTTTAGTTCCCTAACCTGTATTAAGGTAGTATGTACACCTGTCTGGTGACTGTAATGGTTTCAGGAGACGATTTTAGTCCCTAACCTGTATTAAGGTAGTACGTACACCTGTCTGGTGTCTGTTGAGATGACAAGAGTTAGGATTTTAGTTCCCTAACCTGTATTAAGGTAGTACGTACACCTGTCTGGTGACTGTAATGGTTTCAGGAGACGATTTTAGTCCCTAACCTGTATTAAGGTAGTACGTACACCTGTCTGGTGTCTGTTGAGATGACAAGAGTTAGGATTTTAGTTCCCTAACCTGTATTAAGGTAGTACGTACACCTGTCTGGTGACTATAATGGTTTCAGGGGACGATTTTAGTCCCTAACCTGTATTAAGGTAGTACGTACACCTGTCTGGTGACTGTTGAGATGACAAGAGTTAGGATTTTAGTTCCCTAACCTGTATTAAGGTAGTACGTACACCTGTCTGGTGACTGTAATGGTTTCAGGAGACGATTTTAGTCCCTAACCTGTATTAAGGTAGTACGTACACCTGTCTGGTGACTGTTGAGATGACAAGAGTTAGGATTTTAGTTCCCTAACCTGTATTAAGGTAGTACGTACACCTGTCTGGTGACTGTAATGGTTTCAGGAGACAATTTTAGTCCCTAACCTGTATTAAGGTAGTACGTACACCTGTCTGGTGACTGTTGAGATGACAAGAGTTAGGATTTTAGTTCCCTAACCTGTATTAAGGTAGTACGTACACCTGTCTGGTGACTGTAATGGTTTCAGGAGACGATTTTAGTCCCTAACCTGTATTAAGGTAGTAAGTACAAGAGTGTGGTGACTGTTGAGATGACAAGAGTTAGGATTTTAGTTCCCTAACCTGTATTAAGGTAGTACGTACACCTGTCTGGTGACTGTAATGGTTTCAGGAGACGATTTTAGTCCCTAACCTGTATTAAGGTAGTACGTACACCTGTCTGGTGACTGTTGAGATGACAAGAGTTAGGATTTTAGTTCCCTAACCTGTATTAAGGTAGTACGTACACCTGTCTGGTGACTGTAATGGTTTCAGGAGACGATTTTAGTCCCTAACCTGTATTAAGGTAGTACGTACACCTGTCTGGTGACTGTTGAGATGACAAGAGTTAGGATTTTAGTTCCCTAACCTGTATTAAGGTAGTACGTACACCTGTCTGGTGACTGTAATGGTTTCAGGAGACGATTTTAGTCCCTAACCTGTATTAAGGTAGTAAGTACAAGAGTGTGGTGACTCTAATGGTCACAGAAAAGATTGGATTCCAATCTGTATCACCCTGCCTATATCCTCCTAGATTAGTCCTGAGAAGGACTGTTCTGGTCACTGGAAAGCTTGGACTCCGATCTGGATCACCCTGCCTATATCCTCCTAGATTAGTCCTGAGAAGGACTGTTGTGGTCAGCAGCAGCAGTTTGCAGCCCTGCTCCGGATCTACCTGTAAGGGCCGCAAATCTGTCCCTAAGCAGCAGCAGACACTCTCCCTACACTCACTGTCTGGAAGGCTGTGTGCCGAGCACAGCGCACCGGGAGTTATAAAGGCTTGGTGACGCTGTGCAGGCCGGCCAATCACTGCTCTGCCACAACTAACAGGGCTGTGGCATTGCAGTGGTCTGTCAGCCAATCCATGCACGTGGGCTGGCTCTCAAAAGAGCGCCAACATGCAGAGATGACGACCACGAGCACAGCACGAGTATCGCGATATTACTCGGTGCTCGGCGAGTCGCCCGAGTACAGTGATAGTCGTGCGAGTACCGAGTAGTGGGGAGCATGCTCGCTCATCACTAATTATAGCAAAAAATGTTAAAATTTGTCACCACTATAAAGAGACTATTTTCTGGAAAATGTAAATCACTTTTCCCATAGACACTATAAGAGGGCAGATATACAAATAATTTTATTTGCCTCAGGAATATCTTTAAAAGACTGATCATTCTGAATAGGAGCTCTCTATGTATCTACTATATAATTGTCTAATTCTGTTTGTCTGTCTCTCTGTAACAGAAATCCTGCGTCGCTGATTGGTCGCGCCAGCTGCTCACGACCAATCAGCGATGCAGGATTTAAACAGACAGAATTAGACGATGGTGCAGGCTGGCCAGGCAGAAACCTGCCGCACATGCTGCCCGCTCCCCCCTCCAGGCCCCATGCTTCACTCCAGCTCCTGCCCTCCTGTTCTTCGCCCTCCACTCCCCCCACCACACTCGTGTCCTCTCGCCCCCCACTCCCCCCTCCGCTCCCCCCTCCACACTCTCGCTCACCCCAGCATTATTCCTCTTGGAATTGACGTTGTAAAGTGAATGATTGTGGGGGGTGGAGTTAACAGAGAGGGTGATGCAATGGGTGGCTGAGCATGTGCCCTGATGTGGTGGCGTGTCTTGGCCACACGTATTGTAGCACCCCTATGTTAACTCACCCCCGTGGCAATTCACTTTAGCAACAGTCAATTGTAAGAAGTAACTGCACACCGTAACCGGAGGTAGAACTGGAGCCTGAGAAGAGAGGGAGCAGGGGACAGAGAGGAGACTGGAGCCTGGAGGAGAGTGGTAGAGAGGGGGTAGGAGGGGACTGAAGCCTAGAGGAGATGGGGGAGCAGGGGCCAGGAGGGGGACTGAGCCTGGGAGGAGGAGAGGGGGCCATTAGGGGGACAGGAGCCTGCAGAGAGAGGGAGCAGGGGGGCAGGAGAGGGACTGGAGCCTGAGGAGAGAGGGGGCAGGAGGGGGACTGAGCCTGAAGGAGAGAGGGGGACAGGGTCAGGAGGGGACTGGAGCCTGGAGAGAGGGGAGCAGGGCAGGGGGGGCAGGAGGGGACTGGAGCCGGGGATGAGAGGGTGGGGCAGGAGGGGGAGGTCAAGGTGGGACTGAAAGCCACTCCATCCCACTGTTCACCCCCAACTGCTCCCGCTCACCCCCCCAATGATCCACTTAACCCCAGTGCCCGCTCTCACACCCCACTACCCCCGCATCGTGATCTCACCACCCACCCAATGCGATAGCATTGGGCTCCCATCTAGTATATTACATCTATTAAGAACAACAGACATACTAAATGCTCCATATTATCATTATAACATTATGAAGGCTGAAATTAAGCAATAGCCAGCAGTTGGGGCAGTGGTTATAGGAATTCAAGGTAATATATTGCGCTTTTTAGTTCTTTTTACCTAGTATGTTTTATTAATGAGATGTATCTTTTTTCTAAATGTGTATTATATTATTATTTTTAAGTATATTTATTCAACATTACTGCTTGTTTGTTATTTCTACAACGCACGTCCATCATTTTTATTAAATAATAATTCTAACCTATTAGTAATGACAATATTAAACAAATATAATGGATGACCTAAAACACAAGTTTATGTAATAAGTGCATTACAAACAAAGCCATGGTTCTATGGGATATAAATGCTTTATTGGAGTCATCATACATTTAGGCTATTACATACAGCATTTTGTACTGTAGCCTAGAAGACTTATTCTAGAACACTCAAAAAATATGAATGTTCTTTTTATTTAAGGATACAGTGGGTAGAATGTGGGTGTTAATAACATTTTAGCCCTCGACAAAGATAACTATTCTGGTAAATTGTGTTCAGTAAACATTCCGATCTGTTTTCTTGGTCCAACAAAGCCATAAATCCAACCTGGGAGGGGTGCAGAAAATATAAAGACAGTAAAATATAAAACAGCAGAAATGAAAAATAGATAATCCAATTTCAGACAAGTATGTTTGGCAAAGCCAGTCATTTTGAATGTAGGAAAAATATATATTTATATGGATTTATTTATTCCTTTGTGTACAAAATGTCCTTATAAGGAAAAACAAAGGTCTTAAGGGGCAACATACACACTGAAAACATACGTGCTAAATTCTTTTTCCGAAAGTAATTCTATGTTATGATTGCTCTGCACATTGTTCTGTTGGACTCTGCTTTGGTTTGGTTGATAAGAATTATCATATAAAACAATGCTGCCAGTTGTCCTCGATAGCAGACTACAAACTTTATTCCTTTACTACACTTAATGCTTAGAGGAAAAGTTTGTGGTCAATAACTGTGGAAATTGTGATAAGTTTGAGTTCTGATTGACAGGTAATGGAGGGGCTTGTGACCAAAATAAAAACATTTCACCTTATAAACCTATTTTTCAAACGGGTAGAGGAGAACCTGTATTAGTTATAAATTAGTACGTATTAGAGTTGAGCAAATTTAATTGAGTGAAATTAAATACCGTAAATTCTAATAGAATTTTGCAAAAGTCCATATTTTCAAGAAAGCAAACTATTTATAATTTGCTTTATAAAAATTCAACTGCCATAGCTTCCATAATAGTTGCATGAATAAAGCATGAATAAAGGATAATACTAAGCTCATCCACCAAACACACCGATGGTTTCACAAATGCCAAGAGCGTTGGGTTTTTGGTGGTTGAGTTTAGTATTACTCTTTTTTCATGGTTACTATACCATACTTGTCCATGGGTCATACTAGTGAACATTGATGCATATCTACTTTCATAACTTTTGTATACAGTGGGGAAAAAAAGTATTTATTCAGCCAAAGTTGTGTAAGTTCTCCCACTTAAAAAAAATGAGAGAGGCTTGTAATTGACATCATAGGTAGACCTCAACTGTGAGAGACAAAATTAGAAAACAAATCCTGAAAATCACATTGTCTGATTTGGAAACAATTTTTTTCTTTTCAAATTTTGGTGAAAAATAAGTATTTGGTCAATAAGAAAAGTTCACTTCAATACTTTGTTATATATCCTTGTTGGCAATGACAGAGGTCAATCATTTATATAGTCTTCACAAGGTTGGCACACACTGTTGCTGTTCGCCCATTCCTCCATGCAGATCTCCTCTAGAGCAATGACGTTTTGTAGCTGTCGCTGGACAACACGGACTTTCAACTCCCTCCAAAGGTTTTCTATAGGGTTTAGATCTGGAGACTGGCTAGCCACTCCAGGACCTTGAAATGCTTCTTACGAAGCCATTCCTTCATTGCTCTGGCAGTGTGCTTGAGATCATTGTCATGCTGAAAGACCCAGCCACGTTTCATCTTCAATGCCCTTGCTGATGGGAAGGATGTTTGCACTCAAAATCTCACGATACATGGCCCCATTCATTCTTTCATTCACATGGATCAGTCATTCTGGTCCCTTGGCAGAGAAACAGCCCCAAAGCATGATGTTGCCACCCCATGCTTCACAGTAGGTATGGTGTTCTTTAGATGCAACTCAGCATTCTTTCTCCTCCAAACACAATGAGCTGGGTTTCTATCAACCAGTTCTACTTTGGTTTCATCTCAACATATGACATTTACCCAATACTCTTTGGATCATCCAAATGCACTCTTGCAAACTTCAGCCAGGCCGGGACATGTAATGGCTTAAGAATGGGGATACATCTGGCACTACACGATCTGAGTCCCTGGTGGCGTAGTGTGTTTCTGATGGTAGCCTGTGTAACATTGCTCCCAGCTCTCAGCAGGTCCCCCCGTGTGGTTCTAGGATTTTTGCTCACCATTCTTGAGATCATTTTTTGTCTTCAAAAAGTTTTATTGTTTTGTATAATGAGAAAAAGACAAAGACATTACAGGCCGCCAGGGGAGAAAAACCCAGTCGGACCCGAGAAATACACATACAAATATCAATAACTGAAGTAATTAAACATTGGACTATTACATCCTCTGAAAACCATTAGAAGGGGAGTGGGAGGGGGGGGGAGAGAGGAAGCAGAAAAAGGGATAAGGGAGCAGGGAGCAGGCCGTCCCCTGCATATTTCACATTGTTACAGCGTCATTGGGTGGGTAGTTCAAGTGCGTAGTTATGCAATCCGGCATCCTTTTTTTCGCTGGTTAAAAAATTATTTTCTTGTGTCATGAAGCGAGGTTGAAGCTGCTCTCTTTATATTCACTTCAGCCGAAAGTGTGTGATACGAACCAGCAGAGTCATGGGGGAAGGAACACGGCAAGGAAGCTAGTATTCTTGTGGGTCAGGAGAGAAGGGGGGGTAATTAGGGCATAAGGGGGGAGAAGAGAGGAGGGGAAAGGGGGAAGGGAAGTAGGGAGGATAGCCGGAGGGAGCTGGGAAGAATATATCAGCAGAGGGGGAACTAGGGAGGTCATAAGCGAGTGAGAATAAGGAAAAGGAAAGGAAAAAAGAGAGAGAAGGGAAAAGAGAGAGAGAAGGAAAAGGCACCCCTTGTGTACATTTCAAGGTGGAGGTTTACCTGCGAGTGGGTGACTAGAGGGCCCGCGTGTGTAACTACATCATGTGCGAATATCCGTTCAGACGTTTTGTGAGATCTGCCATAGTGGGAGGGCCGAGGCCTTCCAGGTTGCGGCAATGCAAAGTCTGGCCGCAATCAGAATATATGAGATCATATGACGAGGGATCGGCGGGAGGGAATCCGCTCCAATGTGGAGAACCGCGAGCTGCGGGAGAAGGGGAAACTTCAACTCCGTGGTCACCTCTATCAGTCTGGCTACCAATGCCCAAAATTGGGCTATCAGAAGGCACAACCACCACATGTGTGCAAGATCACCTTTTTGGCCACAGAGTCTCCAGCATAGAGGAGAAGCTCCACTGCCAAATCTTGCCAATCTTGTAGGAGGGGTGTACCATCGGAGGTGAACCTTTTGGAGGGATTCTAGATGATTGATACATCTAGTCGCTTGAGAGACACAGCAAATAGCTCCCTCCCAGTCCTCATCTCCCACCTCAAAGGACAGGTCCCTCTCCCACGCGGCTACGTAAGGCGGACGTCCAGGCGAGGCCAGTTCCAAAAGGCCCTCGTAAATAATCGAGAGGCCGTTGGGTTTCGGGGCCTCAGAAAAGAGGAAACGCTGGAACGGGGAGGGGACGGGGCTCTTCAAGTCGTGCCAGCAGTCCCCAGACTCCAGAAAGTGTCGGACCTGAGAGAACTGAAGGAACGTGTTTCTCAGTTCCAAGTTGTTTCGGGTAAAATCTTCAAAGGAGGATAACTTAGATCCCTGCATCAAATCTGCCAGTGAAGTTATCCCCAATCTCCGCCATGTTGAGAGATTTAGCAAGGGGATATGCACCTGCAGGGCTGTCAAGGGGATCCTCTCCGGAGGGAACTTAGTCCAAGTCTTAGGGGCCTTACCCCACTCTGATAGGAGCGTTCGGACAGTTCCCAGTGGATGAGACATCTTAGTTGGGCCCAATGCAGCCCCCCACAAGATTCCGCCAGGTGAATCCCTAGGCGCAAAGTCTGTCTCTAATTGAGTCCAACCCAGGGAAGGAGGACCTCTGCAAAATGCTCTGACCGCTTCTAGACAAGCTGCTTTGCAGTAAGAAACAACATCCGGGACTCCCATTCCACCTCCCCTCAGCCTCAGGTGTAAGGTCCTTCGATTAACCCTCGGTCGACCCACTGCCCACACAAATCTATCAAGTTGATTTTTAAGTTGAGTAAGAAGGGTCTTCGGATATGAGACCGGGACACAGCGGAGTAGGTACAGGAGCTTCGGAAACCAAAGCATCCTAACTGCCTGTATCCTGGCTATCCATGATAGCAGAGGGAGAGAGCTGGAGTCCAATGACCTCTGCAGGGATGCCATCAGGGCTAATATATTTGCCTGTGCTACCCTCTGTGAGGAGCACAACATGATGCCCAAGTACGGGATACCTTCAGGCGCCCAGTTGAAGGCGAAACTCCCAGAGAGATCCTCAGACTCCAGCTGAGAGAGATTGAGGGGTAAAGCCGTTGACTTACTCAAGTTCAATTTATAATAGGAGACTGCCGTGAAAGCGTCCAAAGCGTTAAGTATAGCCGGGAGTGAAGTGCCAGGATCGGTGCAGGTGATGATCATGTCATCTGCATATAGCCCCATAACTTGACTATTCATTCCTACTTGTATGCCTGAGATCTTGCGATCGGACCTGACGGCGGCGGCAAAAGGCTCCATAACTAGAGCGAATATCAGGGGAGACAAGGGGCATCCCTGTCTGGTCCCATTTGATATACAGATCTGGCGGGAGAGGAACCCAGATGTAGAGACACAAGCTCTTGGATTCGAATACAGGCTCAAAACTGCCTTTAGTATAGGGCCTGAAAAGCCGAACCTCGTAAGGACTTCCTGAAGGTAGCCCCAGTGCACCCTGTTGAATGCTTATTCTGCGTCTAAAGACAGGAATACACTGGGGGTCCCCCGTTGCTCAACTATTTCTATTAGGTCTAACATACGTCGGGTTCCATCTCTCGCCTGTCGACCCCCCACAAAGCCCACCTGGTCCGAGTCCACCAGGGATGGAATAATCTCCGACAGACGAGCTGCCAGAAGCCTAGCATAAATTTTGCGTCTGTGTTCAAAAGGGAAATCGGCCGATAATTCCCCGGGGAATAGGGCGGCTTCCCTGGTTTTAAAATCGTTGTGATCGTGACCTCAAGGGCCTCCGGCGGGAGGACCCCCTCAGCCTGCCAGGCATTAAAGAGTCGGAGCAGGTAGGGCGACAAGTGGTGGGAGAAGACTTTGTAATATTCGTTTGCCAAGCCATCAGGTCCTGGGGACGAGTTTAACTTCAAGTTTTGAACTACCGCCCGCACCTCCATCAAGGAGAAGGGTGTGTTCAATTCCTGCAGTTTGTCCGGAGGGACAGAGGGCAGATCAACGTGTGCCAGGTAATATCGTATACGTTCAAAAGTCGGTTGCTGAGTAGTGGGGTCGTCTTTCAAGTTATACAAGGATGAATAAAAGTCTGCCATCGCGTCGGTGATCTTGTTTGGGTCTCTGATGGTTCCCCCCCCCAGTCGTTTTCATGGAAGTCACCATTGACTGCACTACACGTTTTTTTAAGTCGTCTGGCCAAGAGTCTACCCGCTCTGTCTCCAGCAGCATAAAATCGCGTGTTAAGTTTTCAAAGGCCAAGTTCATGTTGATATAACAAAAGGGATCTGAGATTAGTTCGCAAAGCCAGTATTTGAGATGTAATCTGCGGCGTCTGGGCGGATTTGTTAATCTTTTCCAGCTCAGCAATCTGCTCAGTGAGCTCTCTCCAGCGTTTGTGTCTCGCTCACTTTTGCTGTGATGCCTTCTGAATGAGGAGGCCCCGAAGTACCGCCTTGTGGGCAGCCCACAGCAGACCATCCGAGACCTCCCCATTATCATTCAGTTGGAAGTAGTCTTTCAAACTGCGATCCAGGGAATCCACGGTGTGCTGGTTAGACAAAAGGCTGACGTTCATCCTCCAGCGACGGGGCGACACCTCCTTCTGCCCCAGGTGAATACCCAGAGAGATAGGGGCGTGATCCGACCAAGAGATCAAGCCTATAGAGGCCGACTCACAGCGGAGCAAGGATGCGTCCCCAACCAAGAAAACATCAATCCTGGACTTGTGGCTACTGGAGAAGAACGTATAGTCCCTCTCTTCAGCATGGAGGTATCGCCACACGTCGTGGAGACCGCACTCACAGCACAGCCGAAACAAATCCAGCCTCCGTCTTGATGACAAGGCTGAGGAGTCCAGTCTGGCCTCCATAACAGCATTGAAGTCTCCACAGATCACCAAGGAGCTGTGTCAGTGCCTGTAATTGATAACTATACCGTCATTTTCTCAAGTACTAGTACGTGCATAAAAAGGATGAAAAGGCTTCCACTCTACCCTGCTTTGGACTTGCTGTTGTCCATTCAGGTCTTGTTTCGGGTCCCACGCCTTCCTGTCCGTATCAGTTATGGCGTCAGGGAGAACGCTTGGAGCTGCGCGCCGTGGCCGGCGATCGTGCACTTCCTTGTCGTCGGTCAGCTGACTGTGATGTCACAGTCTACATTGCTGTCATGTGACAGGGGTGGGCAGGATTTGTCAAGGAGTGGAGCGGATTCTCCGGGAATCAGTGCTTGCATTAGGCTACAAGGTTGCCAACATGTTTCAAAGGCTAGCGGCCTTCTTCATTAGGGCACCTGTTAGTCATCACATCCTCCCTTTTATCCTGCACCCCTGCTTTCTGTTGGTCAGTTCTAATTAGGGCGTTCCTCTGTGCCTTGTCTCTATGTGTTTCCTTTGTACATTGATGTTCCATATTTAATAAAGCTATCTATGAATCTATTGTTTCCTGTGCTTCAGCCCATTTCGTATACCGTATGTATTCCAATCTAGGATATAGGGTGTTTTGCTGTCCTAAGGTACATTTGCTGTTAATGTGTACTTGTATAGGTATAGGATCTATGGTTATAAGATTAAATTCTTGGTGCATTGTGTTTTATTTATAGTACAGGCTTTACTCTTCTCCTGTCTTAAGTAATGTGGTGTACTTTTGTGCTATTATGGCATAATTTACTTTCTGGGATAATTCTTTATATAATTGTGTTTTTTGTGCTCAATTAAGGTAGTTGGCCATATATATTTAGTTATCTTCAGGTGCCCCAAACTTTCACATTATTGACTGTGATAAGATTGGGAGTGATCTTTTAATATATATGTTTCGTGGTAATTTCCCCTGCGGAAAAAGTAATGTATATTATGGAATATTGCCATCCTGTATGCATATATGTGTATATCTCATGATTCTCACATGGAAGTATAGGTGTTAAAAGTCGGATGACCTTCTCATTCTAATTTAGATAGGATGGAGTGGCACGTTTTTAGCTTCTACCTTAAAATAAACTATCTCACAAAATAAAATTGTATGTGTATGAATTATTATACACATGCAATTTTATTTTGTGAGATCGTTATATGATATATATATATATTATTTTAATTCAATCTGCTCCAATTGGAGTTCAAATGTCTTTTGTCTTCACATATAGCTATTATTTCAGTTGGAGATGCTAGTGGATCAAGTTGAACATCTTATGGGGAGCTTGTTATCTTGTTAAGTATCATAGTGTTAGGGGTTTCCTCTGTAATTGTGTGTATTATTGTATTAACCTGGAATTATTTTATTATGATTGTTAGAGGCCGAATTTTTCCAATTCTTGGTTGAGGCCTGCGAGGGCTGGAGTGTTGGCTTGATATATCCATTTACATTCATATCGCAATATATTTGCAATGAAATCTCCTCCTCTTTGGAGTATTTTACTACAACCCAAAGATTCATAAAGACCCCCGGGTAGACCAATCATAGTGGGTATCAACAGCCTATCAGCAAATCTGTCAAAATACTGTGGAGCCCACTGGGACGGGGTACTCGGTGCCGGACCGGGGTACTGCTGGGGGATGTCACGGCGGTCCTGGTCCGGACCGTGTCCCGGGCCCGCACAATAAAATGGGGGGGTTATTTACAGGGGATTTGTCACTCGTGACGCCACCCACTATATGCGGCCAGTAATGGGGCCGCCGCTGCTGCAGAACCTCCGGGGATGATGGGATAGCAGCTTGGGTAGAATAGTTCCTGTGGGCAGAACTGGGCTCCCAGGGGCAGTGGTAGTAGTAGTTAAAGTCTGTGAGGATAGTTATTGATGCTGCAGGAGAGTAGGGGTAGCAGTAGAGATGATGAGAGTAGAGGTAATCGCATTATATGAGGGCAAGTGGGGCTTCAGTATAAGGATCACACACACTCACGGTTTCTGTTGTTTTCCAAGTCTTTACTTGCAGATGGTACATCACACAATATCGTCCACGGAGTCTGTACCAGGTTGCTCCCACCCTGACCGGGTCCTTGGCTTCCTACTTAAGCGCTGTGTGTGGCCCTGCTGCTGCTTGTAGCTGTACTGCTGGCCCTGTCTCTGCTCATGGGTACCAATATGCTGGGCAACTTGAGTCCTCTGTGTCACTGACCCCTCCGTGTTGCTTTGCTATGGTGCTGTGAAGATGGTGGACCTTCACTATGCCGGTGTTTACTGTCCTGTCTGTCTCAGGCACAGCCTCGGATCCGGTATCCGTCTTAAGCGCCTCCCCGGGGTCACGTTTTTGGGGTAACTCTTTATCCCAGGTATGTTCCTCTGTTCCTCTGTCTCCTCTCCTCAGACCTCTCAGGACCTCCACTTCTACTTGGCTCTGCTCCTGCTCCAGACTCAAACTGAACTAACTGTCACTCCTGCTCTGTGGTAAACAACTTAGCTCCTCCCACTAGTGCAGGTGCCATCTAAACTCCTCCCACTTTCTAGTGTAGTGTTTTGTGGGGATTAAACCTGTGTTGATGTTTCTGTGGCACTTTAACCCTTGGGGTGCCACATTCCCCCTTAGTTAAAGACAGTACTCCGGGACTGTGGAACAATAAAGAACAAACAATTAATACAATTAATATTTACAAACACTTAAAAGTAAAAATCACAAAAATCACTAAACTTCAAAAACAGTCCAAAAATTCAAAAAGCAGTCCTTCCGGGGGTTTAGTCTTTTGCCTCCGGGCTGATGAATATATACAAGAAAGTTTATAACACAACCAGTCCGTGGTAGTAGGGTCCATAAAAATAAAATAAAAGGAAAAAGTTTGAAGAATATGCAAGAAGTTCATACAGGATAGTCTCTGTAGGTACTGGGCTTTTTTAACGTTACATTAACTATGTACATTTGTTTACCGGGTTCAATTTATATTTACACAAATATATTTATATTTTACAGTTAACTTGACCTTTTAATCCCTGTACCTAGCTGGTAACTGACCTCTGGTACTACGCTCGGATCTGCGTAAAACAGGTATACTACTTGCATGTAGCCTATTGGTGCTGGTAGGCATGTACCTATTTGCAGTGTTTGGTACTATGTTAGATGAAGATCTGACTGTAGGACTGGCAAGCTCACTGGGACCAGGAATTGATTCTTCCTCTACAGGTTCTACTTCTAGTTCTTCAGGTCTTGGGACTTCTTCAGGTAACACGGGTTCTGGTAACACAGGTTCTGGTGTTGGTTCCACCATTGAAGGGAATGCAATCATTGGTACGACAACTGCTCCATGGTAATTTGGCCATGTTTTAGGGAAATCTCCTAGTACCGTGTGGAATACTTCTTCTTTTTCTTTAATAGGTTGGACCTGTACGGGTTCTGTTACTTCAGGTGTCTTCAGTGTTTCAGGACACAATTTTAGCTGATGACGAGATACGACTAGTGACGTTTTTCCTTCATCTTTGCTTATCAAACAGGTTTTAACATTGTCTAGGTTAGATGGTAAGACTGTGTATGGGACGGTTTCCCACTGATTATCCAGTTTGTCAGTGCGTCTCTTTCTCTTGAGAACTTGATCACTTTCTTGTAATGGCATTGCTTGAGCATGTTTGTTAAAAGTTTTCTCTTGTCTTGTCCTTGCTTGCTGAAGATTTCTCTCTACACATTCTTGAACTTGTTGATACTGTTTCTGACGTTGGGTATCCCAATCTGATTCTTCTTCTACTTCTGTATCTGGTTTTACGATTCCCATTTCTAGATCAATTGGTAATTTACCGGGTCTTGCACGCATAAGGTATGCTGGAGTGCAGTTTGTAGAACTCACGGGGACATGGTTGTATAAGTCTACCAAATCAGGTAATTTATCTGGCTACTAATTCTGATAAGGTCTTTAACAGTTCAATTACAATATGATTCATCTTCTCGCATAAACCGTTTGTTTGAGGATGATACGTTGTTGTGTGGATCTTCTTACAACCGTACATATTGCAGAATTCCTTGAATAGTTCTGATTCAAAAGCTGGACCTTGGTCTGCAAGGACTTGTTCTGGGTAACCATGCGGTCTACAGAAATGCTTCTGGAATGCTTTTGCTGCCGTCTTCGCTGTCAGATCTTTGACTGGTACCACCACTAAGAAGCGTGAGTAATGGTCCACGATGGTTAAGGCATAGACATAGCCTGACCGGCTTGGTGACAACTTGACGTGATCTAATGCGACTAGCTCGGGTGGCTGCTTGGTTACTATTGGTTGAAGCAGAGCTTTCTGTGGATCCTTCCTTCTGAGGTTGCATGCAGCACATCTTCTGCACCATAGTTCAATGGATTTTCTCATGCCAACCCAATAAAATCTTTCTCTCAGGATCGCTTCTAACTTCTTCCATCCAAAATGACCTGTACTGTCATGATAAGCTTCTAAGACCATTTGAGTGGCTCTCTTGGGCACGATTATCTGCCAGACTAGTTCATGCGCTTTAGGATTGGTATACGTTCTGCAGAGCTTTCCTTGATGTAGAAACAACTTGCCTCTATCTTTCCATAGCTGTATAGCTTCAGCTGGGGAAGTCTGATCAGGGTATGCGTGTTGTTGCGTAAGCAGTTCTTTTATTAGCTTCACGGCTGGATCATTATCTTGGGCTTCGGCCCATCTGTAGTGTCTTAACGGGTTAAGATTTACTTCCTGCTTTCTTTGGTAGGCGCCGGGTTGATAATCTTGTACCTTTGAACGATGAAAGGCCGGTAGTTCAATCTCTTCCAACTCTTCCGGTTCCTCTTCCACGTCTTTCAGGTGCGCATCCGTGACAAGGCATCTGCGTTCCCGTTCTTGCGACCTGCTCTGTATTTGATGACAAAGTTGTAATTAGATAGCCAGGCTATCCATCGCTGCTCCAGAGCTCCTAGTTTCGCTGTATCCAGGTGAGTCAACGGGTTGTTATCCGTGTAGATGGTGAATTCTGCACCTGCCAAGTAATGTTTAAAACGTTCAGTCAAAGCCCAAACTACTGCCAGTAGCTCTAACTTGAAGGAGCTGTAGTTCTCGGGATTTCTTTCTGTAGGCCAGAGCTTCCTACTTGCAAAGGCAATAACTCTTTCTTTGCCTCCTTGCATCTGTGATAATACTGCTCCCAGTCCAACGTTGCTGGCATCCGTGTATAGAATGAAGGGTTGATGGTAATCAGGCTATGCCAGGATCTCTTCTCCCGTCAGTGCACTTTTCAGCTTGTTGAAGAAATCTTCTCTTTCCTCATCCCAACGTGTCAGGAAATTACAGGATGAAGTCTTCTTTGATCGTCCTACTAGAATGTCTTGCAGAGGAGCTGCTTGCTTCATGAATCCTCTGATAAATCTTCTATAATAGCCTACCAGGCCCAGGAATTGCCTCACTTCTTTCATGTTTGTAGGTCTTGGCCAATCCCTTATCACTGTGACTTTATCAGGATCCGGTGCTACTCCCTCTGAACCCACGACGTGCCCCAGGTACTGTACCTTTGGTTTGAGAAGGTGACACTTGGATGGCTTGATCTTCATGCCATATTTCGATAGGGCTTCGAACACTTCTGCCAGATCTTGTAGATGTTGCTCATACGTCTTGGAATAGACTATGACGTCATCTAAGTACAGAAGGACAGTTTCAAAGTTCTTGTGTCCTAAGCAGCTCTCCATCAGACGTTGGAAGGTCCCGGGTGCGTTGCAGAGTCCGAACGGCATACAATTAAACTCACAGAGGCCCATCGGCGTAGTAAACGCTGTCTTCTCCTTGTCGGCCTCGGCCACAGGAACCTGCCAGTACCCACTAGTCACATCAAGGGTGGAAAAGTAGTTAGCAGATTTTAATGCAGCTAATAACTCCTCAATCCTAGGCAATGGGTATGCGTCCTTATGTGTGATGCGATTAATCTGCCAATAATCTACGCACATTCTCATGGTCCCGTCCTTTTTTTTTAACTAACACTAGAGGTGCTGCCCAGGGGCTACAACTGTCTCTTATTACCCCTGCAGATTTCATCTCTCTGAGCATGTCTTTGGTGGTTTGGTAGTGAGCTGGTGGTAAAGGTCTATACCTCTCTTTTATAGGCTGATGGTTATCTGTGGGTATAGTGTGCTTTACCCCTTTAATCTGCCCAAAGTCTAACGGGTGTTTACTGAATATTTGTTCATATTCCTTCACTACCCGGTATACTCCATGCTTGTGATGGGGAGGTGTAGAACTGGTACCTACATGCAACTTTTGGCACCAATCCTCCAGCTTCTCCTCTGAGCCATTGTCATCCGCCTGACATGATGGGTTCAAGGGCTCGGCGGCTGTGATGTTATTGTTATCAACCGTGTACAACTTAGCCATGGTAGCATACTTAGGTAATGTGACCTCATCTTCTCCGCAGTTTAATAGGCGTAATGGCACTCTTCCCCTGTGTACGTCAACTACTCCTCTCGCTGTGAGTATGGTGGGTCTGCTATCTGAGTACATGGGTTCTACCAAGGCTTGATAGTCTTGCCCCTTGATGCCTATTGCGGCTCTACACCAGACCAACATTTCAGTTTTGGGAGAAATTACAGTGGGTATTGGATCTACCTGTTGCTTCAACATCAGAGCTTTGATCTCTTTGTGCAGAAGCCTCTGTTGTCCAGTTCCGGCAGTCTCGGCGATTTGCTGCAAAACACTTAACACTTCGGAAAAACATTTCTCAATTACATTCATTCCTATCAGCATCACGGGTTCACGTTCTCGCCGGTTAACATTGATGATTATAACACCCTGGTTCTGCAATTCTACCTTCCCAACCTGAATATTCATCTCTCTAAATCCAACCTTTGGTATTACCTGTCCATTACTAGCCCATACCTCGAAGTTAAAGTCATCTGGTGCATTAGTAATGTCTGAATCAGCCCAGTACCTTTTATAAAGAACATGTGGGATGGATGTTATCTGGGACCCGGTATCCAGCAAGGCACTAATGGGAATGCCATCCAACACAATAGGGATCACCGGTTTTCCTCCCACGAATCTGTCATACCAGGCTGAGGGGCCTTGATTGTTCATTCCTGGGGAGCGGCCCGCCTGCCCAGGGAATCGTCGTTTAAAGGACAATCACGAGCAAGATGGCCTGGTTTCTGGCAACGACGGCAAATGGGCTGTCCATCTGGTTGATAGCGATCGCTGGGTCGTCCTCTTGCTGCTGGGTATCTTCTGGGCCTCATCCACGGAACATCCTCTTTGCTGGTCGCCAACTCGATCTTGGGTGCAGGCTTTGACTCTCGCAGTTCTTTGATGACCTTGGCCATGGAGATCACGGTGTCTGTCAGGGCATCTAGCTTTTGATTGATTGCGGCATTAGAAATTAGTTCTCCAGTTTCAGCAGCAGTTGCTGACATGGCAGATGTCACTGGAGCTGCCGGTTGCTGAGGTGCTACTGCAGGGTCCGGGACAATTGATAGCTCCCGTGGCTCTTCCAGCTGCTGCAAACGAATAGCTCTATCTTTCAGCTCAGTAAATGTCATGTCAGGGTTCTGCAGCAGTATCATGCTTAACTGTCCTCGATGGGAAGGGGAATGGAGGCCCTCTATGAATTGGTCAAATAGCATTTTATCAGCTCCCGGGGCTAAAGCAGGTTCTGCCAGCTTAAGGGCTCTGGGTGCTTCCTGCAGGTTCAAGGCAAAGTCTCTGGCACTCTGTTTAGGTTTCTGGTGACATGCAAAGAACCTCATCTTAGCCCGGGTATCAACAGCAGATTCAAACATTGCTTTCAGTCTAGCTGCTAGATGCTCTACAGTGTCCTTATCTGTGTCCAGCCAGGACGCAGCCTCACGCCGTGCATTGCCCGTTAACTGTCCCATTATCATTCCTACATGCTGCGCTTCAGTGAGGGATACATCACATAATATTGCTTTATCTTTAGCATAAAGTCAGTTAGTGTATTGGGCTCACCGGAGTATTGGGGCAGCCACATTGCCCCTGGAGTATATGGCATCAGGAATTATTGGTGCTGTTCCTTGCGCCGCTGCACCGCCGGGTACTATCGCTGGGTCCGGCACTGCAGCTCCACCGGCTCTTCCGTAGCCGCCTTGTACATTGGGCTGCGACATCTTGGGCCCCCTTAGTTAATATCCGCCCTCCGTCTTCCGCTTCCGTCCGGATGTCTAACAAAGGTTCCGCTGCGCACCAGGGATTCTCTTCCCTTCCGGATGACGTCAGAGCGGTGAGCGGTTTTTCTTCCCGCGCGTCGCGCGCTCTGCAATGGCGGATTTTGAAATTTACAGTATCTGTGGCGCAGTTACAATTCATCTTGCCGCGCGCCCAGCAATGGCGGCAGATTTAAAACAGTCACTAATCACGGCACACAATCTCCGGTACCGGGCACGGTAGATCCTGTTCGTGACGCCAGGTTGTGGAGCCCACTGGGACGGGGTACTCGGTGCCGGACCGGGGTACTGCTGGGGGATGTCTTGGCGGTCCTGGTCCGGACCGTGTCCCGGGCCCGCACAATAAAATGGGGGGTAATTTACAGGGGATTTGTCACTCGTGACGCCACCCACTATATGCGGCCAGTAAAGGGGCCGCCGCTGCTGCAGAACCTCCGGGGATGATGGGATAGCAGCTTGGGTAGAATAGTTCCTGTGGGCAAAACTGGGCTCCCCGTGGCAGTGGTAGTAGTAGTTAAAGTCTGTGAGGATAGTTATTGATGCTGCAGGAGAGTAGGGGTAGCAGTAGAGATGATGAGAGTAGAGGTAATCGCAGTATATGAGGGCAAGTGGGGCTTCAGTATAAGGATCACACACACTCACGGTTTCTGTTGTTTTCCAAGTCTTTACTTGCAGATGGTATATCACACAATATTGTCCACGGAGTCTGTACCAGTTGCTCCCACCCTGACCGGGTCCTTGGCTTCCTACTTAAGCGCTGTGTGTGGCCCTGCTGCTGCTTGTAGCTGTACTGCTGGCCCTGTCTCTGCTCACGGGTACCAATATGCTGGGCAACTTGAGTCCTCTGTGTCACTGACCCCTCCGTGTTGCTTTGCTATGGTGCTGTGAAGATGGTGGACCTTCACTATGCCGGTGTTTACTGTCCTGTCTGTCTCAGGCACAGCCTCGGATCCGGTATCCGTCTTAAGCGCCTCCCCGGGGTCAAGTTTTTGGGGTAACTCTTTATCCCGGGTAGGTTCCTCTGTTCCTCTGTCTCCTCTCCTCAGACCTCTCAGGACCTCCACTTCTACTTGGCTCTGCTCCTGCTCCAGACTCAAACTGAACTAACTGTCACTCCTGCTCTGTGGTAAACAACTTAGCTCCTCCCACTAGTGCAGGTGCCACCTAAACTCCTCCCACTTTCTAGTGTAGTGTTGTGTGGGGAGTAAACCTGTGTTGATGTTTCTGTGGCACTTTAACCCATGGGGTGCCACAATACATTGACGAATACCTTCCAAGAATTGTCAAGTACCTACCATCATACCTAAAAGATACAACACGTACACTGGAGATGTTAAAGAAGACTGCATAGATGCATGGAAAAGTAACTGCATACTGGGAACCTTGCATATCAAGTCGCTATATACAGTCATCGAACATAGAAGAGGATGCGAAGCAATAAGACATTTCTTACAACAGTCCAACACCATGGACCCAAAACAAACACAGTTTATCGTAGAAAGCATCAACTTTATTCTGAACCATAATTTTGTCAAATTTGAAGGGCAGTTACACCAACAGAAATAGGGGAATCCATCTCGCGCTAGGTTACACTAACTTGTATGTCGGTAAATGGGAAAAAGAAAACATCTATAAGCAAAAAAACAACTAAGAGAAGGTGTGTGTTTGTGGCATCGATATATAGATTGATGGATGGATTTCTAGAGGACATTAATAAAAATGAGTATGGCCTAGATTTCTCAGGTACAACAAGCACAACCAGTATCAATTTCCTTGACCTAGAGATATTTGTTTTGTTGAAAACAACAAAATATATACAATAACATACAGAAAACAAACAGATTGCAATAGTTACATTGACATCCACAGTTGCCATTTGCCACAGTGGCTAGAGAATATTCCTAAGAGCCAGTTCACAAGGTTGCGTAGAAATTGCACACGACTAGAAGACTACAAGAAAGAAGCACTAACAGTGCAAGAAGAGTTTATAGCAAAAGGATACAACAGAATGAAAATTAAAGAAGCAAGGAACAAAATTGCTGAAGAAAACAGAGATACACTACTGCAACACCACAAGAGAACAGAGACAACCATAACCCTAGAAGAACAAATCAAGCAATTACCCTTAATAATGGAGTTTCATGATAATCACAAAAACTTTGCAAGAATATTACGAAAACACTGGCATGTGCTAAAAACAGACTAAAAACAGACAAGTACATAGGAGATCTACTAACGGAGAGGCCAAACATTGTGTTCAAGAGAGTGACATCATTGAAGGAAATGGTAGCCCCAAGTTTTAAAAACAAGAAAACACACATGGATAAAAGAGAGGACACACAGAGAGGGTTCAGATATTGTAGACACTGCACCAGTTGACAAGCAACAGACACATCTACAAAACAAAGGAACGAGTTTAAAGATTCAATTACTACCAACACATTTGAGATCAGGGAACAATTAACATGCTATACTAAAATGTATAAGGGGAGGGGGAGCGCACAATAGAGCAATAAATGTGGATACAATGGGTTAATATAGCAGTAATCCACTCACCTACTCAGGTTGTGAAGGATTCACAACTAACCTTGTAAACGTAAAGGGTCGCTGCAGATCCTGTCCAGGATAAAAAAGGAAGGTTTTTGTATTATCGGGATTCCTCCGCGCTGACCTCAGGAGACAATTTTGATTTTATTCTTTATTCAGCCACACACCAAACAAAAGGAAGCCGACGCGTTTTGTAGCCATGTGGCCACTTCATCAGGGCATTAGTCCTGAAGTTTGAACTAATGCCCTGATGAAGTGGCCACATGGCTACAAAACGCGTCGGCTTCCTTTTGTTTGGTGTGTGGCCGAATAAAGAATAAAATCAAAATTGTCTCCTGAGGTCAGCGCGGAGGAATCCTGATAATACAAAAACCTTCCTTTTTTATACTAAAAATGTAATATACGCTATTATATGTCCATGTGGGAAGATATATATAAGAAGAACAAAAAGCACATTATCAGTAGTATGGGGGAACATGTCCACAACATCAAGAAGGGTTTCTTAGACCACCCCTTGTCTAAGCATTTCAGAGATTACCATGAGACCAAATGCAAGAACATGCAATTTTTTACAATACAAAGAGTGAAAAAAGACCAAAGAGGAGGAGATTTCATTGCAAAGATGTTGCGATATGAATGTAAATGAATATATCAAGCCAACACACCAGCCCTCGCAGGACTCAACCAAGAATTGGAATTATTCAGCCTCTAACAAACATAATAACGCCAGTCATCTCCCGGCTGGCTCGCTCCAGAGCCCTATCACCTTCCCTGCAGTATAATCCATCTAATCATTAGATAATGCGGCCGACTTCCCTGAACTGCTAAGTCACCAGCCAGGGGGCAAATGCCTCCCTGCCACCTGGCCCAGTCCGCCCCTGTGCCTGATTATTGAGTTAGTAAGCTTCTGCTTCTCTGGCTGTTAGTCAGGCCCTCCTTGTGCTCTCCTCCAGTAGAACCATTCCTGCTCTCCTAGCCTTGGGTTCTGATCCTCCTTAGCTATACCGTAGTATAGGCTAACCCTATGAGCCGCCCCCCTGATACTGGCAGGTGTGGTATTAAGACCCTGGGGCTTGCCCCTGACAATCCCTGTATAGGGGTTGGTTAAACTAGGACCAGCTCACCCAGGGAAGTTCGGTACCACAGCCCAGTGGGTCCACTCTAGGGCGTCTTCCCCCGGAAGCTTGACAGAATAGAAGCCTTTTCATCCTTTTTATGCACGTCCTAGTACTTGACAAAACAACAGTATAGTTATTAATTGCAGGCACTGACACAGAAAACAATGAGAGTGAAAGGCACATACAGAGATAAGTGGTAACATCCCCGCAACCGAGAAAGGGGCAAATAGAGACAAGAATACAGGTAATAAGGAAGTCCTAACACTGAAGCACCAAAGAAGTAGCTAATAACATTGACAATAACGCTGCTACTTTTTTAAATAACAGCATAGGACATAGTGAGCACTGGAATTAGCAGCCGATGTGAACCCTTTATATGACATAGAACTACAGGTAATAAGAAGATTTACAAAATAAGGGGTCCAAAGGAGATTTGAAACAAAAAGTGAAAACATTATTTTAAGTATTACAGATACAACTGCAAAACAGTCAATATTCCTGGTGAACCAGAATAACAGAAGAGACCTAATACACAAAGAGTTAACAGCAGATCATTAGAGGGAATGAGATTGTAAACAAATTAAATATACAATATACCAAAAAACCTCATAGGACTGTAATACTGATTCCACGTACATATATACTAATTACAGGCTACCTCCAAACCGCGGGGCACCGCATAATCCATAAAAGCAATCCTGGAAAAGATACCTGAACCAGGAGGAGACACTACCATCATTTAAAGGGAACCAACCACCTCAGATGACGTGTATAAGCTGTTAATACATGTCCCTGGACCCTATGTACACCATTGCAGCTATGTTTTTGCTAAGAATATTGATAACAGCAAACCGAAATAAACAGTTTATAAACTTACATGATTTAGTACATGAGGGCGTCTCCCTCGGGCTTTAGTACGAGAGGGCTGTGTCTCCAGCAGCCTGAGTGGCTTTCCTCCCCCTCCCTCTCTGTTTGCAGGACGTCACATTAGGGCGTGATATTATCTTGGTGTGGGCGGGCACCCAAGGCAGCTCCCGTCCGTGCACGTCTTCTCAGTGACGTCCTGCAAACAGCTGTATGTGGATGGATACTTGGCCTTGGTATTCCCTTGTCATATCTGTAAACTTGTAAAAGAGTTGGATATTGACTTAAAGGGCCACTTCATATGGTGGTTATGGTGTTCTCCGCAAGGAGCCACCCCTTGGCTGGGTCCTTCCCTGGAGGGATATATGGCTAGTTCTGTGTTTGAGACTCCTAACAGAGGCTCCACAGACTCTATTTGCATATTCATATTTCCCAGGGGGCAATGTGCCTAGGAATTCACTGTGTTTGAGCGCTTTAGCCAGCTGCCCGCAGTGTTTTCTTGGACTGGTCTCCCTGAGATCAGTGAATACTTTGCAATCATAGAGAAGAGGAGGCTGAAGAAAGGGAGGCCAGAGAGGAGAGGAAGGGGAGGCCAGTGAGGAGAGGAGGCTGAGGAAAGGGAAGCCATAGAGAAGAGGAGGCTGAGGCAAGAGGAGGAGAATGAGGAAAGAGAGGGCGGAGGAGGAAAGAGAGTCCGGAGGAGGAGAATGAGGAAAGAGAGGCTGGATGGGGAGAATGAGGAAAGAGAGGCCAGAGGGGAATAATGAGGAAAGGGAGGCTGTAGAGGGAGAATGAGGAAAGAGAGGCCGGAGGGGGAGAATAAGGAAAGAGAGGCCAGAGGGGGAGGCTGAGGAAAGAGAGGCTGGAGGGGGAGGAGGCTGACGAAAGAGAGGCCGGAGGGGAGGCTGAGGAAAGAGAGTATACAATGATAACCCCTGAGTCACCATATACTGTGCTAACTACTGAGTCACTGTATACAATGATAACCACTGAGCCACCATTCAGTGCTAACCACTCAGCTACTGTATACTGTGCTAACCACTGACCCACAATATACTGTGCTAACCGCAGAGCCACCATATACTGTCCTAACCGCTGAGCCACTGTATCTACGGCACCTCTTCATTTCACCGCACTCCTGATGTAATAGCATTGGGCCTATTTCTGGTCTTTATATAAATGCTATTCTGCACTTCACCTAGTCCTATCTGCTATAGCTATGTATTGTGCCATTATAAGATAAGGGCTTAGAATCTTCCCTAGTGACTTGTGACCTAATAGAAAGTAATCGATATTATAACTTATTGTATTGTCTAAATTTTGGATACCTCTCAAGTATTGTCACTTTTTTGAGACATATCCCATGCCATATACAGAGCCCCATTATACTATAAATCAGATAGAACAATTCAAGTAATTTTTTGTAAACGTGATCTATGTAAATATTTTGTAAAATGTCTGAGTGATAAGACCGAAATGTCTTGCATTTGCTTAACCAGTGCCATAACAAATAAAAATGTCACTTTGAAATGCAAAGTATAGTGTGCCAAGTCTATTTTTCCATGAATACTTTTTAAAGGCACTGTATTTTTTTTACATCTACTTACATAATCGCGCTTTCTAGTCCATCATCAACTTCCATTCCAATGTTCTCCTAACACTTGCTAGCCAAATTTGCATTCCCTTTTTTTAAATCAGATATTTTTGTTATTATTATTAAGGGAATAGCCAACTGTACATAACATAAAAAGAATACATCACTTTGTTTACTAATTCCATCATAATACATTCTTTTTCTTTCTTTTTCTCTCTCTTTACTTGCCTTCTTTTTCCTTTCCCCTCCCCTCCCCTCCCTTTCCCTTCCCCTTCCCTCCCCCCATCGTTACCCCCCCCCCATCCAATCTACACTATCAATAACACCAATGGTTCACATGAGAAACCGTCCCCCTAGATTCACTTTTAACTTGACATACTTAGTTTACCATACTTTTAGATTATATCATCTATATAAACCAAGAAAGGGGTTCAAACATATATAATATATATAAACATTATTCAGTCCCCATCTCCATCCATTTCTTTCTCAACCCTCATCCATGGCTCCCATAACTTTCCAAACATTCCGGTATTACCTCGTTTTCGATATATGATTTCCTCAGTGCGTATAGCAACTCTCACATAATACAGGAATTCCACCCTGGTAGGGGGCACAGATCTAATCCATCCCTTGGCTATAACCTTCCGGGCACTAAACAGCAATCTAGCCACCGCAATTTTCTGTATATTAGGTACATTGACTTCCTCTATATATCCCAACACACATACCAGCGTGTTCTCGGCACCATACACCCATATCGTCCTTCTATTAAATCAATACCATACTCCAAAAACCTTGCAATCTCGGGCATTTCCATACCATGTGTATCAGCCCCGCTCCCTCCTGTCCACACCGAGTGCATTCCGACGTAGCCCTCAAACCAATTTTATGTTAGAACTCCAGCGTCCTATAAACCCTGTATAAAAGATAAAGTTGGGACAGTCTAACTGGCTCACTCAATGATAACTTAGATCCATAATCTAATATACACTCCCACTTACCATCCTCTATCACCCCTATATCTTTTTCCCATTTTGCTCTTGCTTTAATCGGATGTGGTAACAACCAGGTGTACAGTAAGTCCTTATAGATAGTAGATATAGCTTTCCGTGTATCCCCTTCCTGACAGATAAAACTCACCACTATATCTTTTTGCACTTTCAACTCTTTAATTTTGATCTGACTTCTAAAAGCATGCTGCACTCTCAGATATAGAAATGTATCCGTTGCCGGGATCTGGAATTCCTCTCTCAAGTCATCAAAGGGCTTCAAGGCCCCATTTACTACAAGCTGACTCAAATATTCCAACCCAGCCAACATCCACTTCTTTTGCACCCCCAGCTTATAAAATTCCACCAAATCTCTATTTCTCCAAATGGGGGTGTAGTTCGTTACTCCAACAAGTCCTCTAAGCCTCTTTATCCTAACCCAAACCTTTTGTACCAAACACAGAGTGGGGAGCCCTCCGTTTAACCGACCCACTTCTCCTGTCTCAAGGCCTTGTATTAAAGGGGATCTACTAATCAGTGCTCTAGGATACGCTTCACCCTATTATTTATCTCCCTCGAGGCCCATCCTCTTAAATGCTGGCTCTGTGCTGCCAGAAAGTACACCCATGGGTTAGGTAGCGCAATTCCCCCCTCAGTCTTTGGCCTCTGTAGAATTTCTAATTTAATTTGCGGGTGCCCTCCCCCCCACACCAAGGCCCGAATCAATGAATTAACCTTCCTAAAAAAGGTGCCTGGGAGCCACATAGGCGAATTATGTAACAAGTACATTAATTTGGGTAAGAGAATCATTTTTGTCAAATTTGCACGCGCCGACTACAGATAACGGCATTCGACACCATGCTCTGATCTTCTCCTTTAATCTAACAAGCAGTGGTTCCACATTTATCTTCATAAACTCAGTAATCGGCATTGCAATATACAATCCCAAATACTTAAACTGCTTAACCACTTTTAACTTGGCACATCCCAGATCTCCCAATTCCTCCAAATTAACTTATCTACCATCATGAGGGTGGATTTATCCCAATTTATTCGTAGCCCAGACATGTCTCCAAATCTGTCAACTATGGTAACTGCACCACTAAGAGATTCCAGGGGGTCTTGTAAAAAAAGGAGAACATCATCTGCATATAGTGCATTTTTTTCCTCTATATGGCCGTATCTAAATCCACTTACTTCTCTAGCCTTTCTAATATGAACTGCCAGTGGTTCAATGGTCAGGGCAAACAGCAGAGGGGAAAGTGGACATCCCTGACGGGTTCCCCTAGTAAGAGCGAATAAATCTGATTTCCACCGTTTACCCTAACCCGAGCCACTGGGGAAGAATACAACAGCCGGACCCATGCTATAAATGCTTTCCCAAATCCAATTCTTTCCAATACTAGCCACAAATAATTCCACTCAATGCTATCAAAAGCGTTCTAGCATCTAGGGACACCACTGTCGTTAACCCCGCATTGTCTGCTAACAGCTGCATATTTAAATACAAAGGTCTCAAGTTTACTGCTGTTTATCTACCTGGCATAAATCCAGATTGATCAGAAAGCACCATATCCGGAACCACTCCCAAAAGTCTATTCGCCAAAACCTTTGCCAGTAACTTGGTGTCTACAGTCAGCAGTCAAATTTGCATTCCCAAGTGATTAGTGTGTAAATATGGCGCCCGCTGGCGGTACTGGCCCATTGTGCAGTACTACTAGTGGTACTGCTGACACCCAAAACTGATGCCAGGAATCCACCATCTAAAAGCAATTCAAGAATGCGCACATAGGGTAATACCTTCTTTTATAAGGCTAAAATATGTGTAAAGAGGGAGCTGCTCACCTGATGCAGTTGTGAATACCCACAACTGGTAATGATCGCTCATCTGTGAGTGGTTTGCTGCAGGACCGTACTTCCACAGGTCACCGTGGTTCAATCAGCTTGTAGGACAAAGTACCGTGGGTCCGCGCTGCCACTTCAATTAATGGAGATAAAAAACCAGCCACACGGGAATGTCTGGATCAAACAGGATTCTTCTTTATTCGTCCAATATGTTTCGGAGTTATCTCCCAACTCCTTCCTCAGGGAATGTCCCACCATGGCACACGCTACCCGCAGCACACCAGACACACCTACACTCACAGTTGCAGTTACTCAGACTGCCACCATCTCTGGACATCTGGGTGTCCAAAGATGGAGTTGACCTGTATACTGCCCTGCGCACGCTGGGTACGTTCAGGTGCAGTTACTCATGCTGCTACCATCTTTAGACACCTGGGTGTCCAAAGATGGCGTTGGCCTGAGTTACTGCGCTCCGCACACTGGGTATGTGCAGGTGCAGTTACTTATGCCGCTGCCATCTTTAGACACTTGGGTATAAAAGATGGCAGTGGCATGGCACATGGGGGGGCAGGAAAAGCTAACAGGGGGGGCAGAGAAAGCACACAGGGGGGCAGAGAAATAACACAGGGAGGCAGACAGAGTGCACAGGAGAGGAGCATCGCACAAGGAGCAGAGACAGGGGTCCGAGAAAGTGAACAGGGGGCAGAGAGAGGGCACTGGTGGGTAGAGAGGGAACACAAGGGGCAGTGAGAGAACACATAGGAGCAGAGAAAGTGCACAGGGGTAGGGGCAAATGCACAAGGGCCAGAGACAGCATACAGGGGGATAAGAGAGTGTCCAGGGGAAGGAATAAGCACACACGGGGCCAGAGGTGGCACACAGGGGGGCATAGAGAGCACATATGGTGGCAGGGAAAGTGCACAGGGGGAGGGGTAAGCACACAGGGAAAAAGAGAGAGCATACATGGGGAAACTGCACAAAGGAGAGAGCTCAGAGGGCAGATGACAGCACAGGGGAAATAGAGACTCTATATGTGGCACCCCTGCAGGGGATTGCCACAGGACCCACCGATACAGGGAGAGACATACACCTTGGTACACACAGCATGCAACACCTTCCACCCCAGACATGGAGGGGGAGCTCTACTTGCTGCCTTAAGCAAGTTCCCCTTAACAATCCAGGCCTGAGGGGAGGAGTCAGTTTTAGTTCTGTTCAGTTCCAGTTAGTCTTCAGTCAGACAGAGAAGAGAGCAGTTGTAAGGAGCTAGTTGCTGGGTGCAAGCAGGCCCAGAACCAGGGGCCACTGACGCAGTTGTTCTGAGCCCTAGGGAGAGGGTCGGAGGCCAGTGGGAGAAGCAAGAAGAAGGGAACAGACTTGTGAACCCTTTAGTTACCCGGACACCGGAGTCCGCAACTGCTGATAAGATATAGTAGCAGGAATAGTCCGGACAGATCAGGAGGATCCAGTCCCCTGAAGTAACAAGTAGAAGAATCCAAACTTGACCAAGTAAAGGACCAGGGATCTAGCCGAAGATAGGAATCCCACAGAGATGTCCTCATTGTCAGTTGTGGAACAGCACCCTGAGAGGGAGAAGTAGCGACAGGTTCAGCTACAGGCAGAGCTTACCCCAAAAAGATGCACACACTAACAGAGGAGGCCTCACAGCTCTCCAAGGTGAATGCCCCAAGCTGCACCAACACCTGGTTACCCTCCTGGACCGTGCCTGTTACAGGACAACAGTAAAAAGGTACTGAAACCAAAGACTATTGTGTGTGTGTGCCTGCTTCCCCGCCACCGCCTGCAGAGTTCACAGCAGGATCGCTACTACTACTCCCCTCATCCACCCCGCTGCCCTGAGATAAAGCTCCACCTGTGGGGAGCTGTACTACGCTGCCTCCCATCACATCAGCGGCCGGCCACAGCGCTGGTAACCTTATACCAAGTACCACAGGTGGCATCACGATACCATTCCCTCCCCATCATCATCACCCCCATCCCTTACCACTGAGGGTCTAGGTCACAGATCCGGGAACCGACCAGCCGTGATTCCCCCATCGAAGCAGCCGCCTATCCCGGTATCCGAGTACCCCCTACCCTGTCGACCGCCTCATATACATGGTAAGAGAGCTCAATGGAGAGAGCACATGAGGCGAGAAGACAGCATAGTTGGGGGAGAGCACACGAGGGAGAGAGACAGCGCACAGAGGGAAGACAGGTGAAAGGAGAGAACACAGAGGGGAGAAGACAGCACAGGGGGGAGAGAGACAGCACATGGTGGGGAGAAAGAGTAGATAGAAGGGAAAGCGCATGGGTGGTGAGACAGCTGTCACTGTCAATGACACAGAACCCACCCCCATCATGACGTCAACGCCTAACCGATGCAATCGTATCATACCCCGATATTTATATGTACAACAATATAGACTGCATTAGGACTTGCATTTAAAAAAAAATTCTCTACATTCTTCCACTATCAAAAGAGCATTTAAAATGTTATATCTTTAAACTAATTCAAAATTAAGCTTCAAACTTCAAGTGTAAAAATTGTTCATTATATTTGTTAATAAAGTAAAACACCTTAAAAGATCTAGACATTATCTACACATTTAACCTTATGAAATGTGGTGGTAGTTGATGCTTTTAATGACTGGTTTGAAGCTTTGGAACTGCCACAAATGAGAAGCAGATAATATTTTAGTAGATACTAATTGGGATATTTTGATCATTTCTGGGCAGAACATTGTCACCAGTTAAACCATTAGTGTTAATATGACATACTGTATTTTACATTGCCTGGTTGTAATATAATTAAGATAACCTCTACTAAAATAAAGGTTCTAATTAAAGTTGAAAAAAAGGCAATATGATTACTTTCCATTATGTTGTTTTTTCCATCTTGTGTTGAATTCTACCTTCCACCAGTCATTTCTAACATTAACGGATATTTCCTAACATGGAAAATGATTTAAAGTGGTCAAATTTCAGGAAACAGAAGCACTAAAAACCAGCGGGGCAAATAAGAAAACATTTAAAAATTTATTGAAAATGTTTTATCCATCATATTGTTTAGATATGGGATACCATTTAGGGTTTAGGCTTTAACAAATCCTGTCTATTTACTCAGGGTAACAAAATTTGGATTTGCTAAGTTTGCAAAATTCTCCCCCCAAAATATCTTTGAGGTTAAAAACTTGCGTATATCTTAATAGTATATATTAATCGTACGAGCAAATATTTTACATCATATAAGAGTATCAAATAGTAAACAGTGATTGGAAGATAGAGAGGTACAGAAATCAGAGTTGGATATCAAGGTTTTGTATATATGTAATTCATTTCCAGTGTAGAAGTCGTTCTTATCACCGGTGTAAGATCTGAGGAGACAATCCTAAACAATGTGCTGGATTGTTTGACACTCAGCTCCGCAGTCACAGGCAGGAGAGTCAGATTTCCTCCATTTATACATTAGGTCTGCACAGACACCACAGTTTGTTCTGATGCGATTTAATGTGACCCAGGTTTTCCTTGGTAGGTTGAAGCCTGGTGGTGGGTTTTATAGGTGGGGAAACATTTGGAGCTCACCATCTGCTTCTTGCAATTTCTCTTCTATGCTGAAATCGTGTTCACCACATAGAGTAATTGCAGTTCGGATGGGTGGAGGTCTAGAATTCAGTCGCTGTAGTTGGACATCTTGGATGTTTTGGTGTATTGGGAGGTTTCTGCTTGTAACTATTTTGGTGTACTCTTTATGTAAGAGCTCTTGTCTTCTTAGGTTTGCAGGTGTGATGTGTCTCAGAACAGGTAGCCAGTGGACGGGCGTGGGTCTGATATCACCAGATATTATACGCATAGAGTTGTTCAGCTGGGTGTTGATTTAATTCACGTGGCAGCTGTTTAGCCATACTGGGGCACAGTATTCTGCAGCAGAGTACACCAAGGCGAGGGTGGACATTCTCAAGACAGGTGTTGAGGAACCCCAGAAGGATCTGCAGAATTTCTGAATAATATTATTGTGTGCTTTCAGTTTCTGTGCTGTCTTATTCAGGTGATATTTGAAAGTTAGACTTCTATCAATTGTTATTCCGAAGTACTTAGGCTTGAAATTTTGCTTGACAGGTTGGCCTTCAAATTGTACCCTGAGTACAGTCTTAGCACTTGCATTGTGTAAGTGAAAGCAGCATACTTCTGTTTTTGGAAACAAAAAGCTATTGCGACAAAAAACAACAGTACACTGCAGTAAAAATATTAAAATGCAAGTGCAGTATAAAAATGGTATAACAAATACAGGGTACTTAGTTAATCCGTTTTTTTGCGCAGAAAAAGTTATTTTAAGCCACGTCACTATCTTCAAAGTGTACCCATCTCAGACGCGGTCCTAACTGTTGTATTAAAAACCTGACTGGTGTGAATACTTACCAGTAAACAGGAGCCAGCATGACCTGTGTCTGAAGTGGAATGAAGGCAACGGGCTATGTGTGCAGGGCCCAGAGAGGGGCGGGAACTCCATCTCTTGCATGGCAAGAGGCAATTAATTATAACACAGATGAGTCCTGCACACAGAGAACAGGTCTGTAAGAGCCTGTTCACACCGCCAGCATAATTGGAAACAAAAAGCTATTGCGACAAAAAACAACAGTACACTGCAGTAAAAATATTAAAATGCAAGTGCAGTATAAAAATGGTATAACAAATACAGGGTACTTAGTTAATCCGTTTTTTTTGCGCAGAAAAAGTTATTTTAAGCCACGTCACTATCTTCAAAGTGTACCCATCTCAGACGCGGTCCTAACTGTTGTATTAAAAACCTGACTGGTGTGAATACTTACCAGTAAACAGGAGCCAGCATGACCTGTGTCTGAAGTGGAATGAAGGCAACGGGGCTATGTGTGCAGGGCCCAGAGAGGGGCGGGAACTCCATCTCTTGCATGGCAAGAGGCAATTAATTATAACACAGATGAGTCCTGCACACAGAGAACAGGTCTGTAAGAGCCTGTTCACACCGCCAGCATAATTGGAAACAAAAAGCTATTGCGACAAAAAACAACAGTACACTGCAGTAAAAATATTAAAATGCAAGTGCAGTATAAAAATGGTATAACAAATACAGGGTACTTAGTTAATCCGTTTTTTTGCGCAGAAAAAGTTATTTTAAGCCACGTCACTATCTTCAAAGTGTACCCATCTCAGACGCGGTCCTAACTGTTGTATTAAAAACCTGACTGGTGTGAATACTTACCAGTAAACAGGAGCCAGCATGACCTGTGTCTGAAGTGGAATGAAGGCAACGGGGCTATGTGTGCAGGGCCCAGAGAGGGGCGGGAACTCCATCTCTTGCATGGCAAGAGGCAATTAATTATAACACAGATGAGTCCTGCACACAGAGAACAGGTCTGTACCTGTTACAGACCTGTTCTCTGTGTGCAGGACTCATCTGTGTTATAATTAATTGCCTCTTGCCATGCAAGAGATGGAGTTCCCGCCCCTCTCTGGGCCCTGCACACATAGCCCCGTTGCCTTCATTCCACTTCAGACACAGGTCATGCTGGCTCCTGTTTACTGGTAAGTATTCACACCAGTCAGGTTTTTAATACAACAGTTAGGACCGCGTCTGAGATGGGTACACTTTGAAGATAGTGACGTGGCTTAAAATAACTTTTTCTGCGCAAAAAAACGGATTAACTAAGTACCCTGTATTTGTTATACCATTTTTATACTGCACTTGCATTTTAATATTTTTACTGCAGTGTACTGTTGTTTTTTGTCGCAATAGCTTTTTGTTTCCAATTATGCTGGCGGTGTGAACAGGCTCTTACAGACCTGTTCTCTGTGTGCAGGACTCATCTGTGTTATAATTAATTGCCTCTTGCCATGCAAGAGATGGAGTTCCCGCCCCTCTCTGGGCCCTGCACACATAGCCCCGTTGCCTTCATTCCACTTCAGACACAGGTCATGCTGGCTCCTGTTTACTGGTAAGTATTCACACCAGTCAGGTTTTTAATACAACAGTTAGGACCGCGTCTGAGATGGGTACACTTTGAAGATAGTGACGTGGCTTAAAATAACTTTTTCTGCGCAAAAAAACGGATTAACTAAGTACCCTGTATTTGTTATACCATTTTTATACTGCACTTGCATTTTAATATTTTTACTGCAGTGTACTGTTGTTTTTTGTCGCAATAGCTTTTTGTTTCCAATTATGCTGGCGGTGTGAACAGGCTCTTACAGACCTGTTCTCTGTGTGCAGGACTCATCTGTGTTATAATTAATTGCCTCTTGCCATGCAAGAGATGGAGTTCCCGCCCCTCTCTGGGCCCTGCACACATAGCCCCGTTGCCTTCATTCCACTTCAGACACAGGTCATGCTGGCTCCTGTTTACTGGTAAGTATTCACACCAGTCAGGTTTTTAATACAACAGTTAGGACCGCGTCTGAGATGGGTACACTTTGAAGATAGTGACGTGGCTTAAAATAACTTTTTCTGCGCAAAAAAACGGATTAACTAAGTACCCTGTATTTGTTATACCATTTTTATACTGCACTTGCATTTTAATATTTTTACTGCAGTGTACTGTTGTTTTTTGTCGCAATAGCTTTTTGTTTCCAATTATGCTGGCGGTGTGAACAGGCTCTTACAGACCTGTTCTCTGTGTGCAGGACTCATCTGTGTTATAATACTTCTGTTTTTGATGGGTTGGGCTTTTGTCTCCATTGTAGGAAGTACTTTCCCATTACACTAAGGTCTTCTGTTAGAACCTCCTCTGCTTTCTCCATTGTTTTGCTTACTGTAGCAAGTGCTCAGTCATCGACATATCCACATTACCACGATACTATGTCTGGTATCACCTGATGAAGATAGCCTGTGTGCTCATGAAATGCGTTGTGGCCCATACAAGGAGCTAATATTAAAAGGTTTGAAAATCTGCTAATACGTTCCCTTTACTTTGTGCCTTAGCGCTCATGAACTCCAGTTTCCATTTTACCTTTGTTTTGTGTTATAATCCCTTTGTGGGATCACTGGTGGCGCTGCTTTGGGCCAGGGCGTTGTTTAATTCCTCCTCCTTGAAGACCTGTGAAGCACCTTAACAACAATAACAGCTGAAGGACCTGTGGTGATATCACATCTGACTTGGATCACGTCACCTCCTGGCATCACATGGACTGAGGCAGGACTACAGGACAGGCATCTCGTGCAGCTTCTGAGAGGAAGCTCTTCTGCTTCCAGGCATGCACCGATGTTGTGCACGACTGCACAACTTACCGGGTGAGTGGCCAATTGGCGGGCAATCCATTAACCCCTTAGACCACCAGGTTTCACACATTGTGCTCCTGTACCCTTGTTTTACAACTTTGTCTGGAAGGTCAGCTAGGTACAGAGCAAACAGGAGTGGTGCCAGCACTGATCTCTGGGCAAGAGCATTGTTTAAGGTTTTCTTACAACTGGTTGAATTACCCATGATGAGCTGAAAGGTTTGATTTGCGATCATATTATTGAAGAGGTACATCATTTTCTTATTTGGGATCACCTTCAGAAACTTGTATAGCAGTCCTTCCCTCCACACAGTGGAATAGGTAGCAGAAAGATCGATGAACACCACTGAAACCTTCTTGTTCTTTTGAAATTCAGCTTCAATAAGAGTTATCATGGTTAAGACTTGGTCGCTGCAGTTTCGGGCAGGTCTAAAGCCGGCTTGTTCTGCAGGTATTGAGTGGAGAATTTTTTAATTGATCCTGTTATAGATTAGGCATGTATATGAAGCTTGTATAGGCGGCTCAATAGAGCAATGGGTCTATAGCTTGATGGGTTATCTTCAGGCTTTCTAGGTTTTAACAGTGCTATGATCTTGGTGTGCTTTAAATTACTAGGGACTTGTGCAGTCTCCACAATATTTGAGAAGAACTTTGCCGGGTATTTTTTCACATATGGTCCACAGTTTTTGAGAAATTCGGGGTGGATCCCGTCAAATCAGAGCTTTGTTACTTTTAGTATAAGCAAGGACAATTTCAATGTCATAAGTTGTAAAGGGAAGGGAGTATTCTTCAGTTCAGACGATTTTAGTAGCTTAAACTTATTTTTAACTTCTATGGTATGCACTCGGTCTTTCGGGGCTCTTGAGGTGTTCACAACGTGTGCTGCAATTTGGTTTGGGTTATAGTATTTGTTTTCTGTTTTGGTTTACAGTTTCCTTCTAGTTTTCTTAAGAGGGACCATGCTTTTCTACTGTACCTTTTAAAGTCCAAGCTCTTGTCTGTTTCCATCCATTTGACACAACGTTCTGCATTCATTTTGTTCAGCAATTCATCACCAATTTCGCCATCTTCACTCTCAAGGAATTGTCTGTACAGTTGTTCACATTCATCAGTCCATCCTGGGATCTATTCTTTGCGAAAGCAAGGTGGTATAGATTTCTTTGCAGCTTTGATAACAGCTTCACAGAATTGCTCATAGTTTTTACTGGTTGGGGGTATCCAGCCAATGCACTTTTCAAGATGATCTGCAAACTTTTTCCAGTTGGCTTTGGCAAAGTTCCTTTGAGAATGTGAGTACAAGTTACAAAAGGGATGGATACTTCAACTGTGAAGCTGACAGGGCGATGCTGACTTCGAGGGAAATGTTTGATAACACACCAAGATGTAGATTGGGTTTGGTTGTTTCTATTTCGTGATACGGAGCATAGATAAGGGTTGTATCCTGTCTGCCGGGCTGCTGATTGGAAGGATGGAAAGTCCTTTGCGTCAAAGACCAGGAATGTGTTGTGCATGTCGGACCAGCTTGACAGAGCTCGTGGTGACTGTTGAAATCTTCTATGTACATGGTAGGGTGTGGATGGACATGGATAACTTCTCAATAGTATGATGCTTGTAAATGCTTGGAAAAACCCATTGAGAGAGGAAAGAGAAAACCCCTTCACCATAGGAGATTACACTCTACAGAAAAACTTCCAGGAGATCCAGGAGATAAACATAGGCTTATACATATAACTGGCAGGGGGTCAGAAAATGAAGTAAAAAGAAGGCAAGGTCAGTCCAGAGTAGATTACCGAGATCAGGATAAGCACTGGAGCATACATACTAGTTCATGAAAGGTGTATAATTATCACCAACCTGGAGAAAGCTGCACACTTAAGAAGCTAATTAACCACTGGGAGTAGCAATACATGAGTGATTCTACCCTTCCCATAACCAGCATGGAGAATAACTCAGAGCATAACCATACTGACAACTCAGCCACAAATACAAGAAGCAGCAACATACAAAAAAGTCAAACCAATGCAGTTTGGAAATCGTGATACACTCTATTGGAGAGAAATCAAGTGAACCTTGGTGACTATAAGAGCCTATGCTCTACAGGCAAGAGAAAGAGGGATGACCTCCACTGACCATAAGGGGTTACACTCTACAGGAGAGAGAGAGAGAGAGAGAGAGAGGGGGGGGGAACTTCCTGATCATACGAACTTAGATTCTAAAGGAGAGAGACTTAGCCAGTGACTATGAAGATGGAGGACTACGTTGTCTTATTAACGGTTTTCTGCTGGTAATCATGGATCTGTTATAGCCTAAACTATAAATTTCCATTCACTGGGCACTGCTAAGTTAGGAGAAGTGCTTATTTTTCATCATATGGGTATATGCGAGGTGGGGCAATGCTGACCGCCTCCGGGTGCCCGCTATATATCACATAAATATAGCATAAAAAGGAAAAAAAGATAGCGGCACTCACCGGGCGTGTTTCAAAGGTGCTTTATTTGGGTACCCTCATTCCAGGGTCCCACTTGGAAGGGAGGGGGTGCAGAGACAGCAGAGATGACGGATCTCCGTTTCGGGGCTCCTACCCCTTCCACGGACCTCAAAGAGACATTGAGGTCCGTGGAAGGGGTAGGAGCCCCGAACGGAGATCCGTCATCTCTGCTGTCTCTGCACCCCCTCCCTTCCGAGTGGGACCCTGGAATGAGGGTACCCAAATAAAGCACCTTTGAAACACGCCCGGTGAGTGCCGCTATCTTTTTTCCTTTTTATGCTAAACCATAAATTTGTTTTGAACTTGTTTTGACCAGCTCATCTCTACATACAGCAATAGATACTTTCAAAGTAATCTCTTCATCTGGGGCTTTTGTGATAATGGAAACCTGTCATCTGACTAATACTGCTAATACTGCTTCTCAACTAACTAAGCCCGAGAAAGTCTCTTACAACTTTTCCTCTCCTTGCTCCTCTAAACTTACAGGTCACTTACTGTACACACATACATATAGAAATGCATGAGATACTCATGAGTTGGTTTTCTTGACGAGTTACTAAGCTGTTGTGAAATAAACAAGATCAAAGATTGGTACTTCACTTCAAGTGCTGATCTTTAAGTTGACTGCAGTAGACAGGTTTTATCATCATTCATCACCTCTAATTATTGGAATTAAGTTTATACCGACATCTAGTGAGAAATTCATGTCAGTAGCGACTTCAGAAATATATTCGCTTAAAAAATTGATGACGTATTCATTACTTATTTCATCTTTTATATGTCCCCCAAATAGGCTTTTTCTTTCAAGTTTTTATTTTTATTTTGCATCTCTATTGGCATAAATGCTGTATTTAATCCATTTGTAGGGATTTAAATATTGGGAAATAGGATTAAAACCTTTAAGTATATTTTATGAATCACCTACCAGAACCGCCTGAGGATGAGATTTCTATAGTCTTGCTTGAGAAGATGTAGTAACCTTTTTATTAAAGAGTTATGAAGCCTTCGTGTTATATTTATATGGCTGGGAATAACAAGATCATTAAATAGATTGTATGATCTATATTGTCCTTTGATGTGGATCCCAGGTGGTCAAATTGCTGGTCATCAGGACATGATGAAAAGACAGCAGATACAGTAGATGTTGGTAGAACTGAAATCACCAATACAATATGTGTCAGAAATGAACTAAATCAACACTCTCCTGAGGTACAATCATACTAAACCTTAATTCTTCCAGAGCAGCTGACAAGACTGTAAGTTTCATTTTTCACCATTCAGATCCCAGTAAATGTAGGTGCATGTGAAAATTAATTCATAGCTTAAAATTAGTTATGTCATGCTGGCCAACAGACAACGAGTGAATCCACTGGACTGTTAGGGTGGGGACAGACTGGCGTGATAATGGATGAGTGGAATACAAGAAAATCTCGCATTTCACTCAGACCAATGTTAGAGAATGAGTCGGAACAGATTAACGTGTGTCAGACGCTATTTTTTCGTCAGATTCTGTATTAGAAAAAAGTTGCATCATGCAGCGACAGTATGCGATGCTCCCACAAGACTCGCCAATGCAAGTCAATGGGTCCGACAAAATATCGAACAGACAACACCGGACCATCTGTTTGCGATGCGTTTTTTTCACAGCTGAAACATTTTGAATACAGGAAAATAGCTTGATAAAGAGGCATCACATGGCAAACTAGGAAATAGAAACTTGATGAAGTGTGACTACTTCTCCAAGCATACCTCCACGGAGCCTACAAAGATGTCAAAAGCATCAATGTGGAGATGCTCAATGTCCTTGTCCAGAAAGGCCCTAATTGTGGCACCCTAGAGAACCTGGCTATGCAAACCGGCATAGGAAAGATGTATCATGGTATACATAACTAGGCAACTCTTTCCATGTTATGATTCAAGTTCCCGTGATGTACAGATAAACCTGGGTAACGTATTATGCTGTTTTTCATCCTAAAACCTTCAAAAACAAGTCTTTATTTTATGGCCAAATGTGAAAACTGTTACATAATTTCTTCCAAGAATGGTCCAGAGAGTTGAGGAAAATTGCACCTTGAGTTCTTTATAAAATTTCCATTTATTCGTATTCATGTAAAAACAGGTTTCTTAGGCTAGCTTCACACTAGCGTTCCCCTCCGCTGCATCCTGCGGAGGGGAACCGCAAGCTGAGTGCAGGCACCGCATATCCCTATGTTTAAATGGGGACCCAGGTGCCTGCGCTCAGGTGCAGATTGTGGCATGCGCACCCATTCACTGCCACATATGATTTGTACGCCTGCGTACAAATCACACACTCTCATCTGCACCCTGAACTTGACATGTCGCACTTGCTTCTTACTTTATTAATATAGCAGAGTATTTTTTTTACATTTGTTTTACAACCTTTTCTGTGTTTCAGTTTCTAGGTGGTTTGAACACTGTCCTACAGACTTGTTCACTGTGTGATTGGCTCACTATTTTGTTTCTAATTTGTGTCTTGTGTCTGCAAGAAAGGGAGCCTCCTGCCACTCCCTGTGAGGATAGCACATAAAGGGCTGTCTTCTGCAGCATGTCCATGTTGGACATGTTCCTGTCTGAACCCTGTCTTATAGGTACTATACATTTGATAAGTTTTTAATACATCAGTTAGGGACTGCTCTGACATAGGTTACTTTGAGACTTTGGTAGCAGCAGCTTAGGTTACTTTTTTTGCAAAAAAAATAACCAACCAAATACCCGGCTTTTTTACTTTTTTTTATCAGCACTGTGCTTCTTACTTTATTTAATACAGCAGAGTATTTTTTACGTTTGTTTTACTACCTTTTCTGTGTTTCAATTTCTAGGTGCTGTGAACACTGTCCTACAGACTTGTTCACTGTGTACTTCGCTCACTATTTTGTTTCTGTTTAGGGACTATGTTGATCATTCGACGAATTAAAACAATTTGCTAAAAATCAGGTAATTCGAGTGTATGTTCAATAACACTTCGTTGACCAAAAGCGTTACTGACTTTCTCACAGTAATGCTTTTGTTCAATGTTATGATGATTTTCGGTATCTAGGAATGAATAGTGGAGGGGGGCTGTTTTTTTCTTTGCTGCTTACTTACTGTGGGTGGTCCGGTCTGTCAGCCTATCAGCATGCATAGAGCAAAGTGCACTTTTTTTACACAAGGGTTTGTGTCATTGGCTCGGCATGTCACATGCCCTTGCCATATAAAACCTGGCCATTTTACACTCCTCGCCATTTTCTCAATGCTGAAAGCAGTTTTTGCCAGGCTGGTCTGTTTCAGTGCTGAGCAAGCATTTTTTACAGCATCGTCAATCTAGCCCAGTAAATTATTTTGGGCTAGTAGCATTGTGCGCCAGGCATTGGTGTAGCACTGTTGTGAAGAAAGCTACACCGCCTGTCAGTAATAGCCATTTTTTACTGCATCTAGCCCAGTAAATTCTTTTTGGCTAGTAGCAGTGTGTCAGGCATTGGTGTAGCACTGTTGTGAAGAAAGCTACACTGCCAGTCAGTAATAGCCATTTTTTACTGCATCTAGCCAAGCAAATCCATTTTGGCTAGTACCACAGTGTCCCATAGCCAGGTTCAAGACGCTGACAAGTGAAAAGAGACTTTAATCAACAGACCCCGAGGACCAGAGACTAGACTTGTGAGTGGGGAAGTAAAGAGCCAAAAGAGCCCTTAAAAGCAGGACCGAGGAAAGTGTTGAAAGGTATCTCTGAAAGACTCTGAGGTGAACCCCAAAGCCTGTGGCAACCATTACTCTGGCAAAGTGGACAGTACCGTGTACCTTAAATATCTGCCTGGTACCAGTAAAGAACTGTTTGAGCTGATCTGTCTCTATTTAATCCGTCATCTGGGAAATCTCTACAGCACCTGAAAAATAAGGACTACTACTCCCTTCATCTACCCCGCTGCCCTGAGGTAAAGCTCTGACTGTGGGAGCTGTACTACCCAAAGCTGCATCACCATCACCTCAGCAGACGGCTTCAGGGCTGGTAACTACATTACCAGGTACCACAGGTGGCGACATTTATAATAATACCCCATCCCAAACAGTTTTCCCCTCAGCCATTGAGTGTCCAGGGCACGGGACCGGGACACAACCAGCCGTGATCCCCACTGAAGTAACAACCTGTCCCGGTATCCGAGTACCCCCTACACTGTCGACCGACTCAACATCACAACAGGTCTCCCAGGATGTTCTGACATTCGGCTGAAATGTTAAGTATTAACCTGCTAGACAGTCTACCTCCTCCAAGCTGGAGTCTGACTGCCTCATTACATAAGGAAATGTAAGGGTATAAATGCTTATTTTTCACCTTGCACATTACACTCTGAGCTGAGACAGGAATGATTTGACTGCTATTATAAAGCTGCAGCTACAGACAGTGATAGCTGGGGGAGCATAAATGACCTAAGAGGTACCCTTTAATGTCCTTTTTTTATGATCTAGGGTCCCTTCAGACCAAATAGCATAAAAAACTTTATATATGGAAAAAAAAAACCACGTCTCGACTCCTCCTCTACTTTCCACCACCTATCAGGTCCTTGCAGCTTCTTCAGATAGCCATTGATCTCAATGGAATATTCGTCTCACGTTTAGCCGTAATGTCCGGCTTTAAGTAGGTATAGGATGGTTCTGCACATTAGAGTTGAGTGGCTAGCTTAGCATAACAATTTTTTGAAGGCCCTTTATAATTTAGAAAAATATTGCTGCCATTTTGCTCACTCTTCACATATTTATGTAAATTCAAGCACAATTCAGTTTATTTTAATGTATTCACTCATCTCCAGTATGTAATAAAAGAAGTGATGCTTATGGTAGAAAGCATCAAGGCATAACAATATAGTAAATTACATATAATATATATATTACATATTAATATAACAAGTAGTATTATTAATATAAAAACCAATTAGAAAAATATAAAATATAATAAAACAAGTAGTATATCTGATATCTATAAATAAAGAAATATGAAATGTGAATACGTAATTAATGTTGGTGGTGCCTATTACAAAAAATAAATAGATAAAAGGTGAACTCTGTCACACTACCATCAAATATAAAGAGCCTGTCCAAGGGACAAGAAAAATATGACATAATATAATATAATGTAACATAAATCTAGTAAAGGCTCTTAAAATATTTATTGAACAAAATCGCCCAGTCCATGAATGACTATAGGCTTTGCCTAATGACTTCTTTGTTGGTCAAACTTTGCCCCTGGAAGAGTCACTAACAATACCTAGGGTCAGGCAAGATCTGGTGTGCCACATTGTTATATTATCTATACTTGATGTATCTTCATTCCATTTGGATGTTTTGAGTGCAATAAAAATCACCCCTGGAAGAAGCCATTAGGTGAAACCCAGAGTCGGTTAAAGTTTGGTTTGGCACATGTTTTTAAATTACCGTAATCTAAATTTTTAGAGCCTTCATTATATTGTGACTAGATAGTGGCCCAATTCTAACACATCTGGTATTCTAGAATATGTATGTAGTTTATTTATGAAGATTTAAAAATAATGCAATGAATACCACGGGGTTTTCCCCAATCAGCGACACGGCTTCGTTCAAATATCTGCACGTGTGACACCTCACCAGCAATCAGTAAGGTACCGTCAAACTTGGTGACACTCCAGTGATCCGACAACCAATACTACCCGGAAGGGATCACTGGAGCGTCACTATATGGTCCTGGTGAGATGTCAAACATCAGATCTTACCAGTGATGCAGCAACAATATGGTGGTCGTTGGGACCCTGTCACTCTAGGGCGTAGTATTGATCTCACAGCGGGGGCCTGGTGGCTGGTGCGTGTCACACTGAGCAAGATTGCTAGCGCCGGTCGGGGTACTTCCACTGTGAGCAGCCGGGTGATGACCAGTTAGCGACGGTCATCTCCTGCTGCATCGCCACTGACCTCCGTGCGGCAAGAGATGACCAACGGCTACCGTCGGGAGATCAGTGACTAGCACCGCTGATCTCCCAACAATAGCGGTAGCGTGCGTGGTTCTAATCCTGCGCCAATTTTGCGGCTTGACTGCGCCTGTTGATGATTGGTTGCGGCCGTCCGGGCACGACCAATCAGCAACGCAGGATTTCCGTTACAGAGATACAGAAAAAATTAGAGGATTATAGAGAAGATTACATGAGCCGCCACGTGTCTATGTATATGTGTATAACGTGACTCGCCACGTGTGTGTATATATGTATTTGTTTGTGCATGTACATGTGTGTATATGTGTATGATGTGACTTTGCAGATCACAATAGACATACACGTATACACACACGTACACACAGGTATGCACACATGTATAAACATATGTATACAGACACAGACATGTACGGACACACACGTATACAGACATAGACATGTACTCACACACAATACAAACACATATATGTATACAAACACATGTAAAACAAGAAAAAGAGGGGGGGACAAGAGGCGCAATAGTGCCCTTATCACTAGACACTGATGGGTGTAATGGTGAGTAATTAAATCTGCTCACCTGGTCCAGTTGTGAGACCCACAACTGGTTTGAAGGCTTATTGGTAATGTCCTGATGGCTGCTGCTGGACTCCCACCGCCACACTCACGTGTAGGTTGTAACAATGCTTAGGGAAAAAGGTGTGCTGTAGTCCGCGCTGCCAGGATCACTCACTCCAATAAATACGAGTAGAAAATCTTCATCAAAACCTCCTTTATTCTCCTACGCATTTCAGTGCCCTCCTGGCACCTTCATCAGGGATACCTGGTATCCTGATGAAGGTGCCAGGAGGGCACTGAAACGCGTAGGAGAATAAAGGAGGTTTTGATGAAGATTTTCTACTCGTATTTATTGGAGTGAGTGATCCTGGCAGCGCGGACTACAGCACACCTTTTTCCTAAGCATTGTTACAAACACATGTACACACAGACATGTATACAGACACACACATGTATACAGTCACACATATGTATACAGACACACATGTACACACACGTATACAGATACACACAGGTATACACATGTACACAGACGCAAACACATGTGCACACACAGGTATATGCACACAGGTATACAGACATGTACACACAGGTATACGCACACATGTATACAGACACACATATGCACACACATACACAGACACAGATATACATGTAAACACACATACACATGTATACAGACACACATGTACTCACACATACACACATGTACACACGTATAGAGACACACACATGTACACACATGTATACAGACACACACATTAGACAGACACACAGGTACACACAGGTATAAGCACACATGTAGACACACACACTTGTATTCAAACACACACTAATGTATACACACACAGACAAACATGTATACACAGAGAGACACACATGTATACACACATGTATACAGCCACATACATGTATACACACATACACTCATACATATACACACACACATGTTCATCCCCCCTCCTTGCCGCTCTGTGCTTACCCACTCCCGGTGTTCCCATTGCTGGTGAATACCTGGAGGAAGAGAATCAGCGGGTCATGTGACAGGGCAGGCTGATGTGACATCACACATAGCCTGTCACATGACCCGCTGATTCTCTTCCTTCTGCTATTCACCGGCAATGGGAACACCAGGAGTGGATGAGAACAGAGCTGCAAGGAGGGGGATGGAGAGGCGAGAAGGGGGGAGGACAGAGTGGCAGGGAGAACCGAGCAGCAAGGAGGACAGAGCGGCGGGGAGGACAGAGCTGCGGGGAGGACGGAGCGGAGAGGGCCGAACTGCTGGGGGCGGGAGAGTGGGCGGAGAGGAGTGCGTGTGCAGGGCACCGCTAACAGCCACCATCTACTATCTAATCGTCTAATTCTGAAATCCCGTGTCACTGATTGCTCGCGGCCGGCCGTGTAAGGCAATCAGCGACGTGAGATTTCCGTTACAGAGAGACAGACATGATAAGACGATTATATAGTAAATAGTGTGAGTACGATTAAAGCATAGTCTTGGGCTGAGCTGAACTGTATTAAGTTTTATTTTGGATCAATTCTCACCATAAATATTAGGAGGACAAAGATTGTATCATCCAACACCACCGGGACCAATTTTGTTCAACCATTTACTAATCTCCAACAACATCGGGACATATTTTGTTCAACCACTTACTGATATTGCAAGTGTGATGACGAGGATGAAATTCCAGGACTTTGGTGTGCCATAATGATCAAAGATAGAGTAAGGTGCAATTCATTGGTCTTTTAATAAGTTCAATAATTTGTACTGCTTCCTTTAACTTTGCATTATTCAGATTTTACATTTCTGTAAGTAAAATTCATTTAAATGCTTTGATTTCTGCAATTTATACTCAAAACCAAGCCTTTTTTGTAGTGCTTAAATAGGATTGGGTAGAATTTGCCTTAATTTTATAATTGCAGTTAACAAATTCCTATTACACAATAATATGCAGATATACTACATTTTTAACCAAATGACTAATGTTGGAAAAATGTTTCTGTTTAACGTGTCACCATTATGTTACCATTTATCCACACAAAGCATAGAGATGAGTTTCATAGAAGGTTGTGCTGAAAAACTATGTATTCATAACCCATGTCAGATCACAGACTTCCTGGAGTTTAATTACAAATCTGTTTCTGATACACAACAAATGCAGCAGAAAGTTTAATAAAGCAGATATTATATCATGTAAGGTGGTATGGTGCATGGGATTCACATGTTGGTAATTTGGCAGAGCAACTTTTAGAATCCAATTTTTCTGGAATCTGATGTTTTATGGGAAGACCCATAACTGATGTTCTTAATAAAGTTCTGTTTGAATGTAATTACCTTGCCATTTTTTAGTTGTAAAGTTGTGTAATATTGAATACCATTAACCATTTCCGAGCTCTTCCATTTTGCCTTGTGCGTAAAACAAAAAAAAAGTTCACAACGTGGTTTCAGTTGCTTAAATTGGAGCCGTAAGGTCTCTATTCTCTATAGAGGCTAGAAGAGTGGAGGTTTAGTGTAGGGATTTACCTATGTGCTGCTGTAGAAGCTTGTATATCCTCTTTCTGTCCTTCAGTACAGAATGTTTTTCAGTTCTCCTTTTGGCCATACCTTAGTCCACATAAAGCGATCCTTATACAATACTGAAGTATACTGTATATATATATTCCAGTTTAATACACCTAATGTTGACATAACCCATGCACTTTATTTAAGCAGAACAATCATGATGCAACTGAATCTAATGAAAATCCATCATGTCATAATAACGACACGGCATTACTGACAGATTTACAGGAGGAGGGAGTCCCTTCTCTCCAATAGAGATGAGTGCGCCTTTCAGGGTTCGGTTCGAGACGTCGAACATCTCGGTGTTGTACAAATCTGTTCGAGTTCGGAGTTTGGGTGCTTTAAATTTAAAAAGCACTTGAGCGAGTATCGCTGTGGTCAGGTACAATTGGTGCTCGCCACAGTTCAAGCCAAGTTCAGTGTTTAATCAGCTAGCACAGTTTTTGGGGTAGTGTGTGTCCAAAATTAATTTGAAAAATTAAAACCCCTGTCTCCCACATATGGAAGTGTATTACTTATGGCTGTAACATGTGAGCGAAGAGCTGCACTTTGAATCAGTGACTTCCATTGATGTTTGGGTCAAATTCAGGGTCAAGAACAGTGGGCCAAAATGTTTAGCTGCCACACCTAAATCTGAACTTCAAAAGGTTTAAGGGTTACGATGTTGTTAACGACATCGTTGATACGTCACGGCTTTTGAGGCGGAGCAACGACATCATACATCGTTGCGCGTGATACGTAGATACGACCAACGAAAAGTTGGCTGATTGTTGATCGGAGGTTTATGATCAGGACCTTAAATCAGTCGTTGATCGTCCGTCCAACCTGCAGCATTGGTGTGTGTGACACCTTGATAACGATGTCGTCTATGACTTCGCCTATTCAGAACTGAAGGACATAGGGGATCAAACGACCGCAAGAATCATTCGCTTGTCGCTGAATCGTTGCTGCGTCAGTCACGATATCTGTAAATGTGACCTCTCACCAGCGATCATTGAATGTCGTTCAAGCGATCTAGGTCAAGCGGATCATTGGTCGGATGCTGAGACATTGAAGCGTGTAACGGGCCCTTTACTCATACCTACACCCCAACAGCTAAGATGCCACATTTGTGAGCCCTGATGATGGCTGTTGCAGCAGAATCTCAGCCGATTGTTTAAGCTGATAATCAGTAGAGATAGCCACCACCCTGATGTTAGAATTTGATTCGATTCGTCGAATGTGATGTGTGTTCGTCGAATGTTCGTCGAACAACATCAACCCCATTGAAAACAATGGCAGGCAAACACAAACACATAAAAACACATAGAAAACACCTTCTAAGGTGTCCAAAAGGTGGCAAACTACACTAAACACACAACAAACACATGGAAAAGTGACAAGTACATATAAAAATGTGAAAACAAAAGAGATGGACGAGTAAAAGGAGGAGACACAGATATAGGCATGTCATGCCCCTCTAAAATCCATTTTTACTCCAGTATTTGTAAGGCATCATGCAGACGATGAGTATTTGGTAAGTTTTACATCAGTATCTGTAAGGCCATGTTCAGACGAGGAGAACTTGGTGAGTTTTACTTCAGTATCTGTAAGGCCATGTTCAGACGAGGAGTATTTGGTGTGTTTTTCACTCACTATAATGTAAGTCCAAAGTTCAGACGAGGAGGAGTACTTAGGAGTTTTACTTCAGTATCTGTAAGCCCATGTTCAGACGAGGAGAACTTGGTGAGTTTTACTTCAGTATCTGTAAGCCCATGTTCAGACGAGGAGAACTTGGTGAGTTTTACTTCAGTATCTGTAAGCCCACGTTCAGACGAGGAGAACTTGGTGAGTTTTACTTCAGTATCTGTAAGCCCATGTTCAGACGAGTGTCTTAGTAGACTAGACTGCTGGGTGTCTCTCTCTAGTCCCACTCAGCTCAACTCTCTTAACTTGGTGTTCCTGGGTTTTGTTCCTGTTCCTGCACCCCTTACTGGGTTCCTTCCTAACTTTCCACCCTCCACTTAGCTCCTCCCGCTATCCCCTGCCAGACTTGAAGTATCTTGGACTTGAGATCGGGGAACTGTGTTGGGTGTTTGTGTGGGGTGACCAATTTACCAACACCAGCTGCTATGCCACTTAGTAGCGACCAGTCCACAGGGGCGCCACACCTGAATGGATAGATAGATGCATAAGAGGTCCTAAATACATCATGGTCATATTTGCTTAAATCTACTAAAAAAAAACATTACTTTTTTTTTACAGTGATGTAAACTGAAATGAGAAGATTTAGAAAAGTGAATTCCTGGCACACATAAATCAAGGAATATAGTAGAGAAAATAAATCAGTACCAAAAGAGCTTGATGTGAGTCTAAGGTTAAAACAGAAATGTCAGTGTGCAGATAATACAGCAATAATGATGGCAATTACAGAGCCGATGAAGCAACAATGAACATAACCTCTGGAGTGATACTCCTCGTAATAAAGTTTTTTTGAAGCAATGAATTTTAAATTTTTTCCCTTTACAGTGTTTTAATGAATTCATTCTCAGATTTATTTTACATTCTATTCTTGTAGGTTATTTACGGTATCTACAGAATTTATAAAGTAAACAATTTGTTTCCTTATTAAGTCAAGCTTTTGAGCCTCAAGACATACAGCTGTGGCCAAAAGTATTGACACCCCTGCAATTCTGTCAGATAATACTCAGTTTCTTCCTGAAAATGATTGCAATCACAAATTCTTTGGTATTATTATCTTCATTTAATTTGACTTCAATGAAAAAACACAAAAAGAATTGTCCTAAAGCCAAATTGGATATAATCCCACACCAAACATAAAAAAGGGGTGGACAAAAGTCCTGCAGTCCGAGGGTGCAACAGTGTCAACCCGTACTATCCGTCGGCGTCTGAATGAAAAGGGACTGTATGGTAAGATACCAGGAAGACCCCGCTTCTTACCTGAGAAAGCCTAAAACATTTTAGAAGAATGTTCTCTGGTCAGATGAGACAAAAATAGAGCTTTTTGGGCAAAGGCATCAACACAGAGTTTACAGGAGAAAAAAAGAGGCATTCAAAGAAAAGAACACGGTCCCTACAGTCAAACATGGTGGAGGTTCCCTGATGTTTTGGGGTTGCTTTGCTGCCTCTGGCACTGTACTGCTTGACCGTGTGCATGGCATTATGAAGTCTGAAGACTACCAACACATTTTGCAGCATAATGTAGGGCCCAGCGTGAGAAAGCTGGGTCTCCCTCAGAGGTCATGGGTCTTCTATCAGGACAATGACCCAAAACACACTTCAAAAAGCACTAGAAAATGGTTTGGGAGAAAGCACTGGAGACTTCTAAGGTGGCCAGCAATGAGTCCAGACCTGAATACCATAGAACACCTGTGGAGAGATCTAAAAATGGCAGTTTGGAGAAGGGCACCTTCAAATATCAGGGACCTGGAGCAGTTTGCCAAAGAAGAATAGTCTAAAATGCCAGCAGAGCATTGTAAGAAACTCATTGATGATTACCGTAAGCAGTTGATTGCAGTTATTTTGGCTAAAGGTTGTGCAACCAAGTATTAGGCTGAAGGTGCCAATACTTTTGTCTGGCCCATTTTTGGAGTTTTGTGTGAAATGATCAATGTTTTGCTTTTTGCTTTATTCTCTTTTGTGTTTTTTTTCATTGAAGACAAATTAAATTAAGACAATAATACCAAAGAATCTGTGATTGCAATCATTTTCAGGAAGAAACTGAGTATTATCTGACAGAATTGCAGGGTTGACAATACTTTTGGCCACAACTGTAAGCTTTACATAGGACTACATACAATCAGAAATAGATTTGTATAAAGGTGCCGTAACACGCTTCAATTGTTGTTAGCGATCTCATGCAAGCGAGATCGCTAACAACATCGTTCACATCGCTGGTGAGCTGTCACACAGGCAGACACACCAGCGATGTTGACCAGCGAGAACGCTGGTAACCATGGTAAACATCAGGTTACTAAGCGTCGCGCGGTGCTTACTAACCCAATGTTTACCATGGATACGAGCTCCCAGCATAGGCTGTGAGGTGCTGGGAGCACGTTCATTGTTACCCTGCGATGTTGCGTGTCCACCGGCAGACCAACGATAGACTCGAGGTCCTGTCCTCAAATCAAACGATGAACGATCAGATGACTGATCGTTGATCGCTAACAGTGTCACACGCAACAATGTCATTTCAACATCGTTCAAATGTCACTAAACACGTGACTTTTGAACAACATCGGCAACGATATCGTTACGTGTGGCGGTACCTTAAAGGTCATATATGATCTGCTCTACAATGAAAGTGCCACACCAAAAAGGAAAAGTCGTAGAATTGTTATATTCAGATGGTGGTCAGACATGGTAATGATAGCCAAATGTTGAAAAAATTAAAGCAAAATTTTTAAAACATTGTTATTTACCGTATATACTCGCGTATAAGCTGAGTTTTTCAGCCCAAAAATTGGGCTGAAAAGTACCCCCCTCGGCTTATACGCGAGTCAATACGGCAGCCCCGGCAGCCCCAGCAGCCCCAGCAGCCTCAGTAATCCAGGGCCCCCCCAGCCTTGCTCCGGTAACCTGTAAAGTAAAATATACTTATCACTGTCCCGCTGCCGTCCGCGCCCGCATCTGCCGACATCCCGATCCTCCGTCTTCATGCGTCTTCTTCCGGTTTCCTCTGTTCTTCGCAGGCAATGACTTCATTGCCGGCGCCGAACACAGGAAGTCGGAAGAAGACGCATGAAAATGGAGGATCGGGATGTCGGCAGATGCGGGCGCGGACGGCAGCGGGACAGTGATAAGTATATTTTACTTTACAGGTTACGGGAGCAAGGCTGGGGGGGCCCTGGATTACTGGGGCTGCTGTATACTACCGCTGGGGCTGCTATATACTACCACTGGGGCTGCTGGGGCTGCTATATACTACCACTGGGGCTGCTGGGGCTGCTATATACTACCACTGGGGCTGCTGGGGATGCTATATACTACCACTGGGGCTGCTGGGGATGCTATATACTACCACTGGGGCTGCTGGGGCTGCTATATACTACCACTGGGGCTGCTGGGGATGCTATATACTACCACTGGGGCTGCTGGGGCTGCTGTATACTACCACTGGGGCTGCTGTATACTACCACTGGGGAGGCCTGTATACCACTGGGGGGGGGCCTGTATACCACACTGCTGGGGGCTGTATACCTGTGCTGGGGTCCATCCTCAGGGTTATACACGAGTCAATAGGTTTTTCCAGATTTTTGGGGCAAAAGTAGGGGGGTCGGCTTATACACGGGTCGGCTTATACACGAGTATATACGGTATTTAGTATTGAGTATGAGCGCCACATGCAGAAATCCCTGTAGTTATATGCCTTGCCTGCAATCACTGAGGTTATTAATAGTCTTCCAAGGAATCTGCTGCCACTGTGAATGCACTTGGGAAAATCATCAAGATCTGCTCCTGGCAGCTTCCTTTACAATTATTGACTAACTACATCCCTGATGTTCTCTCTGGGAGACAACTCTGAAAACACTGCAGCCCATGGTTGCATGTTTATTGCTTAGGCTATATAGGCTGCTCTCATTTTTATTGTTTTTTTTAAGCAAGGTAAGCTCATGTTTTATATAAAATCCCAATTAAGTACATTTCAGGTTGTGGGTGTAATATGAAAAAATGTGGAAAAGTTGATGCGGTATGAATCTTTTTTGAAGGGATTGCAGATCATGGAATGCTGAATAAGATGATACTTTTATATATGTCATCTGATTTCTTATTCTCAAGAAATCCAATTTTTCTTAATATGTAAGTAAGCTGTTAAGATCTATGGGCTGGACATACATATCCTTGAGAGTCTGCATCCGGAGCTTATTTTAGATGAAAGAGGCATTACCAGTGTTAGACATGTAACTCAGGAGTACAGACCGTCAGTCATTATATATCTCACTTTTATAATGGCCCCTTTATTTAAAATAGGCTCTGGAAGCAGACTTGGAAAGCTCTGTTTGTCCCGTAGATCTTAACAGCTAATTTTATATACCGTACTGAGAAAAATGTGCATTTCTCTTGAATAAGATATCGGCTAACAGGTTTCAAGGTACATTTTATTCAGCTTATTATGACCTATATGCCACCTTAGGAGGGTTCATCCTACTCACAGCTTCTCTTTAACTCCTTCACGACATATGATGTTCAGTTTCATCATGGATGCTATGCATTTTTCAGCCATCAGCTGCCTCCAACTTCCATTTGCGTTTTATCCTTTTAAATGCCGCTGTCAATCTGTCAGTCCACGTGCCCATCACCACTCCATGATGTGAAAAAAGGTGCAAACTGATTGCCAAAACAGCTTGAAGATCTGCTGAAGATCCCCGTGCTTGTGATCATTGTCTCTTAGTGACAAGACAGCTCTTAGCTGGCTTTCTGCTGATGCACTGCTATGTATATGTAGCGTCCTGGCCAGGGAACTCATCTCCAGGGGACAGGGAGATCGGGTCCCATCTGGCCACAAGCATCCCCATGTCCCCCGCACACTTACTCACTTGGTCCACGCTCCCGCATCGTCCCTCCATCCTGCTGCTTCTTCTGCTTCTTCCCGGTGCATCTCTACTGCCTCTTCTCACTTCCAGGTTGTGAAGCTGTCAGCTCATTTAAAGGGCTAGCGCACCAGTTTTTGTTATCACCTCTTAGCCAATCGCTGAGAGGTTTGCATGTGTTTAAGGCCCTCACTTTCCTTGGAGGTGCCTGGGCAACTTTGTGCATTAGTCTAAGTTACCATGCTCAAGTTCCGGACCAGCACCTGCTTGTTTGTTTTTTCTTGTTCCCTATTAATACTTGGTTCTTTCTCCTAGTGCCTGCCTACCTTCTTGCTACCTGTGGACTCTGACGGTACCGAATGGACTACCTGGATCTATCTCCTGTAACACTGTTCTGTGCTCCTGCTGGATTCCTCTGGCTGTCTCAGTTCCCTGGACCTCTCGCTCCCCTCCTCTCAGTACCCCTGTTCCCTTTGAGCCTGACCCTCTGGTCCTGGAGCTGTTTCACTTGAGCCCCCGTGGCTTTGTCGGGACAATCCCTGTTAAGGGGTTCACTCCCTGGTGCTTCCTTGAGGAAATTTGGTGTTTCGACCCAGGGGGCTTCCCTTGTGGGTTCTCCTGTTTAATCATCAAATTAAACCTTGAATTTATCTTACGTACTAGTCCAGCTAGTTCCTCAGGTTCGGCTACCACAGTGTCCTCTGTGGTCCCGTAGGTTCACTAACCTTGCTCCGCCTACCTCGGTGTGACAGATTTTGCCCAGGCTATGGTACTTCGCTGATACCCGATTCTCAGCCCAAAGTGAACTAGCTGGCCCTCAACAAAGTCAGGATCAACTGGTAACTTTCATGCAGACTCTGTATGCCTGTCTCAGTTCTCTTCAGGCTACCGAGCCTGCCAATATTACACAACTTGTGGATTTGCATAAGGAACTTGATCGGCAAGGTGAGATGCAGACCCGGATGTTGAATTACATGACTTCTGTGAACGAACTCCTAAACATGCAAATGGCTGCCACTGCTCCTCCTATACAGGTTCCAGTGCTTGAGCCATTGGTTTCCGCTACATCCGGTCCTTCGCCTTGTCTATGCAAACCCACTCAGTATTCTGGAGATCTCATGAGTGCAGGGGTTTCTCAACCAGTGTCAGCTGCATTTCCGGTTGTTGCCCCAGCAGTATCTGATGGACGTAGATAAAGTGGCATTCCTAGCCTCTCACCTGCAGAGAGAAGCCTTGGCATGGTTTAACCCCTTACTGAAACGGAGCAATCCCACTGTGTCCAATCTTCAATCAAAACTTTGTGGACACTTTTCTGCAAGATCTTTGACAAGCCAGGGCGAGTGGCGTCGTCAATGAAAGCCCTTTTTAACTTACAACAAGGTTCTTTCTCGATCGATTAGTATGCCATCCAGTTCTATGCTCTGGCTTCTGAGTTACAGTGGTCTGATGAGCCCTTGAGTGGAGTCTTCCGACATGCGTTGTCTGGAAGACTTAAGGATGAATTGGCTGTTTGAAATCTACCTGATACCCTGGATGACTTCATCTCCCTCGTCATCCGAATCAATCTCCATCTTTCAGAACGGACCAAGGAGAAAGCCCATGAGAGGCGATTTCCACGTCTAGCTCCATCCTTACAAAAACCACTTATTCCATCTGATCCGGCTTCAAGTTTGGTCTCTGAACCTATGGAGGTTGACTGGATAAAGTTGGGAGAATGAGAACATGAGGAGAGGATTACCAAGAAACTGTGTCTATATTGTGGAAGTGCCACCCATTTTCATCGCTGATGTCCCAAGAGGCTGGAAAACTTTTCTCCACCTTAGTCAGGTAAGAGAGGCCTTCCTAGGTGAGAGTGATTTCTCTCTATACAGGTGTCGGCTGGTGGTGGGAGATTTTCTAAGACAGCGTACTTTGATTCTGATTCAGCAGATAATATTGTGCAGCAAGCTGTGGTTAATCAGTTTGGGATTCCTTTTGTTTCTTTGCAGCATCCCCATCTCATCACCTCCTAGATGGAAGACCCTCACAAGATTCCTTCCTCGACATCACAGAGGAGATGGAACTTCAGATTGGGGCTCTCGATAAAGAGAGGATTGCCTTCTATATACTTCCAAACCTTTCTCCTCCATTTCTGCTAGGTCTTCCTTAGCTTCAATTCACAGGACAAAGTGCCTTAGCGTCCGCGCTGCTGCTCAAGAAATCACCAGAATCACCTGAATGCCTGGGATGAAAGTTGCTTTATTACACCAACGCATTTAGCAGCCCCTCCTGGCTCCTTCTTCAGGGAGATCTGGGGCTCCAAAACGTGTCGGTGTAATAAAGCAAATTTTATCCCAGGCATTCAGGTGAGTCTGGTGATTTCTTGAGCAGCAGCGCGGATGCTAAGGCACTTTGTCCTATGAATTGATCTATACCACAGTGAGCTGTGGAAGTGCGTTCTCTGCAGCAGTTGCATTATCTGAGCGATCATACCGGTTTTCATTGTGTTGATACCACCAATGTTTTAGAAGATAAGACCCTATTTACGCATTTTCATTCCCACAGTTCCTTGGCTTCACACCCATGAACCAGTTCTGGATTGGCGTATGGGGTCCGTCGTGTGATCTTCACCGTCTCACTCCTGCGCAACCAGGTCACACTCCGCGGCCTCCTTCAGCTCTGCCCGGCTTACCATCGGCCTACTGGTCTTATGTGGATGTGTTCGACAAACGTGAGATGGAGACTCTACCACCACACAGGTCGTATGACTGTCCCAATGAGCTCATTCCAGGTTCTACTCCTCCCAAAGATCAGATTTACCTCTGTCGCATGTCAAGACTCAAGCCATGTCCGACTACATTAAAGAAAACTCGACTCAGGGATTCATCCAGAAATCCTCCTCCCCAGCTGGTGTGGGGTTCTTCTTTGTGATAAAGAAGGATGGGTCTTTACATCTGTGCATCGACTATTGAGGTCTCAATGCTATCACTGTGAAGAATAAGTATTCTCTACCCCTTATTGCAGAGCTCATCGATCGCCTTCGTGGATCCAGGATCTTCATCAAATTAAACCATCGTGGAGCCTACAATCTTGTTAGGACTCATCTGGAGACGTGTGGAAGACCGCCTTCAACAACCATGATGGTCACTACGAATACCAGGTAATACCTTTCAGGCTAAGTAACACGCCTTCGGTATTTCAGGAGTTTATCAATGATGTCTTCCGTGACCTCCTTTATGTCTGTGTTGTTGTAAATCTGGATGATATCCTGGTGTTTTCTCTGGACCTCCCTACTCATAGACGAAACATTTGCCAGGTCCTTCAAAGGTTGAGAGAAAATCGTCTCTATGCTAAATTTGAGAACTGCCTCTTTGAGTGGAGCTCTCTGCTCTTCCTGGGTTACATCATCTCTGACATGGGTCTCGAAATGGATCCTGAGTAGGTGTCTGCTGTTCTTAAGTGGCCATGTCCTGTTGGGGTCAAGACTATTAGGCAATTCCTAGGGTTTGTCGACTACTATCGGAAGTTTATTCTGCACTTCTTGGATCTGACAAAACCTCTCACTGCTCTGACTTGTAAGGGATCTAATCCAAAGGAATGGTCCCCGGAATCGGAGTCTCCCTTTTTGTCCCTCAAACAAGCTTTCTCTTCAGCTCCCGCTGTCCATAGGCCAATGGTCAACAAGCAGTTTTTCTTGGAGGTGGACGACACCTCTTCTGGGGGCGGAGCCATTCTCACACAGAAACTTCCTTCCAGGAGGATGATGACCTGAGGATTCTTCTCCACAGGTCATCTCGCCCTGTGAACACAACTACTCCATTGGTGACAGGGAGTTGTTGGCCATCAAATTGGCCTTGGAGGAGTGGCGTTATCTTCTGGAGGGCACAGTTCATCTGGTTATCATCTACACCAATCCTAAAAACTTGGGTGACCTCCAGTCGGCACAGAGGCTGAACACTTGTCAAGCTCAATGGTCATTATTCTTCGCCCGGTTTAACTTCCGTCTCCATTTTCATCCAGTGGAGAAGAATATCAAGGCTGACACTTTATCCAGGCCTTTTATCTCCGATGATCAAGATGAGTAGACTCGCCACATCATCCATCTTACTAGAATGGCTATGGTCACCATAGCACCAGTCCACCTGTTAAAACCACCTCCGGCAGGAAACGTCTGCTTCTTTGGTGACATTTATCTAAGCTTGCAGGTCATGCAGGGCTGAAAAAGATTGTGCAGCTGATTTTGCGGCACTACTGGTGGCCCAAGATGCATTGTGATGTCAGCAATTTTGTTGCCACTTGTCACTCGTCTCTGTTCACAATAAGACACTCAAAAGACTTCCTACTGGCCATCTTCTGCCTCTCCCCATACTGTCTGTTCCTTGGAGGCACATCGCGATAGATTTTATTACCGACTTGCTAGTGTCTTCTGGTTGTACCGTAATATGGGTCGTAGTGGTTCGATTCTCTAAGATGGGTCACTTCATCCCTATGCACGGTCTTCCCTCTGCACCTAAGCTAGCGGAGTTGTTTGTCCAATATACTCCACCTTCATGGTTTAACTCTTCATATTGTGTCCGACAGGAGAGTACAGTTCCTTTCCCGGTTCTGGTGATCCCTCTGCAAGCAACTGGATAGCTCCTCTGGATTTCTCCTTGGCATATCACCTGCAATCCAATGGCCAGGTGGAAGGGGTGAATCAGGTACTCACCAACTACCTGCAACACTTTGTGAACACACACCATAGTGACTGGGTTGCCTCTTTGCCATGGGCGGAGTTCTAAAACAACCATGTCGGTGAGTCTTCCTCTAATTCTCAGTTTTTTGTTGTTTATGGGTACCACCGTAGGACCCCCTTAAACCCCACTTCCAGTAATCCAGCAGCTGAGGATCTGGCTAGGGATTTTTTCAAGATCTGGTCCGAGACCAAGGCTTCCATGGAACGGGCATCCTTGTGGATGAAAGATCAGACAAGGCACATCTGGATTCTCATCCATTCCAACCTGGAGACAAGGTATGGCTTGTTTTCTAGGCACATTCGCCTCAAGGTTACTTCCTACAAGTTTGTTCCTCGGTTCGTCAGTCCATTTGAGTTGCTTCAGAGAATCAATGAGGTATGCTACCAGCTGAAGTTGTCTCCTTCTTTGCGAATCCACAACTCTTTCCACATCTCACTCCTTAAGCATGTTGTCCTTGGACACTACTTCCAGGATGCCAGTATTCCTCCTTCACCCATCTCACCTGGTGATGTCTTTGAGGTCAAGGCCATATTGGACATGAAAGGAGGAGGTAACAAGACCTTGTTTTTAGCTAACTCAAAAGATTTTGGTCTAGAGGAGTGGTCTTTGGAACCACGGGAGTATATTAATGCTCCTCTTCTCATAGAAAGGTTTTTTGCTGGCTTGAAGAGGAAGGGGCGTAAGGGAGGGGGTATTGTAGCCTCCCGGCCAGCGGAACTGATTCCAGGGAACATGGAGATCGGGTCCCGTCTGAGCGCAAGCATTTCTCATGTCCCCCGCACACTTACTCACCCAGTCGATGCTCCTGCATTGTCCCTCTCGCCTCCTGCTTCTTCCCAGGGTGTCTCCTCCACCTCCTCTCACTTTCAGGTTGCAAAGAGCATGCACCACTGTCAGCTCGTTTAAAGGGCCAGCACACCATTTCTTTTTATCACCTTTCAGCCAATCGCTGAGATGTTTGCATGTATTTAAGGCCCTCACTTCTCTTGGGAGGTGCCTGGGCAACATTGTGCATTAGTCAAAGTTGCCGTGCTCAGGTCCCGGACAAGTGCCTGCTTGTTCTGTTTCATCTTGTTCCCTATTAATACTTGGTTCTTTCTCCTAGTGCCGGTGTCCTGCCTACAATAATAATTATAATAATAATCTTTATTTTATATAGCACCTACATATCCCGCAACGCTTCACAATACATATTTAAACAATCATAAGAAACAGTTATCAGAAAATGCAATACAATACAATACAATACAAAAAACAATACAATACAATACAAAGCATAATACAATAATTAGAGCAAAATAATGACAGCCCTGATCATAATGGTTAACAATCTAACAATGAGCTACCTGCGGACTCTGACAGTACCGAACAGACTACCTGGACCTATCTCCTGTAACACTGTTCCGTGTTCCTGCTGAATTCCTCTGGCTGTCTGAGTTCCCTGAACTCTAACTCCCCTCCTCTCTCCCCTCCTTTAGGTCTGACCCTATGGTCCAGGAGCTGTTTAACTTGAGCCTCCGTGGCTGTGCTGGGACAATCCCAGGGGGCTTCCCTTGTGGTTTCTCCTGTTTAATCCTCAAATAAAACTTTGCAATTTATCCTAGATTGGCTGGTTCTTTGAGTTCGACTACCACAGTTTCCTCTGTGGTCCAGTGATTTCACTAACCTCTCTCCGCCTACCTCAGCGTGACGGTATAGGACAAGAAATCGGCTTTTGGAAGAGGTGAATTAAAAATGTAAGGGGTGTTTGGATTACTACCCATGAAGACACCAGCACTATATATACAGGGTGGGCCATTTATAGAGTGGGACATTTTTATGAATACACCTAAATAAAATGGGAGCGGTTGGTGATATCAACTTCCTGTTTGCGGCACATTAGTATATGGGAGGGGGTATAACTGCCCTGGGGCCACGCTCTACCTGTGGAGAGCAATAACAATTCTGCTGCGCCACCAACCCCCTTAGTGGGTCTGAGCTGCAGCGTCGTCCATCCATCTAATTGCTGAAAATCACAGGTGGCGTCATGACAATAATCCCCCAAAAAGTTTCTTAATTTTGTATTGACCACCCAAAGGCCACGGACTGAGTAATGCCACCGTGACCACCCCGAAGCATCGAGTAACCCATAGCCCTCGGGAGCGCCTCAAATTATGGCATCACGAACATGATGTACCGACCCGGTAAACTGGGACTATGCTTTAGAACTGTGTACTGGTTCCTGGCTACAAGAACAAGGGCCATGTTTATCCAGAAGGGAGTGGTGCGGCCTCCCTTTGTTGGTCGGGTTGCCGAACGGCGTGAAAAGCCGTACCTGCTCACCATAAAGACTCTAGTAAAACAGGACTTCTCTGTTGACCAGGCAGACCAGCCCTCTGGTGTGGCCAACGACAGGAAGAGAGGGAACCACCCAAAGAAGAGAGGTGAGAGCTCAGAGAGAGACGGAGCTGCAGCACGAGCAACCGGTGACCAGAGGGCTCAATCGTGTGGGATGGTGGCGAAGGACGTCCCCAGCGGTCCGGTGGAGAGCCTGGAACAGCTACCATTGATTGACCTGAGCTTCGTCCAGGCAGAGATGGAGGTCTGGGCCAGCAGCTGAGGGCCCAGGTAGAGGCAGTGAAGTGGTGGAAGGAGGGCTTGGTGGAGAAAATGACCAGGAGATGGATGGCCTTGGGACCCACATCTTCAGCCCCTGAGGAGGACTAAGAAGTTGGCACTGAGGAGGCGGCCAATGGAGGTAGGCAAAACGACCCGGTAGCTGACGATGCCCTACTAGGCCCCTAGACTCCTCAACCATCCTTGCACCCAGCTGAGTGTGGGGAGACCTGCCATGGGACCAGTCCGTGGACTTTGACCGGCTTGCGGTCCCATTAAGACCCAAACCAGTGCCAGCAGGAATCTATGAAGAGCGGGTGGTCTTCAAGTGGGAGAACCGAGCAGAGGGGATGATGGGTTTCCCTGTAGAGGCCCCCCATAGAGACCCTTAGCTGGGGAGAATACTGCCAGCAACAGAAGGCCCGGCATGAGGCAGAGCAGGAAGAGCCTTAGGTCTGGTGGAGGGCAATGGAGAACCGCAACCTGAAGGCGAAAGGGTGAGTCCAAAAAAACAGGGCCACAGATAGAGGACCACTGAAAGAAGGCACAGTGGTCAGATTTAATTTGGACAAGGGATGGACGTTCACTCGGGAGTACGGGGTGGCTTCAGAACTTTTCGTTACACGGTGGGACATTGAGTCACACCTGCCGGAGGGAAACCCTGGACGTGATTTGTATCCAGGAGATAGGGTCACTTTCACCCGGTACATGGGTGAGTGGGAGTGGTACACCCTGGATATGAAGATTTTGAAAGGGGAGGCATTACCCTCGAGACCAGCCAAACCCCAGGTGTCACAGTCGGCTACTAAACCTGTCATGGAGCCAGCACCCACAGCCGCCAAAAAAAAAAATGCAGCAACCTAGGCTGTGCTACAGAGATCAGACCTGGGTGCAGCCAAAACATGTGAGGCGGCTGCACAAACAGAGCCACAAAATGAAAATTCAGCTGCAACACCAGACCAGGCAGTTGTGACTCAAGCTGTAGTACCAGACTAGAGATGAGCCACCACCCTAGTGTTTGAATTCGACTCAATTCATCAAATCAGGGGGGGGGGGGATGTTTGTCAAATGTTTGTCAAATGTTCTTTGAACACCATCGAACAAAATTGAAAACAATGGCAGGCATACACAAACACATACAAACACATAGAAAACACGTAGAAAACACCTTCTAAGGTGTCCAAAAGGTGACAAACTACTCAGAAGACGCAAGAAACACTTGGAAAAGTGACAATTACATATAAAAATGGGAAAAAAAAGAGCTGGATGAGTAAAAGGAGGAGGAGACACAGATATAGGCATGTCATGACCTTCTAAAATCAAGTCAAACACATTTAGGGGACTCCAACAAGAGTCACCATTTTTTTCCAAAAATTTGGACACAGACACCACTTAAGTGGCATCAATTGCCCCACAGTTGCAAACTTTAAATGGTTACTGTCATGAAGCACAATCAAAAATCCATAAACCTTCAGTCTCCCCTGGATGAGACAGGGGTAGAAAATTCCTTGCGGATCCATGACTTGTTCATCTTGATGAACGTTAGTCTGTCCACATTCTGGCTGGACAGATGCGTGCGCTTATCTGTCAGCACACCACCAGCAGTGCTGAAGACACGTTCAGAGAGAATGCTGGCTGCGGGGCACAACAGGATCTCCAGGACGTGAGTGGGGAGCTCAGGACATTTTTCCAGCTGGGAAGCCCAAAATGAGCAAGGCTTCAGTTCCGCAGCCATGGCATCGATGTTCACTTGGAGATACTCCTGTGAGATTTACTCTGTGTACCACTGATGTTTTGTAGAAAAGCCGATCGAAGATTGTGTAACAGCTTCTACTGATACTCCTGCATGCATACGTTCATTTCTATGGCAGGAATTATTTCGACAAATTTTGTCTTGCACCGGGGTTCTAAAGGCCCCGTCGCACCAGGCCACATCGCTGCCGATTACATAGGCAACGTAGGGGCGTTGCCTATCGGCGGTGACATCGCCCCTACATCGCCTCATGTAAAGGGGTGATGCCGGCGCCGCCGGGAGGTCTCCTGGTTTCAGAGCAGTGCTCTGAAAACAGGCGACCGATCTGGGGTGATGTGTCCACATCGCCCCATGTTGCCCTTCTGTCGATCACTGCAGCTGGCCTGCTGTGTCTGGTTCCCTCTAATGGTCGCTTGAGAATCAGGGCCATATCTAGAGATACCCCCGTGTCGCGGATTTTCTGCAGGCTGTAAAGGTTCCTACAGGTGCGGGCTCCGGTACCCGGTTTCTCTCCTACAGCGAACTCCCTCCGAGCTTCTTGCTCGCTTCTCTGTTCTGTGTCTGGGATCTGTTCTGGTTTCTCCCTGGGTCCCTCAGCTGAGGAGACCCTCCTTCATGCCTCAGGTTCCCTGCCTGAACTTCTCTAGCTCGCCAACCCAGAGGCAGAGACCTGAAGCCCAAAAGGCCTCCAGCCAAAGACCTCCTTGCTCCCCCTGGGAGTATCAAAATAACCTCCCGGGTTCCCTCCCACTCCATGATCTAGTGTGGGGTGTGGGTTTAGGGTTCTGCCTACCATCCTGAAATCTACTTGCAGCTGGGGTGACTACACCTCTTTTAGAGGTGCAGTACCCCTCTGTGGCACCTACATAGTGGGGCGCCACAATTGCAGCTTCAAGTCTCTTAAGGGAACTAGTAAAAACAGTGAAAAGTAAAAAAAAAAGCTTTTAAAAATATTTAAAAAAATGACAAAACTTCAAATCACCTCTCTTTTGCCACTTTGAAAATAAAAGAATAAAAAAATACATATTGGTATCGCCATATTCAGAAATGTCAGATTTTTTAAAATATTAAAGTAATCCGATTGGTAAACAGCATAACAAAAAGCATTAAAAACACCAGAATTAAAGAGGACCTGTCACCCCCTGGTGCATGGCAAACTAAATGCAGCACTGAATGCAGCTTTCTGCTGCATTCAGGGAAGGGCTCCCCCATATCTCTAGCCCCCCTGTAAGCTTTAAAAAAATTTTTGAAACCTTATGGCCACTTTACACGCACCAACTTATCTGTCCAACTTCTGAACAGATCTCTGGTTGCAGTGAAATCATGGACACATTGTTACATTTTGTGGCTGTGTACAAATGGAGCAATGTATCCATGATTTCACTGCAACCAGAGATCTGTTCAGAAGTTGGACAGATAAGTTGGTGTGTGTAAAGTGGCCCTTACAGTTAAGATGTCGTCTGGGTGAGATCTTATTAAGAGGTCCAGGCTGCTGGTACAATCCTCCCTGCCCCCTCCTTGTGTGTTCCACCCCCTCTATGTGTCTGCCACCGCCTCCTCTTCGGCTGGGTCTGACCTTCTCTTCTCCTGTTCTCTGTCAATCAAGCTGCTGCCCAGCGCTTGGTGTGAGCAGCTGTAAAGCACTTGGCATAACGTCAGTGCCAGATTCCCGCCCTGCTGTATGAATAAATCATAAACAGGGCAGGAATCTGGCACTGATGTCACACCAATTGCTTAACAGCCGCTCACACCAAGGGCTGTGCAAGAGCTTGATTGAAACAGAGCAGGAGAAGAGGAGGGCAGACCCTCCATGGGGGACCCCTTCCCTGAATGCAGCAGACAAGCTACTTGCAGTGCTGCATTTAGTTTGCCATGCAACAGGGGGGTTACAGGTCCTCTTTAAGCTTTTTGGCCACTATAACATTGCAACAAAATGCAATAACAGGCAAGCAAAACATCACATCTACTCAAAAATTGTATTTGTAAAAACTTCAGCTCATGGAACAAAGATCCCGAAAAATGAGAATGTTAGAGTTCTTGGAAAAGGGTAGTAAATATGCCAATATTTTGGGTAAAATTTCTGATTTTTTTTCATTGATTAAATTAAAAATAAAGCATACATATTTGGTATCTTTGAACTCATACTATTCTGGGGAATAATACTGATAAGTGAGTTTCACCATTTAGTGCAAACTGTTAAATAAAAAAAATAAAAAAAAATTGTACGATTGCATTTTTTGGGGGCAATTTCACCGCACTTGGAATTTTTTATTCCCATGTTTCAGTACACTATATGGTAAAATGAATGTAATCATTCAAAGGTAAAATGCTTGGAACAAGGGAAGGTAAAAACAAAGATGGAAAAAGATGGAAAAGGCAAGGTTGTAAAAGCAGGATTGTAACTACAATAGGTCTAGGGGTTGCGATAGCACCTGCGACCTGGAGCCCCAGGGGGCACCAAAAGTCACTTTTGCTTATATGGGTTTGCCCTGAGGAAGCAGCAGGTCCGCTGTGAAACGGGTAGGCTTAATAAACTGACATCAAACATATCCTTTCTGCTTTGTGGTCAGCGCTGGGCTTTTTCTACACAAACAGACTTTAGCTTATATGAAATAACCAATACTATTAAAGAAACCTGTCATCCCCCTGGTGCTATGCTAACTAAATGCAGCACTGAATGCACTGAATGCAGAGTGTCTGCTGCATTCAGGGAAGGGGTCCCCCATGTCTCTAGCCCTCCTGTAAGTTGTTAAAAACCTTTATAAAGTGTACAGATAAGGAGTCCGGAGGGACTTACTCAGTAATGAGTCCTCGCTGCTCCTTGGTGTCCTCCCCGCCTCCAGCCCTCTCTGTGCCACCTCCAGCCCTCTTTTGTTTGGCCTCCTGTATGTGTCATTGCTGAGGGCTGGAGGTAGACCAGAGAGGGCAGGAGGCGGGTAGGACACCAGCAACAGTGATGACACATACAGGAGGCTGAACAAGAGAGGGCTGGAGGTGGACCAGAGAGGGCAGGAGGCGGGGAGGACACCAGCAACAGCGATGACACATACAGGAGACTGAACAAGAGAGGGCTGGAGGTGGACCAGAGAGGGCAGGAGGCGGGAGGACACCAGCAACAGCGATGACACATACAGGAGACTGAACAAGAGAGGGCTGGAGGTGGCGCAGAGAGGGCTGGAGGTGGGGAGGACACCAGCAACAGCGATGAGTCATTACTGATTAAGTCCCTCTGTCATCCCCCAGTGCTGCATTCAGTTAGCATAGCACCAGGGGGATGACAGGTTCTCTTTAAAGACTTGCAATAATTGTGGGCTCCCTTGGAGCTTTTACATAGGAGCCCATGAGTTACGCCACTGTTCGGAAGGGTTAATAAGGTAAGCTCGGTTTACAATATTTTGTTAATAAAAGGTAGGGGGATTCCTGCATGCATATAAGAAAAAAAATAATAATGCAAACATTTACTTTGTAGCTAAGGATTTACACATTTACATCATGTGAAACATCTCCTATCGCTCAATAATTTCCAGAAAGAAATTTTGCCATCTGCTGGACATCTTATATATTTACTCCCACAGTTTATCTATTCTCTTACTAGGATTTATTTTTATGGCTATATAACACATTTTCCTTTGCTCGGCGAGTGCAATGAAACATGCAAAAAACAACAGTCTCAATAGAATGCATTTAGGATTATTATTTCATAATTATGATATCAGATTTCTCAAAGTTATTGCTAATTACTTCAGTTTGGAATATTTTACCCCTGGGATGATGTTATCTTTTTTCATTAGCTGCAGCAGTTTTCTCAAGCCATATCATTTCTAGCAACCTAACATGAACAAATAGCTTTTGTTGGCTGTAAGACATATTTTGATCACATTACAAGAAGGCTATGGCATTTACTGTAATTACAAAGCTGAAAATAGTTGCCCATAATTTAAGAGGAAGTCCCAGGACAAGGCATGAGAGCAATCTTACCAGTTTAATTGAAGGATATGGAAAAACAAAATATATGTGTATAAGCAATTATTTTAATAATTTCTGTTTTTACATAAGAACAAAATAATTGCCAATGATGTTGCACAAAATTATACAATCAAGCTCAGCTGAGTATACAATAGGGATGAGCGAGTACCAAAATATTCGTAATCGCTATACTCGTAACGAATACTTTGTAATATTCGCATATTCGAATAACGAGTCTAATGTTAGTCAATTAATGATAGGCTTCGCCCACATACATCTGGTAATAAAATGAGCATTTCCAAGACAGGGCGGTGATTAGGCTTTTTTTTGCATTGCATAAAACACCTTGCTGTACCCCCAGTGACATCCTTCCATTCAGTCTGCTCTCACTGGGGTGCTGACTCCCTTTGTGTACTGAAGGGGCTGGCAATGTGTCAGATTTCTCAAGAGCGACACATCATTCATGAGCAGCAGCATTACTCACTGAGTAACGAGCATCGTATACCGTACTATTTGTGCTAGTAGCGAATAGTAAAGATTTCACTCGCTCATCACTTGTATATAACATAATTTGCCAATATAATTTAAAGAAGACTTTTTACAAATTTGCAGCAGGCTAAATTGGTCACATCTTAGAATAGTGGCTGTGACTCGCCCCAGTGGGGGCCATTGGGTACTCGGAGCTGGCCTCTCTCGAAGTCCTCGAGCGTCTTGGGCCTGTCACGGTGGCGTGACCTGGTCCGTGCCACCCTGATGGGGGTCAATAAAAGAAGAGTAAAAGAGTTTTTGGAATAAGGGGATTTGGGGGTGTTTGTCATGACGGCACCTGTGGTATGCGACTGTATTGGGCGGTGCTGCAGGCCGGGAAGTCTGGGGATGATGGAACTGCAACTGAGATTGTATTGCTCCCCACGGGTGGAGCTGGTCACCAGGGCACCCGGAGTAAGGGGGGTATTTGGGGTTTTGGTGAGCCAGCAGGGCAGATCTGGCTGCAGGAAAGGATCAGGACTTCTTATAGGCAGGCTCCTGCTGCCTACACGGTGTTTCGGTCTACCGCTCCTCAGGTAAGAAATGATCAGTCTTACACAATTCTGAGTTCCAGTACTTTTGTGTGTCTGGGTAATCCTTACCAACCAGAATGGCTTATCCAGTAAACCCCTTCTCATATGCCTGTCCTCTTGGGCCTCTCTTCCCCAGCACTGCCTGCTCTCCTCCTTCCTGCATGTGCCTCCACACAGAGCCCCAATCCAGCAGCCACGAGCCTTCGTCGGGTGACTAGCTGTGTCCCCTGGCCCTAGTACGACTGCTTTCTTGGCGGATGTGCTGAGAGTTGGCCATAACTCTTCAAGACCTCGTGGACACTGGTTCTTGGTTGGAGCTTGAAGTCTCCTCACCACCTTCAGGGCCCTGCCCCCTGCTTCACTTCAGATTCAAGAGCACAGGTGGATCGCTCACTGCACATGCACTTGGGACTCCCTCCATCTCCTCGTGGTCTCTGGCCTCAGGATTCGGGACTAGCTTCATCTGTGCTCAAGTCTTCTGGGTCCTTCCACTCTGTCCTTTCTCTCCAACTCACCTCCACCGACTGACCCCTACTTCCTGTGGTGTTTTTCCTTTGTCCCTTTCCCAGACCACTTCCTGTTCACTTTCCACCCCCACTTTTCTCCCCCGCCATCCCATGGGCTGCCTGAGCCATCCCACTACCTTGGTTCACTCGTTATCCCTGGGACCGGGTGTGTTGGGTGGGTTTGTGGGAGAGTGGACTCACGAATCCTGGTTGCTGCAGAGGGGAATACTACCCCCTAGTGTGGGTTCAGTACCCCTCAGTGGTGACCAGAGAGTCGCATCTCTCGATGGGACACCCCGGTCAAGATCTCTAACCCGGAGATGAGGTTGTTTACACCCGGCATATGGGACGTTGAGGCTGGTATGCGCTGCATGTATACAAGATCATGCTACAGAGAGCCCCATGTACAGAGCCGACTGAACTTTCGAGTGGTGAGGACGATTTGTGGGCAAGCGGACCTCGTCCGTAAAGTAAAACCTAGAGAGTCAGCGTGTAAATAATAGTTTGTTGCATTCTAATTGTTATGTACAGTTGTATAGCTAGCTAGGTACCCGTTATTGTAGAAATGTTTATAGTGTAAATAGTCAATCTGTCGTGATCGCTGTGTACAATGGACGATTGAAAACATCTAGCCCGGCGGAGGATGCTGCACTAGAGAAAGAACTAAGCTAAGTCCCGGCAGGGCTGATGAGTGTGGCAACCCCCTGGACTAATTAGGCTGGTTTCACACTGCAGTTTGTTCCCTGATCAGGTTCCATCAGGTTTATGTGTCAAAACCAGGAATGTCTCCAAAACTCACAACAGGTATCAATCTTTCAATTACAGTTTTTCTCTGCAAGTTCCTCTGCTGGTTCCTCTCCTGGTTTTGGCACACAAACCGGATGGAACCTGATCAGGTAAAATACTGTAGTGTGAAACCAGCCTAAGAACTCTGTTTCACACTTTACCTTTCCTTTATAACTGATAGTCCGTGTATACACTGTGTTCCAAATTATTATGCAAATAGCTTTTAAGTGTCATAGGGTTTTTTTTCATTGTTTGTCAATGAAACCCATTGATGGTATTGTGTCTCAGGGCTCTTTGGATCATTGAAATCAATCTCAGATACCTGTGATAATTAGTTTGGCAGATGAGCCCAATAAAAGGAAAACTGGGTGTTCCACAATATTAAGCAGGTGACAGTTTTCTAGTAACATGGGAAAGAAAAAGGATCTCTCTGCTGCCGCAAAGCAACAAATAGTGCAATGCCTTGGAGAAGGTATGAAAACATAGATATTGCACGAAAACCTAAGCGTGATCATCATACTGTGAAGAGATTTGTGGCTGATTCTGAGCACAGACGTGTTTGCGCAGATAAAGGCAGAATGAGGAAGGTTTCTGCCAGGCTAGTTCATCGAATTAAGAGAGCAGCAGCTAAAAAGGCCTTACAAACCAGCAAACAGATATTTGAAGCTGCTGGTGCCTCTGGAGTCCCTTGCACCTCAAGGTGTAGGATCCTTCAAAGGCTTGCTGTGGGGCATAACCCTACTATTTGACCACCCCTAAACAGTGCTCACAAGCAGAAACGGTTGCAGTAAGCCCCGACATACATGAAGACTAATTTTCAAACAGTCTTGTTTACTGATGAGTGGCGAGCAACCCTGGATGGCCCAGAGGGATGGAGTAGTGGATGGTTGGTGGATGGCCACCATGTCCCAACAAGGCTGCGATGTCAGCAAGGAGGTAGAGGAGTCATATTTTGGGCCAGAATCATTGGAAAACAGCTGGTAGGCCCCTTTAAGGTTCCTGAAGGTGTGAAAATGACCTCTGTAAAGTATATAGAGTCTCTGACTGAGAACTTTCTTTCATTGTAGAAAAAGCAAAACTGTGCCTTCAGGAGCAAAATCATCTTCATGCATGACAATGCACCATCTCATGCTGCAAAGAATACCTCTGTGTCATTGGCTGCTATGTGAACGAAAAGAATGCGCAATAGGGTCTTATCTCAATGATACACTGTCGCTTATCGATGTGGAATTGCTCACCTTTGTCAGTTGTGAAACCCACAACTGGTAGAATAGCGTACAAGCAGCTGCTGCAGGGACCGCACTCCCAACGGTGACCGTGGTTGTAATACAGAATCCTGGACAAAGTGCCTCAGTGTCCGTGCTGCTGCTCCGAGACCAAAGACACACAGACACGGGAATGTCTGGATCAGCAATAGCCTTTATTTTCCGACGCGTTTCGGAGCCTCCTCCCGAGCTCCTTCCTCAGGGAACATCCCTGAGGAAGGAGCTCGGGAGGAGGCTCCGAAACGCGTCGGAAAATAAAGGCTATTGCTGATCCAGACATTCCCGTGTCTGTGTGTCTTTGGTCTCGGAGCAGCAGCACGGACACTGAGGCACTTTGTCCAGGATTCTGTATTGGCTGCTATGGGCATAAAAGGAGATAAACTCATGGTGTGGCCACCATCTTCCCCTGACCTCAACCCTATAGAGAACCTTTGGAGTATAATCAAGCAAAAGATCTATGAGGGTGGGAGGCAGTTCACATCAAAACAGCAGCTCTGGGAGGCTATTCTGACATCATGCAAAGAAATACAAGCACAAACTCTCCTATGTTAACATGTAACTTGGCCTGTTAGGGTATGTGCACATCAGTCGTTTTGTGGGCTGTTTTTTAGCGTTTTCCGTCGGCGGTTTCCGCTGAGTTTTATGTTAATTTATGTTAATCCTAGCCACCGGTTGGTGGTTAACATGCTAGTCAATGGAGGTTAGAAAACGCTGTCTACATTAGAACGGTTTTTTCATTGTCGTTTTCAGTTTATTCACCGGTTTTCCACCGGTTTTCAAAGATAGAGCAGGTGACTTCTTTTCAGCGTTTTTCCAGCGGTTCCAGCTGAACAAGTGCACCAAAGACCAGTCTGGAACTCGCTAAGAAAAACGCCGGGGAAATCGCCAATAACACGCTATACAAACGCTAATAACCCGATCGCAAATCGTTAGCAAAACGCTAACAAAACGAGGGACACTAGCGAGTGCAGAAAACTCAGTTCTGCCATTCTCCACCGGTTCCCGGTCGGTCTGCAAAGATGCAGAAACGACTGATGTGCACATACCCTTAGGATGTTTTGGAGTTAAATAGTTTTTTATTTCAGTGAATATGACCTCCTAATGTTGCAAATTGAACACATCAGCATTTTCAGTTCTTTCAAACATATCAAATGTTTAGAAACTCTACTGTGCCTAATAATTTGGAACAGTGCAGTTAGAGTTTTTAATTTTGAAGATTATACAGTTATCATTGGGAGGTTTCTTCAATAAAATTTGATGTATACTCTAAAGGGTGGTGGCTTTTATTACACTGAACGTCATTTTCACCGACCATTTAGGAAAATCAGAAAAAAAGAACATTTACATAATAATTTGGAACACAGTGTAGTTTGTTTTTTGTTTAAAGCAACATTCAAGCAGAAACCTCCCGGTATGGGAAGAAATTTTGAATTACTGTTATTGTTATTATGCATAATGCATATTGCTAGTATGCATATATGCATACTTTAAAAAAAAATGTGTGGGTTCTGTGCTTTAGTTGAGGTTGCTCAGGGATGAGTTAACCTTTGCCAAGGGGGAATGTGGTGCCCCATTGGTTTGGCTGCCACCGGGAGTACTGCACTCCTCCATTAGCGGGAGAGTAGTGCTCCTGTTTTCTGGTGTTGGGATGGTGAAATCGAGACCCCCGCAACACACACATAGGACCCGGGGCAGGAACGGTGGGTGGACCAAGGAAGGAGGGCCCAGTCTCAGTGAGGGGAACAGAGAAGTGTAGAGACAGTCGGAAGGAGGAAAGAGAGGGAGTAGGAAGTTGGAGTGTGAGTCGAGAGGTGAAGTGAAGTGTTAGCTCCTGCGGGCTGGAGCATGGTCACGCTCGCCCTGGGAGGGAAATACCGAAAAGTGTAGAAGAAGGAAGGAGCCCTTGGGTTGCGGAAGAAGACTTAGATCACCCATACGCCCGTATCTGGCAGAGAAACAGAGGGGCTGGTGGACGAAAGAGGGGACCGGCTCTGAATACGGCGCAGTAGCTGTAGGCCCGAACCATTGAAACCGGAAGCCATGAGATCTTAAAGGTAACTGTGGTCATGTACCCGGCACATCTCAGAGAAGGCAGTCGCACTAAGGCACAGCAATAGGAAGTCAATGCCTGTGGCTGTTGGTACCTAAACTCTGTGTGCAGAGGCGCTGACAGGGGAGGCAAGGTGAGTTAGAGGCGCTGAGAGTACCGCCAGTGAAAGGAACACCGTGAGTGAAAGGAACACCTTGAGTGAAAGGATCACTGAAGGGGTCTCGACAACATCGGCCAAAGAACGAATGGACTTTCATACCCACTGCCCTGGGGATCCCGCTCTGCCCGTGGGGAGCGAAACCATCAAAGCTGCTGGTCATCTTCCCCAGAGGTTCTGCAGCAGCGGTGGCCGCACGTACCAGCACATCACTGGTGGCGTCATGAATGCCCCTTTCCCTTTAGTCCCCGTCACCCAATCCCCTGAACTTTGTAATTGACAGCACCAGGGTCACTGAGCCGGGTTGCCACTGTTATGTCCCCCATAAAGGAACCAAAAGAACTGGCCTGGTTCCAAGTATCCCCGTTTCCCTGGAGTGGGCGTTTAACACATGTGTGCTATATTATAAATCTTGGACATGTATTGCCCACTAGCCTGATTCAACATTACATATAAATTGGTGAGCTGAAAAAAATATTTTCTTTTTCTTATTTCACCCCCAAATATGTCAGGCTTTAATACCCCCAACCACAAGCCCATCTGTAACCTGTGGAATTAGTGATGTGTACATAAGGTGCCTTCTGCAGCACACCTCATTGAGAGATTTATGAGGAGCTAAGCAACAAGATTGGGCAAACAATATTATCGTCTAAGTGATTGGCAGGACCCTATGCAAAAGAACAAAGCATCACGTGGAGGCCAGTGCCATTTTGGGATTGATGTACAATGCAGCAATACCATTTAATGTGCAGTGTGCACTTTGCAGGCCTGTTGGATTCTCCTCAAGAGGTGCCTGCTCTGGAAAAGCTGATTTTCCTCATCACCCCAGGGGCTGCGGTTTCTTTACCTCAATTGGAGCAGCCCACAGAGGAAATGCCCACATGTGTGATCTTGAGTTAAACAACGCACCCAACATTGGGTATGATTTGCAGTGAGGTCAGGATCCAGTGCAGGTCCTGCATGCCTGAAAAGGGCCGACAGAAACAGCTCAAAGACTGGAAGTAAGCTATTCCGTATGCCTGCCGGGTCCACAGCAGGTCAGAGGCAGGATCCTACAGCATGCCTGGTCTTAGAAAATCTGAATCCAGTGCTGCAGCCAGTGAATTGGAAGAGGACGACAATGAAGAGGTATTGGTGTCAGTACCAGGGCAGCCACTGTCCCAGGTGCAGAAGCTCTAGCGTGATATTACAGTAATATCACGCTAGAGCTTCAGGATGATGGACAGCTCAGTGCAGGAGGAGAGCGGCTTATCAGTAATGTAAAATGACCCGACAATTGTCAGGATCAGTAAAATAAATGTATTAACCCCCGCACTGCCAGGGTGTGTTGTCACTATGTCTACACAGAGTGTACACACTCTGTGTACACATGATGGCAGCACAATAACTGCATTTTAACCCTTCTAACACCGGCTTTTATTAGCCGCATCTGCAGGATCTATGCCGACATGTAGCGCAGAGCCTGCAGAGGGGGTTAAAATGTTTATTAACACACAGCACTTCATTATTTAGATTTCTAACTGAGTTCTTTAAACAATAATGTTTCAGCGCTGCTGTGACAGCGCTGGAACATTATTGATTACTGTACTGGGAAAGCGGTAAATTCAAACTCGCCGTCTCTTAGGGCCGCTTTACACACACCAACTTCTGTGACCAACTTCTGAACAGATCTCTGGTTGCAGTGAAATCATGGACACATTGTTCCATTTTGTGGCTGTGTACAAATGTAGCAATGTGTCCATGATTTCACTGCAACCAGGGATCTGTTCAGAAGTTGGTCACAGAAGTTGGTGTGTGTAAAGCGGCCCTTAAGCGAGTTTGAAGCGATTATAACAGCACACTCGTGCGACTATCGCACAGTGTACTATATGGGGGCGAGTTTGATATAGTGTAATGCGAGATAATCGCATTGATGTGACCTTTATCATTTAAAGATACAGGTGAGAGTGCAATGCGATTTTTTATCACATTACACTCGTCAGTGTGCCTTCAGCCTTATAATGTGTGGAGCTGGCTGGCTCCATGGCTGGAACTCCTTCCTCCCTATCAAGCCACATGCGCCATCTGATGTGCTGTGTATCCTGCTGCTGCCCATGTGATGTAGACCCCCAATCGTACGAGAGATGTTTTTAGAGTAGTCAGACACCCATCAGATTTAAGGTCACCTCACTGTGGTTGATGGGCAGGCATCTATTGGCCAATACATGTGCTAAGAACCTTATTGCAAGTTGAGTATATTTCTAAAAAAAAAATTCCATCTGAGTTTTTTTGAAAAAACTTCTTAGTTTTTATTTTTCCTCCAAAAAAAAAAATATATATTTTGACATCACTGAAAAACATCATTCTTAATTTTTTGCATATTATTGACATCAACAGTGTGCGGCTATAATTTTGTGATATATATATACAGTGCCTACAAGTAGTATTCAACCCCCTGCAGATTTAGGTGGTTTTATAAGATGCAAATAAGTTAGAGCCTTCAAACTGCAAACGAGAGTAGGATTTATTAACAGAAGCATAAATCTTACAAACCAAAAAGTTATGTTGCTCAGTTGAATTTTAATAAATTTTAAACATAAAAGTGTGGGTCAATTATTATTCAACCCCTCAAACCACCAGCATTCTGTTTGGTCCCCCTAAAGTATTAAGAAGTAGTTCAGGCACAAAGAACAATGAGCTTCACATGTGTGGATTAATTATCTCTTTTGCCAGCCTTTTCTGACTATTTAAGACCCTCCCCAAACTTGTGAACAGCACTCATACATGGTCAACATGGGAAAGACAAAGGAGCATTCCAAGGCCATCAGAGACAAGATCGTGGAGGGTCACAAGGCTGGCAAGGGGTACAAAACCCTTTCCAAGGAGTTGGGCCTACCTGTCTCCACTGTTGGGAGCATCATCCGGAAGTGGAAGGCTTATAGAACTACTGTTAGCCTTCCACGGCCTGGACAGCCTTTGAAAGTTTCCTCCTGTGCCGAGGCTAGGCTTGTCCGAAGAGTCAAGGCTAACCCAAGGACAACAAGGAAGGAGCTCCGGGAAGATCTCATGGCAGTGGGGACATTGGTTTCAGTCAATACCATAAGTAACGTACTCCACCGCAATGGTCTCCGTTCCAGACGAGCCCGTAAGGTACCTTTACTTTCAAAGCGTCATGTCAAGGCTCGTCTACAGTTTGCTCATGATCACTTGGAGGACTCTGAGACAGACTGGTTCAAGGTTCTATGGTCTGATGAGACCAAGATCGAGATCTTTGGTGCCAACCACACACGTGACGTTTGGAGACTGGATGGCACTGCATACGACCCCAAGAATACCATCCCTAAAGTCAAGCATGGTGGTGGCAGCATCATGCTGTGGGGCTGTTTCTCAGCTAAGGGGCCTGGCCATCTGGTCCGCATCCATGGGAAGATGGATAGCACGGCCTACCTGGAGATTTTGGCCAAGAACCTCCGCTCCTCCATCAAGGATCTTAAGATGGGTCGTAATTTCATCTTCCAACAAGACAACGACCCAAAGCACACAGCAAAGAAAACCAAGGCCTGGTTCAAGAGGGAAAAAATCAAGGTGATGGAGTGGCCTAGTCAGTCTCCTGACCTTAACCCAATTGAAAACTTGTGGAAGGAGCTCAAGATTAAAGTCCACATGAGACACCCAAAGAACCTAGATAACTTGGAGAAGATCTGCATGGAGGAGTGGGCCAAGATACTCCAGAGACCTGTGCCGGCCTGATCAGGTCTTATAAAAGACGATTATTAGCTGTAATTGCAAACAAGGGTTATTCCACAAAATATTAAACCTAAGGGTTGAATAATAATTGACCCACACTTTGATGTTTAAAATTTATTAAAATTCAACTGAGCAACATAACTTTTTGGATTGTAAGATTTATGCTTCTGTTAATAAATCCTACTCTCGTTTGCAGTTTGAAGGCTCTAACTTATTTGCATCTTATCAAACCACCTAAATCTGCAGGGGGTTGAATACTACTTGTAGGCACTGTATATATATGTATATCTGTGTTTTATACTTAATATGAATAGTATATACTTAGTGCCTATGTGACAATGAACAGTGTTTTGTGTAACTCAAACCTGAAAAACGACATCTTGTAGCAAAGTGTGATTTTTTTTTTAACTCTGCATAAAAAGCTTTCAGCATTTACTTAGCATTGCGCAAGGTGTTGAAATTATCACCTGTGCAAGTGATTATATTACTACCTGTAATCCAATGCTATGAAAATACTGAAGACATGCACTGTTTGCAGCCTTTGAGGACTGGAGTTACTCTCCCTGCTCTAGAAGTCTATGTGGAGGTAGCCAGGGGGCAAAAGGAATCCTGAAGATTACGGGGGTTACATTCACAGTGATCATCTCTATAGTGATGAGCGAGCAGTAAAATGCTCAGGTGCTCTATGCTCCGGTCGAGCTTATCGAGATGCTCGGGTGCTCGAATCGAGCACCGAGCCCAATGTTAACCTATGGGAAATCCGAGCATTTTTCCGGGTGCCCCCACGGCAGCCTGGATAAATCGTAGAAAAGTACAGGAACAGTGCTCAAATGACATGGGAACAGCATGGGGAAGACCCCTTTAAGTATTTCTAACTTCCAGGTCACTGCTGTGAACATTGTTGTCTGAGTATTATGCCAAAATGGATTTCTTGGAAAAAATGTTAAGGGCTCATATTCACTTGAGAGACAGTGTTGGTGTATTATTTTTTTTTATTACGTTAAAGATTTAAAAAAAAAAAATGGAAGGTACTCCGATGCCCCCTTTAAGAGACGAGGAGGAGGGCCTCATTAAATATTGTATGTTCCCATTATTACAAAGTGGGTCTCCCATAGTGTTGCCCTATGCATGCTGCCAAAAATTAGGAGGCACTCCGATGCCCTTTTGAAGACAGGTGGAGGTGGGCCTCATTAAATAATATATAACCTACAAAGGGGCCTCTTAAATAAGACAAGTTGCTGGGAACAACCAATCAATTTACCCAAAACTGTGTGATGGTCTATTATATGAGTATCACAGCAAAAACACCAAATATGTAGTAATGTGCAAAATCATTATAAACTTTATTTAGAAAATTATTAAGAAAGCTTTGGGTAATAAAATATACAGATCTATTTGGAGGTATTACACAAAAAGACAAGTTTTTTTGGTACAGATCTTACAACCCTGTTAGAAAAGAAGACATGCATGCGGTAATCCACAGCAGAAACCCTATTCGTTCAAAATCTTAATATTGTTATACAGAGCAGAAGACCAAGATAATGGGCTTAATATATAAAGAAAAAAATCATACATCAACACTGTATAAGCTCTGCAAATGCTAGTACTTCAGAGCATAACACCATGTAAAGTCTTGGAAAATCAGGCAGCAGCCACTACAAGTGACCAAGAGAACAATTCTCTTCAGTCAACCCTGTTAGTGGATAAATTTCTGCATCTCAATGTAAAAAGTGCATGATTTACCTTGTGCCATGGTGAACAGCTCTTGAAAGGGTAACTGGTTTGGAGCCGCACCACCTAGCCCTCCTCGATGCACGTTTCGACACGAAGGACTTCGTCAGGAGGTGTGGTGGTGCCCAAGCTAACATCCTTATATACCCCACCCTTATACCTCATAGGTCTGTATCATAATTAAAAACACCTGACTAGCAGCGAATCCAGCGGAACCACGCCCCATTATTGTCATGTGATTATCTCAGACACAGTCCATAGGTCAATGCACATTACGTTACCTTGATAATATCTATGTTTATATGTAACATCTATACTACCCCTTATGGCTAATACAGGGTTTCAATGTACTGATATAAATACCAGGTAAGCTCCCAGGAGATCAGATTGCTTTGTCGAGACCCTTTCGTGGGTCTTCCCAGGTTGCTCAATCCTGAACTTGGTCATTAACTTCTCCTCCCTGTGCCTTCGTGAACAGGACCCAAGTTGTGGCTGTAGGCCTTTTTTGGGGCGAGGGCAATACGTCCCCTGACCCTATTCTAGTCACCTTCCCTGGATTGTGCATGATTGTAGCCACTGCTCCTGCAGATGCAATGGCCCGCTGGTTTTCCTAGTGGAAACTTGATGCTCCACACCAGATCAGGGCCGGTCCCCTCTGACAACCAGTCCTCCGCCCAACTCAGATCGGGTCTGCAGGTGGATCCTCTACTCCCGTGTCCCCTGGGACTCCTTCTTCACGCATCCTCTCCAGATACCTTCCTCCTCCTTTGCTCTCATACGACATTCTCCCTTGTCTCCTCCTACACTCTCTCTAACCCCCTCTACCTAATTTCCCTCTTCCAGCCTGAACATGGGCCCCTCCCTGCTTTGGGTTCACCCAAGATCTCCGGGCCAGGAGTTGAAGTGTGTTGGATGCAGGTTTTTTTGTGTCTCGGTTTGCAACGCCTCTCACCTAGAGTGGTGACACCACACCTCGGGGATTTAGGTGCAGCATCACTGTGGCTACCAGTCCACAGGTGCCACATTCTGCCTTGGCAAAGCACAGCATTCTGCAGGCTGCAAAACAGGTACAAGATATTAAGCATAAGAACTTACAATTTTTCATGTGCACATTTCAAACAATAACATCAATATCTTCCCTTTATGGGAGGCGCTGACTTTTACGTTACATCAAACATTTACTATAAAAAAAAAACAAAAGATATAAAAGTGCAAACACCCATACGTAAGCTTGCAAGGGCACCTAGATGAGTGTCCACTTGCCAGACTAATTAATGTGTGTATCTGGTGGGAAATTGCACCAACACACCCTCACTTCATCCGTGGGCGTGGCTAGAGGACACTAGTGTATGGCCTCATTTGGCTCTTTGGCCACGCCGACGGTTTATGTTTAAGGTCTTGGTGATTCAGTCAAACTAGAAATACCACTTTTAATATTAAAAATATCTTTTTATTTATATCAAAGATTAAGAAGGTGAACATAATCAAAGTAATTTAGACAAACTATTACAACCTTATATATACAACTAGTGGGTACTCTATATATAAGTTTATACAGAGTCAAATTTTAATGGTCAAAGAACTTTTTTACCCATAAAGGATTATATATAAACAGTCCTTAGGTATAATTTTACATGTAAATATCAATTCATATTCTATTCCATGTCAATATCCTGGACAGAGACGTTTTCTAATGAAGAGACAGAAGACGGATAAACTCCAAACCCTTGAGTGAATCCACCGGTCTAGACATAGAATACAGTACCTTCCATTAATTACTGAGTTCCCAGTTTGGGTAAGGTTAAACCTCCAACGCTTATACAATATTCAACTATGCACCCTACCGTGTTGGCCTAAAACCAACAAGAGCACTTTAAAATGCAATTTTTTTTCAAAAAGTTTCTGATCATTCGTTGTCCAAAATCAAATTGGGGACCTTCCAGGTTACTATAATATCTACACAAGGCCTAGTCACTAACAAAAAAACATTTACATTCACTATTACAGTTCTAGTACCTAGCTACGTTACTTTTATTTACTACATATAACAAAAGTAAACAATTATTAACATTAATACACCTTATCAAGGTAATACTAATTCATAATTACGGTCTACTCCCTATTTCCGCTTCAAAAACACGTTTACCAGCTCAAACTCCTCCTGTTATAAATCAAACCCCCTAAATAACGGGACCAAAGATTCCTCCACACTTTGCAACGAAAAAAGGAGATTGACTGAACAAATTAGTTGGTCGGCACCTACAACAGGTGGCAGTTTAACCGGGCTGGTGCCCCCCCCCCGAACGTAAATGGTGCTGGCAGAGTGAGGGACTGCAGGATTTGGGATAGCACCATGCCATCACCTACCTCACAATTAAGACGTACCACCCATGATGACCCACATTGCCTGATGTACTCAACCCATTCTCCTGGAACAGGTCTCGTCCAGGGGACTACCCCTGGCAAATAGGACTCAACATTTCTCCGGTTCATGAAAATTTTGTTAATAATATGGGGCTCCGGATAAAGCACCACCACTTGTGCAGGTGAACGTCTACCACCGAGCCTTAATCCTCCATTCTACCTGGTCGGTGGCCTGGACCTTACGGATTCGGCTTTTGCTTTGAGGTTCATATCCTCATGGCTCGTCACCCGCCTGGTACCTCCGCTCCTTAGCCTCCTCTGCAGCCCATCGCTGCTGGAGATACTCTTTCCTCAGGCATTATTTCTAATACATCTCCCACGCAAGCCTCCCCCATCTGAGCCTCTCCGGGAACCCCATCAGTTTGTCTCCTTGGCGCACCCAAGAAAGTGGACAACCTGTGCCCGGGCTGCCCTATTTGGGCAACGGTTCAAGCTGCCGCAGGGTCAGCAACTTGTCTTTTGGGGCCTGGCTTTTGTCCCCACCCTTGTCTCTGGATGCCCGGTTGGTTTAGGGACTGGTGGGGGTTTCAGGGGCCCAACCAAGGTGCCTTCGCATTAGGGTCGCAGACCTGCTGTGATGGTTGCTACTCCAGGGTCATCTTTTCTGAACCAGGGGTGGTAGCTGCTACTCGGTCGGGGCTGGGCTGCCTTCTTCAGCAAAGCCTTCCTCCATTGTTAAGTGCTGTGTCTGGACCCTGAGAAGCTGTCGGATTAGGTCCTACATCTCAGTTCCCAGTAACTCTGGATCTACAGATGGCAATGGATCCGGGAACATCCCTGGGCCACTGGGAGTCCATCTCCTCGACCCCAGGTGCCGGAGTTCTCTGTTGCTGCTCGACATGGCACTCACACCACTCCAAACTGCTCCATATGCAGCGGTCTTTTCTTTTCCCTCTGCTGTTTTATGGGTATCTCACACTCGCTTCTGCTGTTTGCCACAACAGGGGGCAGAGCAACCAGGCTCACAGTCAGGCCCCCTGGCTCTTCATATAGACCAGGGGTGGACACAATTTTTGACACTCTATGCTGCCATCCCATGATGGGAGGCTGCGGCACACCTCCTGGCCACACTATGCATCAACACATGGCGGTCGCCATTACACAGTCCATTATGCATAGTCTTTAGCTCACGGCACCCGGTTTACGGGAGTCCAGATTCCTGCTCGTGACGGCAAACGCAACACCCACAAGGGTTGATGGGTACTCGGTAGCCGACCGGTTGACTTTCTTGGGAGTCACAGTGGCTGTGACCCAACTCTGTGCCCTGGCCATGCAGGTATGGATAGTATTTACAGGGGATTAACGGACACCACCTGTGGTGTTCGGCTCGCTGTAGATTATGAACACTGGGCAGATGGTAGTGCAGCCGGGTTGGTATCGCTCCCCAACTGTGTGCTTCACCCTATTTTTTTTGTCCAGCCAGTACAACTAGGCAGCTGGGGGCTGGAATTCCGCAGTGCAGGGTGGCCCTAGAAGCCCCATGCTGCGAATTGCTGTCCACAGCCACCCCAGAAAATGGTGCTTATAGAGGGCCATCATATGTGCTGTATCTGACTCTTCCAGAGCCCTGGCCGGTGGCTCACTGGTATTAATAGGGTAAGGGCCAGCTGTGTATTATCAGCTGTCCCTAAGCTCGAAATTCATGGTGTCACGCCAATATTAGACATGGCCACCATGAATTTCTAGTAATCAATAAAAAAACACAACACAGAGAAAAATATTTTTATTAGAAATAGAACACAAAATAATTAGCGACTCAATCTTTATTGAACAAAAGAACCCCCCTCCTCCTCCGATATAGTCCTGGATCAAGGGTCCCGTGACGTCCTATCCGATCCAATATCATCTGATCGTTTTTGCCGGCCGGCACATCAGCTAATTGTTTAAAAAGCAGGTTAAAACAATCAGCTGATGTATTAGTAGAAAAAAAAAATAAAAACATACTCACCTCTCTGCAACACATCCTTTCGGCTTCAGGATCTGCCAGTAATCACCTGATGCTGTCACCTGACAGCATCAGCTGTTTGTCTATTTCCCAATAAAATGCTGGATAACAGCAACAAAAATAGCGGTGTAAATGAAGAACTGAGGAGGCTTTCTCTATGAGTGGGTGGAGGAAGCAGGACTCACAGGCGTTCTCTATCATGGGTAACTCATAGTGAAAGCCTGTGAGTCCTGCTTCCTCCAACCACTCATAGAGAAAGCCTCCTCAGCGCTTCATTTACACTGCTATTTTTGTTACTGTTATCCATAACTTCCCTTTTGAAGCTACTCCGGGCTTTGATCAGCAAATGACCTGCTGAGATGTCATAGGAACGCCCACCGGTCACATGGTCCACATCACATGACCACAGACTCCGGATCCAGGAAGTGGTGACTAGCCTCGGTCTTCCCCGAGGGCCCCCCCAAACCTGAGCTGTATAAGGTCGATGCACAACCAGTTCTGGGTGATGAGCTCACAGACCCCTCCTTACTGCTTTATCTCTGGTCCTCACTATTAGCGCGCCTCTTTTCTTGTTTACTGATAAAATACTGGCTTTTTACCGCTCAGCCAGTTTAAATGGTCACCTGACAGCATCAGCAGATCTTTTTAAACTGGCCGGGCGGGAAAAAGCCAGCTTTCTACCACAGGACCTCCCGATCATGATGCTGTAAGGTGACAGCATCAGCTGATTATCAGCAGGTCCTGGAAAACGACAGACCTGTCCCGAGAGTCTGTGACAGAAGAGTAGGCTATTTTTTTATTAACCCCTTAATGACCAATGACAGCTATACCTATCATGGCTTTGAACTCTCACTATCGTTGTTGAATTTGTGTTTACACACAACGACGCAACAACGATGTCGTTTCAATATCTTTCCTCACGTCACTTTGATTGATGTCGGAACATGTTACATGTGTAACGGGGCTTTTATATAGACCTGATGAGCTGTGCAGCCAATTAATCACTGTAATGACACAACCAGCATGACTGTGGCATTACAGTGTGTGGCAGCCAAATCCCTGCATGTGGCTGGGTCTGTAAAGAGCACCAACATGCAGGGAGGGATAGACGAATATCTGACCAAGCATTTCACCGCTACTCGGCGAGCTTTGAGCATCTGAGTACTGAGATGCTTTGGGCGAGCACCGAGTACCAGCGAGCATGCTCGCCCATCACTAGTAAAGGGTTGAAGGTCTGATTATACAAGTGTGGGATAAGCATCTGACGATTGTAGGATGAGGTGTAACAAGTGTTTTCATTGTATAACACAAGTTGTGATTGGCTGTAGTATTAAGGTTAGTGACTTATCAGCCTTACTAGGATGGTACACTTCATTATACCCTGATGAAATCTCTGATTGAGAAGAAACACGTAGGGAGGCCGGTTGTTTTTTGGACAGTCTTTGAACTCAAATAGGGTCAGATGTAGATTGCCATTGTAAAGGCAGGAGTTATGGGGTACTGTAGAGCAATTATCATTAAGGGCCCTTCTGGATAGTTCTCCTGCGGATTGACCATTCTTTTATAACTTGTGAAAGCGACTTGAATGAAGGATAAAACATCATTACTACATTAAATTGCAAGATGATGAGATTGCTCCATTGTGTTATTTTCAACACTTGATATACTGTATATCAATAAAAGTATAGATTATTTCCTGATCTAAGGTAAAGTGAGCACATACATCGAATCTCAATTAATTAGAGTATCATTAAAAAGTTGTTTTTTTTTCAGTAATGCAGTACAAAAAGTGAAATGCATGCAGTTGTGGCCAAAAGTATTGACACCCCTGCAATTCTGTCAGATAATACTCAGTTTCTTCCTGAAAATGATTGCAATCACAAATTCTTTGGTAATTATTATCTTCATTTAATTTGTCTTCAATGAAAAGACACAAAAGAGAATGAAGCAAAAAGAAAACTTGATCATTTCACACACAAACTCCAAAAATGGGCCAAGACAAAAGTATTGGCACCCTCAGCCCAATACTTGTTGCACAACCTTTAGCCAAAATAACTGCCATCAACCGCTTCAGGTAACCATCAATGAGTTTCTTACAATGCTCTGCTCGAATTTTAGACCATTCTTCTTTGGCAAACTGCTCCAGGTCCTGATATTTGAAAGGTGCCTTCTCCAAACTGCCATTTTTAGATCTCTCCAAGGTGGGTGTTTCATGGATTCAGGTTCTGGACTCATTGCTGCCACCTTAGAAATCTCCATGCTTTCTCTCAAACCATTTTCTAGTGCTTTTTGAAGTGTGTTTTGTGTCATCGTCCTGCTGGAAGACTCATGACCCTGAGGAGACCCAGCTTTCTCACACACTGGGCCCTACATTATGCTGCAAAATTTGATGGTAGTCTTCAGATTTCATAATGCCATGTACAGGTCAAGCAGTCCAGTGCAAGAGGCAGCAAAGCAACCCCAAAACATCAGGGAACCTCCGCCATGTTTGACTGTAGGGACCGTGTTCTTTTCTTTGAATGCATCTTTTTTTCTCCTCTAAACTCTATGTTGATGCCTTTGCCCAAAAAGCTCTACTTTTGTCTCATTTGACCAGAGAACATTCTTCCAAAAAAGTAAGTTTTGGTGTTGCAAACTCCAGCCTGGCTTTTTTATGCCTCGGGTAAGAAGTGTCTTCCTGGGTCTCCTACCATACAGTCCCTTTTCATTCAGACGCGACTGATAGTACGGGTTGACATGTTGTACCCTCGGACTGCAGGGCAGCTTGAACTTGTTTGGATGTTAGTCAGGTTCTTTTTACACCATCCGCTGAATCTTGCGTTGAAATCTCTCGTCAATTTTTCTTTTCCGTCCACATCTAGGGAGGTTAGCACATTGCCATGGGCTTTAAACTTCTTGATGACACTGTGCACGGTAGACACAGGAACATTCAGGTCTTTGGAGATGGACTTGTAGCCTTGAGATTGCCCATGTTTCCTCACAATTTGGTTTCTCAAGTCCTCAGACAGTTCTTTGGTCTTCTTTGGTTTCTCCATGCTCAATGTGGTCACACAAGGACACAGGACAGAGGTTGAGTCAACTTTAATCCATGTCAACTGGCTGCAAGTGTGATTTAGTTATTGCCAACACCTGTTAGGTGCCACAGATAAGTTACAGGTGCTATTAATTACACAAATTAGAGAAACATCACATGATTTTTCTAACAGTTCCAATACTTTTGTCCACCCCTTCTTTATGTTTGGTGTGGAATTATATCAATTTGGCTTTAGGACAATTCTTTTTGTGTTTTTTCATTGAAGACAATTAAATGAAGATAATAATACCAAAGAATTTGTGATTGCAATCATTTTCAGGAAGAAACTGTGTATTATCTGACAGAATTGCAGGGGCGTCATACTTTTGGCCACAACTGTATATTATATAGTTATTACAAACACAGTGATCTATTTCAAGTGTTTATTTCTGTTAATATTGATGATTATGGCTTATAGCCAATGAAAACCCAAAGGTAATTAAATCAGAAAATGAAAGTAGGGAGGATGAACGGTTATAAAGAGCGCTGCCGTATTGCACGAGACATCAAAGGGTGATATAATATTGAATTATTAGTCAACGTGTTTCAGGGCTACCTGAAAAGCCTTGAAACATTTCAATATGATATTGATTTGTCCTGAGGAAGGGGCCAGGGAGCCTTGAAATGTGGTGACTAATAAATTAATATTATATTCACCTTTTACTTGTCTCGTGGAATAAAGCAGTGCAGTTTTTAACTCTTCATCCTCCCTACTCTATGTGCACCATGCTGGGGACTGCAGCAGCCTTGATATGCTTTTATAGTGGTTGTGACTCTCACACCCACACAAGGCAAAGATTCTGATTCCTATGACTCGCCCCCTGGGGCCGTGGGGTACTCGGAGCCGGGTCCTGACGGTGTCGTTGCTGGGGATGTCACGTGGCTTGACCCAGTCCATGGCTCCGAGAGGTCAATCCAAAAGGGACTGGGGGACTCTGCCTCCGAGATTGGTGACGAGGGAAGGCGTCGTTAAGGACAGGAGTATCAGACTTGGGGATTTTTGTTCATATGATGCCACCAGTGGGTCGCAGCTAAGGATGGCCGCCGCTGCTACACAGTTCCACTGGAGTTGGTGACAAGGCAGCTTAGTTGGAAAGGCCTCCTGGGTAGGGCTGACCCCCCCAGGGCAGCAGATGTTACTGATTGAGTTGGTGCAGATGTTACACGCAAAGGGGCACAATAAAAAAGTCACAGACACAGCAGGGTGCAAGTGTCAAGATGTTTACTCACAGCTTTGTTGTTCCTTTTACAGTAGTTATCACAGTTGCAAGAACCCCAGAGCGATGATCCTTGGAGGTGGAGAAGGGGATCCAGCTAACTCCCAGGTAATGTGGTGGAACTAAACCTATACCCCTTTCTGTTACTGTCCTTTCACGATCGACTCTCCTCTGTGCTTGCTTCACCCTCCTGACCTGCGCCTCACACACAGTGTCCCAAGCCAGTGGCCACTGGCCTTTAATAGGTTTCTATGATGCCAGTCCCTAGACCCTACGTGGCCACCTTTTAAGCGGATGTGTGCGGTGTCGGCTGCGGCACTTGGAGATACCGCAATTTCCGGGTTGCTGAGCCTGGTTGTTCTTCACTAGTTTGGGGCCCGTACCCCTACTCTGTGGCCTGATCCCTCCACATGATTTCAGTCACTGTGGATGCAGGGCATTCCCAGGTGGATTGATCACTACTTGGTCCCCTGGGACCCCTTCTGTCATATGGAGCATAATCACCCTCTCACCTTTTTTTTAGCTCCCGTGTCCGGTCTTGCCTCTCTCAGGTTTTAGGATGAGCTCCCACTGGCTCCTGCCCCCTCAATGTCTCTTTCCAGATGTTACCCCTCTCTGACAGACTCTCTGGCCCTCACAGACTCCTTCACTTCTGCCAGCCACCCACTATTCCAATTGTCTTCTAGGTGTTTCTCTTGTCCTTTTACACTGTCTGTCAAATGTCCTGCATCACTAACGTGTGCCTCCCTGGCTTCACTCCCTCCTGAGTGCTCCACTAAACTCCACACTCTATGCAACCCTACTAGCCTGGTTCCTCCTCTCCAGACAGGATCAGGGACTGTGCTCTCCCTTAGGAGCAATCTCGCCATAACCCTGACCTGAAGTGGTGTACAGTAGTCCTGGCCTGGGTGTCTGTGATACAGGTCAGTGTCCCCTCCTTACCCAAGAGTGGGGTACTGTCACAGTGTAGTGAGAATGCTGATGAGGAAATGGCAGTTATGGCCAGGGTGACCAGGGAAGACTAGTCTGACCCTAGTCTAGGAACCCTGACTGGCCCTGATCCCGAAGGTATCTCTAAAGGTGAGAAGGTTTGGGCCTCCAGCCTCTCCCTAAAACTCCTCCACCAGCCCTGCACTATTCCCCATCACCTCCCTCCACAGAACTAGGATACAGCAAATACAAAGGAAAGGACTTCAGCAACATAAACACACAGGTCAGCACAGCACGATTTCCAGGTATAGAGTGAAAAACTCTATCAGCAGCACCACCTGGTGGAAGGAGAAGCTACTTAAAGGCTAGGGAGAGGGGAGGTTAGGTGAGTCACACATTAACACCTCAACCAGCAGTTGAACCTAATAGTGAATGCAGTTCACAACACAGGGCCAGGACCTTCACAACTATCATTCATGCAGCTCTTAAACACAAACATACACAGTAGCATCCAGCAATGTCAGCGCCAACTAAGCGCGTGACAGGTACTACACCTCTGCCTGGGGTGCAGTACCTCTGTGGCGACTGGATTCGCAGGGATGTCACACCTATGTAGGCAATATTTTATCTTTCAGACCCTTCATCCTCCCTACTTTCATTTTCTGAGGTAAAGATCTTTGGGTTTTCATTGGCTGTAAGACATAATCATCAACATTAACTTAAATAAACACTTAAAATTGATCACTCTGTTTGTAATGACTCTATACAGTACAATATATGCGTTTCACTTTATGTATTGAATTACTGAAATAAATTAAACTTTTTGATGATATTCCAATTCATTGTGATGCACCTGTACTACTTCACTATAGTGTTTAGTGCCTACCAAGGGATACAACCATTGCTGGTCCTAATAGGCCCTATTTCTGTTTTAGGACCTGTACTTATGTGTTCTTTGTCTGGTGTATGTGTAGGTTACCTTTTTTATGAAAATTTCCATTTTATAAATGATTAATTAAATGTTAAGTTTTAATAGCTTGTACAATCTAACTTTTCTTGCTTAATTCCCGTTTAACCCTGAGAGTGGGGTGTGGCAGTGAGTGTAACTCCGCCATCTTTTTTGCCTTTTGAGATGATTATATTAATTAATTTAGTGTAATTTATTAGTATTCTTGTTTTGCACACAGAATAAAACAAAATCTACAAAAACAGAGAAGTATACTAACTAAAAGTAAAGTGTTTCTCAGCATATTAGCAAGAATCACTCAAGCGTTACTTCCTAAACGCAGAGAGAAGTCACTACCATTAAATCGGACTTCAAGGGCATGCAGGATGAAATCAGATGCAGTTTTCTTTAATACAATGAGATCATCAAATTCATATGTGCATATGTTAATATTTTTGACTGATCCAATATTGTCAAATTCTACTTGAGCCATGTCAGCAGGAACAAAGCACCAGCATCTGTTTTCATGGATGGTTAAATGCAAATACATGTATGTGAAGTAGGCTAGGCTAATTTGTGCAGCATCATACTAACATACTTTTCAAGTATCTTACAATAATTTTGACAGGCAGTGAAAAATGAATTAGTGTAATACAAATTGGCAAGAAATAAAAAGGCCGGTCTGCTTTTTCTGCTCTTGTAATAGCAGGCTTTCCGACTCCCAACTTCTGCTTTCCAGAGTCTTTGAATGTTGACAACTTAAACATATAAAGAGGCACAATTCTTATTTAATCTTCATAATAAACTGAAATCTGAAAACTGGGGGTTATGGCGGGTGCTATGAAGCCTCAACAAAAGCAAACTTCAAAATAAACATTATAAACGAAATATCACATTTTTAAAGTAAATTGGGGATCAAAACATGTTTCTCAATTTGCGGGTAAGGTACTCCAGTAGGACACTTCACGCCTGTCAAGTTTGTCTTTTAACATCATATGAAATTCATGGGCAAAGGCTTGAATTTAACTAATAAACAGCTCCACATGTGTTTTCAAAAGAAGCATCCTAATGGGAAGCAGCAGACGTTAGCCAGATAAAGCACAATTAAAGTGTTGAAGTAAAAAATAAGCTTGTTAAAATGGACAAAAAAAATTGATAACATAAACAGCACAAACAATGTGAAAGTAATGACAAAACTAATCTAAAAAATATGACAATTTAAAGCAGTTTACAATCTAAATTTGACTTTAAATAATAGGTATTAAGACAGTTGTGATACCCCAATGTTGTGGTTTAATATAGCTTTCTATGAATCAAACTACAATTACTTAATATTGATGTCCTATCCTAAAGTTAAGCCTATCAATGTTGTAGCCTCAGAAATCTCCTTTAACCCCCTCAATGACAGAGCTGATTTTTGACTTAATATCCAAACCCCATCTTTCAAAAATCTAATCAATGTCCATTTATGTGGTAACTATATGGAACACCAATTGTTCCTGTGTGCATTTTCAAAAATGAATCTGTCTTTTTTATGTTTCTTTTGAAGTAATGGCTTCTTCTTGGCAGAGTGGCCTTTCAGCCCAAGTTGATACAGTATTTCTTTCACTTTGGATAATTATACAATCTCACCAGCTTCCAGCATCGTCTTCACAAGGTCTTTTGCTTTTGTTCTTGGGTTGATATACATATGTCATACCAAAGCAAGTTCATCTCTGGGACATAGAACCCATCTCCTTCTAGAGTGGTATGATGGCTGGACATTCCCATCCTGTTTGTACTTGCATAAAATTGTTTGCACAGATGAACGAGGCACCTTTAGGTATCTAGAAGTTGCACTCAAGGATGATGAATCAGACTTATGCAAGTCCACAATTCTCTTCGTCATATCTTGGTTGATTTCTTTAGACTTTCCCAGGATGCTACACAAAGAAGTGTGTTTTAGATGTGTATTAAAATGCATCCACCGGTTTGTCTCCAATTAACTCAGATGTTGCCAATAAACCTATCAGAAGCTTCCAAACACATGACATCTTCATATGGGCTGTCCCAAATAGTTTAAAGGCATATTAATCTTTGTGTATGTAAACTTGTGACTTTGAAGAAAGTAATAAAATTGTATTAAAACATTCTATCTCTCATTATTCTGGCATTTGGCAAATATTAATAATTATGGTAATCCTAATTGACCTAAAGCGGGAAAGCTTTATTCTGATTTCATTTCAGATAGTGAGAAAAACATACATATGTGTCTTTTAATATAGTATATGTAAACTTCTATTTTGAAATGTATATGACGCAGTATTTGATTGGACTCATTCTTTTTTCTTCATCTCGTCCAGATGTGATGATGACCTTTTACCTCCACAAGTCGTCTCTACAGACTTCCATCTTTTCTAGTCTTCTGCAGCACATTCCGACACAATGCCCTTAAAAATATTAAAATAGCAGATTGATTATAATAATCATGAATAAAAATATCTGTCCTTTGCTGTGCTCCTAAATAAATAATTGCCCCTCCCTGTGTTCTCTGCACAAAATATGATTAATAGACTGTCCATTTTATGATACATGCCTCCACACTGCCCTCTCCTTTCTTTATTGTGCTCCCTCTTCACACTGTCCTCAATATTCTGCTCAGTCTCTATACTGTGTCACCTAATCACACTCCTTTGCCTGTGCATACTGTTTTTTCCTGGTTGCACCCTTAAAATGTCCCCCCAAGCTACTCTTCCTTCGTACCGCGTTTTATACTAACCAGTTTCTAATCTGTACCCTCTTCTACTTTTCTCCTACCATATTGTCTATTCACACTAATCCCCCTAATATTCTTCGCACACATTTCTCCCCTTCCTCATACTCTTTCCACTCACATCCTCCTTGCTAACTACAGTGCTTCTTCACCTATTTACTCATTGCACTCCATGCTGTCTACTCACATATACCACCATTCCAAATAATGTGTCTGCACCTTTCCCGTACCCCTCAATCCTCATATTGTTTACACATACATTCCCCACTTATTCCTCATACGGTTTCATCATACATCCTCCTCTCACTCCTTATACTGTATCTACATCCATCCACTCCCTTGCTCACCATAATGTGTCCTCAAATTTCTCCCTCTCCCTTGCTTATCATCCTGTATCCACACCAATTGCCCATTTCACACTGTTTCTTCGTATATTCGTCTCCCATTCCTCATACTGTGTCCTAAAAAGCCCCCTTTGCTCATCATAATATGTCCAAATTCATCATATTCCCCTCACTCTCCATACTGGTCTAAACCCATCACCATTGCTCACCATACTTTGTCTATAGCCATCCCCTTCATTGCTCCCCACACTGTGTTTGCATACATTGCCCCTCACTGCCAATTTTATCTTCAAATTTATTGCCCCGATATTGTCTGTACCCATGCCCCCCTCGCTCCCCATACTGTCCATATACATCTCTCCCATTGCTCCTCATATTGTGCACTCATCACTTCCCTCGCTTCCTATAATATGTTCTCAAATTTCACTCCCACTAGCTCCCCATTCTGAGTCAGTGCCCATACCCCTGCGCTACACAAAATATGTCTTCAAATTTCTCACCCTACCTCGCTCTTCATTCTGTTTCTGCATTTATTCCCCCTTCCTATTGCTCACCATACCTTTCCCTCAAAATCACACTCCTCCTTGTTACAATAAATCTTTGGTGTCTTCAGCTCCACTGGATAAACTACCATCAACTTAGTCTGCACCTTTGTGGCGCAAGCGAGTGATGTCAGCAGCATGATCATGTTACTGACATTGTGCCAATGGTCTGAGCTTCAATTTATTGCTGGGAGCCAGTGCACTGCACCTCCTCTGAGTTAGTTGACACTCAGCTTGACAGCTGGCTCTGTGAACTGTTGAATCCCAGTCTGGGAGTAGTAAAATGCAGCCACCAGGAAGACACCTTGGACTGCTGCATAAGGTGGCCCAATGCTGCCCCCTGTCAGCTGCGTCTGGGGCAAATGTATCACATACAATACTCGTGGTTTAATATACTCTGGCGCTCAGAAGCAGGGATATTTGGATTTTGTAGAACTGATTTCATGTTACTTTATTTAAGGGGGTGGGAGTCCCTTTTCTTTTCTAGGGTTTTTCTTATACCAGTAAAATCAGAACTCCTATATATCTTATGACATATAATTGACCTGAGTGGGGACTTGTTTTGAGTAGGATAAGTTAGGGTTTTTAATTGCAACATTTTGGGGTATATAACAAATTCGGAATAACGTTAGGATCACATTTTTATGTTCTTACATTGGGGTTTCCATTTTTTTTCTTGTACCATTACATATGAGACAAATTGTAGCATGCTGCAAAATTTTTGCAGGCATATTCTCTCATTGAAAAAAATCGGTCATCTGCACTGCCCTGTTGAATAACAGTCAGTACACTATCCGATAAAGAATTGGATATAACATGTCTGATTTTTTTAAGTGGACTGAGTGAATCCTTATGTGTAGGGAGCCATCACAATTTTCTGCCTATTGGTCATGCCCATATTGTTAAATCAGCCAGGCTGTCCGAGACTATGTAAGAGCAAAATAACAGACGTACTACTTTCTACAACCAACATTAAAGTTGGTGTTCATCAGTATTTGGTACTCGTGCTGCCTTCTCCACCATTTATCATGGGGGCCTTACTTCATGCTGCAGTCCATTATTATTGTGACCAGGTATTATGACTTATCACTAATTTTGTGCTTGAATCTGAGAGTCCTCAGTGGTTAATACCTTTTAATGGCCAACTGAAAGGATAGTAAGTACAAGCAAGCTTTCAAGACACTATGACCTCTTGATCAGGCTTAATAATGACACAACTTTTGAACACACACACATATATACATGTACAGGGTTGGATGATGCAGTAAGTAAACTATGTTTGGTGAAGCATAACACAGGACTTGGCAGAGTTGGGAGGGGGAGAGCATCTGGTGTAGTGAAAATCAGTGTCTTGAGATAAGAAGCAGATAGTTTTATGTCCTTTGATTAGTTGTTTTCTTCAAGATTTGGAGGTTCCTCAATTAATGTAAATTAATGTAAAAAGACAATGGGAAGCAAAATGGCACCACAATATGCAAATCTTTTCATAGCCAAGCTTGAAGGTGACTTTTTATCCTCTTGTCCTATCAGGCCTCTGGCCTATTACCGTTATATCAATGATATTTTAATTATCTGGACAGGGTCTGAGCAACAGTTAAAGGCATTCCATGAACACTTTAATCAGTTTCATCCTACCATCAACTTAACACTCAACTACTCCAGCACGGACATCAGCTATCTGGACACCGTCATCAAGATATGGAACAATGAAGTAGAGACATCCATGTACCAGAAGCCAATTGACCATCCAACATATCTTCAATGGGACAGTTTTCATCCAAAAACACATAAAAAACTCTACTGTGTACAGTCAGGACATCAGAGAGAATCGGATATGTTCAAACACTACAGATAGATAGAGACAATCACCTTGAGGGCCTCAGAAAGACCTTTTTGAATCAGGGTTACCATCCAAGAACAGTTAAAAACCAGATTAAAAAAGCCATCAGAATAAACTGAGGAATTATCTCCTATATTACAAAATTAGAGAAGAAAACAACCGGGACCCTCTCGTAGTCACCCACAATACAAATCTGGAGGCATTAAGAGGAGCTGCACGAAAACTACAACCACTACTACAAAAAGATCTATATTTCTGCACCCCCACTTCGGTGTTTTAGACAACCTTGGAATCTAAAACGCATCATTGTCAGAAGCGCCCTGTCCTCTCCAACAGCAACAGGAACCTTTCCCTGCAACCAGAATAGGTGAAAAAACCTCCATCTATAATGACAATGGACAAAATAAAGATTCCCAGGACAGATCGGGACTACAAGATGCAAGGTAACTTCAGCTGCATCACAAGCAAAGTAGTGTACCTAATTATATGTACAAAATGTGTGAGCCAGAACCTGTATGTAAGGAAGACAGGGCAATAACTCAGAACTAGGATTAACTCTCATCGCCACACAATAAAAGATTAAAGAATGGATTTACCTGTGGCCCCTTATCATACCATAATGGAAATGAAAATACTAGTTTTAAAAGGTAATTTCAAATCGCAGAGAAACAGAAGACTCTGGGAATATAAACTTATGTTAACCTTTGACACATGCAGAGCGGGAATTAATGTGTTGCGTGTATTTATGTCTTTTTACATTAACTGAGGAATCTCCAAGTCTTGAAGAAATAACTAATTAAAGGACATAAAACTATCTGCTTCCTATCTCAGGACACTGATTTTCACTACCCCCCTCTCAACTCTGACAAGTCCTGTGTTACGCTTCACTAAAGTTAATTTATTTACTGCATCATACCACCCTGTACACGTGTATATATGTGTGTGTTCAAAAGTTGTGTCATTATTAAGCCTGATGAAGAGGCTACAGTGTCTCAAAAGCTTGCTTGTTCTTACCATCTTTCCAGTTAGCCATTAAAAGATATCAATCACTGAGGACTTTCAGATTCTAACATATAATTTTCTATCTACTGGCTAACAAGATACACACATTTTTTAATTCTATGCTGTGATATTTTCTGTATTTCATACACTTTTAAGTGAATTGCTTTTAGTTTTAGTGTAAGGACTCACAATAAAGTGAGGACTCTTGACTTAGGTTGCAAGCTTGGGTATTTTGTCCAACATAATAACTCATTTCTCTTGTATTTTTACTACTGAAAGGGACCCTGACAGTTGATGTGAGCAGCATCAGACCCTGGCTGTATGATATCAGCCAGGTAAATTTGACTCACACTACTATGATATTTCAGAGAAATACAGTACATACTTTTAACAACATCTGGAAACTAGTTGAACAGGTGAGTCCCCAGTGGCTTCTCCCTTCCTGATCCCCTGGAGTGACAGGTCTCTCCCTGCATGTATACAGTATATACAAAGAGACCTGTAAGTCAATCATGTGGGTTGCTATCTGGCAACTTTTAAAGTATCTTCTTCTTTGAAAAGCGTCTGCATTTCAGAGTCAAACATAACTTGCTGAAATCATACAGCCAGTGCATGATACATGTTGCTCGCTAAATAAGAGGATAATTTTTGGACATCTTGCAAAAAAAGCTTTCATTTTTTCATTTAACAAATAAAAAAACCTCTTTAAAAACTCTAAATGGTTCCTTCCATTTAAGCATTAACAAGTCTGATACAGCATTCTGTTGTTAAATAGTTGTTATTTTATCTTTTGCTTCCATGAGTTAGGTTGGATATTAATAAAACTGTGTTTACATTACTTAATAGGTCCAATACAGTATTAGAGACCTCTGAGGTTTAATATCCTTTTTTTCAGGGCAAAATTTAAATTAAATATATTAATATTTTTTGGAAAATTCAGCAATTATGACGAATTAGCATTTCCAGTGGTTTGATCATAAATAGTCAATATGCTGCAACAAACTGTAATGCTGCTATTCCTTCCATTGTCACATCACTAAAAGTTACAGAAGCCATTAAAGGGAAGGTGCCGCAAAAGTAGATTTTGTATTAATAATAACTGATAATCAGTTATTTTAATACAAAATTAAATGAATTGTATTGATACTTTTTTATTCATTCCAATTTTACTGTGACACTGGGGTTGCCATTTTGCTTTTACATGTGTGTAACGACAGTTACACCCTCCAAACATGGCAGCACCAGTGCATAGAACTTATGAGCCGGCCGCCGACCCCATACACTCCATTATAGCTGTGATGTGGACATGGCCCCCTGGGCTGTCAACATCACAGCTGGGAGGGGACCTGCACCATCTTTGTGGAGCCCATAGTGTGAACTATGAGCTCCACTGTACTTTTACCTTTTAGCACCGGTGGCAGCGGCAGTGAAAATGCAGCCTGAGAGATGTTATCAGGCTGCAAACACTGCTCCCTGATGCCGCTGCTCCCCAGACCTTCTTCCCCGGGCCCCAGCCCTGTGATCTCAAGTCCCACCTCTTCCAGGCACCTCTGTTACCTGCTTCCTCCACACCCATCCCACAGACTTACGCTGTCGCTCCCCACCTTCTTTGGAGCTCTGCTCCCAGCTCTTTGGTCCTGGCCCACTTCCCCCTTTTCCTCTGCTCTGGACCTCAGCTCCCCTGCACCTATGGTCCAGGCAGGCAGCTTCTCCTATCTGCTCAGTGTGTGACAGGAGACAGGTCCCAACACTATCAGAAGAATCTGCCAGGAACTGCGGTCCAGCGGTGACTGCACAGGTGGAGGAGGAGAGAGAGCACATGTGGAGGTGAGAGAAGAGAAGAGGGAGAAGAGAGCACATGTGGAGGTGGAGAGAGAAGAGTGGGAGAGAGCACACGTGGAGGTGTGAGAGAGAAGAGAGGAGAGATCACATGTGGAGTTGGGAGAGAGAAGAGGGAAAAGAGAGCACATGTGGAGGTGGAAAGAGAAGAGGGAGGAGAGGCACATGTGAGGTGGAGATAGAAGAGGGGAGAGAGCACATGTGGAGGTGGAAAGAGAAGAGGGGGAGAGAGCACATGTGGATTTGGAGTGAGAAGAGGGGAGAGAGCACATGTGGAGGTGGGTGAGAAGAGAGGGGAGTGAGCGCATGTGTACGTGGGAGAAGAGAGAAGAGGGGGAGAGATCAGATGTGGAGGTGGGAGAGAGTGCACATGATGAGTGGGGAGAGAGTACACATGACAATGGGGGATAGAGTGCCCATGTGGAGGGAGAGAGAGTGCCCATGTGGAGTGGGGAGAAAGATAAAGGGGAGAGTGCACATGATGAGGAGGGAGAGAGTGAACATGTGGATGGGAGAGTGAGTGCACATGTGAACGGGAGAGAAAGTGCACATGACAAGGGGGGAGAGAGTGCACATGTGGAGGGGAGGAGTGCACCTGTGGAGGGGGAGAGAGATGAGGGAGGAGAGAGTGCACATATGGACGGGGAAAGAGTGCACATGACAATGGGAGAGAGAGTGCACATGTGGATGCGGGAGAGAGTGCACATGAGGAGGGGGAAGAGAGTGCACATGTGGACGGGGGAAGGAGTGCACGTAATGAGGGGGGAGAAAGTGCACATGTGGAGGGGAGAGAGAGTGCACATGAGGAGGGGGAAGAGAATGCAAATTTGGAGGGGGGAGAGAGTGTACATGTGGAGGGGAAAAAGAGTGCACATGTGGACAGGGAGAAGTGCACATGACGATGGGTGAGGAAATGCACATGTGGACGGGAGAGAGAGTGAGCGCATAGGAGAGAGACAGAGACGGCGCATGGGAGAGAAACAGAGACAGTGCATGGGAGAGAGACAGATATGGCACACGGAAGAGAGATAGAGATGGCGCATGGGGGAGGGAGAGAGACAGCTCATGGGGAGAGAAAGAACTATTACAAGGCCTCAATGTATTGCTCTGACAGCCCGGGGACAGCTGATGACCCTGGGTGCTGTCATGACACACTTCCTCCCAGGGATTCCCAAGCAGTATTACTGGCAGAATGCTATTATTTGTGCTGTGCAGAGGGATGCTGAAGCATCTCTGCACTGCACAAGCAATCAGAGTCTGCAGAGCTGAGGTGCCCTAAGGCTGTGTTCACATGTCGCGTATTTGTCGCGTATTTGTGCAGGCATGTGAATACATTTCAGCAAAAGACATAGCTTTTGCTGGAATGCGTTTCCAGCTTTCGTTTTCACTGCATTTACGCGTGCACTCAAAAGCACCGCGTAAATGCAGTAATACACATGAATTACGCTACGTGGGAATGTAGCCTTAAGGACAGTATAAAATAAAGTAAAAGTGGGAAAAAAGTTTTAAAAAACATGAACCCCCTCAATAAAAGTTCAAAATAAGTTGTCACACAACCCCGATCCCAAAAACTCAAAAACTGAAAACGCTACGGGTCACGGAACATGGCGACTAAAGTGCAATTCTTTTTCTTTAAAAACGTCTGAATTTCTTTTCACCACCTAGATAACAGTAAAGGTAACATGTTTGGAAACTATGAACTTGTACCGACCTGAGGCATAAAACAGACACTTCAGTGTTATCATATAGTACTAACCCCAGACATCACACTAACACGTCAGTGTTACCTTATAGCACTGACCCCAGACATCATACCGACACCTCAGTGTTATCTTATAGCACTGACCCCAGACATCATACCGACACATCAGTGTTACCACATAGTACTGACCCCAGACATCATACCGACACCTCAGTGTTACCATATAGTACTGACCCCAGACATCATACCGACACCTCAGTGTTACCATATAGTACTGACCCCAGACATCATACCGACACCTCAGTGTTACCATATAGTACTGACTCCAGACATCATACCGACACCTCAGTGTTACCATATAGTACTGACCCCAGACATCATACCGACACCTCAGTGTTACCATATAGTACTGACCCCAGACATCATACCGACACCTCAGTGTTACCATATAGTACTGACCCCAGACATCATACCGACACCTCAGTGTTACCATATAGTACTGACTCCAGACATCATACCGACACCTCAGTGTTACCATATAGTACTGACCCCAGACATCATACCGACACCTCAGTGTTACCATATAGTACTGACCCCAGACATCATACCGACACCTCAGTGTTACCTTATAGCACTGACCCCAGACATCATATCGACACCTCAGTGTTACCACATAGTACTGATCCCAGACATCATACTGACATGTCAGTGTTACCATATAGTAGTGACCCCAGACATCATACCGACACCTCAGTGTTACCACATAGTACTGACCCCAGACATCATATTAACACGTCAGTGTTACCATATAGTACTGACCCCAGACATCATACCGACACCTCAGTGTTACCACATAGTACTGACCCCAGACATCATATTGACACGTCAGTGTTACCATATAGTACTGACGCCAGACATCATACCGACACCTCAGTGTTACCATATAGTACTGACCCGAGATATCATACCGACACCTCAGTGTTACCATATAGTACTGACCCGAGATATCATACCGACATGTCATAGTACTGACCCTAGCATCATATCGACACATCTGTGTTATGTGTTACCACTTAGTACTGACCCCAAACATCATACAACACGTCAGTTTTACCATATGGTACTGACCCGAGACATCATACCGACATGTCAGTGTTACCATATAGTACTGACCCCAGATACCATACCGACACGTCAGTGTTACAACATAGTACTGATCCGAGGCATCATATCGACATGTCAGTGTTACTGTATAGTATTGACCCCAAACATCAAACCGAAAAACAGAAAATAAAACGCATCAAAAATGCTATGAGGTAAGTGGATGCAGTTGTGCTGCAGGATTTTCTGTACCACAAATGGACTAATTTTCCTGTGTTGGCACAGGGCCATATAGCACCAACAAATCCTATGAGATTCCACAGATCTGCACACAGACACGCCAGCTTTTTTTTACCTGTCTGAGATGAAGTACCTCTCGGTTTTTGTGGCATTTTTAAAGGAAGCAGCATTTCAATTATTTCAGCATTTTTGCTGCATTTTTTAAAGATTCAAAGCAATGAAGAGGGAAAAACTCAGCGTTTCTGCAGCAAAAAAAGCTGATTTTTTTTTTACTGTTTTGTTGCAGTTTTGCTTCAGAAAGAAACACCCTGTGTAAACATACTCTTACCCTTTGCTTGCTGAAATTCAAATCAGCATCTCCTGCAAAAAAAAAACGCAATGCGTTTTTCATGCATTTTTTCATAGATTTGTGGTGGAAAAATGCTGCAATAATTGACATGAGAAGATTTATTTCTGCACCAAATCTGCAGGAGAATAAACGTGCACAAAACCTCAGGATTCTTATTATTTGCTGCATAAGTATCTGCATGAAATTTTGTTTCAGAATCACATTGTGTCTACAATAAAATGGCTCCAATCTGTTACTCCAGCTGTATTCCCTCTGATCCATTTGTTAACACCCAGAAGGGAAGGGGGGGGAGTAGGCATCACACACATGGAGCAGATCCAACCCACATTTCAAGCAGTTGTAATGCATGCCAGCCATACACTAGGTTTTCCTGGCAAATCCCAGCAGCTGCTCCCGCTAGGGTATGAAGGAGGAATATATCAAACTTTTACAATTATTTTACATATTTTGCTCAATTAAATAAATATGATAGTATTGGAAAAACAAATTAAAACATAAATACTTTACATTTTTGCAATTGTTAGAAGAAAAAAAAATTTGATGGCACCTTCCTTTTAAGTAGGACATGTTGTAATAAGATAAAAGGTACAAAAAGTCAAATCATAAGTTTGAACCAAGTCTCCAGGTTAAAAAGAAAGATACTTGTATGACATCGGTAACACGAGGTAGAAAAAAAAGCTTTAGTGTAGTCAAGCTTTGAAGAACTCAAAATATAAAACATTTTAACGAGTTATTACACGCCCACTCCAGGACCGGGGGTACTCGTTACCGGGACAGTTCTTGTGGTTCTTTTTGGGGAAATGTCAAGGTGGCCGCCCGGCTGCATGACCCTGGTGGTGTCATTTTAATAATGTTGGTAGATGTTGGGGAAAATATGAGGGTATAAGGGGTATTCGTGACGCCACCTGCGGTAAGTGGCCAGTGCAGCCGGCGCTGCTGCAGATCCTCTGGGATGATGACCGGCAGCTTAGATAGTTCCACTCCCCGCAAGCAGAGCGCATTCCCCAGGGCAGTGGAGTGGTTTCCCAGAGCTCATATCTTGGCAGCTGGTCACTCAGTCTGCAGTATCCTCGATGTTTCAGATGGCCTTCAAGACTGATGGTCACTGCTGATAATAGTCTCACACACCACAACTGCAGTTCTGTTACTTTTACTTAGGTGTTAAACATGGCCACCAGGTACTCTTTCTCCAGAGCCGAGTTGGTACAGTCAAGCCACGGTTTGTGCCCTTTACTCTACTTTCTCGGTGTTACAGTCTCTGGTGGGTCTCGAATTTCGGCATTATAAGAGGTAACTTTCATCTGAGGCAAGCGGGTCGTTGCTCTGCCCCCCAGGCTCTTAACGCCTTCTGCTACACAGAGCTCAGGTACTGGTAGTCACGGGTGCTTCTATATGTTCCAGACACCATTAGGATCCCTCCCGGGCACTGCTCCCTGGTTCGGCTACCTTCTCCAAGATGTGACGGGTGTTCGGCCACAGCTCCCATTAGAAGTCTGAGCCCTCCGGTTTCGGCTAGGCTTGAAGCTTCCGCACCATCTGCAGGGCCGGTCCTGTGTCCTACACCAACCCCTCTGTCTCATCAGATTTGGGAATAGAGGTGATTACTGTCTTCTCCAAACCCCAAGGGTTCTTCTCTCCATCTCTACTGAGCTGTTCTCTCCTCCCGTGGTGAGTGGGGTGGAATATCTTCAGTCCACAGGATTCAACACCACACTGCCTCTACACTCCCGACTACCAGTCCTCAGTCAGTTGATGTTACTCTCTCCTCTGCTGAACTGAACTAACTTCTCCTACTAACACTGTCCCGTCACCGTTTTGTTGCCTGGGTTCTCCCTCAGGATCCACGCATTGTCCCAAAGCCCAACAATATGTGTGTTGTGTTGTTGTGGGTCAACCATACCATCCCAACACCTGGAGAACATGGGGCACCACACTTCCTAACCACAGAAGTGCAGTACCTCTGGTGGCGGTTTACCCGGAGGGGCGCCACAGTTAAATACTGATGTACATAAATGTTTTTAATTCAAATACTATAATTATATTGGTGCTTCAATGTTTGTGAACCCCTTCAGAATTATTTATCTTCCTCATAATTTGATTCAAAACTGTAGCCCTTCAGATAGTGACATAAGTTCTAAACATAGGAGAGAACAAAATAAAATAATTGAGTAAAAAAAATATTAGTTGTCTTTATTCTTATTGAGGAAAATAATCTAATATTACATGTCTGTGAATGGCGAACATATGTGAACCTTTGATTTTTGTTCCTGGGATGACCCTTTTGTGCAGTAACATTTCCAGTAAATATTGATTATTCCTGTACATCGGTTTGGTGGAATTTTAGTCCATGTCTCTCTAGAAAACAGCCTATTCTCTTTTTTGTCAGTGGACTTTCTCTCATGAACTGCTCAATTTAGGTCCTTCTACTGCATTTATATACAACCTCTGGCAAAAATTTGGGAATCACCTGGCTCGGAGGATGTTCATTCAGTTGTTTAATTTTGTAGAAAAAAAGCAGATCACAGACATGGCACAAAACTAGTCATTTCAAATGGCAACTGTCTGCCTTGAAGAAAACACTAAAAGAAATCTTGAAAAAAAAAGAATATGCTAGCCAGTAACAGTTACTTTTGTAGACCAAGCAGGGGGAAAAATTATGTAATCACTCAATTCTGGGGAAAAAATTATGGAATAATGACAAACAAACAAACAAAACAAAACAACACTCCAATACATTACTAGTATTTTGTTGCACCACCTTTGGCTTTTATAACAGCTTGCAGTCTCTGAGGCATGGACGTAAACAGTGTCAAACATCATCAATCTGGCTCCAACTTTCTCTGATTGCTTTTGCCAAATCAGCTTTCCAGGTTGGAGCCTGGTCATGGACCATTTTCTTCAACTTCCACCAAAGATTTTCAATTGGATTGAGATCTGGACTATTTGCAGGCCATGCCATTGACCTAATGGGTCTTCTTTCAAGGAATGTTTTTTACAGTTTTTGTTCTATGGCAGGATGCATTATCATCTTGATAAATGATTTCACCATACCCAAACATCTTTTCAATTGATTGGATAAAAAAAGGGGCCAAAATATTAATGTAAATTTGGGCATTTATTGAAGATGTAATGACAGCCATCTACCCAGTACCTTTACCTGACATGTAGCCCCATAACATCAATAACTGTGGAAATTTGCATGTTCTCTTCAGGCAGTCATCTTTATAAATCTCATTGGAACAACACCAAAAAAAGTTCCAGCATCATCCCTTCATTCGCGATTCATCACTGAATATGACTTTCATCCAGTCATCCACAATCCACGATTGCTTTTCCTGAGCGCATTGTAACTTTGTTTTTTTCTGTTTAGGTGTTAATGATGGCGTTTGTTTAGCTTTTCTGTATGTAAATCCCATTTCTTTTAGGTGGTTTCTTACAGTTCGGTCACAGACATTGACTCCAGTTTCCTCCCATTTGTTCCTCATTTATTTTGTTGTGCATTTCCTGTTTTGGAGACATATTGCTTTAAGTTACCGGTCTTGAAGTTTGATGTCTTCCTTGGTCTACCAGTATGTTTCCCTTTAACAACCTTCCCATGTTGTTTGTATTTCGACCAGATTTTAGACACAGCTGAGTGTGAACAAACAACATCTTTTGCAACATTGCTTGTTGATTTACCCTCTTTTAAAAGTGTGATAATCCTCTCCTTTGTTTCAATTGACATCTCTCATGTTGGAGCCATGATTCATGTCAGTCCACTTGGTGCTTTAGCTCTCCAAGGTGTGATCACTCCTTTTTAGATGCAGACTAAGAAGTAGATCTTATTTGATGCAAGTGTTAGTTTTAAGAATGAAAATTTACAAGGTGTTTTCATAATTTTTACCTCGGAATTGAGTGATTCCATAATTTCTCCCCCTGCTTGGTCTACAACAGTAACCGTTACTGGCTAGCACATTTTTTTTCAAGATTTCTTTTAGTGTTTTTTCAGGGCAGAGAGTTGCCATTTAAAATGACTTAAGTTTTGTGTCATGTCTGTGATCTGCTTTTTTGTACAAAAGTAAACAACTGAATGGACTTCCTCCGATCCAGGTGATTTCATAATTTTTGCCAAGGGTTGTAGAATTAAGGTCAAGATATTGACTTAGCCATTTCAAAACTTTATTCTTCTTTAACCATTCTTTTTGTAGAACGACTTCTGTGGTTTGAGTTGTCCTGCTGCATGCACGTTCTCTGGAGATTCAGATCATGGACAAATGTCCTGGCATTTTCTTTTAGAATTTGCTGATAAAATTGTTCTATCAATGATGGCAAGTTGTCTTGGCCTTGATGCAAAAAAATAGGTGCAAACCATCATACTACCATCAGTGGGTAATCTCAGAATTTATATGGTTTTAATGGCTTCAAATGTAGTGTTTCCTCCAAGCATACGCTTCTTATTTCAACCAAAAAGCTCTATTTTGGTCTCTCCCACCTACAAAACATATTTCCATTATCTGCCTGGCTTGTCCAGGTGATCTTTCTTTAGCAATTGTAGACAGGCGACAATATTCTTTTTGGAGAGCAGTGGCTTTTTCCTTGCAGTTCTGCCATGCCACCATTGTTGTTCTGTGTCCTCCTGTGGTGGACTTATGAACACTAATATTAGCTAATATGAGAGAGGCCTCTGATCTTGAAGACTATTATATTGTATGCTCTGCTGTTGGAGTGATCTTTATTGGTCAGCCACACTCAGGGAAGGTAAAAATTGTCTGGCATTCCTTCCTTTTTACACAATATGTCTGACTGAGGATTGGTAGAGTCCATACTCTTTACAGATGACTTTGTGACCTTTTAAAGAATGATGAGGACCAATAACTCATCTTCTGAGGTTCTCAGAAATCTCATTTGTTTGGGGCGAGATATATATCCACAAACATGTGTGAAGATCAGACTTTTAATTGGTCTTTGTTCTTTAAATACTATAGGCCACCCACTCACACCTGACATCCCATTTATTGAAAACAACAGACCCTAATTTCACCTTCCCATTGACTGCTAATCCTACAGGTTCATATTCTTTTGGCACTCATATGATCATTTTCAGATATATATTTTTTCTTTTTCATTTGCTTGAGTCGGACCATTTTATTTACTTTAAGACTAGTAAAAATCTGATGCAGTTTTAGGTCGAACTCAAGCAGGGATTTGGAAAATTCTAAAGGGTTTACAAACTTTTAAGCATTTCTGCATTTTAAAAACAGTATACTTTTTTTTCCCTGTGTTTTTATAGAGCAATAATTTCTCAGTAGAATGGAAATATAAATTAAAACACGAGTGGGTTCTAGTGCATGCCTGGCCATCCTAATTTATTCTTCTATGCAGTAAATCCAAAAATCAAAGGCTAAGTTAATAATAAATAGAAGATCATGAGAAATATTAGAAATGCCATATAATAGAAGTCAATATCTCAAAATACTAACACAAAAGAACATTATTAGCATTTACTTTGAGCTGTAAAATGATGATAATTACAACGATAATGATGATCTCCTCAAACCTCAGTAGCCTCAAAAATTCTAGGACACGTCTATTTTATTCACGTACATGGGTAAAAAATTCTAAATTTACAGACAGTTGGCAAGTCTAACTCGTAAATAGGTCACATATTGTAGAATGGAAACGGAAAGTTACGGTTTTGGTGTGGAGCCCGCAGCCCCTGATTACACTAAAGTGATCACAATTTCCTCTGACAAATTCACTGAGTTTCTTGTTCTGTCTCAAGATTAGTTTCGATATAGGGACTTTATCACAACATTATGTCCAAGATGAAAAAAAAATGAAATTTATAAAAAGGTTCCTTTTTGAATTTGACTATGTAGTCCCATCTATGCCTCCATTGTGCCCTCTCATGTAGAGATATAGGAACCATTTGCAAATCTAATGATACCTAATTGTAGAATAGCCAACGTATGGGCCCTCCACCTCTTAAGCCGCCACATTCTTTATTGAGCCTGTTCATTGAATCATATGTGATTTTATGTAAACACAGGGTAGAGAATTTTAAAACTTCATCCACGTGAATTTTCTGTGAACCTTGAATCTGCTTTCTAGATTCTACCACCATCAATAGGCAGTGGTAATTAATTGTGTTTGGTGGGGAGGTTTCCTAAATCGGTAGAGAGATAGAATAGATAGATAGATAGATTAGATAGATAGATAGATAGATAGATAGATAGATAATCTGGCCTGAATTTGAAGAACAGATTAGCTTGTCATGAATTAACATTTTGAGTAGCCAACGGGAGCATGGCATTCTTATTTACAAAGATAACATTTCACATTCCCAAGACATCTGCCTGTTTAGAAATCCATAGTGGCGTTCTAATGGAGTAATCAAAAAAATTAACCCTCTATGGTCCAGCTTGTGCCGCTATAATACCAAAGAAGCTGATCAAAAGGCAGAAAGTAATGAATAAAAATCCAAATCAGAGGCACTTCCCCCCTTGACCTTGTGGAACGCTTTCAAACCTTCATCTAATCTCACTTCTTTATGGAGATTGGTTCTCTTACTGCAGCCAGCAGTCCTCTCAGTGGTAGTTCTTCTTTTGATCTTCCAATGTACTGAAGCAGAACCCTCACAAATGTCCCAATATCACCAGAAAGGGGAGATCCAATGAAATATTTCTAGATGTGTGCCAAATAAAGAGCAGATGGAGCATTTTAGAGAAATGTTCTGTAATATGCAATAATGACATTCTGGACTTTGTAAGAGAAAATGGCTGCCCCCTAAATTAATCCATGTTAGCTTTGAGGATTCAAGAACTATACATAATCTTTATTTTTTTTTATCTTTTGATTAAAATATTTCTTTGAATTTCTTAAATCCTTATCTTTGTTATTTATGTGACCATGGAGAAATAATATACAGTGCTTTTCTGTAGATTACACAGATCAAATAAGACACCGAAAAACGTTGACCACTAAGCACCGCACATCGATCAATATGTCCTTTTCCATATGTATGAAGCTTATGTTAGCTTCTTGTGACACACATTGATTAAAATGAACACAAATGGCACAAACAGATGTAGCAGGTCCAAGTTGGTCAATGTAGTTGAGCTGATTTCATCTTTTGGCTAAACTCATTGTGATTCTTGGTTTTCCATAGGGCTGGAGATAAACGTAATCAGTCACAAAGCACAAAAGAACCATATAAAGGATAAATTCATGTCTTCTTTGGTTACACATGTCAAATTTAGAAATATCCTCGGCAGTTCTCTGATCTTTCATTTTTTTTTTCTGCAGAGAGCAATATACAATTTCGACAGAATCTTATGGATTTTCACGATTTACAATTTTGATTGAAATTTTTCGAAATGCATTTAAATGCCTTTGTGAGACATTTACCAGCTACCTCCGAACATTAAAGAACAGGTCTATAAAATGAAATCTCCGTGAGTCTTTTACATGACTGAATAATCCTCTATCCCTGTGGTGTCTATGTTCATTTAGACATCCGCTAGGAGCAGATGGCTGCAACATGAGAGGGTAACCCAGCAGCCCACAGACATCTAGATGCATCCACTGTGACATTCCCTGTTGTGGGATTATAAACAGTTAATGAAGGAGAACTGAGATTCACCAAATTCACTCAAGTTCTCACATAATTTGGGGGCCCCATGAAGTTTAATGGACTTCACTAGCAGTGTATTGGTAGACAACCATCGGTTAAAGGCTGGTATATCTTCGGAGCTTTGCATTAAAGAAGACCAAATTAAACTTTATTCATTTGAAGCTTTAATTCGGACACTTTTACATTGCAGCATTGGAAAAAAAAAGTCCATAACTTGAACATATGTGCAAAACAGTGTCAATATTTAGAATGCCTACTGAGATAACCCATTGCAGAGGATTTTTAGCTACATACTTCAGGGATCACTAATGATTAATTAGTGTGTATCATAATGGGAAGCAAATGTCACCCAAGCTACCTGGGGTAGCTGTCATTTGAGAATGGAAGAATTCCCAGCTGATAGTTTAGCTTAAAAAAAAAACTAAAAACCTCATCGTAGACTGCCATCTTGTGGTACAACAAGAGTGTTCATCAAACCAGTGAACTCTAAGGTCCCTGTAAGTAAAATGAAGAAGAATGAGGAGGATCAAAAATTAGCTAAAAAAATAAATATGTTGAATTAAAATCAAAAATTTTAATTCTAAAAATATTATTTTTCCAATATTTTATAGTTATAGCAAAGGCCTGCAGGTAAGTTATACTGAACATAAGATTCCTGAAAAAATTGAATATTGTTTTTTATATTTTAGAAAAAAGTAAATAATTATTATTCAAATTAATAAAAATATATTTTACTATTTTATTTTATCTCCTTAAGTAAATAGTTTTGGAGCATGAGGATTAGCGAGAACGAAGTAAAATGTATTAACAAAAGGGAAATAGAATACAAGGCCGCAAATCAATAGGTAAAAAATGCCACTTTATTAGCCTAGTTCCAGTAAGTGGTCACTTGACATTTGTTGACAGGGTGGTTATATATTATCCTGCTGCTGCACATTAGGCTGTATAAGGATGACCACCTCTAGGGTTAAGAGCATATTTTATGTCTGATGCATACTAAGTCCTTGGCTCCAGTACCGGTACTACCTACCAGGGTTCCAATTAGCCTTTATTGTGATAGTTGTGTCTTTGGAACGGACATCTGTCCTCAAGAGCTAGAAATTCTCTTTATGTGTACAATTAAAAGGGCATCAAATTGAAATTAATTTTGCCACTGCTTATTTCAGTTTGCCGTGGAAAAGGTGGCATAAACCTAATAAGTTACCGGTAATTGATTTATAGATGATATATGACAATATAATATTTATTATAATGCAAATTCATTCTAACATACATTCATTACCTTTATAAACAACTGCCTGAACTGTCACTTAGAATAAAAAAATATACACTCGTCGCAATTGTAACAATCTAAAAAGTTATAAATACCCAATTTATCTAAATTTTAGGAATATTTTAACTGTAAACTTTGTTCTTAAAAGAGGAATAGTGTTGATATATTATATATAGTTCATGTAATAAATTGGGAAATAATACATGTGAGACATATACCTTACAAAGACTATCTGAACATTGAACATATTTGCCCAAATTTTCCAAAAACTATCTAAAGTACAGTTATTACGAGTTAAAGTCTTTGCTTTGCTATAAATTATAGCTAATTTGGATAAGAACAACCCAACATCCTTGCAACTTTTCATCAAATTAATTTCTCCTATTTTTTATAATTTTCGATGAAGAAACATAGAAACTTCTGACTTTGAGACCAATCACTGTGAATTAAGCTCAAGGTAAGCCATTTTTTTATATTGTTTATTTTATACATGTTTATTAAATGCCATGTCATACAGCTAGAGATTATATTTCAGGAACTGAATATTTGTCATAGTTATTTGATGTATGGTGACTAAAGAAACCCATTAGATTAGATTAGATAGACTATATAGCCATATTTTGTAATTATAGGTATATGTAATGAATAGAATAACGGTATCACCAATTTTATTGATTTATCTAAGACATATGTAAATGTATTTTATTTTAATCTAAATTAAGAGGAGGGATTTAAAATAAGTAAAATGAAACCACCAAAAATATCGGATTTATTACATTCACTATATTACTACTACTACTACTACTACTAATAATAATAATAATTTTATGATAATAATTAATAGTATTAGGGGGGCGATTGTAGAGGGACTTTATAAAAGGGATTAAAAAATTGCTATGGTACATTTGGGAAATATTTGCACTTGTGCTAGAGTATGTATTGCATGCAAAATCAGCATTTCTTTCATTGTTGTCAACAAAGTATAAAAACTTGAGTATCATAAAGTACATTTTACACTGAAAATAACCTAAACAAATAAAGCTGAAAAAGATGGAAAAAAAATCAGAGAAACCATAAGGATGGAATAACATGCAAAAGCACTCCATATGAGTCCAAACCTGACATTTTCTTTTGGGGGTGGAGGGGTAAATATTGTACTTTTGTCAATAGGTTTATACCTATTTGTCAGGTATGCAAATAAAGTTAATAAATACATGACTCGTACCCTCCCCTGCCATCTCCTATTCCCTTTATTTGTAGCTTGTAAATCTTCAAGGTCAAGGTCTTCGCTCCCTCTTATTAATCTGCCACCTATCTAGCCCATATATATAGGATTTGTTTTGTACTCACACCTTTTCTCCCATGGCAGTGCCCTTGAAGGTGCCTTCAAAAAACAAATAGTATTAAACACTACTATTAAATAAAATTTTATTCATTTAATAACTACAGGCAGCTTTTATCACGAAGATATATATTTTTTTTATATATAACTACATATATTTTTTTTATATATAGACATATATATTTATATGTATCTATCTATCTATCTATCTATCTATCTATCTATCTAGTTGTAAATAAAGGCTGCAGCACTCCAGATTAAGGTTGTTAACTCGCCTTTAATGGCCTTCAGGCAAAGGTAGCGACGTTTCGGTCCTCAGACCTTCTTCCAGCCTGGCAGGTCTGAGGTCTGAGGACCGAAACGTCGCTACCTTTGCCTGAAGGCCATTAAAGGCGAGTTAACAACCTTAATCTGGAGTGCTGCAGCCTTTATTTACAACTATATCCGAAATTGGTGGTTGATTCCCACCTTAAGGACTGAGAAAGCACCTAGCATCCTGCTAAAATAAGAACCGCTGCTCAATAACTTTTTTTCATTATCTATCTATCTATCTATCTATACATATATATGTATATATATATATATATATTCACATATTCACTACCCTTTTGCCCCCTGTGGAGTGTTTTTAAATTTTAAGTCATCACTCATTCTCAGGTCTTCTACCTTAGGCTACGTTCACACGTCGCGTAGCGTAATAGCCGCGTATTCCTCCTTTTATGCGGCGCTTTTGAGCACTCTCGTAAAAGCAGTGCTAAAGAAAACTGGATATGCCTTCCAGCAAAAGCTACGGCTTTTGCTGGAAGGCGTGCAGACATGGCGTTTTGCCGCAGATTTTTGCACGGGTGCTTTCACTGCAAAAGCGCCCGCGCAAAAAGAATTGAAAAGCCAATTTGTGGTGTTTTTTTTGGCACGCTTTCCCCATGGGCTACATGTTAACCTGGCCTAGGGGCAAGCGCGCTGAGAAAAGCATGACGTCGGCAAGCAGTAGCGCAAAATGCGCCACTCTCGAGTACGTGGCCAAAAGTGCCGCGTGTGAATGTAGCCTTAGACCTGGGACTTTGAGGGTTCTGTGTAGGATCTTAGTTGTCCCCAGCAGTGCGCTTTTCTGGACTGAGTGTTCAGATGTTGCTCTTGGAATCCGGTGTAGCCATAGACAAGGCAAGAGGATCTGAATACTGCCCTGATATATATACTGCTCAAAAATATACAGGGAACACTTCACCATTACATTTTGTTGTTAGACGTTCCCTATACTTTTTTGAGCAGCATATATAATATATATATATATATATATATATACAGTATATATATATATATATATATATATACATATACATATATATATATATATATATATATATATACAGTATATATATTATATATATATACATATACATATATATATATATACATAAACAGAAAAAAAAAAATATATACATAGATAGATAGATAGATAGATAGATAGATAGATAGATAGAATTATGTACAACTCTTAGGCTGGCTTCACACTGCGGTCAGGTTCAGTCCGGGGCTTGCGAGCCGCGGTCCTGACCGATAAGCGGCGGCAGCTGCGTGCAGCTGCACACCGGACCGGAAGGCAAATTAGTCCTCCAGTTCTGTGTGCTGATCCAGTCTGGTGCTGTCAGGGACCTGACTGGACCTGACCGCAGTGTGAAGCCGGCTTTAGCATTTTAAAATGATACATTTTACTAATACTTTATTTTTTATGTTCTTCAACTTCTTATTAGGCTTATAGGTAGAGCTTGAATATTTAGGTTTCTTATACAGCAGAAGCCACAGTGGCATGAATAAATAAGCACCTGTAGGGTTTTATATAGGCAAATTAGTAACATATAAAGACAATTAATAAAATTACCCTTTTTTTCACCCAGTTAATACAACCAGGTGAAATGAGACGTATGAGAGCCCAACACCAAGCAGAATGTGATTCCCATGACAGGTTCTCCTCTAATTTTTTTATGAGGCCATCACACAGTGCTATTATATGATCGTGTATGTAAAGCCAAAAATAATGTTGGCCTCTAAATAGTACAGTGCAGAGAATGAACATTTTTGTATGGATGCTATATGCTGCGGCACATCATTGTCTTATCTGAAGTCTCATACACATGTACAAGGTTTCATTTAGAAAGCCTGCGGCTTAAAAATGTTGCACTTTTTGTGGTTGATTTTTTTGTGTTTGATGTATCTGGTTTAGAGAGGTCGCGTCTGACAAACTTTGCACATTTTTTGTGGTTTTATTTTTTTGTAGCTCAATTTGTGGTTTAATTTGTCTCAAAATTCTGTCGGATTTAGAAAACGTTCACCATTTTGTACATTTATGATCCTGATCACAAAAGACCAAGCAACTAAAAACATTGACTTAACATCTTCGGAAGGATTGAACCTATATAAAATATATTTACATTCATTGCATCATTGTAATTTTTTCCTATGTCCCAGAAATCTATATTTTAAAAATATATTCATCTATATTGTTAGAAAGTCAATTCTACTGACGAAACCAAATTCTGTGAATTGCGGCCATAGATTTTAGCTTAATAAAAAAAATGAAAACTGTAAAATTTCTATTATTGTGATGTTTTAAATAATCCATAAAAATATACTTAAATTAAGATACTTAATAAATATTATAATTTTATTATAAAATGTAATTATTTTGATAGATAAAATTACCAAAACACAACATGCACATATTAATCGCATTGTTATGTGTTATGTATTTGTGTCAGGAAGATCCCAATCTTTAAGTAACCATTGTTATCTTTGACCAATAGTCGGAGGATTGTCTCCTTATCAGCACAATGCTTTATAAACATGTAAACACTTTACATTGTCAATGTGGCAGTTTTAAATGTCACACTTCCCAACCAATAAATGGATCCCAGTGGGCATAATATAGATAACAAAATAGAGTTCATTATAAGATACATTGGAACAACGTTTGATGCAAATGTCTGACTTTCATCTCCATGAATGAAAGAGTTAAATGGTGAAAGGCAGGTGGGTGCTGTAAGTACTTTAGAAAGCAGATGAATAGAGTTGAAGGAAAGCTACAGGGAATCCATTGAGAGAGCAGATGCATTGCTGTCCTCACTTCACAAGCAGTTCAAAGTGGGGTGAAGCTGTTTGGGTAATTGGCTATGAAATAACTAACCTTTGGTCGAAAATTTGTACTTGCACTTTAATTGCTTATGATCAGGGTACCGTGCAGGCACCTGGTGGACTCGTGACCTTACCTTTACCCACCCTCAACCAAGTGTGAAGTGAAATATATAGTCACATAGTTTGATGATGAACAGCAAGCTCATTCTCTGTAAATATAGTAATTGCACCACTGATAAATTAATGGCAGTCTTACGAATTATTGCGTTCAACCTTTTGTGGTATCGCAGCAATAATTGAATGGCATACTTCAGTAAACTATTTGAAGGAAAGGTAACAAAATTACTGTTATCAGCCATTTCGTTAGCTACTAGACCTCATATACGGGGACAAGTCATGTCCACAGAAGCTGCATTGAAACACTTGGCATTTGGCACTGTACTATGGTTAAAGGTTTGGAGCTACAACCTCAAAACTAGACAACTAAGAGGGGTGAAGAGAGGTATATCTGCAAACATCAGTCATGAAGTGTGTTGAAGGATCTTAGTGGGTTTGGGAACGCAGAGCACCAAATGCAGAACATACTCAAATTCTTAGAGAAAATGAGAAATGTACTTTCAGCAAATTTTGCTAAAATTAATAGAACATTTTGAAATAAATGTTGTCAATGAAATCTACTTTCTTCTCCACATTTGGCCTGTATTTAGCTCCATGCATCTTCCAATCAACTCTGACCAGCTTCCCTGCCCCTGCTTAATAAAGCATTACAAACCATGATGATACTAGAGATGAGTGCATCTTTAAAAAGTTCAGGTTTGGTTTGACGAATTGGCATATGTTTGGTGAAGAGAGATCGTCAAACTGTCGCCCAATGTCCAAACAGCATTCAGATCAATGGGAGACAAAATAAAGGGCATAGAAAACACCATAAAAGGGGCTCAAAAGCTGCCAAAACAGCTCAAATTAAGAGCAGACACAAGGAAAAGGGATATATATTTCCCAGAGTTTACATTTTTCTCATGGTGCATTATGGATGCATGGGACAAAGATTGGCCCAGTATTTCAAGCTTCAACATTGATCAGAAACAAGAAGATGAGTGACATATGTAGGCATGGTGATCAGAGAGCTCAGCTAAGTTCACGAAACAGAAAAGAAGGAGACCACAAGAAGAGTCTCCACATTTCAAAAAATTAAGGCCAGATACCATGAAAGTGTTATCAATTGATCAAGAATAAAAATTGTATACTGGCACAGCATGCATGCATGCACTGGGTCTGAAACAGGGCCTGGCCTAGCATTTCAAGGTTTATCATTCATTAGTAACAGGGGGATGAGTAACATGTATAGGCATCGTACTCAGAGAGTACTGCTAAATTCAGGAAACAGACATGTATATACAGGGTGGGTCATTCATATGGATGCCCCAAAATACAATGGGAATGGTTGGTGATATCAACTTCCTGTTTATGGCACATTAGTATATGGGAGGGGGAAAACGGTGATCATGGCGGCCATCTTGAAGTCAGATCCAACTTTATTTTTTTCAATGGAAAGAGAGTCATGTGACACATCAAACCTTTTGAGAATTTCTTAAGAAAAACAATGTTGTGATTGGTTTTAATGTAACCTTATTCTTTCATGAGTTATTTACAAGTTTATGACCACTAATAAAATGTGCTCAAAGTGCTGCCCATGGTGTTGGATTGTCAATGCAACCCTCTTCTCCTACTCTTGACACACTGATAACAACACCACAGAAGAAATGCTAGCACAGGCTTCCAGTATCCGTTGTTTCAGATGCTGCACATCTCGTATCTTCACAGCATAGACAATTGCCATCAGATGAGGGATGAGGCAAACTTTTTTGTGAATGGTAAAGTTAACAAACAAAATCACCGCTATTGGTCTGACACTAACCCACAGTGGATAGATCCCTCCATGACTGCTGGAACACAAAAATTGATAGTATGGTGTGGTATATGGGGTACAAATGTAGTGTGGCCATTCTTCATCAATGGAGACCTCAATGCTACTGGATATCTGAATCATGTAGCAATTTCAGATATTCAGTGGCATTGAGGTTTCCATTGATGAAGAATTGCCCCACTATCTTTGTGAGGATTATAAAATGAGGATTGCTCTACCTATTATGTCTATATACTGTCCTTGATATCATTGTTTTTGTTTGGGTATACCTACTTTAGAGTCTTGGATGGTTTTAAATCAATGTGCAATTTATTTGTTTTCCCCCTTTTCTTTCCTTTCTTCTCTACTGTGTGTCCCTGCCATCCCTTGGTTTCAGATAAATTGTTAGTTATTTGCCAGCACCATGTTCCTCCGCTGAGCAAGCAGTGTGTTGGGTTGTCAACCAAGGTAACACCCCCACTGGCATTTTCCATTGGATCTGTGCATGCTTGGGAGCTATAGTGAAGCATTACCACTCCCAAGCATCCATCTGACAGCCAAGCAGACATTTCCTGTATGCTGAGTTCACATAACTACCCACCAAAAATTCGCAATATTGGGCGGATACCGGAAACATTATGGCGCTGACACATATTTAACCCCCCTGGACCATCAGGTGGAACAGGAAATCCCTCCTCCCTGAGGAAGCTAATATCGACCAAGCATAAACTTAAATAGTCAAATGTACATTGGGCTTCTGCTCTTCTATTTACTGTGGCTTTCATTGTCTTCCTGCTACCATTCATTGTATTATCTATAACATGGGTATGTACTGTTATATGTGTTTTTTTGTACCAAAACATGGATGTTCTGTGAAATAAATAAATACTTGATCTCGTGCTGATTTTGTAAGTTTGTCCACTGACAGTCTAAAAGACATGAACAGTCTATAATTTTAAGGGTAAGTTAATTTTAAAAGTGAGAGACAGAATATCAAAAATAAAATCCAGAAAATCACATTGTCTAAATTATATAAATATGTTGGCATTTTGCAGAAAGAAATAAGTGATTGATCCCTCTGGCAAACAACCTTAATACTTGGTGGCAAAACCCTTGTTGACAAGCACAGCAGTCAGACATTTTTTGAAGTTAATGATGAGGTTTGGGCACATCTCATGAGGAATTTTGGTCCAATCCTCTTTGCAGATCATCTCTAAATCATTAAGATTTGGAGGCTGTCACTTGGTAACTTGAAGCTTCAGCTCCCTCCATAAGTTTTCTATGGGATTAAGGTCTGTAAACTGGTTAGGCTACTCCATGACTTTAATGTGCTTCTTTTTGAGCCACTCCTTTGTTGCCTTGGCTGTATGTTATGTATCATTTTCATGTTGGAAGATCCAGCCACAACTCATTTTTAATGTCCTGGCAGGGGAAAGGAGGTTGTTGTGGTGCCCCACTGGTCGTGATGCCATGGAGGGGTTCTGCACCAAGACCAGAGTGTGTAGTATCCCTGTGACCAGGGACTGAGATGTCAATAGGGGACCCTCACCACACGCATCAACACACCTTAGGTCAGTGGACCAATAGGTTAATCCATTGCTAGGAAAGTGGTCCTGGTGAGAGGACCCTAGGTGGGTAGAGGAGAGTGGGAAAGTCAGTCAGAGAGAGAAGTCGGTTGGAGGAGGACCCTGCGAGAAGCACATTGGAAGACACCTCAGTTCAGGTGGCCCGGAGAAAGAAAGGGATCCTAGGGTGTTGAGGTGTACCCGAATCTAGACTGGTAGGACTACTAGCCGCAAGGATCCAGTCCAACACTGGAGGACCGGCTCCAAGGCGGTGTGGGGGTTTATCCCCGAGCCGCAGAACCGGAGGGCACGTTCTTCTTCAGAAATTGCGGCCAACGCCCGGCATAATCCCCTAAGGCCCCATATAGGAGAGGCCTCAAGACAGGAACCGTCCTGAAGGATCCATGGGGACCCGCGATGGGCTCTGTGCGTGGGAGCGCTAAGGAGAGGGAGAGCGCAGTTAGGACAGAAGAAAGATCTAAGCAGGCACATCACCGAGGGTCCCCAGGAAAATGTCCTAGTTCTCTGGTGACTACCCAGGCCAGCGGTACCCGTTGACTGTGTGTTAAGACTGTTTGCTGCCTGAGTCACCAGTAAAGCCTGGTTTAGAAACAAAGACTGTGTGGTGTGTTTTATTGGCCTGCACCAGAGGAGCCATACTCCTGTTCCCACAGACTGTCAGCCTGCATCTCCACCTGACAAGCCGCCTCCCTGTGTAAGTTCTCTATTCTTCCATCACTGCCCCAGGGATCCGGCTCCACCTACTGGGAGCATTACCAACTAGCTGCCTCATCATCATCCCCGGAGGTCTGCAGCAGTGTCGGTACCATTACAAGATACCATAGGTGGCATCACGAGACACTTCCTTTTTTTTTATTTTTCCCCTTTTTCAGCGACCTACCAGGGCCACGTGTCCAGGCACAGGCCACCCATGGCTTCCCTAATAAATCAACGCCCGGAACTGGGTACCCTGCGACCCTGGGGTGGGTCAGCTTTTGGCGTCATGAACCAGGTATTGTGTGACTTGGACTTTGTTTTAAAACAAACTTTATTGCTGGGCCCCAAAATGGCAGGGCCAGAGACTTGACAACATGTGCAGGCCCAGGGGCGTTCCTCGGCTCCTCATTGTGGGAGGGCCATGCCAGAGGTGAGAAACTGCCTGCCCACCCCAATTGCCACCGAAAAATCAAGGGGGCGGGCCAAAGATCAAAGTACTCTTGCTGGAGGATACAAAAAGCATCAGGAAGGGTGCAGCAGAAGACAGACAAAGAAGGACGGGTGCAGTCGATGGGTCTGTTAAGATGGCTATGAGGCTACGAGATCTAATCCATAAGGTGGAGGATGAGATCTGTGCAGAGACTGCAGACCTGGGTGCAGCTTCCCTTTTGACCCATGAGGGGGATGCTGCGTTTTGGGAGACCACTCTTCGGGACTTGTGGGTCCAGCTCAATGAGGCGCTGGACTGGAGCTTCAGGTGCTGGTGCGCCAATACCTGTTCTGAGCTGTCGCGGCTGACGGAGCAGCGGGAATCTAGCAGGCCAGAGCCAGAGGCGCCGGCAAGAGCCCCGACCTCAGGTGAGCCTGAGAGCACCCAGGAGGTCCAGAGACTGGACCTGCCACCAGTTCTCCAGTAGGAGAGACTGAAACCCATTGGCAATGATGAAGTCGGGGCATCTGGGTCCTGCACGGAGCCATTCGATCCCGAGCCATCTGCTGATGATGAGGTGACCGGAGTAGAGCCCGAGGACCCGGAGGAGCAAGCCGAGACTGACGTCCCAGAGGTGCCCATAGGAGAACCCGACGTGGTCATGGAGGCAGTCCTAGAGGAGTTATCAAGTCAGCCGGACTCCGAGGAGGAGGGACCCGGAGAGGGCGACCAGGATGGCAGCGGCGAGGAAATTGGGGCATCTGGGTCCCACTTGTTGTGGTGGGACAGTCATCAGCATCGGCAAGTGGAGAACGTCAGTGTCGCTGCCATAACTGGGGTGCAGGAGAGTTCCCCTGCTCCAGTTCGGGAGCAACCTGAGCTTGTGGAGCAGCAATACTGGGCCAACCAGGTGGAACAAAAGCACCACCGTGAGGAATGGTGGGCCCAGGAACAGGAAGATCTTGTGGAGAGATCCCGAGCCCGAGGATTACCACTGATACCACCCGCCGACAGAAAATCAGGTACGGTGAAGGCGTTTAACCTGGACAGCTGGTGGGGGTTTATCTGGGAACCGGGCCTGCGGGAGGAAGTGTTCGTGAGTCGGTGTGATGTAGAGGCTCCCCTCCCTAAAAGCCACCCGTACAGGGATCTATACTGCCATGACCGAGTGGATTATGAACGTCATGTAGGACCCAAGGGCTGGTACGCCCTACATGTCTATAAAGTCAAGGACTAAAGATGTCAAACCTGGTGTCTATATATTTCTGAATGTGTGATATGAACATTGCGTGAACCCTTATGTGTAGTTGAGCTTCTGGACGATCACACGTTAAGCTGAAGGACTCTATATTGTGTGTATTTAAACAGTCTGGTGGTGTAATGGACACTACCGTACTAGTGCAAGACAATTACCAACGGAACTGTATATGTGAACCTGGAGCATTTAGGAGCGCTGTATATATCTTTAAAAATGGTTTAAGTCCCATTGACCCGGTAACATTACAAGAAAAGTGTCCCGCGGAAGGGATGAAAAACATTGCATACTTTTATGTGTGAATAAAAATGATATTTTATTGTTTGGTTACCATGCATATAAAAATTAAACTCTGTGCCGGGTATGGGTCGGGTCACTCATGGACGAGTGAGCTTAACCAAGGGGGAATGTGGCGCCCCACTGAACGGGATTCCATGGAGGGGTACTGCACCCAGACCAGAGTGTGTAGTATCCCTGTGACCAGGGGACTCTGATGTCAATAGGAGACCCTCAACACACGCATCCACACACCTTAGGTCAGGGGACCATTGGTTAATCCGTTGCTAGGAAACCGGTCCTGGTGGGAGGAGCTTAGGTGGGTAGCAGAGCAGGAAAGTCAGTCAGAGAGAGAAGTCGGTTGGAGGAGGATCCTGCGAGAAGCACATTGGAGGGCACCTCAGTACAGGTGGCCCAGAGAAAGAAGGGAAGCCTAGAGTGTTGAGGTGCACCCGAATATGGACCAGTACGACTCCCGGCCAGAAGGATCCAGGCTAACACCAGAGGACCGGCTCCGAGGCGGTGCGGGCGTTTATTCCCAAGCCGCAGAACCGAAGGGCATGGACTTCTTCAGAAGTCGCGGCCAACGTCTGGCATAATCCCCTAAGGCCTCATATAGGATCCGGAGGCCTCAAGACAGGAACCATGCATAAGGATCCTTGGGGGTCGGCGAAGGGCTCTGTGTGTGGGAGCGCTAAGGAGAGGGAGAACGCAGTTAGGACAGAAGAATGGACTAAGCATGCAAATCATCGAGGGTTGCCAGGAGGGTCGCCTAGTTTTCTGGTGACTACCAAAGCCATCGGCACCCGTTGACTGTGTGTAAAGACTGTTTGCTTCCTGAGTCACCAGTAAAGCCCAGTTCAGAGACAAAGACTGTGTGGTATGTATTATTCACAAAGCAGTAGTAATGATAACTTGGCACAAAATATGATGCAAATTTCTATATTTATTTAGCAGCTCAAACGAACAGAATTGTAAAGCAAAACGTGTCGGCCTACTGGCCTTCCTCAGTTGCTACAATGACAAAGAAAATACACCACAACATGATCAACATACATGTTCATACAATAACATAAAATAAAAGAAAAATCAATGGAAATTTCTACCATCAATTCTGGACAACAGGCTACTGTTTTCATTCACATAGGCTATTTTGGAAAATAAAAGCCCATATTCAAGCAAGGGGAATTATACAGACAAGATATCATGATATAATCATAGATACAATCTATGTAACAAGGAGGATACTAGAGACAACAGGGTCCTATAAGGTACATATTAATACTAAGAATTGTTCATACACTCTCACTCACCAAGTGATGTGACACTGGGGAGAATGCAAAGTTGTGCAGGAGATAACAGCGAGCAGAACGCTGTGTCTCCTGAGATTTATATCCGGTGACTGGGAATACACACAGCGTCGCGACATCTAGACGCGCGCGCATGCGCGATGTTTACAGTAGTTAGTTACTGGGTCACGTGATCGTGCGTCCTGTACTCACGATCATGTGATATCGTATAAGGGATACGCTCTGCGCATGCGCGAGCGGGCTGGAGGTCATGGTGCTTGCTGCTAAAAGAGAAAGTGTCACATTAGAAAGGAAGTGAATAGAAAAGTAAGAAAATTAAGTAGTAAATAAGATAAAAAGGGGATTAAACAGGAATAAAAGGAAATTACAATATAGAAAGAATAAAATTGTAGAAGAAAAGGATTACCTGTACCACTGAAGGAGGGGATTAACGATTCTATATGAAAAGGGGACAGAAAAAGGATTATTGGAGCAGTCATAAAAAACTAACCACATCATAGTCACGATTTAAGCCTCTAGGAGACAGTGATTGAAGTCTAAAAATTCATTGGGCTTCACGTATCCGCATTACTTTCTGGAGATTGCCACCCCTCCGGGGTAGGGTCACTCCTTCCAGCACCTGGTATTTTAATTGAGAGACTCTATGGCCCACAGTGTTAAAGTGATACGGTAATGGTAGGGCATTTTTTTCGCATCTAATAATCGACTTATGCTGGGATATCCTATCCCTTATATGCTGAGATGTTTCACCTACATAAACGAGTCCACAAGGACATTTGATAGCGTAAATCACATTAGTGGAATTACACGTAAAAAAGCCACGAATGGGAATCTCCTCCCTGGTATGTGGGTGGTATATTTTATCACCTTTGGTAATGTTATTGCACTGTAAACAATTAAGACACGGAAAAGTTCCATTCTTTCTCGTTGATAAAAAGGATTGTTGAGACATTTTGATGGCTGAACCTACGTCTGCTCTAACCAAACGATCCTTAAGGTTTTTAGCCCTCCTGAAGCAAGGCAAAAAAGACTCCTGAAATTCAGGAACCATAGGGTAACCTGATCTCAGGATACCCCAAAATTTTCGTATAGAGGCATGAAATTTATAAATAAAGGGATGAAAAGTGTGCCCCAATGGGATCCGTCCGGTTGCTCACTCTCCTCTTACTTACTGAAGAATTAGGTTTATGAAGAATTTTAGAAGGATAACCCCTATCAATGAATCTCTGACATATCTCTTCTTTTCTTAGAATACATAAAGTTGGATCAGAGACTATCTTCTGGACCCTAGTTAATTGGGACTGCGGGATCGACTTTTTGACAGTTTCCGGATGACAACTAGAGAAATACAAAAGATTATTCCGATCTGTAGTTTTTCGATAAATATCGAACATCAGGATGTTGTCTACTTTATATACCATTGTATCCAGATAACTGACACGGTCCTGGCTATAATTGATGGAAAACTGCAGCTCAGGCCAAATGGAATTCAGAAATAAATGAAATTCCAAGAGATCTTGGACGGAGCCCCCCCCATATGCAAAAAATGTTGTCAATGTAACGACCCCAAAATTTAACATACTTATTGTAGTATGTATGAGTATAAACGAATTTGGACTCAAAGGACGACATATAACAATTTGCATATGGGGGGGCTATGTTTGACCCCATGGCAGTGCCCTGACGTTGTAGATAATAGGTGTCCTGAAAAAGAAAAAAGTTCTGGTGTAACACCAGTGACAGACATTGTAATAAGAATTCCTTAACGTCCGTGTCAAAAGAATTTGCTATTAATAATTCATCAACCGCATTTAAACCTTTTGAATGAATGATCGAGGTGTAAAGGCTAGTTACATCCCATGAAAGAAAAATAAATAATTGGATGGTAGGTTAGTCAGGGATTTTATCTGTCTGATAAAGTCACCTGTATCTAAAATAAAGGACGGAGGGTTCTTAATAAGTGGAGTCAAAACGTTTTCTAAATAAATTGAAATAGGTGAAAGAATGGAGTCCGTAGAGGCCACTATAGGACGTCCAGATGGATTCTGGAGACACTTATGGACTTTAGGTAAAAAATAAAAAAACGGAGTTATCGGATGGGATTTAGTTAAAAATTCAACACCTTTATCGTCGAGGATACCGCGATCTAAATCAGACTGTAATAATTGAGAGATCTTGAGTTTAATCATGGATGTGGGATTAGTAGATAGAGGTGTATAGACAGTGATATCAGACAATTGTCTAAGACATTCCTGGATATAATATGATCGATCCATTATAACCACTGCCCTGCCTTTATCAGCAGGTTTTAATATAATTTCAGGATGTTGAAAAAGTGTGGTAAGAGATTGTCTTTCTATGTTGGATAGATTAGAGGTCCAACTTAATTGTTTGGACTCTACTAATCGATGGAAATCAATAAATTCATGAGAGACAAATCTAATGAAAGTCTCCACTGGTGGGTCATTCTTAGCCGGCATAAATAAACTCTTAGGGCGTAAACCAAGTGCTGCTAATGAAACCTTGGGTGGATTCTGAACAGTAACAGGGATAGAAGGATGGTTAACAAAATAGGCTTTAAGCCTAACATTTCTAAAAAAACGCTGTAAGTCTATCTCCAACTGAAATAGATTAAAGTTGTAATTAGACAAAAGGATAGTCCTTTTTCCAATAGAGACAGTTGAGATGGACTCAAGCTGACAGAAGAAATATTGATAACAAGTGAAGACTGTACCTGTGATCTAGTTTGAATTCCAGAAGGACCACCACCCCACCGCCTGCACCTTCATCCGGTCTCTTTTTGCCTCTGGGTCGACGACCCCGATCCTGAAAGGGTCTTTGTGGAAAACGTCGTCTTTCATCATCTGAACCAGGTGGGGTGGAGAACGGTGAAGGATAGTTTCCTTGGGAGCTGGTTTTGAGAAATCCCACCACTTGTAAACCCTATCTAAATGATAGTCTTCAGCATCACGTATGAACTTAGATCTTTTCCGGGTCTCTGAATCCTTGCGATGTTTGTTAAGATTCTCTTTGATCTTCTCCATAGAGGAACTATAGTCATCCATTTTGAGAACAGATTTTAATTGCGAATCAATGCTTTCAATTTTGCTGGAAGTGGCAGTAATCGCATCCTGGAGATATTGGATAGTCAGGGTCATCAAATTTAGAGAACATTTATTTAGGATTTGTTCAAAAATCTAAACGAAATCTTCATTATCCGCAAATAATGTAGGTCGAATCGGCATTCTAAGACCACGTGGTATACGTTGAACTTTCACATACTCCAACAGCGTAGCGCAGTGTAACTCTAGATTTATTAGATGTTTGGACTCACGTTCAAAATCACGTGTTTTAAACTCATCTGGAGATACGGGAAGAAATTCTCTTGATAGAGTAAGTCGGGAGAGAATCTCGGCTGTTTCTTCCTCTTGAAAGAAAAAGGCCGTGGACATAGTAAAATAATTTGTGATATACTCTAGGTCAGAGGTCCCCAATGTCAGTCCTCGAGGGCCGAACCAGTGCAGGTTTTCAGGATCTCCTTAGTATTGCAGAGCAGGCAATGATTCCAATCCCTGTGCAATAGTAAGGAAATCCTGAAAACCTGCACTGGTTCGGCCCTCGAGGACTGACATTGGGGACCTCTGCTCTAGGTCAATCAATAAATGGAAAAATTCTATAGAAAAAAGTATTGATGACCAAAGAGTGAGTTCTCAAGTAGGGTCTCCAACCCGTAACTGTAGTAATGATAACTTGGCACAAAATATGATGCAAATTTCTAAATGTATTTAGCAGCTCAAACGAACAGAATTGTAAAGCAAAACGTTTCGGCCTGCTGGCCTTCCTCAGTTGCTACAATGACAAAGAAAATACACCACAACATGATCAACATACATGTTCATACAATAACATAAAATAAAAGAAAAATCAATGGAAATTTCTACCATCAATTCTGGACAACAGGCTACTTCGGAGAGCTGATGTTTTCATTCACATAGGCTATATTGGAAAAGAAAAGCCCATATTCAAGCAAGAGGAATTATACAGACAAGATATCATGATATAGTCATAGATACAATCTATGTAACAAGGAGGATACTAGAGACAACAGGGTCCTATAAGGTACATATTAATACTAAGAATTGTCCATACACTCTCACTCACCAAGTGATGTGACGCTGGGGAGAATGCAAAGTTGTGCAGGAGATAACAGCGTGCAGAACGCTGTGTCTCCTGAGATTTATATCCGGTGACTGGGAATACACACAGCGTCGTGTCATCAAGACGCGCACGCATGCGCATACGCGATGTTTACAGTAACCTTAGTTACTAGTTAGTAAGGGGATTAAACAGGAATAAAATGTGGTTAGTTTTTTATGACTGCTCCAATAATCCTTTTTCTGTCCCCTTTTCATATATAATCGTTAATCCCCTCCTTCAATGGTACAGGTAATCCTTTTCTTCTACAGTTTTATTCTTTCTATATTGTAATTTCTGTTTATTCCTGTTTAATCCCCTTTTTATCTTATTTACTACTTAATTTTCTTACTTTTCTATTCACTTCCTTTCTACTGTGACGCTTTCTCTTTTAGCAGCAAGCACCATGACCTCCGGCCCGCTCACGCATGCGCAGAGCATATCCCTTATGCGATATCACATGATCGCGAGTACAGGACGCACGATCACGTGACCCAGTAACTAAGGTTACTGTAAACATCGCGTATGCGCATGCGCGCGCGTCTAGATGTCGCGACGCTGTGTGTATTCCCAGTCACCGGATATAAATCTCAGGAATCACAGCGTTCTGCACGCTGTTATCTCCTGCACAACTTTGCATTCTCCCCAGCGTCACATCACTTAGTGAGTGAGAGTGTATGGACAATTCTTAGTATTAATATGTACCTTATAGGACCCTGTTGTCTCTAGTATCCTCCTTGTTACATAGATTGTATCTATGATTGTATCATGATATCTTGTCTGTATAATTCCCCTTGTTTGAATATGGGCTTTTCTTTTACAAAATAGCCTATGTGAATGAAAACATCAGCTCTCCGAAGTAGCCTGTTGTCCAGAATTGATGGTAGAAATTTCCATTGATTTTTCTTTTATTTTATGTTATTGTATGAACATGTATGTTGATCATGTTGTGGTGTATTTTCTTTGTCATTGTAGCAACTGAGGAAGGCCAGTAGGCCGAAACGTTTTGCTTTACAATTCTGTTCGTTTGAGCTGCTAAATAAATATAGAAATGTACATCATATTTGTAGTTATCATTACTACAGTTACGGGTTGGAGACCCTACTTGAGCACTCACTCTTTGGTCATCAATACTTTTTTCTATATTATTCACAAAGCACTCACTGATCTCAGGGAGACCAGTCGAGGAAAATACTGCAGGCAGCCTGCAAAGCGCTCAAACACAGTGAAATCCTAGGTGAATTGCCCCTGGGAATTACAAATATGCAAATAGAGTCCGTGGAGCCTTGTTTAGGAGTCTCAAACACGGAACTAGTCAGATATCTCTCCAGGGAAGGACCTAGCTCTGGGGTGGCTCCTTGCGGAAACCACCATAACCATCATATTAAGTGGCCCTTTCAGTCAATATTCAACTCTTTACGAGTTTAAAGATATGACAAGGGAATTACCAAAGCCAGAAATCTATCCACAGCCAGCTGTTTTGGGGTTCTGCCCCTCATCAGTGTGGAGTAGGAGTCTGGCTAGGTGGGAGCGATGCCTGGTAGACCAATATCACAAAGCACTCACTGATATCAGGGAGACCAGTCGAGGAAAATACTGTGGGCAGCTGGCAAAAGCACTCAAACACAGTGAAATCCTAGGTGCATTGCCCCCTAAGAATTACGTATATGCAAATAAAATCAGTGGAGCCTTGTTTAGGAGTCTCAAACACGGAACTAGCCAGATATCTCTTTAGGGAAGAACCTAGCTCTGGGGTGGCTCCTTGCGGAATCCACCATAACCATCATATTAAGTGACCCTTTCAGTCAATATCCAACTCTTTACGAGTTTAAAGATATGACAAGGGAAATACCAAAGCCAGGAATCCATCCATAGACAGCTGTTTCGGGATTTCGCTCCTCATCAATGTGGAGTAGGTTCCTGGCTAAGTGGGAGCAATGCCTGGTAGACCAACATCACAAAGCACTCAATGATCTCAGGGAGACCAGTCGAAGAAAATACTGCGAGCAGCCATCAAAAGCGCTCAAACACAGTGAAATCCTAGGGGTATTGCCCCCTGGGAACTACGAATATGCAAATAGAGTCTGTGGAGCCTTGTTTAGGAGTCTCAAGGAGCCATCCCAGAGCTAGGTCCTTCCCTGGAGGGATATCAGGCTAGTTCCGTGTTTGAGACTCCTAAAAAAAGCTCCACGGACTCTATTTGCATATTGGTGTGTTTTATTGGCCTGTGCCAGAGGAGCCATACTCCTGTTCCCACTGACTGTCAGCCTGTATCTCCACCTCACGAGCCGCCTCCCTGTGTGGGTTCTCTATTCTTCCATCACTGCCCCGGGGATCCCGCTCCACCTACGGGGAGCGTTACCAACTAGCTGCCTCATCATCATTCCCGGAGGTTTGCAGCAGCACCGGTACCATTACCGGATACCGTAGGTGGCGTCACGAGACACTTCTTTTTATTTTATTTTTCCCCTTTTTCAGCAACCACGAGGGCCACGGATCCGGGCATCGGCCGCCCGTGACTTCCCCTAATAAATAAACGCCGGAACTGGGTACCCCACGGGCTTGGGGTGGGTCATTGTCACTCAGGATTTTACGGTACACGGTTCAATCCATTGTCACATTGATGCAATGAAATTGCCCTGTGCCCTTAGCAGACCAAAAACCCCTAAAACATAATGTTTCCACAACCATTCTTGATTGTGGGGACGGTGTTCTTTGGGTCATAGGCATCATTTCTCTTCCTCCAAACTTGGCCAGTTGAGCTAATGTCAAAGAGATCAATTTTTGCATCATCTCACCACAGCACCTTCTCCCAATCTCTCTCAGAATCACCTAGGTGTTTATTGGCAGGGTTCAGACGGGCCTGCACATGTGCCTTCTTGAGCAGTAGCACTTTGCGGGCACTGAAGGATTTTAACCTATTACAGCGTAATGTGTTGCTAATGGTTTTCTTGGTGACAGTTGTCCCAACTGCCTGGAGATCATTAACAAATTACCCCTGTGTAGTTTTAGGCTGATCTCTCACCTTCCTCATGATCCTGGATACCTCACAAGGGGAGATTTTGCCTGGAGCCCGAGATCGATGTCAATTGACACTCATTTTGTACTTCTTCCTTTTCCCTACTATTGCACCAACAGTTGTCTCCTTCTCACCCAGCGTCTTACTTATGGTTTTGTAGCCCATTCCAGCTTTGTGCAGGTCTAGGATCTTTTCCCTGACATCCGTAGAAAACTCTATGGTCTTGCCCATGTTGAAGAGGTTAGAGTCTGACTGATTTATTACAGGTGACAATTTCAGACAGTTGTCCTTAATGCAGGAAACAAGATGATTCAGAGCGTGTAACTGGTCTGTAGGAGCCAAAACTCCTAATGGTTGATAGGGGATCAAATAGTTATTTCTCTCTTCAAAATGTAAATACATTTATATAATTTAGACAATGTGATTTTCTGGATTTTATTTTTGATATTCTATCTCTCACTGTTAAAATTAACCTAACGTTCAAATTATAAACTATTCATGTCTTTGTCAGTGGGCAAACTTACAAAATCAACAAGGGATTAAATAATTACGATTTGAGCTTCATAAATTTATATTTTCTTATGTAAATTATCACACAGACTAGTCTGTGGCTAATTTACATAAGAAAATGTAGGTTTATAACTGCTTTTTTTTCAACTTTAACATTACCTAAGCAAGAATGCTTATGTAAAGACTATGAAGGTGCAGGACAGATAGTGTTTGCTAGTGGGTGCATAAATAATCTGACAGGTTTATTTTAAGTGCTTTGTCACTTACACTTTGAAATAGATGCAAAGAACTGGACTGCTTTGGACTGAGTTATTTTGCTCTGCAACAGGTTCAGGACTTTCTTAGATTTCCTTTCCCAGACCTTCCTGGGTGATTGAATGTGTTTATAGACTTTGCCTTAACTTCTCCTTGTTGGACTTGCCATTGACTTTCCTTTTAACAGCATCTCCTACTGTCAACTGAGCTTTAAAATCTGCAATGCTGATTGTATTTTCCTGTGAGATTTTTCAAGAGACTTTCCTTTAAGACTTCATTGAATATCCTCACTATGTGTTTATGGACTTTGAGATTTCCACTGCACTTTGTTTATTACCATGTATTAAATATAGACTTTTTCACCTATAAACTATGTTCAGTTGTGTCTTTGCTCCACGTAAAATGATTCAGGAGTAATCCATTATAATTATTACATTATTACTTAGCAAGCTTCAGCACCACTGTCAGACTTAGCATGCTTGCTGGCCCACTCATGAACCTCAGACATCCTCAGACATCCTCATCATGACTTTTCAGAAGTTCTGTCAGGTTACAAAGCCAGCATCATGCAGCTGGGAATTCCGCTGTGGCCCTATCATGTTGCTTGATGTTTTTTTAAGCAGATTTTGAGAGTCTGCATATCTGTTCTGAAGCCAACATAGTCCATGAGGTTCTGATGTACGATGCCAATGTGTTTTTTTCCTTGCAGATTTGGTGCAGATTTAAGGAAAAAAAAAAAGAAATCTGAACCACATGTGCAAGGAAGCAAAAAATAACATGGACACAGCACTTCTGACCTGTCGTAGACTTTGCTGGCCTCAGGATAAACATGCAGATTTTGATGCAAATTTTCAATCTGTGTAAAAACAAACATCAAACAACGCACTGTGTGCATAGGGCTTAGGAGAGTCCAGGGAGAGCCACAGTAGTGGTGAAAGAGCTCAAGGATTCCTCTTGTCCCCTGGCTTCTTCCATAGATATGTCTAAGGCAGGGGTGGCCAATCTCAATCCTCAAAGTCTGAAAACAGTGCATGTTTTCAGGATTTCCTTATCATTGCACAGGTGCTAATATCATCACCTGCAGAGGTGACGGATGATTCCAGCACCTTGTACAACACTAGGGAAATGATGAAAACATGCACTGTTTGTGGCTCTTGAGAAGTGCACTTGGTCAGCCCTGTTCTACTGCAGTGGGTGTAGTGTCTTGCAGTTCCATACCTCACATCTTCATGCCAGAGGAATACGGCTTATTGATCAGTCTCTGTAGGGCAGTATGAAAGCACCTGATTGCAGAAACAGGACACAGGCACAAAAGAAGTGAATTACAAAAACTTTACTATAACACACACGGACTATAAGTCTCAAACAAAAATACATAACAATTTTTATAGTATATAAATTAGGGATGGGCGAATCTACTCGCTAGGACTCGTTACTCGGCGAGTAGTAAGGGACTCGCAGGACTCGGTACTCTGCGAGTTTCCCAGTGATTACTCGCACGAGTCCAATGCAAATTAATATCAATCCTAGTTTTGTCAGAAACGCTGACAAAACTAGGATTGCCATTGTTTGCATTAGACTCGGCTACTGTGCCAGTGATAGCAGGGAAACTCGCAAAGTAACAGCTGTTACATTGCGAGCCGAGTCCAGCTGTCTTCTCTGTGTGCAGGCTGCCAGTTCCAGGGTCCTAGAGCCCGCCTGCTCACAGACATGATGTAGCAGTGCTGAGATTGTTCTCAGTCTGCTCATTCCCTGTGCATAGACATCTATCTATGCACAGGGGATGTAGCAGAAAGGACATCGTGTTTTGGACTACGTTGGACGGAAGAGGATTTTTTTAATTAAAGATGGAGTCCCTAATGGCTTTTTTTTTTATTTCAAATAAAAATTTTTCTCTGTATTGTGTTTTTTTAACCCTTTATTGGAGATTCTTAGTGCCTGGGTCAAACGTGGCCTGACATTAAGAATCTCGGGCTTAATACCAGCTTGTATAACAAAGCTGGTATTAACCCCTTTATTACCTAGCGTGCTACCGCCACCAGGGCCGCTGGAAGAGCGGGGTTCAGCGCCAGAAGATGGCGCTTCAATGAACGCGCCATCTTCTGGGGCGGCTGCGGGCTGCAATTTGCAGCGGGGGGTGCCCAGAAAGCTTGGGCATCCCTGCGCTGCGGATTCCAGCCCCCAGCTGCTTAGCTGTACCTGGCTAGACATAGAAATTGAGCGGAGCCCCACGCATTTTTTTTTTATTATTTCATGAATTTCAGAGTCAGAGTCTCAGAGTCAGAGTCTCAGAGTCAGAGTCAGAATCTCAGAATTTCATGAAATAATTAAAAAAAAATGCGTGGGGCTCCGCGCAATTTCTATGTCTAGCCAGGTACAGCTAAGCAGCTGGGGGCTGGAATCCGCAGCGCAGGGATGCCCAAGCTTTCTGGGCACCCCCGCTGCAAATTGCAGCCCGCAGCCACCCCAGAAGATGGCGCGTTCATTGAAGCGCCATCCTCTGGCGCTGAACCCCGCTCTTCCAGCGGCCCTGGTAGCGGTGGCACGCTGGGTAATAAAGAGGTTAGGGCCAGCTTTGTATTATCAGCTGGCCCTAAGCCCGAAATTTATGGCGGTCACGCCAATATTAGACATGACCGCCATGAATTTCTATTAAATTGTTTTAAAAAAAACACAACACAAAGAAAATTTTTTATTAGAAATAAAAAAAAAGCCATTAGGGACTCCATCTTTAATTAAAAAAATCCTCTTCCGTCCGACGCAGTCCAAAACGCGATGTCCTCTCTGCTACATCCCCTGTGCATAGATATAGATGTCTATGCACAGGGAATGAGCAGACTGAGAACAATCTCAGCTCTGCTACATCATCTCTGTGCACAGACATTCATGTCTGTACACAGGGAATGAGCAGACTGAGAACAATCTCAGCACTGCTACATCAGGTAGCAGGCGGGCACTAGGACCCTGGAGCTGGCAGCCAGCACACTGAGCAGACAGGATTCTTATCTGTGCGAGTTTCCCAGCGATTACTTACAAAGTAAACGAGTCCAATGCAAATAATTGACAAAACTAGGATTGCTTCAGGCTGAAGCTTCCGAGACACATCTACGATTTGTAAATCTCACACTACTCGCTATTACTCGCTTCCCCATTCATTAACATTGGACTCGCTAGACTCGCAACGAGTAGCGAGTCCTGTGCTCGGACTCGCTAGAGTCAAGCGATTCCGAGTAATTTAGGATTCGCCCATCACTAATATAAATATAACAAAAGTGCCATAGGGATCAGCAGAAACACACAAACTGTTAAAGAGATGAAAAGGCAATGAAGGGCAGAGTCTGTTAAGGTCTTTCAGTTAGGCTGCATACATGCCCAGTCTGGGAAGTGCAAATGTATTGAAATGTTTGAAGGATTATCTAAAACTTTAACAAAAACACAGGTCTTCTTAAAGACATAGTTTTTTAAGGTTGAAGGAAGACTTTAAGTCCATCTAGTTCAACCCATAGTTTAACATGTTGATCCAGAGGAAGGCAAAAAAAAACCATGTGGCAACACTAATCTCCACATTGGGGAAAAAAATCCTTCCTGACTCCACATACGGCAATCAGACTAATTCCCTGGATCAACGCCCTATCAAAGAATCTAGTATGTATAACTGGTAATATTATAGTTTTCAAGAAAGGCATCCAGGCCCTTCTTACATGTTAGTAGTGACTCATTCATTACAACATCATGTGGCAGAGAGTTCTATAGTCTCACTGCTCTTACAGTAAAGAATCCACGTCTGTGATTATGATTAAACCTTCTTTCCTCCAGACGTAGAGGATGCCCCCTTGTCCCCGTCTCAGGCCTAAGAGTAAAAAGACCATTAAAAAGGTATCTGTACTGTCCCTTCATATATTTATACATTATTATAAGATCACCCCTAAGGGTAGGGTCACAATTGCACATTTTCCATGCATTTTTCACACATGTCTTTTGTGAAAAATGCATGGAAAAACGCATCCATAGGCCCCCATGTAAAAACGCAAGCCCCAATAGCAAAAATGCATGTCTAAATGTGCCATACGTTTTTGGGTGCGTTTTTGGTTTAGCACCAAAAAATACTGCATGATGCATGATTTTTTGGAAAAAGCACCCAAAAACCTAGCATGCAGTATATTTTGGTGCTTTTTCAAAAACGCATGCGTTTTTTTTAACATGGGGCCCTATGGGAAACGCATGTGTTTTTGTATGGCACTAAATGGTACATGCGTTTTTACATAAATTTTTAAAGTTCCCCCACACCTATCAGCAAAAACACATGCAAAAACGCAGGCTGCCAAAAAGCACCTTAAAAAACAGATGCCAAGTGTGACCCTAGCCTAAGCCTTCGTTTTTCCAAACTAAATAACCCCAAGTTTAATAACCTGTCTTGGTATTGCAGACCTCTCAGTCCTCTAATAACCTTGGTCGCTCTTCTTTGCACCCGCTCTAGTTCAGCTATGTCTTTCTTATACACCGGAGACTAGAATTGTACACAGTATGCTAAGTGTGGTCGCACTAGTGACTTGTATAGAGGTAAAATTATGTTCTCCTCATGAGCATCTATGTCTCTTTTAATATATCCCATTATTTTATTTGCCTTTGCAGCAGCTGCCTGACACTGGCCACTAAATGTGAGTTCGTCATTTACCCATACACCCAGGTCTTTTTCAGTGACAGTTTTCCCCAGTGTTTTACAATTAAGCACATAATTATACTTTTTATTTCCTCTGCCCAAGTGCATGACCTTTCATTTATCCCCATTAAAGCTCATTTGCCATTTATCAGCCCAAGCTTCTAGTTTACATAAATCCTCCTGTAATATAAAATTGTCCTCCTCTGTATTGATTACCCTGCAGAGTTTTAGTGTCATCTGCAAATATTGAGATTCTACTCTGTATGCCCCCTGCAAGGTCATTAATAAATATGTTAAAAAGACGTGGGCCCAATACTGACCCTTGTGCTCCCCACTGTTAACTGTGACCCATTCTGAGAGTGTTCCATTAATAACTACCCTTTGTTTCCTAAGCTAAAAGGAGTAAAAGAAGACACTTAGCTTTATCAATGCGCATTAATAAACCACCCAGTCACCACGTTGAGGTGTGTCTTGTCAACTGAGTCCCTAGATCCCTTCCTACCTATTTTCTGGCACAAAATAGTGCTACTTATATTTATATATCTAAACTGTGTTTAAGTGCACTAACACAGATGGGAATTAGTACTGCATCTATAAATGTATGAGTATGGGTTCACCCCTATGTATGTACCATTCTCCACCAAGTTATCTGGTGTCCAAACATGCTATTGCTTTCTGATGTCAGCCTTCCAGTCTATGTTTGAAGAGGTTAATTTTGATTCCAACCAGGCAAAGATTGCTAATAAGTAACACCTTTCCTTGCTCCTATAGACCTACATTCTCCATTGCTCACAGGTATCAGACAGCCTATAAAATGTATCCAAGTTGTACCAGAAAATAGGTAGGAAGGGATCTAGGGACCCAGTTGACAAGACACACCTCAACGTGGTGACTGGGTGGTTTATTAATGCGCATTGATAAAGCTAAGTGTCTTCTTTTACTCCTTTTAGCCTAGCTGCAATTTTCTTTTTTCATATTTAGTCACTAAATAGTGCTACTTATATTTATTTATCTAAGCTGTGTTTAAGTGCACTAACACTGGTAGGAATTAATACTGCATCGATAAATGTACCCTTTGTTTCCTATCACTAAGCCAGTTCTTAACCCACTTACACATATTGTCCGCTATCCCCATTGGTCTCATTTTATGTATCAATCTTTTGTGTGGCACCGTATCAAAAGCTTTTGAAAAGTCCATGTACACCACGTTAACTGCATTTCTTTGGTCAAGTCCACAACTTACCTCTTCATAAAAGCTTATCAGATTAGTTTGACAGGAACGGTCCCTCGTAAACCCTTGACATTGGGTCATGAGGTTATTTTTCTTCAGATACTCCAGTATAGCATCTCTTAGAAAACCCTCTAGGATTTTACCCACAGTAGAGGTTAAGCTTACTGGTCTAGAATTTCCAAGTTCAGTTGTTGTCCCCTTTTTAAATATTGGCACCACATTTGCTATACGCCAGTCCTGTGATACAGACCCTGTTATTATGGAATCTTTAAATATTAAAAATAATGGTCTATCTATGATGGTACTTAATTCCTGCAGCACTCTGGGGTGTATCCCATCCGGGCCAGGGAATTTGTCAATTTTAGTGAGTTTTAGATAATGCCGTACTTCCTGCTGGGTTAGGCAGGTGACATTTAATGGAGAATTTGTGTTATCACTGATCATGTTGTCTGTCATGGGATTTTCTTGAGTAAATACTGTTGAAAAAAAGTCATTTAGCATATTGGCTTTTTCCTCATCCTCATCCACCATTTCACCCAGATTATTTTTAAAGGGCCAACACAATCATTTTATAGTTTCTTACTATTTATGTAGTTAAAAAATATTTTGGGATTTTTTTTACTTTCTCTGGCAATGAGTCTCTCTGTCTCAATCTTTGCTGCCTTGACTTGCTTTTTACAGATGTTATTTAATTTTCTTTATTTATTTAATGCCTCATCACTACCTACTTGCTTTAATTCCCTAAATGCTTTCTTTTTGTCACTTATTGCGCCCCTTACAGCCTTATTTAGCCATAGTGGTTTCCTCCTATTTCTAGCATGTTTATTCCCATAGGGTATATATTGTGCACAGGCCCTATTCAGGATGCTAATAAACGTCTCCCATTTGCTTTATGTACTTTTATGTCTCAGGACATCGTCCCAGATTATTGCAATAAGATCATCTCTCAACCGTTGGAAATTTGCCTTCCTGAAGTTTAGTGTCCTTATAGCCCCTCTACTACACATGTTATTAATACATGAAAACTTATTATTTTGTTATCACTATTACCCAAGTGACCTCCAACCCGTATATTTGTTATGCGGTCCGACCTGTTAGTTAATATTAGGTCTAGCAGTGCCCCCTTTCTTGTTGGGTCCTAAACTAGTTGTGAAAGGTAATTGTCTCTCATAATTGTCAAAAACCTATTACCTTTGCTGGAACTGCAGGTTTCTGTTCCCTAATGTATTTCAGGATAGTTGAAGTCCCCCATAATAATGACTTCTCCCTGAGTCGCTGCTTCATCTATTTGCTTTATGAGGATATTCTCCTACACTTCCATTATTGTTGGAGACTTATAAAAAAAACCCTATCAGTAATTTAGTATTTTTTCCCCCTCCCCTTATCTCCACCCACAGGGACTCTACATTTCCATTAGATTCACCTACATTATCACGCAGGATGGTTTTAAGGATGATTTTACGTATAAACATGCACCTCCTCCTCGCTTATTTGTACGGTCGTTTCTGAACAGACAATAGCCCTGTAAATTAACAGCCCAGTCATGGCTCTCGTCCAGCCATGTCTCCGATATCCCCACAATGTCATCATTATTTTCCAAGAAAATTAATTCAAATTCCTCCATTTTGTTGGTGAGGTTTCTGGCATTTGTGTACATGCACTTTATGCATCTTTCTTTACCTCTATTCCTTCTTACTGTATTGACTGTTCTAACCCCTCCCCCATGCCACCCCTAATTTCATTATTTGTGCTCAGGTTACTATTTACACTTTCTTCCCCTCCTATACAATGAATGCCCCCCCCCCCCTAATCTGTAGTTTAAACACTCCTCCAACCTTCTAGCCATTTTCTCCCTCAGCACAGCTGCATCCTCCCAATTGAGGTGCAGCCCGTCCCTAGCATAGAACCTGTAGCCAACAGAGAAATCGGTCCAGTTCTCCCGGAACCCAAACCCCTCCTTTCTACACCAATTCCTAAGACATTTATCTCCCTAATCTCCCGTTGCCTCTCTGGTGTGGCACGTGGTACAGGCAGTATTTCAGAGAATACTACCTTGGAGGTCCTTGCCTTAAAGGGATCCTGTCACCCCCAAAACACCTCAAAACCTATTAAAAGCTGTCCCTACAGCATAGTAACACTTACCCTACACTCCTATTAGCTCCTAAATGCAGCAAGTGACGTTGAAGAAAAATGTTATTATAGTACCTCATTATGGATGATAATGAGTGACTATGCTATTCATAGTCACCCTGGCAGGCGCTCCCTCTTCATGTTATCACGCCTCCATAGGCGTGATCTTGTAATTATATTAAAATGCGCGCCTCCCCGCCACTCTGTGGTGTCTCTGCCGGCCTGTAGTGGGGCTGGGTGACGCGATTCGCGTCATTTCCGGCGCCGGGTGACGTATACACCCGCGCCGCTCTGTTAGCTTCAAAACACACACTGCGCATGCGCATGCGCAGTGCAGATCTTGAAGCCAACAGCGGCGCGGTTGTAAATACGTCACCCGGCGCCGGAAATGACGCGAATCGCGTCACCCAGCCCCACTACAGGCCGGCAGAGACACCACAGAGCGGCGGGGAGGCGCGCATTTTAATATGATTACAAAATCACGCCTATGGAGGCGTGATAACATGAAGAGGGAGCGCCTGCCAGGGTGACTATGAATAGCATAGTCACTCATTATCATCCATAATGAGGTACTATAATAACATTTTTCTTCAACGTCACTTGCTGCATTTAGGAGCTAATAGGAGTGTAGGGTAAGTGTTACTATGCTGTAGGGACAGCTTTTAATAGGTTTTGAGGTGTTTTGGGGGTGACAGGATCCCTTTAAGCTTGCAGCCTAATTCCCTGAAATTATCCTCAAGGACCTTCCACCTACCTCTAACTTTGTCATTTGGACAATAAAGAAGTGGGGAAAAAAAGTCCCAAAATCACTTTCTGCCCAAAATGCCAACTAAGGGATGGGTCACTGTCTCACCGACCCACCAACATGCCTTTTGGGAGGTCCACTGACATTGTCTCTTGCCATTTTCAACCATGCTCTTGATGGTTGTAGCACTTTCTTATGGTACTCTGTTGCAGTACTGTCTTGGGGGTGGTCACAGGGACTAATTCTGTAGGGGTATTCTCTTCCACCACCTGCCCCTTCACACTCCATCATGGCCACCGCTAGAGAGGATGATAAAGGAAGTAGGGGACAACTACACCCTCAAGGACAGAGATGATAAGGACCATCTTGGGGAACACCGACATATCCTGTGGGTTTGGATGCATCTGGCTGCCAAACCAACAGAAACTTTGGCTGCACCCGATGCCAACTCCTCTCCAGGTTGGCTTCCTGCCACTTCTCAAACTGGTCGGCGGTGCTAAACGGACATATGTCAACTGCAAATCACCCCTTTCTGCCCCACAACTTCATGACAGTGACTTCATCCCTGATAAAGATGGTATGTACACTTTGGAGAAGATTGTCATGCTGCTCAATGAAGCAGTTGATGCAGAAGCGATGCTCAGTGCATGTTCTCATACCCATTATCCTGCCAGAATGCTACAATCTTGCCTTGGGTGCATTGGATGAGAAAGTCATTAGCTTTAGGCCCATGCAACCATTGCCTGGTGATGGAATCTGCATGTCTAATTTCTTCAACAAAGGACACAGGAGGACAGGGTGGTTGATGACTTGTCGGATAGCTGCGTTAAGGAGATAGGGGACCCACATGGCATTACTTCAGTTGAATGCCTCTGGAGGTCGTGAGGGTGACCCACAAAGCTGGGAAACAGTGCCTAATAAGTGTTCCTCTTCTTTAGCCTCCCCATAAACATCCTGGTCCTGGTGGTATTAGGGAATGGGTAGCTGTGACTCCGCCTGCAGCTGTAATCTAGCTAGACATGCTGCAAGACCCTCTGCATTCTGATATGTGGTACTCCAGGTCCCGGATGCCATAGGTAAGTGTCACCTGACTGCTGTAACTTGCTCATCAGGTCCGCGTCTCGCAGCAGAGCCCAGGATTGGATCTGCAACTCATTGCAGATGAGGCCCAAAGTGGGAAGTGCGGTGGAGTTCCAGATGACATATGTCTCCATCTCCTCTCCATGATCCCACTCTGGGTCTGGTTCTGCTGACATACACTCTGCCCCTAGTGTGGTTAGGAGGATGACATCCATCGAGTCCAGGTCAGCCATACCATTGCCTTTCAGGGGATCCATCTGGAAAGCACTGTGAAATGCCATTACGGTACCAAGTTGAACGGTAGCAGACAGTGTACCTGCGGGCCACTGGAAATGCACAGGTAAGATGGCAGTGAGACGATGACGAAGTTCTGTGGTTTGGGTGTATTTTATTTCCCTAATGGGCCCGCCTCTTCCCTTGAGTGACAAGATTCAGACCTGAGCAATTAGTACCAGAGTTGAATGGTTGCACACTATTGTTTCCTAATGCCTAGTTGCTAATTAGCCACTCTATGTGATGCCACAAGGTATAAGAACTGGGTTGCGGTTAGGTGCAGTCATTATTGAAACATGACAAGAAGGAAATATAGTATGGAAGTGAGCGCTAGAAAAGACCAAGGAACTGAAAATTAAGAGAATTATCTCTAAGTTTATTAAAAGGTGGGTGGAGCGAGCCCCCAGCCACAACGCATTTCGACAAACGTCTTTCTCAAGTGAGAAACTCTCACTTGAGACTTATACAGAGCCAAGAAGTCTCAGATTTGTAAGTGTATATTGTTGACTATTCCAATGTTACAGAGCGCTTTTTTTTACAGAAAAGGACCACTAATAATGATCTGTCATGGTGCAGGGACAGGTATTAATAGGGCTGGGGGTGATTTGGAGGGGTCAGGTTCCCTTTAAAAAGATGAAGGTCGGTCTGTAATTGACATCATAGGTAAACCTCAACTATGAGAGACAAAATAAGAAAACAGATCCTGAAAGTCACATTGTCTGATTTGGAAATACATTTTTTTCAAATTTTGATGGAAAATAAGTATTTGGTCAATAACAAAATTTAATCTCAATACTTTGTGATATATCCTTTGTTGGCAATGACAGAGGTCAAATGATTTCTGTAAATCTTCACAAGATTGGCACACACTGTTGCTGGATGTGAAGCATATGGTGGCCATAAGCTATTTTTATATGAATTGTTATTACATAAATGTAGAAAAGATGGCCTTGCTTTTGCTGGTGAACCTCTGCAATAACAAAAGGTTTGCTTTCCAATAATAAAATAAAATAATAATAAAAATAATAATAATAAATAAATAATAATAAAAAAAATTCCCTTAAAAATATTTGGATTGAAAAAGACATCAGGTGGAGATCACAGGCCCTCCCAGAAAGAAATATACCGTATATACTCGTGTATAAGCCGAGTTTTTCAGCCCAAAAATTGGGCTGAAAAGTCCCCCCCTCGGCTTATACGCGAGTCACTGTACACTGTATACACTGTATACAGTATACAGGCCGCCCACCCCCATCAGTATACAGGGCTTCCCCCCCTTGCTGCAGCAATCCTGTAAAGGAATACATTATTATACTTATCCCTGCCGCTGTCCCGCCGCCGCTATCGCGCTCCTCCGGCTTCATCCGGCTTCTCCCGGCTTCCTCCTCCGCTAGGCGCAGGCAATGACGTAGACCCCTGCGCCAAGAGGTGACATTTAGGCTTGATGCTGTGGTCATTCTTGGTGTGCCTATGGGGGAGGGGATTTGTATGATTCATGAATGCCCTGGCTTTACCTGGACCATGTCTGTAAATGTAGGAAAACCGCATGTAGGTAGATAATAAACCAATAGTTATATCATTGGTGACACTGTGGTTGCGCTTTTCAGGTGTTTTGAAGGACACCTGACAAGTAGATTTAAAGTTTTTAGTTGTAGATTCATAATGGAGGCCGGACTTATGCTTTGAAGCATTGCGCCGGAGTGCGCATGCGCGGAGAGCACCAAGATGGAGGATTGTACCCGCAGAAGCACCAGCTGAGCGTGAAACGTTCGTTGTACCATCGGGGCTACCCGGTCCTCCTTCCTTTGCACCCCCACCTGTAACACCCCTGTGATGCATTAAATGGAATGAGCACTTTTATCCTGTGTGCAGCCCTGCTCTTTTTTTTAAACTGGGAACACCCGCAGCGTTTCCTGTGTGCTATGGCAACGGGGAAGCCAGACGCATGGAGTATGATGCTACTTCCAGTGTGACGGCCTCAGAGCCGTGTGGAGTAAAAATATGCAATGTGGGGGCTACTTAGACTCATGCAATGGCTGCTATGGCGACGATCTTCACCCCACCTGGGATGAGGACCCAATTAAGGTATCACTTAAGAGTAATTTCACCATATGAGTGATCTAAGTATCTATTATATAATTGCGAATGGGTTTTTTGCCCCTTCTGAGTCCACTCGCAATGCGAGTCGGCGTGGTCATGTGGATACGCCCGAAGCATTGGCCGCGCAGCGGCCATTGCGAGCAGTTCTACGGCGACTCGCTATGCCCGCGCAGCGGGCATGGCTAGTCGCCTTAGCAGCGCGAAGCATTGGCCGCGAAGCGGCCATTGCGAGTCAGAGACTCGCCCTTCTAGAATCCCGATGCATGTGCATCGGGCACCCAGCTAGTACTGTATAAAGGTGTAAATGTATGAGGTCACAGATCACTATTATATGGGTTAGTGTGTGGGGTTGTTAGAATGATTTATTGTAAAGTATATGTGTACAAACATGTGAAACTGGTAATTGATACACATTGAATATGTAAATTCTATGGTTTAAAAAGAGGCATGTGGGCAATGACTAGTTGCTAGACAAAAGTCACTTGGTGACTGAAACTTCGCATGGTCGCCCTGAAGGCCTGAATAAAGGCTTCTGAAGAACCAGATATGGGAGTGCTGCTGTCATTTTTTCTATTATATTGAAGCAAAAGTTGCTTTGCTGGACGGATTTGCACCCTGATTTGTGTGCTGCTCAGAATTTTTTCATATTATATACACATATTGACTTTTAGGATTGCTACTACCAATAAGTGGCACTAGAGTTGTATATGTAGATATATTTGTCTCAATCAGGATAAATTTAATTGGTATCATACAAATTTGGTTTATATTAAATTCCATACCCAAATTTGAACAGATCTGTAGAATTCAAATGTTGGCAAATTTATAAGAAGAAAATAAAGATGTAACCTCTTTTAATTGAGTAAAGACGTAGTCTGCACAAATGCTGTTGCTCATACTTCCTAACTCACTCAAAGGGATTGTCCATCATTTCCATATTGATGGTCATTCTTTAGCATAATACATCAACATCAGATTGGTGAGGACACCCTGCATCACTAGAAGTATTATGAAGAAGGGGTTAATCCTGCGCTGCCATAATAAAGTCCAAGTAGTACAGCGTTCCAGGATTGTTATTTATTGTGTCAATGCATTTCAGAGATACATCTCCTTCATCAGGACAAAATCACATTGACAATGATTGTCCTGATGATGGAGATGTAATCTCTGTAACATGTTGACACTAAAAATCATAATGTTTGAACACTGTACTACTTGGACTTTATTATGACAGCATATCATTAACCCCTTCTTCTCCATAATACTGAAGCCTACCTTGCGGGGCTGCAGCAGCCGTTCATTAACCTTCATAGGGGTTGTGACTTATCACAACCTTTATGAGGTGAGCCTACTTTTATGTATTCATTTTTTTCTTGCCTGAATAGGATTACACTCTGCACATGTTGCAGCAACTGTGTTAGCAGCAATGAGCCCTGATGCACTATTTGATGACGTATGACCTGGGTCAAGGCAATCATGAAGTGGGGCAAATCATGTTAATGGAGTGTTCACAGATCAAGGACATCTGTACCCTTCTGCACAGTTTTGAAGTGGTAACTATGATGTTTAGTGCTGACAGTGCCATTATGAGAATGACAATTCTAGTCATCTACATGCTGGAGCACACTTTGACCAGCATGCACAGAAAGGTAGTGGTCCAAGTGGAAGAGGAGGAAGTGGAGAAGGAGGTGTAAGCGCAAGAGTAACAATATCTGAAAGGTCTGGACTGCCATCAACACAGGCTGGTGGCATGAGAGGGTGGACGAAAGGGATCAATGAGGGTTCATGGTATCAGCCAAACATTTGATGAAGGTGCAGGAGACAAGGAAGAAATGGCGGAGATGTGATGTTCGCGGAAAAATCAGCAGATGAGGGATCCATGAGTGCCTTCTTGCAGCACTACCGCTACATGATCCACGGATTGTTTGAAATAATGACGACTACTGGGTAGCCACACTGTTAGATCCCCGGTACAAAAGTAAATTTGCTCAAATGATTTCTGCCCTGAAACTGGAAGCATGCAGGGAGGAGTATCGAAAGAAGCATTCAGAGAATCTGAGGACTGCTTTCCCCCAAAACACACATCGCAGTTCTACGCTTCTAACCCAGGGAACGTCAAGTTGTCATCACAGAAAGGTTAATGGCAGCAGTGTATCTGTTACCAGCATTTCTGTTAGTCATTTGACAGTATTTTTAAGACCAGCCTTTGCAGCGCCAGGAGAAAGGACAAGTCTCACACATAGTCAACGCCTTGAGAGGATGGTGCAGGAGAATCTATAATTCAATATCGATGCCATGACTGTGGAACTGGACTCTTGTGCATTTTGGGCTTCAAAAATGGAAAAGTGGATTGAGCTCGCCACTCATGCCTTAAAAATGTTGTTGTGCCCGGCAGCCAGCGTTTTCTCAGAACGTGTATTTTGCACTGCTGATGGTGTTCTGAGGGATAAGCGCATATGGCTGTCCACCGACATACATTGTAGATCTCCTAACGTTTATCAAGATGAACAAGACATGGATCTCTAAGGACTTTTCCACCCCTGTGTCAGAATGGGGAGACTAGGTGCTGATGTACTTTTCAGTATGCTGAATTAAGCTCCACATTACAATATTTCTACTCTGGGACAATTGTTGCCACATTAGTTGTAGCTGTACCTAATTTTTGGAAAAGGGGGGTATCTTGTTAGAGTCTCTCTGCCGTGTGGTGCATTCCTTGAGCAGGGCTCTCTGAGCACAGTGTCTACTCCTGACAATTTTGCACCATTCCTTAATACTCAACCTTGAAATGCTGGGCCCAGTTATTCAGCCTTGCTTCTATTGTGGCCCAAAACAATTTTTTTAATGGAAATAGAACACTTTGCTGTGTGTCACCCTAATTTTTGGAAAAAGGGGGATTCTTGTTAGGGTCTCTCTGCTGTGTGGTACATTACTTGAGCAGGGATCTCTGAGCATAATACATTCTCCTGAGACTCCTGCACCTCTTACTATATAGTCAACTTTGAAATGCTGGGCCCATGCCTCCTGCCTTTCAACCATTGTTGCACAATACAAAATCTATAAGACTAGGGTCACACATAGCAATCCGTTTTTGGAACTGTTCCTAAAAGCGGATTGGCTCTCAGAACCACTTCCAAAAACAGATTGGTAAGTGTGGGGAGGTGTATAGTGTCCATTGCAGACCATTATATGTGTTTTTAAAACGTATGCGTTAACGGATGGTGTACCACACAGCGCCTCACTGTATTTTAACTATAAACGTTATTTCTCCATCGTCCTCATGGCAATTGCGGACTCCAGGGGGAGGTTTCTATCCATGGACATTGGGGCATACGGCCGCACAAATGACTCTCGGGTGTTCAAGGACAGTTTGATGGGTCGAGCCCTTTATAGTGGCCCCTTAAATCTGCTGCAAGCTTGTCCTTTGCCTGGCACCAGCTCACCCTGTGTGCCACATGTAGTGGTGGCAGATGAGGCCTTCCAGCTTCACGTTAATCTACTGAAGCCATATGCCAGCCGCACACTCATGCCTGCCCGGCGGAACTTCAATATGAGGTTAAGCCGCGCACGGCAGTATGTAGAGTGTGTGTTTGGCATACTGGCAGCAAAGTGGCGTGTGCTTTTGACCACCATTCAGCTGCAACCACATAATGTGGACAGCGTCATCAAAGCATGTGTCTGTCTACACAACTTTGTCATTAATCAAGAATCGACCACTGTTGACCCTACTCAGTGGTCCTCATCTTTATTACCCTTACAACAGCCCAATGTGCGGGCACCTCTTTCCACCATTACGGTAAGGGAAAAATTTGCTACTTTATGACTGAGGCAACCCGTCAATCTGATGTTTAAGGAGACCTTTTCCTACAATGGGAGCGTGTGTAACCACAATACCTGTTTTTTGGCCTTGGGGTGTTGTTTTGGCCACTCTATCCTTTAGTCAGCAATGTTCTGTTTTTCTTTTAGGCGAATAAAGATGTATGACCCCTGGGTGTTGTTTTGCCTCTCTGGTATGTGATTGAAATTGCAGTGTTTTTTCATAAACATTAAAGTGTTCACTCCTCTTTTACTATAGAAAATTGATGCCATTTTTCCCATGAGTTTTCATTCTGTCAATTCAAACTAAGTTTCACCTGCCTTTTAAATTTTTAGTGAATGTGAGCCACCTCCTATTTTGAATTGATTTTCAAGAGTCTGCAGGATGGCACCATGACACTATTTGTACTCTAGGTACATTGTTGTCCTTTTTCCTGGTGTCTGGCACTCATATGAGCAATTTGCCAGCTTTTGGACACTTTTGAAGGTGTTTTCTATGTGTTTAATGTTGCCTGCCATTGATTTGAATGGGTTTTGAAAGGTTCGGCAAACTCTTCGTTGAACAATTCGGTGAACACTTCACATTCAGCAAACCAAACTGAAATCGTACACTCAGAGGTTCGCTCTTCTCTGCCTATAACATCTGTATTGCTACCAGAACAGCTGAAAACCAATCTTCAATTAAATTTTTAAAGTGTGTTGTATTATTCATTTTTCAGATAAGAGATTCCTTACAATGCAATGCCCTGTAATTGTTTAGCAAATGTTTTCTGCATTATTAATTACCTTTTACTACAGTATATCTGCCAGTCCTTGCCATTTAATACCAGACTCTCCTGACAGATCTTAATTATTATCTTCAAGCTTGACTGGGCAGTAAACTGGCTTTAGAAGAGATCTAGGAATTGTGCTGCCACCTTTTGGTCATAAGTTGATAAGCAATATTGTAATTGTACCTTGCTCAAGACCCAACATTTCTTAGAAAACTCGATATATGGAAAGACATACAACACGCTAAATGGAAGATGAATTACTCTAGTGTTATCATTAATGCTGTATTACTGTACAGATAATAATTGCACTACTGGGACAGAATATCCCACTCTTCATATTATTTTACTGGCACAGTGATTGAATCTGTTGAAGTTGAGAGAGAGGGGAGAGGGAAGGTGCTCAACCAGACTCACGTTAAGCCGTAGTGCCAGGAAGAGGATGCCTGAGACCCCATATAAGGCTGTGTGCTCTCGGTCAGTAAAGGCAGTGGCTAGACGCTATGTCCAAAACGCTGTGTAGCATAGTGTAGTATAAGCATAGTGGATGAGATTTCAAGAAATCCCATCCTCACTATGCTTAACCCGACGGCAGCAATCTGACAGCTGTGGTGAAGGTTGCCGCCATTCCGCTTCTCCGCAGCATGTTCATTTCATGCTGCGGAGTCAGAAGCGGCTCCCATCGGGTGACTGCCGCCTGAGGCACTGATTACGGGGGGGGTGCTGGTGGAGCCCAGCGCTGCCGCCCCCTCTGCATTCATTGGACCCCCGGCGGTCTCCACTGCCGCCTGAGCCGCGGCAGTGATTGCCGGCCGGGCCGTGAGTACCGGGGGGGGGGGTGCTGTTGCAGCCCAGGGCGCTGCCGCCCCTTGTGTGCGTGTCCCCCGGCGGTCGCCGCTTACCTGCGGTGCGCGGGGTGAGCGGCCGGCGCCATGACAGGGGGAGGCTGTTTGCATGAGGCGCAGCCCCCTTCTGCACAGCCGCTCCCCCTGCCTCTTGCCGCCTGAATGACAGGGCTCACACTGTCCAATGGACGGTGCGGCCCTGCCTGCACCCGCCGCACAAGGTGAGTACAGGGTGGCTGCGGTCTCCCTGCGGCCACCTGTGGCTTCACTCAGGTTTGGAGGAGCTGCATCCAACACGCAGCTCCTCCGGACCGTGAGCACATACCCTAATTGTTTAGAAAGAAAATTCCAGCACTTGGACACAAATCTTCATTTTTCATGAATTTATTTCATGGTGTCCTTGGCATAAAAATGTTGCAGAGGGAACACAGTCCCAAACAGCTCTTTGATTGAATCTGTAGCATTCTTTAATTCAATTAAGACCTTTATGGAACTATTAGAATAAATTCTATTAATTATGATACACATACAGGTGTTCTCTGCTTCAGGATTCCATTTTATTAGTAGAGTGTTTGAGTCTTTTGGTTAGAGGGGTAATATTTTGATAAGTGGAAACTTCAAACTTATACTCTTATTTCAAAGATGATTTGTGAAGAAATGCAATGTTAAAATTAAAGGGACACTGTCAGGTCATTTTTCAGTATGATTACCCTTGGATAGTGTTTGGGCACACCTTTTAAAAACATGCAAAAAAAAAAAACTACCCTTTGTAGTTTCCTTATTATAAGCATTTTCAGACCCTGCAGGGAGCTTATGTATTAGTCCTGTCCATTATAAGCACAGATGATTAGTCCGGCTGTGTTAAACTCTCATTTAATATGCACGCCTTCTCAGCAGCTCTCTCCTCCCTCCTTCTTTTGTGCTCATTGCAGTGTCAGGTTTCATTTTACATTAGAAGCTTATGTTCTGTTGAGGATATGGAGGAAGAGAGCTATTGCAGGTCTGCCTTACCTGATCTGGATAAGGTATCTACTCCATTTGTTTCTCTAAGCAGATATCCTGCTGTGCTGTGACAGATTCTGTGTTTTTTTTATTTATTTATCTTTTAACATTTAACATCATCGATTCATACAGTTTCAATTAACGGTGTCGGTATGTTGTGGTTACACGTATTGATATTGCCCATTTGTACATCAGATTATGAATACTTCATTTCCCCGATACCCCCCTTCCCCCCAAGAACCCTGAGCCAGGTAGCACTCCCCTTCATGCCTACATTGGTCTCCTTCAAGTGACATGTACTTTTAGTTTCCCCAGGTACCCTGTAGGTCACTAAGCAGGTACCACTCTGCTTTTGTGAACGGCGTTACTATCCGCTCTATCTCATCTCATGAGCATTTCTGTTCAATTAATACTCTCCATTTGTTGAAGAACTACTCCATTGATTTGGTTTTGTCCCTTTCTGCTTCTAATTTTTCCAGGTGCAGTAGCGTTGTTCGTGAACTAGTAGTTGAGGATACACTTTTTTGCTAAAAGCGCCATGTCATGGATCAGTGTCTTCTCCCCCTTCCTTCTTGACATAGTGGAAGATCTACAGCATGGGTTTCGGGTCCCAGTCGTCGTCCCCGAGTTCCACGCTAAGGTTTTGTACTGACTTCCATTATACTTGTATGGTTCTACAATCCGGCAACCCATGGAACTAGTCTACGTGGTCCATCCCACAATTTGGACAATTCTGATTGTGTTCTGAGTTGGGCTGGCAGTGTGAGACGTTAAAGCCATATATGGCCCTGTGCATAATTCTGAACTGGGTGTCTCTCCAGCTCTCATTAAGCAAATTTTTCCTGAACAGGCTCCAGCCCCGTAAAATCTTCTCTGCGACCTCTGTATCTCCTGATTGTCTCCTGCAGGCTCTCGCACATGTTGGTTTGCCTGTCGGAACCAGCCATTCTTTCGTAACACCATCTATTCTTGATATGTTTAGGTTGGGCAGGTTGCACTCAATCAGCTCATCAAACTCGTTTTTGCGTGATTCTCTAGTTATTTCCTGCAGGTCTCGCTTTACGAGGGCCTTCAATTGCAAGTATTGTAGGCCCTGGAATGCACTAAGGTCACATTTCTCTACCACTTCTCACTCTGTCATTCTCCTCCTCTCCTCCACATGTATCAGATCTTTTATCCGCCAGATTACCTTTTCTTGTCACTCTTGGAAAAGTTTGTTCTCTCTACCTAGTCGGAAATTTGGGTGGGCCCAGGGGTTTAAGTACTTGGACTCTTTCCATGGCAGGCCAGTTTTTTGGGATCGCTTTCCATGATGCTATTGTGTGTCTGCACACCATTGAATTCCATATGGTTGGGCCTAGGCTCAACAGGTGGGAGTGTAGTACTGAGCCTAGGTCCCACGGTTTGCAGAACTCGCTCTCTAGACCTATGTTTGAGTGTTGGTCTGTCCCGCGTATCCAGTCTACCACATGTCTGGCCTGGCAGGAGAGATTGTACACTTGACATTGGGGAGATTTTTGCCCCCTCCTTCCAGGGAGCTAGTTTTATTCTGGTTCCCCCCCAAAGGAATCTGGAGAAGTCTCTGTTCAGCCTGGAAATGTTGCCCCGTTTGAGTAGCATTGGTATTGTCTGGAGGGGGTACAGTAGTTTTGGGAAATTCATCATCTTTATTAGATGTATTAATATCAACATATGGTCCAAAGGAAACATAGCTATAGTTTCCCTGAACTCTAATCTATCATTAGGAAAAGCACCCCCATTTCAATATATGCAAAAACAGGAGAAAGCTCTGGAGTTTATGTGTAATCAATTTTATTGTATAAAAATTCAGTGATTTAAAATTTAAAAATTGACAAAACATACACAGATCAGGATACAAAGGGGAATACATGACAATAACACAAATAACATATAATTGGGCCATACAAAAATTTAGGACCAAAAGAAGTACTTAATTACATACATATGATATAAGAAATTGGAAGATAGGGGTACATGAATAAACTGGCTCAATCATCCCCAGTAATGTCAGTAAATGAGGATACACATACATTTCTCAGACAAGTGTCAATCACATGTTATATCCAAAAGAAATGACAATGCGATATGAGTCATCTCTAACAATCCCCCTTAGTAAAATGAACACGCATGTAAATATACATAAAAACTAGAGATGGGCGAATCCTAAATTACTCGGACTCGCTAGACTCTAACGAGTCTTAGTCCAGGACTCGCTACTCATTGCGAGTCTAGCGAGTCCAATGTAAATGAATGGGAACGAGTATTGCAGCGATTCCTCTGCTGCCGGACCCTATAAGGGGTCTGGCAGCAGAGGAAAAACCTGCCATTCCCCATGTTATTCTTTTAAAGCCAGCGGCAAAAAGCCACTGGCTTTTAAAGAATAGTAAAAAAAAAAAAAGGAGATTGAACGGGGGTGGGGAGGGTGAGGGGGGGTAAGGGAGGAGGGGGGGTTGCACCGGCCCGGTCGGCTACTTACCGCAGCCTCCGCCGGCGCCGGCTGCAGCCTTGCTCCCCGTCTCTCTGCTGCTCTTTCTGGAGATTCCCGAACGCTGACAGAAGCAGTGAATAAATTAACTGCCGTCACCGCTCGGGAATCTCCGCAGCAGAGCGAGTCTGGCTGACAGCAGGGTTCAGCTCAGGTCATAATGACCTGAGCTGAACCCTGACTGTTTAGTCAGTTCTCAGCTCTGCTACATCCCTGTCTGTCTAAGCACAGACAGGGATGTAGCAGAGGTGAGATTGCGTTTTGGACTACGTCGGACGGAAGAGGATTTTCTAAATAAAGATGGAGTCCCTAATGTCTTTTTTGTTTTATTTTTAATAAAAAAATTTTCTCTGTGTTGTGTTTTTTTTCTATTGATTACTTGAAATTCATGGCGGTCATGTCTAATATTGCGACGGGCTGCCCCCAACCCCCAGGTGCCTATTTTTAACTGGCCAGACACAAGAATATAGGGGAACCCTTTTTTTTTATTATTTCATGAATTTCATGAAATAATAAAAAAAAAATGCGTGGGGCTCCGCGCAATTTCTATGTCTAGCCAGGTACAGCCAAGCAGCTGGGGGCTGGAATCCGCAGCGCAGGGAGGCCCAAGCTTTCTGGGCATCCCCCGCTGCAAATTGCAGCCCGCAGCCGCGCCAAAAGGTGGCGCGTTTATTGAAGCGCCATCCTCTGGCGCTGAACCCCGCTCTTCCAGTGGCCCTGGTGCAGTGGCTCACTGGGTAACAAAGGGGTTAGGGCCAGCTTTGTATTATTAGCTGGCCCTAAGCCCGAAATTTATGGCGGTCACGCCAATATTAGACATGACCACCATGAATTTCTATTAAATTGTTTTAAAAAAAACACAGCACAGAGAACATTTTTTTTTATTAGAAATAAAAAAAAAAGCCATTTGGGACTCCATCTTTAATTAAAAAAATCCTCTTCCGTCCGACGTAGTGCAAAACGCGATGTCCACTCCTCTGCTACATCCCTGTGCATAGATATACATGTCTATGTACATGGAGTGAGCAGACTGAGAACAATCTCAGCACTGATACATCTCTGTGCACAGACTGTATGTCTGTACACAGGGAGAGCAGGCGGGCTCTAGGACCTTGGAGCTGCCAGCAGTCCGCAGGACCCGGAGCCCAGCACAGAGCACACAGCCGGAAGAGAGGTAAGGAGCGTTTCTCCCCCCTCCCTTCCTTTGCTCCCTGCTCGCTCCCCCCAGCCCAGTCCTAACTTAGGACCGGGGAGGAGGGTGAGGGGGGACGGACTCGCAGAGTAACGAGTAGGGCGAATCCCTTACTACTCGGCGAGTACCGAGTAGTAACGAGTAGATTCGCCCATCCCTAATATAAACCCTTTTCATGGGCCTGTGCAGTAAAACAAGTGTTTAGAGGAACATTCCTGGGAAAAGCTATGCTAGTGTGAAAAAGGTTAATGCATTACAAAGGGAAATCCTTATCAGAGGAGATGAATTTAATAGCATACCCATAGCTTAAGATTCCAAGGAAAGTCCAGATGACTACATGTAGTGATGAGCGAGTATGCTTGTCACTACTCGGTACTCGCACGAATATCTCGGTACTCGGGGTACTCGACGAGTACCGAGTAATCTCGCGATACTCTTGCTATGCTCGGGGTCCACCTCTCTGCATGTTGGTGCTCTTTTCAGAGCCAGCCCGCATGCAGGGATTGGCTGACAGACACTGTAATGCCACAGCCATGTTGGTTGTGGCATTACAGTGATTGGCTGGCCGCACAGCGTCATCAGGTCTTTATAAGACCTGACCGCGCTGTGCTCGTCACTCTGCTCCACAGACAGTGTAGGGAGAGCTGCTGCTGATTGAGGGACAGATTTGTGGCCTTTAGGTACCTTTACACGCCGCTACAAGAGGATGGATACAACCCGCTACTTCACGTGCACGAGCACGCCCAAACGGTTACAAACGGCAAACGCACCACCTTTACACGCCGCCACAAGGTGCACTACGCTACGCTACATCTACAGCTAGATACATCGCCGGGTGTCTCAAGTAGCCATCTGTAGCTCATCTTACCTCATTTACACACCGCTACAACCAGCTAATATGGGCGGACCTGGTGCAGCAGGGACAGCACATAGGCGTGCCACAATTGTGGAGTACGAGACGTCCGTACGCTGATAGGACAAAGCAAGAAACCCATGATTGGCCAGGCATCGCAGGAGGCTGATTAATACATGACACCCGAGCAATTGTGTAGTGTGACTGGGCAGCTCCTTAAATATGCCGCCCTGTGCAGTGACAACCAATCGCAACGCAGGAGCTTCCTCCAATGATCGCTGAAGGGGCGCGGTATCCCGGAGGCTGTGTCACGCCCCAGCTACATACCAGGTACATCGCCTGGTGTATAGACATCCCTTCTGTAGCTTCTTTACACGCCGATACAGCTCGCTACAATCGGCTTTGTAGCCATCTGTTTTCCAGCAGTGCTCGGAAACAGATGTATCTGTTGCCGGCTGCCTCCTACCGTCTTCACACGCTGCTACTACGGGCTATATTGACGCTGCAAGCTACATTTGTAGCCTGTAGCGGGTTGTATCCATCCTCCAGTAGCGGCGTGTAAAGGTACCCTTTCAGCTAGTGTAGGCGCAGGGCTGCCAGTCTAATTACCACAACAGTCCTTCTGAGGACTAATAGAGCTGTATACAGGCAAGCAGGGAGGCAGGGTATATAGCAAACTTCGTTGTGCCAGTATACCAGCCTGCATCACATCTGGGGCTGGTGTACAGGCTGCAAATCTCATCCATCCATCCCAAAACAGTGCTTTTAGGGATTAATTTAGCTCACTATAGGCAGGAGTAGGTTTTAGCTCAAATTAGGATACGCCAAAAGACTCGCTACTGTAGTCAGCGTTTGTGTCTGACTAGTCCACCTGCAGGGTCTTAATTTCAAATCTCGGGGTCGTGCTAAAAATCAACTCTTGTCTGCACTAATTTAGCATCTTAGTGCTGCTACTGTAGGTTGCAGCGTAAATTAGGATACGCCAAAAGACTCGCTATTGTAGTCAGCGTTTGTGTCTGACTAGTTCACCTGCAGGGCCTTAATCTCTAATCTCAGGGTCGTGCTACAAACTAACTCTTGTCTGCACTCATTTAGCTTTATACAGTCAGCACAACATTGAAAATGCGCAAGGCCGGTGGCAAGGGACAAGGAACTGGACGTGATGGTTGTGCAAGCAGAGGCCGAGGCCGTGTGCAGGCTCGAATTGCGCCACAACAAACGGCCACATCATCTCGCTCGACTTTCTTGTCCCAATTTCTAGGTGAACGCAGCAATACTGCACTATTAAACCAAGACCAGTGTCAACAGGTTGTTAGTTGGATAGTGAATAATGCTTCCAGTCAGTTTGGCACCACCACAAATACCCTGTCTTCCACACGGTCAAGTGTCAGTAGCCGTGAGACTAAAGCGCACATTCCACACCCTGATCCTCCTTCCTCCCACCATGCCGAGTGCCCAGCCCCGGACATAACTGATCCCACACTTGGACACTCTGAAGAGCTGTTCACTTATCAATTTGTAGATTATGGCCTCTCGCCAGCTCCAGTTGAAGTGGGTGATGAGGAGATCGTATGTACCGATGCCCAAATATTTGAGCAGCCACTGTCTCACGAAGGCAACGGTGGAAACGTGTCTCAACAAGAGAGGGACGATGATGAGACACAATTGCCAGAAAGTCAGGAGGAGGACCAGGGTGCGGAAGTGGAAGACAACGTGATGGATGATCCAGTAACTGACCCAACCTGGCAGGAGGACATGCAGAGCGAGGACAGCAGTGCACAGGGGGAGTTAGGTGTAGCATCACATTAGGCCGGAAGAAGCAGGGTGGTGTCCGCAGGCAGAAGGCAGACAACCATTCCCCGGAACAACAACACGGCAGAAGTTGCCAGTACAACTGTTAGGTCTTCCCGAGTCTGGCTGTTTTTTAAGGTGTCTGCAGATAATTCCAAAAAGGCCATTTGCAACACCTGACATGCCAGCATCAGCAGGGGTAGCAAAACTAGCAGCCTGACCACCATCAGCATGATCAGGCACATGGCAGCAAAGCACCCGACTTTGTGGGATATACACCAGAGTCCAGGAGCAGTGTCTGCGAGTGACACCGCTGCTTCTTCCACTGTTGTGTGTGCAAGACAATCCCCTGTCCATACTGCATGTGAAGATGCCTCCTGTTCTTCACCTGCAGTTGCACAAGCAGAAATAGCACCATCGTTAACCACGTCCTTGTTCCAGCGCAGCGTTCAGTTATCCATACAACAATCTTTGGAACGCAGGCGCAAATACGCTGCCAATGCCCCACATGCCACAGTTCTAAATGCACACATTTCGCAACTGCCTGCGCTGGAAATGTTGCCTTTTAGGCTAGTGGAGACGGAAGCATTCCGCAATCTGATGGTGGCGGCTGTCCCACGTTACTCGGTCCCCAGCCACCACTATTTTTCCAGGTGTGCTGTCCCCGCATTACATAAGCATGTGTCACAAAACAGCATACGTGCCCTTAACAACGCAGTTTTAGGCAAAGTCCACCTAACCACGAACACGTGGACAAGTGCTTGTGGGCAGGGCCGGTACATCTCGCTGACGGCACACTGGGTTAATATTCTGGAAGCCCGGACCCAGTCTGAGCTTGGGACGGAACACGTCCTTCCGACACCAAGGATTGCAGGCCCTAACTCAGTCAGGGTTTCATTCACAGTGTACAGCTCTAGAACGTCATGCTACTCAGCCTCCTCCTGCTCCTCCTCCACTTCACCCTCCACACCAGTCCCAAGCTGGAAGCACTGCAGCACTGCCTCGGCTAAGCGGCAACAGGCTGTGTTGAAGCTAATATGTGTAGGTGACAAACCCCACAATGCTGTAGAGTTGTATACAGCTCTGAAACAGCAGGCAAATCACTGGTTCACACCGCTGAACCTACAGTCAGGCATGAATGTGTGTAACAATGGCCGGAACCTTGTGGCGGCTCTGAGGTGAGGCGAGCTGACACATGTTTCATGCGTGGCCCATGTGCGCAACTTCGTGGTTCAGCGGTTTCTTAAATCCTACCCGGAGCTGTCGGATCTGTGCCTGTCGTCACCTGTGTGCCCATTTTAGAAAGTCACCTACTGCTTCTGCCGCCTTTGTCGGCTTTCAGCTGCATTTGCAGCTTCTGGCTCACAGACTGGTGTGTGATGTCCCCACGCATCACACTGCACATGTTGGTCAGGATTTGTGAGCAGAAGAGGGCAGTTGCTGAGTACGAGCATCAGCTAGGCCGTCTGTATACGGTTCAAACTCCACACATAAGACCTTAGGAGTGGACATGGATGTCCAACATATGTACCATCCTCCAAAACTTTGAGGACTCCATCAAGATGGTGAGCGGCAATGACGCCATCATTAGCATCACCATCCCGCTTCTCTGTCTTCTAAAACGCTCTCTGTTCAAAATCAAAGACGATGCATTGCAGGCGGAGCACGATGAGTTGGAGCAAGAAACCGTACTGGGTGATTACACAGCCCAGTCTCATCTCATCCCAGCGTGCATTGGAGGACTATGACGAGGAGGATGAAAAAATAGAGCTACTTTCATGCGGAATTGACAGTAATACATGCAAAACCGTCAGGATGTCAGTTCAACGTGGATGGCCAGAGGACAGGGGAGAGGAGGAGGAGGAGATGATGATGAGGCCAGCATGGACAGTCATGCTGTTGTGGAATAGAACCCTGAAGTCTTGCCTTTTAACAGTCTGGCTCACATGGCTGACTTTATGTTACGCTGCCTGTCTCGTGACCCTCGCGTTATCAACATCTTGGCGGACACTCATTACTGGTTGGTGACACTTTTAGACCCACGCTACAAGGAGAACTTTATTTCTCTTATTCCCGAGGCAGAGAGGTCTACAAAAATGCTGCAGTACCAGAAGGCCATAGTCACGGAATTAGTCAAAAAATTCCCTTCTGAAAACGCTAGCGGCAGAGGTCACAATTTGGCGGACAACCAAGGCGTCCGGCCGAGAGAGGCACAGTTCCAATCCAGCATAGGTAGGGGAGCACTCTCAAAGATCTGAGACACTTTTCTAAGCACATCCCGTACCACAGGTCCTGAAGTGCGCGATAGTGTCACAAGGACTCAAATTTTGCGAAGATGCTGAGGGAGTACCTTGCCGATAGTACAAAAGTGCTCCTAGATTCCTCCGTGCCATACAATTATTGGGTATCCAAGCTGGACACGTGGCAGGAATTGGCTCTCTACGCCTTGGAAGTCCTGGCCTGCCCTGCCGCTAGTGTTGTGTCAGAGAGTGTTTTTAGTGCCGCAGGTGGAATCATTACAGATAAACGCACCCGCCTGTCAACTGAAAATGCTGACAGGATGACTCTGACAAAGATGAACAAGGGTTGTATTGGGCCTGACTTCACCACACCACCACCAAATGATAGCGGAATTTAAATTTTGTGCCGGTAAATTGCCATGCACCTCCGCACACCCACACATCGGTACACACTTCATGACTTTGGCTACTTGCTGTACTGCTCCTCCGTCTCCTCATCTGCCACCATCATATGATCAGTGCGACCGTTGTTCATGATGCCACGAAAACATAATTTTTTTACATCATATTTATGATGACGATGACCCTAACCATTCAAATGTTAGGCAGTAGTTTCATATATACCCCCCAGGGGTAAATGTTTTATTCCATGCTTACAGAATGGGCATTACAAGTACAGGAGACCCCCTTCTTTGTAATGGGAACAATATTTAGAGGCTCTCCCCATGTTACACATATTACTAATTTTTCTGATATTTAACCACTTTATTTATTTATTTTTTTGAACATATATCTCGACTGATTTTTTAAGATAAATTATTCACTTCTCGTTTTTTTAATATATACCCTACTGCTCCACAAGGATGCATGTGTGGACATTTAGCACAATAGATAGAGCACGTTTAGATCTATGAGGAAGAGCACTGTTTTTTTGCTACATTTTCGTAGGTTCTAACCCACTCTAGATATAAAATTTATTTCTTTTTAAATCTTTTTTAAAATAATGTTTTTATTTCTTGGATGTGTTTAGCAATACTTGTATATATCTTTCGCCCTATAGAGTAAAGCTTTTGCTTAACAATTATACTTATATGTAACTAATGGATATACATTGTGACGTAATGTATAGATCCACCCTGTTTGCTGAGGTCACAGCAATCATGTCCACATCATCTTTTGGCACCTTTTTGTTGTTAAATACGATTGTTTTCAGTGTATTCTTGATGTTCCCTGAGGAAGGAGCTCAGTATGTGGCTCTAAAACACGTCGGATAATAAAGCAAGTCATCACTTTGATCCAGACATCCCGTTGTTTCTGGTGTCTTTTGTATCCATCTGGCAGCAGCGCGGACCCTAGGTACTTTGTCCAGAAGATTGATCGATAACCGCAGTAACCTGTGGAGATACGGTCCTAGCAGCAGCTGCATTTCTGAGCGATCAAGCTGGTTGTGTGTGACACAACCTCATCAGGTGAGCAATTCTGATTTTGAACCTTTTAAACTTGTGTAAAAAAGATAAGACCCTATTGCGCATTCTCAACCTTTTTAGATATCATGTTTATTTCCAGTCGCATTGAAGTGCCTCACAATTTTTGGCAGCCCTGCCTAGGGCAATACTACAAAAGATCCACTTCCTTATAATGGGCACAATATTTAAAGAGGCCCTCATGCACGTCTCTATCCAGGGCCATTGAAGTGCCTCCCAATTTTTGGCAGCCATGCCTAGGGCAACACTACAAAAGACCCACTTCCTTATAATGGCCACAATATTTAAAGAGGCCCTCATGCACGTCTCTATCCAGGGCCATTGAAGTACCTCCCAACTTTTGTCTGCCCTGCCTAGGGCAATACTACAAAAGACCCACTTCCTTATAATGGCCACAATATTTAAAGAGGCCTTCGTGTACGTCTCTTCCCAGGGGCATTGGGGTGCCTCCCAATTTTTGGCTGCCCTGCCTAGGGCAATACTACAAAAGACCCACTTCCTTATAATGGGCACAATATTTAAAGAGGCCCTCACGCACGCCTCTATCCAGGGGCATCAGAGTGCCACACAATTTCTGGCTGCCCTGCTTAGGGCAATACTACAAAAGACAAAGTTCCTTAAAATGGGCACAATATTTAAAGAAGCCCTCATGCACTTCTCTATCAAGGGACATCAGAGTGCCACACAATTTTTGGCTGCCCTGCCAAAGGGCAATACTACAAAAGACCCACTTCCTTATAAAGGGCACATTATTTAAAGAGGCCTTCATGTACGTCTCTTCCCTGGGGCATCGGAGTGGCACACAATTTAAAAAAAAAAAATCTTTCATGTAATCCAAAAAACTAACATACACCAACTCTGTCTCACAAGTGGGTATGAGCCCTTAATATTTTCTCCAGGAAAACTTATTTTGGTTTCATTTTGTAACGTTTTCTTGACAGTCCGTAAAAGTGGTGTAATAGTCTGACAACATTGTTCACAGCAGTGACCGTGGAGTCTGAAATGCTTACAGGGGTCTTCCCCATGCTGTTCCCATGTCATTTCAGCACTGTTCTGATACTTTTGTGAAATTTTTAGGCTTTTTCCATGCTGCCGGGGGTCATGTCAGAAAAATACTCGGGTCTCCCATAGAATAACATTGGGCTCGGTGCTTTGGCCGAGTAGACGAGTATCTTGGGATGCTCGGCCCGAGCTTCGAGCACCCGAGCATTTTAGTACTCGCTCATCTCTAGTAACTATATTAAAAAATATAGATGGAATTTTACAGACCAATCTTTATCAGAAGCCCACAGCATCTAACACCTTGCTGCATGCCTCATCCTCATACCCTCGTTTTATGATCAACTCTGTACCTACTGGGCAGTTTTTGTGGTTACGTAGGATATGCTCACGAAATGAGGACTTTGAGGTCCATGCTCAAGATCTCAGATGATTCTTGGAAAGGGGGTACAGTCGAAGATATGTTATAAAGGCCTATTATAGAGCAAAATATACCACTAAAAATAGTTTGCTGTATGGCCCCAAAGAACGAAAATCTGAAAATGTTATATGATTTATTACCGAGTATAACTGTGCCTTTGACAAGGTCAGACAAGCCTTGGAGCGGTCCTGGCACATCCTAAGGGCTGATTCTGCACTTGAAAAAATGCTTCTGACACGTCCACACATGAGCATAAGATGCAGCCGAAACCTAAAAGATATACTTGTCCATAGTTATTATGATGCTGGTGATAATAAAAAAACCTTTTTAGACAAGTTTTCACAACTGATTGGCTGCATGCCTTGTGGGAAATGTGTGGCGTGTCCTAATATTGAAAGAAGTACAGTCTTTATAGACTCAATGGGTAAACAAACCTTTCAAATTCAACATAAAATAACTTGTGAAACTAAATTTGTAGTGTATTACGCTACATGCCCCTGTGGCAAAATTTATGTTGGATTGACAAGTAGATAGTTAAAAATTTGTGTAAGGGAGCACGTTTTGGGTATAGAATCGACCCGTGATGTAACGGAGGAAGAAACCTTAACTATACCCAGACACTTTAAGAAATTTCATCAGTACGATACTTTAAACCCCGCACTAAGAGGCATTGATAACATTTACCTGGAATCTCGATGTGGTAATATGATGCGGAGATTAGGCCAGTTGGAAACATTGTGGATCTGGATACTAAAAACTTCCCATCCACATGGCCTTAATGAACACAACAGCTTTGTTCCATTTCTTTAGTAGTCCTGATCATATCGGAAGGGGTTTTTCTTATAATTGTACATTATTTTTAATTGTTATGTTTTTATTTTAGAGTGATATCCAATCCTTTTATTTCTTGTGGCCTATGGATCATTGAAGTTGGTCTTATCTAAATGGATTCGTAACTAGAATGAAATAGTGGAGAAGAAATTGATTAGTGATGTTTATTCATAGTACGCCATATACTTTGATATACTTATTTCCAATTTTTGATTCATGCTGAATCTGTGTATATACTAAATGTACGCAATGTTGATGTGTTTCTATAGGGTGAATTAAATTCCCCGTTTCAAACGTATTTTTGAACTTCTGGTATTCTCATATAAATTATTTTGCATCAATATTGTGTTCTATAAAGTATGTCCTTAAATGCACTAGTATGAGTTGTTGGCAGGTGTTGGCAATAACTAAATCACATTTGCAGCCAGTTGACATGGATTAAAGTTGACTCAACCTCTGTCCTGTGTCCTTGTGTGTACCACATTGAGCATGGAGAAAAGAAAGAAGACCAAAGAACTGTCTGAGGACTTGAGAAACCAAATTGTGAGGAAGCATGAGCAATCTCAAGGCTACAAGTCCATCTCCAAAGACCTGAATGTTCCTGTGTCTACCGTGCGCAGTGTCATCAAGAAGTTTAAAACCCATGGCACTGTGTCTAACCTCCCTAGATGTGGACGGAAAAGAAAAATTGACGAGAGATTTCAACACAAGATTGTGCGGATGGTGGATAAAGAACCTCGACTAACATCCAAACAAGTTCAAGCTGCCCTGCAGTCCGAGGGTACAGCAGCATCAACCCGTACTATCCGTCGGTGTCTGAATGAAAAGGGACTGTATGGTAGGAGACCCAGGAAGACCCCACTTCTTACCCGAGACATAAAAAAGCCAGGTTGGAGTTTGCCAAAACTTACCTGAGAAAGCGTACAACGTTTTGGAAGCATGTTCTCTGGTCAGATGAGAGAAAAGTAGAGCTTTTTGGGCAAAGGCATCAACATAGAGTTTACAGGAGAAAAAAAGTGGCATTCAAAGAAAAGAACATGATCCCTACATTCAAACATGGCGGAGATTCCCTGATGTTTTGGGGTTGCTTTGCTGCCTCTGGCACTGGACTGCTTGACCGTGTGCATGGCATTATGAAGACTGAAGACTACCAACTAATTTTGCAGCATAATGTAGGGCCTAGTGTGAGAAAGCTGGGTCTCCCTCAGAGGTCATGGGTCTTCCAGCAGGACAATGACCAAAAACACACTTCAAAAAGCACTAGAAAATGGTTTGAAAGAAAGCACTGGAGACTTCTAAGGTGGCCAGCAATGAGTCCAGACCTGAATCCCATAGAACACCTGTGGAGAGATCTAAAAATGGCAGTTTGGAGAAGGCACCCTTCAAATATCAGGGAAATGGAGCAGTTTGCCAAAGAAGAATGGTCTAAAATTCCAGCAGAGCATTGTAAGAAACCCATTGATGGTTACCGGAAGCGGTTGATCGCAGTTATTTTGGCTAAAGGTTGTGCAACCAAGTATTAGGCTGAGGGTGCCAATAATTTTGTCCGGCCCATTTTTGGAGTTTTGTGTGAAATAATCAATGTTTTGCTTTTTGCTTCATTCTCTTTTCTGTTTTTTCATTGTAGACAAATTAAATTAAGATAATAATACCAAAGAGTTTGTGATTCCAATCATTTTCAGGAATAAACTGAGTATTATCTGACAGAATGTGTGAAAGGTGTCAATACTTTTGGCCATCACTAGGCAACAAGCAGCGCGACATAATTAGCCCACTCGCCTTTTAAAACAACCTCTTCCTTTCCCTTAGTCACGCCCTCTGATGAACGGCCGCACTTACGTCACACATGAGGCAAGGCCCAAGCAATGTCTATGGGGCTTGTGGTAAGGTGCGGCAAGTACGGTTGCAGCAGCTGCGAAAAAAATGTGAAAAAATGCCGTCAGGCGGCACTTGCGGCAGATGCATTTTTTTGTCCGGATCCGGGCAAAAAACGCTAGTGTGAAAGCAGCCTAAGGCTGGGGTTCCACATGAGCCCTCAGTCCGTTTTTGGCTTCATCTTTGTTAATTTTTTTTTCTAAGTCCAAAAACTGACAGAAAAACGGATTGGATGTAATAAACACCCTGTCCGTTTTTCTCTGGAGCTCAAAACATTGCCCTGTCCGTTTTTGAGCCAAAAACGTTGCATGCAACGTTTTTGGCATCAGTTAAAAAACGCATGTGTTTTTTTAACATGGGGCCCTATGGGAAACGCATGCGCAAACGCATGGCATATTTGGCACTTGCGTTTGCGCATGCGTTAACGCGCATGCGTTTTTAATGAAGAAATGACTAAGTCCAAAAACGTTCAGGAGTGCAGGAAGCTCAAAAAGTACCCTATAAAAAACGGATTGGTGATGAAAATCACTTCCAAAAACGGACTTCTATGTGGAACCCCAGCCTAAAAGAGTTAAATATTGTTCCCAAAATGTACCTTGTATGATATCTTTTATAATTTTATATCGCACGTCCATAAATAAAGTTTTCCACTTTTGATACTTTCTGGGCTTTTGGATCGTTTTCTTGCCTGCCTTTTTCTTATGATTATTAACGATTAGCCCTAATTATATGTAGCCAATTTTTCACACTATGTGATATCTATGAGTATGATATCTGAGATGAAGTCACTATGTGGCTTTTTCTGTGTTGCTTATTAATTCTGATGGAGGGTGAGCCTGGTTAGAATTAGTGAACTGGACTAGTAAATTAGTAGTTGCTAGGAGGTGGAATTAAAAAGATTAGATTTGAAGAGTATATAAGCAGAAGATGAAATTGACAAAATAACTAGTGATGAGTGAGTTGTAAGATATTTTTGTTTGTAAAACAGAATATTTTCAATAAGCAATGAGTAACAAATCCATTGCAAGTAAATGGGGATCTCACTTGGATCCGGAAACTGAAACACTTCAAAGTATTCGGCTAGAGCTATCCGAACCCAAATATCTTACTGCTTGTTCACAAAAAATAACCATTTATGCAGATTATGGGATCCTGCATAAGTCCCATGTTTAAGTTTAAATGTGTTTTTAATGTTAAAGAACAGGCTTCCCCTTGGACCAGCAAGATGGCTGGCTTTTTCAAATCCTGTTCATGAATGTCTTGTAATATAACTGGAAAAAAAAGGCGCACAGTGTGTATACTTGTGAGGCAATTTTCAGAGTTAAAATTAGAATTGCTCACCTTTTACAGTTGTGAAAGTCACAACCGCTATAAAGACATGTAGCAGGTCTCTCAGTCTGCTGCGATCTCCCACTATAAGCTTAAAACCATAAAGGACCAAAGAAATTGGGAGTGTGACCGCGCTCCTGTTGGCATAGAAAGAAATTCTTCTTGACCAAAAGATGAATAATTATGTGATTTTATTTTCTACGCGTTTCAGGGTAACCAACAAAACAGATCCTCCTCATGCACACATATATGTATATATATATATATATGTTCACAACAATCCAAAGAAGAGTCCCACCTCTAATTAGGGAGGAACCCTTTACAATGGATCACCTGATCTAACACAAGTCAAAACCTGGTATAAAACATATATTCCCCTTGTCCATACAATTTAAACACATATATATACAAAAGGTAGAAAATTATGTTCACATAATTATTTAACAATTTCCTGTATACATATTAAACAAAAATTGCTTTAAAACGATTTATTGTATAAAATAATTTAAAAAAATCTTTCTCCTTTTATTAGGATATTTTTTTATATAAGATTCTTGCTAAGAATCGAACTCCAAAAGATCCGTCACCTGCAAATTAACTCGATATTTACCCAGGGCCGTATTTGGAGTTCCTGCTGCCCTAGGCACTGTCAGTGTTCGCCCCCCCCCTTGTCACGGCTCCTCCCCCATCATGGCCCCTCCCCCATCGTGGCTCCTCCCATGTTGCTGCTCAGGTGTAGAGGAGGCCTACCAGACTTAGGACACAAGGACTGAGTCACGTGCTGACCTTACACATCGTGGTCACTATAGGTACCGTTCCAGCGACGCACACCTGAGGTCTCCTTCTCATTTATCCCTCTAGCATAAGGTACTCCACCTGTGCTAACACAATAACCCCTCATTCTCTCCTGTGACATCTGTGACTTCAATTGAGTCCGGACCAGCAGGACTACCCTTGTAAGGGATGACCTCACCCTAGCTGGACCATAATAGTAAACCTATACCACCTATACACATACCCCGAAACCAAGGACCAAGTCATATCCCTGATGAAAGCTCGAGATGTAGAGCTGAAACGTTGGATTGTAACACCACCCTTAATAAAATCACAACAAAAAGACTGTCATTGCAAAGACTCTATTTTTCATGATATTAGTGTGCCGGGGCTACTCCTATACAATATAGAGACCTACTGACAGGATGTTTACATTGTGAGCCCCTATGGGGACAGGGTTGATGATGTATGTAAAGTGCTGTGGAGTTTATAGTGTAATATAAATGCAAAAAATATTATTCTTAATATGATGTCACAATACCGGGATCTGAGGATCTTCTATTTCGAGGTCAGGGGCTCTCTGATGCCATGTTGCTGTCTGTCTCGCTGTCGTCGTCTTTGACACTACAGTGCGGTGGACAAGAGAGCATTAACTGGTTAATAACAAGAAGTATGGAGTGTACTAACTGAGCCATAACCCCCCCCCATACCATGTCCAGCAGACATTGTAGGATTACTATATGGATTTTAGTATTAGGGTACGGACACACTGGCGTGAAACTCGGATGAGTGCAATGTGTGATTTTATTGCATTGCAGTCGGACCAATGTTAATCAATCTCTGAGAGCACAATGACGAGTGTCCGACGCTTTTTCTCAGCCAGATTCAGGATGAGAAAAAAGTCACAACATGCTGCGACAGTATGAGATTCATGTACAAGACTCGCCAATGCAAGTCTATGGGTCTGACAAAATCATGGACCGCACACGAACCATCCAAGTCGGACACGTTTTTTTCACGGATACATTATCATTCTGCAGCTGAGAACACTGTAAAATGTTCCTGTAAATTATTATACAGTAATAGCTGCTGAAGAAAGAACAGATTGCACATGGACATCACATGGATGTGATCTGAGAGAAATGTTGGACACTCGCACAACAGTTGGATGCCAAACAGACCAAAAAACAGATGTCACTCGTCCAACTCTTCTGGATGAAAAACAGACCAATTTTAAAGCGACGGGAGACAGTGTACCACCATGTCCTCAGCTCCGTGCTGTGCACAGTGTACCACCATGTCCCCAGCTCCGTTCTGTGCACAGTGTACCACCATGTCCCCAGCTCCGTTCTGTGCACAGTGTACCACCATGTCCTCTGCGCACCCCCTCCATGTCCTCTGCGCACCCCCTCCATGTCCCCTGCGCACCCCTCCATGTCCCCTGCGCACCCCTCCATGTCCCCTGCGCACCCCTCCATGTCCCCTGCGCACCCCTTAATGTCCCCTGCACCCCCCTCCATGTCCCCTGCACCCCCCTCCATGTCCTCTGTGCACCACACTCCATGTCCTCTGCGCACCACACTCCATGTCCTCTGCGCACCACACTCCATGTCCTCTGCGCACCACACTCCATGTCCTCTGCGCACCCCCTCCATGTCCTCTGCGCACCCCCTCCATGTCCTCTGCGTACACCCTCCATGTCCTCTGCGCACCCCCTCCATGTCCTCTGCACCCCCACTCCATGTCCTCTGCCCCCCCCCCTCCATGTGGTCTGCAACCCCCCTCCATGTCCCCTGCAACCCCCTCCATGTCCTCTGCACCCCCCCCTCCATGCTCTAGTCCTCTGCACCCCCCCTCCATGTCCCCTGCACCCCCCCTCCATGTCCCCTGCACCCCCCCCTTCATGTCCTCTGCATCCCTCTCCATGTACCTTGAATAGTCAGTCCCAGCTCCTGTTGACAATTCTTCTTGCCGGGCAAAATGTGGCTCCGCCCACCCGAGTCACATGAGCGTGACGTCATCACAGGTCCTGGCTGTTCCACCAGGCAACTGTACACTATGACCCCCGCCCGCTGCCGGCCGCCGCCTGCCATCAATCATGCTGTCTGCAGGCTGCAGCAGCCTCATGCGGCGGCACCACCACCACTCCGGCTCTTCTTCCCGATGGCTAGTGATAGTGAGGTGAGGTGGATGGGCGCAATGACCGGGGGAGGGGAGGGAAACACGGTCTCCTCCGCAGCGGGCCCCTCCTCCACCAGGCCTGTTAGCCGGCTGCTGCAGGCTGGGTGAGGTGGGCGGGCCTGATGACGCCGGGGGGGGGACGAGGGTATGAGGGGGCGGGGCTTACCACGACCGGCCGAGACGGGGCCGAAAAAAAAAAAAAAAACTAAAGAAACCATGCTAAGACACCGCCCTTCTAACAATGGCGCCGCCCTAGGCACGTGCCTACGGGTGCCTAATGGCAAATACGGCCCTGTATTATGTGCCACTCAAAGGACCAAGACTTACTATAATACCTTGAACCAGAAGAAAATCCGTTGTGTAAAAATAAACAGATTATATCCTTTCTCTTCCTATAAACCCTTTCATATTCTGTATGATATTGTACTAAATAAAAGATACTTTAGAGCAGGGGTCTCAAACTCGGCTGGGTTGGTGGCCCGCACATAGAAAAACATTTATAGCGGGGGCCGCATCTCTTGTAGGACTAAGTGATATTTTTAGAAATACCAGAATTTTTTGCTCATTGTAGTAAAGTACAAATCCTAATCCCTTTCTTGTAGTAATGTCCACATCCTGTAGTAATGTCCTTTTCTACTGATGTCCTTGATCCTGATCACCTTTTCTAGTGATGATCCCTATCCTGATCCCTTTTTCTAGTGATGTCCCCCATCGATCATGGTCCCCTTTTGTAGTGATGTCCCCCATACTGATCTCCTTTTGTAGTGATGTCCCCCATCATGATCCCCTTTTCTAGTGATGTCCCCCATCCCATTCCCCTTTAGTAGTGATGTCCCCATTTTGATCCCCTTTAGTGATGATGTCCCCATCCCGATTCCCTTTTATAGTGATGACCCCCATCCTGTTTTACCTTCTTTTTACACACTCAAATACACACTCTATCACACTCACACATAAACCCACACACAGACCCCCCCCACACACACACTCTCACACACATTCACACATCCTCATACACACTCTTACACTCACACTCATACACACACTGAAACTCGCACACACTTATACACACATCCTCACTCACACCCTTTCTCACGAACACTCACACTTTTCTCACTTTAATGATGCATCGCTCCAGTGCAGGGGGCCGCCGCGGTCCCCACTGTACTGACTTCCGGCCTCCGCTGTGCTATGACTTCCTCCAGCCGCTGCTCAGATAAGCTCTGTTGCTCATCAAGATCAATGCAGTCTGCCAGCCAGAGGCCCGCATATGATGTCATATTCTGCCGTCAGCTGCGGACCTCTCATTGGCTGGCAGTTTGCATTGATCTTGCTGAGTGGCAGAGCTGGTTAGTCCTGCACTGGGGTGATGCATCATTAAGTTGTCCAAGGTGCCGCGGGCCGCATAGTGAAGCCCCAGGGGCCGCATGCGGCCCTCGGGCCGCGAGTTTGAGACCCCTGCTTTAGAGTGTTGAAATAAAATAAAATAAATGTGTATAGTTTTTATTTTTTATTTTTAATTTTTACATGGATGTCTTGTAAATGCTGCCAGCTTTTCATTGACATTGCTCCATTACAGCTAGTTAGGTGCGGATAGTATGCACAAAATTTGTAGATTTTCTGAGATCAGTAACTAATTCTCTACTTCCTTCTATTATTTGTATTATTTAATGGCTTTCAGTTTAATCTTGGGCCATGGCGACTTGATGGATTAATGCTTTGTTGGAAAACTAATCTTGTGCAGCCTATATAGGTCCACCAGGGTCTTCTTTACTATTTTCATGATATTTTCAAGCCATTGGGTTTCTAGTCTTCCTTTTTGCATTGTTTCTTCTATTCTTCCCACCATGATGTTCTTCTCCAGTGATTGCTCTGTTCGTATGATATAATAATAATAAATCTTTATTTATATAGTGCCAACATATTCCGCAACGCTTTACAATACAGTGGGTAATAAACGAAAATGCACAGTATAATACAGTAAGAACATACACAATATAATACAGTTATTCCAGTAGAGAAAGAATACAATAAGCATAGAATCAATGTAAAAAATACAATACAATAGATAAAGCAAAAATAAAGGTGACCCTGCTCAAAAGAGCTTACAATCTACAAGGAGATAGGGGTTACACAAAGTGCAGGGGCTTATTACACTGATGGTCCAGGCATCTTGAGGAAATGGGGGATAGAAATAAAGTTACATGAATGGTCACCAGACAATCTATGTAGACCTTTTGGGTTTGGTGGAGTCTGAAGAAGAGTTATGTCCAGAGAGATAGTGAATGGGCTATGTACAGTACAAAGGAATTTTGTTAGGGAGCATGATAGGCCGCCTTGAAAAGATGCATTTTTAGTGAGCGTCTGAAGCCATGCAAATTGTGGATGATCCTGATTTCTTGGGGTAGAGAATTGGTGCAGCTTGGGAGAAGTCTTGGAACCGGGAGTGGGAGGATCAGATTACTGCAGATGTTAGTCGAAGGTCATTTGTAGAATGTAGAGAACATGTGGGGTGATAGACAGAGATGAGGGAGGAGATGTAGAGGGGTGCTGCATTGTAAAGAGCTTTGTGGGTGAGAACAAGCAATTTGAACTTTATCCTGAAGTATATAGGCAGCCAGTGCAATGACTGGCACAGAGCGAAGGCATTTGAGTAACGATTGGTCACTTAGGTGATCCTGACTGCTGCATTAAGGATGGACTGTAGAGGGGAAAGTTTAGAGAGGGGAGGCCAATTAATAGATAATTGCAATAATCAAGGCGGGAGTGGATTAGGGCCACGATAAGAGTTTTAGTTGTTTCCATGGTGAGAAAGGGGCAGACTCTAGAGATGTTCTTCAGGTGTAAGCGACAAGAGCGGACGAGAGATAGGAGGTGAAGGAGAGATCGGCGTCAAACGTGACACCCAGACAGTGAGCCTGCTGCCTATGTGTTATTATGGTACTGCACACTGAGAGAGATATCAGATTTAGGGAGGTTAAAGGAGGGCGTGAGCAAAAGAAGTTCCGTTTTGGAAAGGTTGAGTTTTAAATAGAGAGACGACATGATATTGGAAACTGTTCCTTTATCGTCCAGGTTTCACATCAATATCTTAGTTGAGAAAAGAAACCGGGCACTGACCTTGTTGCATTGAAGTCCTGTGTGCAGAGACATTCATGGATCTGGGTTGGTGGGTTGGATCTGCACCCTCCAATGTAAACTTTTGGAATAAAGCTGCTCTTGGAATAAAGGATCCCGGAGTGCCGCTGTTTTCTTCTTAAGTTCTTTCACATCAATATATTACCACAGAAAAAATAACTTGATGACGTTGGGCCAATCAGAGGCCCCAACGTCATCTGGCCGCGTCTGGGCGGTGATTGACGGCATGGGTCCTGCGCTCTCATTGGTGCAGGGCCTGACCTGGGCGAAGATTACAGGAGGAAGCAGGAAGTCGACGGGCACCGCACCGATCAGCATGGAACTTGACCGGGACACCGCACAGCAGATCAGGAGAGGAGCGGGGACAGCACCGGACAGCCGGAGGAGCGGGGCATGACAGCGGGGACAGCACCGGACAAGGTAAGAAGCGGTGCATATGTGTGTGTATGTGTGTGTGTGTATGTATGTGTATGTATGTGTATATGTGTGTGTATGTATGTGTGTGTATGTGTGTGTGGATGGGGCTGGGGCTGCTGTATATACCACTGGGAGGCTGCTGTATATTCCACTAGGAGGCTGCTGTATATAGCACTGAGAAGCTTCTGTATATACCACTAGGAGGCTGCTGTATATACCACTGGGAGGCTGCTGTATATACCACTGGGAGGCTGCTGTATATACCACTAGGAGGCTGCTGTATATACCACTGGGGAGGCTGCTGTATACTACCACTGGGGAGGCTGCTTTATACTACCACTGGGGAGGAGGCCTATATACCACTGGGGGGGCCTGTATACCACACTGCTGGGGGCTGTATACCTGTGCTGGGGTCCACCCTCGGCTTATACACGAGTCAATAGGTTTTCCCAGGTTTTGAGGGCAAAAGTAGGGGGGTCGGCTTATACACGGGTCGGCTTATACACGAGTATATACAGTATATTGTTGGCCACATCATCTCACTAGAAGTCACTTTTACCATATAAAGATAAACGGCAATCTCCACACCACATTTTAGATATATACTTGCAAAATATTTTTATTAATCACAGGATCAAAAGTTCACACTCAATAAAACCATCCCCTAAAAGCAACCCCAAAGCAGTGTGGTTACAGTTACAAATAACTCAAGTATAGGCACAATACCATAATGATACAGCCACTACTATGACAACATATGAGGAAAACAATCACATTTCCATTATACATGCCTCATCCCATAGACTTATCCTCATTGAGGACAGGATTACAGCAAACTATAAGATAAAAATCACCTATCACCCATACTGCTGAAATATACAGTAGGACTGTGACCATACCGCACCACACTGCCCAGCACCTCAACGTTTCACTCTCCGCTTCGTCAGGAGGTGCTGGGACAGTGCAGTGGTCACTTCTTTATACCTGTGTCCATTAGCTGCCTCTTCCCTCAGCTGCTGAATGGCGTGCCATGCCTGCTCCTACCCGCGTACACACGCGCCCCGGTGTCCCGGAAGTGCACCCTGCGCATGCGCAGAACCGGCACACTCCATTGGGCACCGGAGTCACGTGGGAGGCGGGGACGCAGCAGGCACCGTGCGCACACAGCTTTTGGAGCCGGTGCCATGTTAAGTATGGGCAAACTTACCCTTAAGCCACTAATGGCTATAGATTGATCACAAATATATGAGTATATAAATTTGTGAACATCAATAAAAGCAGGTCCTCCTGACGAAACGGTGGTGCGGTTTCTGGACATTGCAACAAAAAAGGACTCCACTTGTGGTTTAGTATGGCACAGAATCCTACATGATCTTTAAAACTTCAGAGGCAGGAAAAGGAACAGCTAGAATACAAAATAAACCTACAGTTAAAAACAGTGACCACCAAATAAAAACACAATGATATGTTCAGCGTGGTTAAGCATGGCTCCCTGGAAAATCATTTTTTTGGTTACTTTATTCAATGTAATTAAGTTTTTATTACTACACAGTCGGTTATATTGCAGGACAAAAACCTCCCATTTCCTGATCTCATCCTAAGAATGGTTTGAATTAGACAGCATCATTGAGGCCTCCCGGTTTTGTGGTCTCCAATAAGGTGATCCACTTAACCTCCTTTTGTGCAAGCACCCGTTTTAAATCACCGCCCCTCACTCCCAGGTGCACTTTATCTATCCCCCTAAACTTCAGTAGTCTCCAATTGCAGTTGTGCACTTCCTTGAAATGCCTTGGGATGTTTTTAAGGGCCGCTATTTCCTCACTGGTAGTTGCCTCTACTGCTTTCCTGATATCCCTAAGATGTTCCATGACCCTAACCTTCAATTCGTGGGAGGTCATCCCTACGTATATCACTTCCTTGAAATGCCTTGGGATGTTTTCAAGGGCCGCTATTTCCTCACTGGTAGTTGCCTCCACTGCTGTCCTGATATCCCTAAGATGTTCCATGACCCTAACCCTCAATTCACGGGAGGTCATCCCTACGTATATCAAATATGTTTTGGGATCTGTGCATGACAACAAATGTGTTCATGTATTTTATAAACCTAAATTCCTCTTCAGAAAGGGTCTTAGTCAAATTCTTAAAACTCTCCATGAGAGTCCCCTAATTGTATGTCACACATGTCTTAAGGGTGCTCTCCTCTAAGCTGGAAGGGATGTAGGGAGGTGGGAACACTGTTTCATGCATGGTGGTAATGTCTGAAGATGTATCAGTTTTGGGAAAGGATTTTTGCAGTTTTATCCCTTTGCGCTTATGTTCCCATTCCTCCAGATGCAGCATTAGCCTTGTTGAATATAGGGATTACTGAACTTCCTGATGCTACTAGATGGATCTGTTCTTTTATACTAAAGCTAGACAAGGACTTGCTTCAAAATGGAGATCAGCCTCAGTACCCTCATTAAACAAAATTTGGTCAAAAGTAGACTCATTTTATTCTCATAAACAAATTCTGGGTTGAGACCACCATCGTAGGGATAAGATACAGTAGAGATAGAATGCCTGGTCTGCTATCAGGAAAAATATAACAACTATATCCCCCACTGCCCAGTAGACATCTCCAATGCCTTATGAGCCCTCTGGTCCCAATTTGGGGGTGCTACGTTACACGTTAGCTCTTCTTCCTATTGGTTTGTATTGAATATCATTAATATAATATATTTCTGATGTTTAAGACTGTCTCCTTGAACTTAGCGCGCAATATCTCTTTCTCCCCCCCCCAATTTCCCTAGTTTGTCATTTCTTTTTTTAAACCAATAAGTATTTGTTAGATTTTTCAGATAATACAGAGACAATCAAAACAGTCAGTAAAGGGGAGTCACAACAATAAGGCCTACAACAGTAAAAGGCCAAACAGTTAGCAATAAAGGGAAGGGGAGAGGGGGGTAAGGGGAGAGGGAGGAGAGGGGGGAAAGGAAAGGAAGGGAAAAGACAAGGGAGGTTGCCAAAGGAAACAATTATACATGAACAGTGTTATGTACAGAAGACACCAGGGGTCCCACCAATCGAGAACTCTGATCCTTTTAGATAGTGAATGAGACAGGGTCAGCTCATATTGGAAATGAGTATTGAGTTTAACAATCAAGTCTGTAGAAGTAGGAGGGATGGAGGACCTCCACCTTGCCGCAAGACATTGTCTAGCTGCAATAATAACATTAGTATAGATAGGGATATTGGGGCGGGAATGGTTTCAAGGCCAATGCCCACTATTGCCCATTGTGGGGAAAGGGGGTGGGAAACCCAACCAGTTCCAATAACAAAAATTCCACCTCCCTCCAGAAGTGTTGGGTCACAGGGCAGCACCACCACATATGCAAAGTGTCACCGAGAACCTGACAACCCCTCCAACAGTAGGGAGTGGTCCGAGGGGAACCCCGAGCAAATCGAGCTAAACGCTCAGGGGTGTGATACCACTGCATCTGAGTCTTTTTAGACTGTTCCAGATGAGTCACACAAGAAGAGTAACGAGAAGCATGTGTCGCAGCCGTTCGCTAATGCTCGGTTGAGGCAGAGAGGACAGGACAGCTTCCCATTTTAGCATATAAGGAAGTTTAAGGTTCCCCTCAGAACACTGTAAAGCCTTATACATGATAGATACTCCATGTCGGGTAGAGCTCCCAGTTTCATAAAAACCTGCAGTCTTGAATCTATGGAAGTCAAATCCGGAACAGGCCACACTAAGGTGGCTAGGAAGTGCCGGAGTTGTAAATACCGATAAAAAGTGGTTTTTGGTAAGGCAAAGGTCAAGGCTAGAGTGGAGAACTGTTGAAGGCGACCAGATAGATCCATCAATTCTGAAAGATACTGAACCCCCCTTTTCCTCCAATCTAGGAGAGACAGTCAGGCACCAAGTGTTCGGCAGCAGCTAGAGAAACGTAACAGTAAAGGAAGGGAAAGTGGGATCTACCAACCTTCGCCCAGACCCCCAGCAAGGTCGACATTACCCTAAGGCAGGTGGGCGGAGGCTGATACTTAAGAAGGTTCATCTCCAAGAGTAGGCGGGTAGACCCCCCCGGAGAAGAGGAGGACTCCATCTGCATCCACCTGGAAGAGGGAGCGTCAGACCACCAATCTCCAGCTGCCTGTAGGACAGCAGCTCTCACATAGGCTGAAATACCAGGAAGTCCCATTCCTCCCTAGTATAAGGAAGGAAGAGAACCCGTCTAGCAATTCGGGGGGGTCTACCATCCCACACAAAACGACCTAGGGTGGCCTGGAGGGCATTTAAAAAACTGCTTGGGAAGTTCAGGGGAGACACCGCAGCAAGTAGAGAATCTTCAGGAGGATGGACATCTTAATAGTTTGAATCCTAGCAATCCAAGATAACTGCAACCCCGAAAGTCTATCAAACTCTTTCCTGATAGCAGCATGTAAGGTCTCCCAATTACGCTTGATAATCGTTGAAATTTTAGTAATATAGATCCCCAGATACTGGAATCCCTCCCTGGCCCAGGTGAACGGAAACAGACGCTGGAGAAAAACTTGATCAGCAGCAGGGAGATGCAAAGGGAGTAGAGTAGACTTAGAGAAATTTAATTTATAGTATGAAGCAAGAGAGAAATCCCCCAAAACTGAAAGAATGGCTGGTAAAGAAGTGCGAAGGTCAGTGCTAAAGAAAACCACATCGTCCGCGTATATCCCTATTTTGTGTTCAAAGGATCCAACTTCAACCCCTCGTATGCCCGGGTGACTACGGACAATGGAGGCAAGTGGTTCCATTATGAGGGCAAACAAAAGGAGAAAGAGGGCAGCCCTGACGGGTGCCATTAGTGATATTGAAGCGCGGAGAGTGGAAGCCCGAGACACTGACTGCAGCACAGGGGTTAGAATACAAGGCACTAATTGAGTCTCGAATCGGTCCCTGAAATCCAAACTTCAAGAGGACCTCGTCCAGATATCCCCAGTGCACTCTGTCAAAGGCCTTCTCAGCGTCCAGAGACAAGAGCGCACTGGGGAGTTTCCGACGCTCAAGCAGATCCAGAATATTCAGGAGTCTGCGTGTACCGTCAGAAGTCTGACGCTCAGGGACGAAACCAACCTGATCCAGTTGAATTAAGGAGGGGAGAACAACCGAGAGACGTGTTGCAAGCAATTTTGCATAAATCTTGAGGTCACAATTGAGTAGCGATATGGGCCTAAAATCTCCAGGGGAGGTGAGAGGTTTCCCCGCTTTAGGGATAGTAGAGATAAGGGCCTCCAGTCCCTCCGCACGTATCGAGCCCTGCTGCTGCCAGAAAGTAAAAAGCTTAAGAAGGTACGGAGTTAGAAGAGGAGCGAAGGAGGAGTAGTAAACGTAAGAGAAGCCATCCGGGCCAGGGGAGGTACGCTTTTTAATCGACCACATGGTTGCCGCTATTTCCCCTTCAGTGATCGGGGCATTCAGGAATTCCAGTTGCTCATGGGAAAGGCAGGGGAGGGATGCTTTGGAGAGAAAGGCCTGTATAGACTCACCGGAGGGCTGAGGAACATCTTTGAGTCCCTCAAATTGTATAAGGAGTGATAATATTTTCCGAATTCCTCCGCGATCTTAATTGGGTTGCGTACAGTATCCCCCGAGGGGGTCAGCAGGGTAGAGATTCTCGACTGCGTCTCTTTCTTTTTAATCCTCCTAGCGAGGAGGGCGCCCGCCCTGTCTCCCATAGCGTAAAACCTGGACCTGGTTTTCCTCAAATGCTTTTCGGCAGTTTCAAGTAGACATGCCCTCAGATCCCGTCTCGCCTCCTTTAGTTCCCGCAAAGCGGGGCTCATGGGGGAGGCCCTATGTTCCGCCTCCAAGAGTTTAATCTTAGAGAGCAGAGAGGCAATTGTAGATTCACGTTCCCTTTTAGCTCTAGACGCAAGTTGAAGCAGAACACCCCGAAGCACAGCCTTATGGGCATACCAAAGTGTTTCCGGGTCAGTCCCAGTTACATCATTAGAGGCAAAATACTGTTCCAAATGTTTGTTAATATGACGTACATGAGGTGGGAAGGATAAAAGGTACTCATTCAGCCTTCAGCGAGCCGGCGGTCTGAGCGAGGTAGGGTCGGCCACTTCCAGAGAAATCTGCGCATGATCCGACCAGGTTATGGAGGCAATGCTGGCAGCAACACAGTGTGAAAGAATGGAGTCATCAACAAGGAAGTAGTCGAGTCTACTCAAGGTACCATGCCGGGGAGACATAAACGTATAGTCTCGCTCTGAAGGGTGAAGGTAGTGCCAGATATCATGCAATTGAGACTGAACAAAAAGAGGACCCAGGTCACCCCGATACGTCGAGGGATTCGAGCAATCAAGACGCCGCTCCATGGGCGCGTTGAAGTCTCCAGCAACTATTCTGCAACCTTTAGCATGTGAGGCCAGTGTTTTAAGAAATCCCTTCAGAAAAGAGCGTTGTCCTGCATTTGGGCCATAAACCGAAGCCAGGGTATACAGGACTCTGCCCAGTCGTGCCACAACTATAACATAGCGTCCCTGTGGGTCCGCAATCACTTCAACAGGGGAAAAAATCAACATTTTTATGAACAAAATCGCCACACCTGCCCGTTTGGAATCAGCTGAAGCAAAGAATTGAGAGGGATAGGCCTGAGAAGCCATTCTGTGACAGTCTCCGCTCAAGAGGTGTGTTTCCTGGAGGAACAGGATATCACTACCAGCCTTCTTGAGTTGGCGCCAAACCACACTTCTCTTGCCAGCAGAATTCAAACCATTGACATTAATAGAAGCTAGTGACAGGGTCATGGCGAAGCAGAGCAAACAAGAGCAATTAGATGCAAAAAATCCGAGAGGTGTGTAGAGTCGTCCTCTACAAGCTCATGCAACCAAATCATGGATAAGGGAGGGGGAAAGGAGGAGAGGAGACAACAACAACAAAAAAATCAAGTCCAGCAATAAGTAGTAGCAAGCTGCAATGCAACTAGGGCTATCCCAAGAATATCGGGGATGCCCAATAACGGAGTGCAAGAAAAGTCAAGCACCCAACAGGGGAGGCTGAGACCCCGTTAATACAGAAGGAGAAGAGGTCGAAGCCAAAGAGAGAAGCGAGAGAAGAGGGGAATAGGAGAAGGAGAGAATCAGAAAGGAAATCCAATGAGGACAGGGAAACTAGAAGAGACCAGGAAGAAATGATTGCTCAGCCAGATCAAGATGAAATAAAACTCAGGAACAGTAAGAAATAAAGTCAGAGGATCAGAGGGGAGAGAGGGGGCAGAAGGAGGGAGAAAAGAAAGGAAGAAGGGGCAAGGAGGGAAAGGAAAAAGTACGAGAAAAGGGGAAGAGGAGAGTAGTTAGATAATGAGATTCAAAGATACAAGCGGGGATAGAGAGAAAGTAGAGAAGAAGGTGATAGAACCGCAACAATAGAAGGAAAGAGAGTAAGAGCAAGAAGAAGAGGCAGAGAAGATCAGCCATCAGCACAGACAAGAAGTGGGCAGGAGGAACCTGCGAGTCCAGCCAATACATCAGTCTTTGGACCACTCTGGATCGATGCGGCCTCCAGGTTTAGACCGTGGAGAAGGGCAGGGGAATGAGTCTCTGACAAGGGATCCGGTGGCCAAAGCCCCCAACGAGCAAGATGTTTCTCAGCTTGTGGTGGGATGAAGCAGGCAGTCACTTTACCATCCCGACGGATCAGCAGCTTAGTGGGGAATCCCCAGCGATACGGGATAGCATTGTCCCTCAAAACTTTAGTGTAAGGCCTGAATGCTTTTCTCAGGGCCAGCATCCCCGGGGAGAAATCCGGAAAGACCTCCAGGGTTGCGAAGGAATCCAGCAGCTGTGGGTTCTGGCGCAGGGCCCGCAAAAAATCCTCCTTGACCTCATAATAGTGTAACCGGGCAAGAACATCCCTAGGGCGATCCTCCGGGACTGAGGGGGGCTTTGGGACTCTGTGTATACGATCAACAGTGAGGAGTATTTTAGGGGTGTCAGGGAGGACTTGGAGGACAAAGTCCTGTAAAAAGGATCTCAGGTCTGAAGGGGCAATCTGCTCCGGTATGCCGCGGATCCTCACGTTGTTGTGGGTGAGCGATCCTCTAAATCAAGGGTTTTAGCTGAGATCCTGTCCTCCTGGCGAGGTGCCGCTCGTGAGTGTCCAACAACTCGTTGTGCGACCCCACTAATTCAGCCATCTTTTGCTCTAGTTTGTCCACCCTAGAGCCGAGCTGTGTGACCTCCCCTCTCACCTCCGTAATCATGGCGCGCATATCTTGTTGCAGGGTGGTTCTAAATCCAGCGAGGAGGTCCTCCATTGCGCCCCTGGTGAGGAGGGCTTCCATCGGGTCAGGACTCGCAGTCCCGGGTCCGCTGGCTGTGCAGTGCCGCGCCGTGCTGGCGCTGTGCACGGGACAATGAGGGAGGCGCCATCTTGGGAGAGGAGAGGGATTTCCCGCCGGGAAGAAAGAAATCGGAAACCCGCCTCGGTGAGTGCTTTGCGGGGGGCTTCTGTTTGCCCATGAGATTCCCTGCTGCACCAGGGATGAAAGTGCAGATTTGGGGCTGCGCAGGTTCCTCCGGGCGCAAGATATGGCTGCTTTAGTGCTGAGGCTGAGCAGAGCTCACTCGTTATGCGACCGGCGCCATTGCTGCCAGGACACGCCCCTCTCATTTCTTGATTATACAATTTACACACTGTTGTAATCTACCATTTGTTTAGATTCAATGTCTTGAATTATGTGAAAATTAAATAACAATGTATTGGTTTAAAAGAAAACTCTTCATGAGTGAATGGGAAGGTCAATTGGTCATTTCTAATCTGAATACATGAAAGTTGTGAAGAATATTGAACTATTATGACACCTTAAACTGGTAAGTGACAATAATAATTGTCAAGGAAATGGTAAGAAACTAAAGAATTTACTAAGACATGTCAGAGTTGAAGCAAATGTTATTACATAAGTACAATATCTTTCTTCAAAACAAAAGATCGTTATTACTCTCAAGCTTCTCAGAATAAATTTTCATAATTAAGTATGCATATTGTAGTCTAATACAAACTCTATTGTATTGAATGTAAGAGGTATATTTACATGGAATTTGTAGTTACCTAGATTTATCCTTGTAGCTTTATTTCTTTATTTCAGTTTTATTACATAGAACATAATATTTTATTCAACAAGGATATATATATTTAGTTATATATATATATAAGTTGCATTTAAAGAAAAAAAAATAAAAGTAAAACCAATTGGGAAAGATTAATAACATAGTGTTGCCAGAGGCTATTGATTACACTGTAAAATAAAGTGTTTGAAGAATAAATCCCTTTTTATGGAGTGCCCCCGAGTGGTGTCATCATTCCATGGGAGTGATAGATGAGCATGGCACAAATGTAGATTGTAATCTCAAACACAGCAAGTTGGGTAATAAAGAAGGTGGTTTTTTAGGGCTGCTAACCAACGCGACCTTTCAGGGTTGTTATATATCCTGTATATGAATCACGGAGGGTCCCATGTCCAGCTGTCATGGCGCAGCTACAATCTGGAAAAAAAGTTTGAGAAGATATGGGCACATCCAAATCCAGTAAAAATAGAAATTCTTTATTTAAGTTCCATAAAAGGTAAGAAAGGTGCATTAAAAATCGAGTTTTTTTAATGCATCTATCTTACCTTTTATGTAATTTAAATAGAGAATTTCTATTTTTACTAGATTGGATGTGCCCATATCTTCTTAAACTTTTTTTCTAGATTGTACAAGCAGTTAATGGACAAAGGGGTATTAAGACTTATAAGTATCCTACAGATAACGAGACAAGGATACTCTTGGTAAAACTTTGCTTATAGGTTAGGGCACACTGTTGTATGAAGCAAGCATTATTATAGGGATCACTGAAACACAAAGTCTGAAAATATTCCTTGGAGTTCGGTGGTGTACATGTCCATGGAGTAAAGAGATGGACAAAGTCGATTGTCATCTATTGTGTCAAAAACAGCAAGTGGAAAATTGAACTTAAGACTTATAAATGTCCTACAGCTGTTAAGACAAGGTTAACCTTAGTAAAACTATACTTATATGTTAGGGTAAACTGTGTATGGAGTAATCATTATTCTGTGAAAGATTATTGCAAAAGTCATTTTCAAATATGATGTGGTCTGATAATCTGGACATACCGTAAGCAGAAAAGTTGTCTTAATAACTAGCCTGCAAGTCAATATGCATGAGTAAATGTTAAGTTTACTTAATAAAAAAGGAGCAAAAGACAGCTACCAGACACCTCTGACTTAGCTCATTTGTTGAAATGCAATGGCCAAAACCTACAAAAATGGTGTAACGTTGCTATGAAAAACAGAGTACAAGAGTGGTGCCATTTATATGGATACACCTAAATGAAAATGGGAATGGTTGGTGATATCAACTTCCTGTTTGTGGCACACTAATTTATGGGAGGGGGAAAACTTTTGCAGATGGGTGGTGACCGTGGCGGCCATTTTGCAGTTGGCCACTTTGGATCCAACTTTATTTTTTCAATGTGAAGAGGTTCATGTGACACATCAAACATATTGCAGACAAAGGGGGAGGGGGTGGGAGCGCATGTGAAGAAAGTTTTTGAAGTGGATTTAGGCCCAGGGCTGTGTGGCGACTCACCAGAGGTGGTTGTGCAACAATGCACAACTGCGGTCTTACGCCTGTGAAACCACCTCCGCTTGGAGGTATAGTGGAGGCACCGAAATTTGCTCCGGGAGCTCCAGCTCCTGCCGCGGTCACGTGACCGGATAGATGTCACCAAAGGCCTTCAACGGTGACCGTGTTGTATTGCTAGGTCATGGAGCTCAGGATCTAGGATTAATGGTATCTCTTGTCCAGAGCTGCTCTTGCCAGGTGTGCACAAGTGCAAGAAAATGAGAGTAACCTGATGAAGGCAGCGCTTTGCTGCAGAAACGCGTAGTGGCCTGTAAGAGGTTAATAAAGAAATAATTTTCTAAAATAACCCTAGTACCATTTTATCTCGAGTCCTAGCGCTCCACAGACCAGAGATTTTTTTTACTCACATCAAACATATTGAGAATTTCATGAGAAAAACAATGGTGTGCTTGGTTTTAACGAAACTTTATTCTTTCATGAGTTATTTACAAGTTTATGACCACTTATAAAATGTGTTCAAAGTGCTGCCCATTGTGTTGGATTGTCAATACAACCCTCTTCTCCCACTCTTGACACACTGATAGCAACACAGCAAAAGAAATGCAGCACAGGCTTCCAGTATCCGTTGTTTCAGATGCTGCACATCTCGTATCTTCACAGCATAGACAATTGCCTTTAGGTGACCTGAAAGATAAAAGTCTAAGGGAGTCAGATCGGGAAACCTTTGTGGCCATTATTCCTGATGATCCCTGTACAGGAGTCCTCTCATAGATCAGCTCTCCATGGGAAGTTTGGTACCATGGCCCAGTGGGTCCACTCTAGGGCGTTCTCCTGCAAAGATGTTACAGAGCTAACCACTGAGCCATGACCTTTTGACATCTTTTTTTGAAGACATACTTACATTTGGTCCAAGAATAACTTATCCAATCTTTTCAATACATACTTAAAATAAATAGGCAGGTGGTGGATGGCTTTGTAAGTCATGGTTAGGTAGACAATCCATGGTCTGTCTGTTTTTTTACTGTTTAACGCTAGAAGAAATGTAGGAAGCATTCATGTGTTTTTTTTTTCTACAAGAAGCACTGCTTACATATAGATATTAAAAATGGATGCAGGACCAAAAACAGATATACCAGACAGCATCTCACAGGTTGGTGAATCAAATCACGTCCTTTATACCACCTTCTGTGACATTTCGATCCATAATAAGGATCTTTATCCATGCTTGATAAAGATCCTTATTTATTGATCGAAACATCACAGAACGTGGAATAAAGGACGTGATTTGTTTCGCCATCCTGTGAGGCACTGTCCTTACTTTTCTATTCCTACTTGATTCCAAGAAGACTCCTTGGAGGTGATGTACGTCACAAGTTGGAGTAAACTATATCCCTATTTATCCACTGGGTGCTGATGACTATTCCTATATGAAAAGCATATAGATCTGATCCAGTAAAGGACAAAAAATAGGTAAATTTTTTGTGGAAAAAGACAAAATTGCCCTGGATTCCGAATAAGAATACTTACTCTCCACATTTATGGTAATACTCCAGATTTTCTTAGATCTTTCATGTCATTGCTTAATGTATCAATTATATTGCTACATCATTAAAGCACATATTATGCCGTGACACCATTACAAATGCAATCCGGATCGTGCTATGGCATTCATACAGCGAAAACAATAAAACAACTAAGGTTTTCCTATTAATTTTTGTAGATACCATTAAACGTCAAACCACAGCTAGCGCTAGATCAGACCCAATTACACAAGCATACTGTTCCTTTCATGCTGTGGCACTTCCTTGCCCCCCCAAAACACTTTTTCCCTCAGTCTAGCAATTAACTGCTTGAACAGTATAATAAGGAAGCAATTAAGAGGTGACAGAGAAAAATTAACACTTCGTTTCACATTAAAGGTCAAGTGAGTATCCTTGCCATTGTGAGCAAAATGTGTCTTTGAAAACCTGTAGTTTGTATGTATTTTTCTTTTGAATAAGAAGCAAGCTCCAGGTTTTTTTTGTCTAGCATCCCAATTTGAAAATGGATGATAACTAATTGGATGCTGTCTGCTAAAATAAGCTGTATTAATTGCAGTTTGTTCTCCAGTAAGTGTCAAGGAAAACAAAATCTGTGTAATGTGTAGGCACAAAGTACGAAACTCTTAAACATGCAGTCAGTGTACTATAGCAAATAAAACAAAGTGCTCAATGCATTGTTGCCATGGCAGAAGCCATTTGCATAGTAAATAACAGCTATCATGAGTGTTTCTTTTTCTCAAATTCTATACTGTGTTGTCAGCAGTATGTGATTTCAATACAGCTCCAATATTGAAGAAATAAGCGTATGTGCTGCCTACGCCAAGAAAAGCCGGGCAGCGGAGCTTGAATGTGGAAAACCATCAAGATATAAAACAACACAACTATCATTAAGATAAGTCAAAAGGCAAATAAAGAGCTCACCAAGGCTTGTGTACGGTATATCCATTCACTCTACAGACCCTGATGATGCACGCTCCCGCTGTTGCAGTCAAGACGAAATCAGGAAAAGAAAATATGGAATTGATGTCGCACAATCACTCGGAGGTAAATTAAAATCTAGTAGTTTAATTCAACATAATAAAAAAAATTTTAAAAAAATTCAAATTTTTTCTTGCTTTACGTAATGATTTTAAAAAGTCACATCAGGGGGATGAGTAACAAGTTGACGTATTTAGGCGACAACATTAGTTGTAACTAACTTACGACTAAGGCTGTCGCTGAGGCACGTCAACTTGTTACTCATTCCCCTGATATGATTTTTTTAATATCATTACATAAGGCAAGAAAAAATGTTAATATGAAAATCCAACAGTTATTTTTTTGGATTTCTCAGTTAACCCAGCCAACGGGTAGCCAGGAACTTCACCCCCATGCTTCCAACCGGTCAGGATATTATCTGGTGAGCGGCATAAAATTCATTCTGTACCATAATTAAAAAATAAATGATGTACTCACAGAGAACCATAGAAACTGACGCATTTTTGGAAAATCTTGCGGCCTTCGTCATTTTATAAAGTAAAAGCATTTTCTGAAAACTATTTCAACTCTTATCAACTAATGAAAGACAATGTGAGGTGAATACCGTATATACTCGCGTATAAGCCGACCCGTGTATAAGCCGACCCCCCTACTTTTGCCCTCAAAACCTCAGAAAACCTATTGACTCGCGTATAAGCCGAGTCCCGAGTACAGTATACAGAACTCGGATTATAAACTCGCTTAGGGGGATCCAAGATGGCCGCCGCATAGTGAGGACACATCCTTTAGTGCTCCCACTCTTTGCCCACAATCTGGTGCCATCCTGCTCCTGAGAGCATCCACACATGGCCTAACGGTGCCCATCTACTCCACACAACACCGGGGTCTCTTTTGAACCCAAACTTGGACCTGGTCCCTGCTGAAGAGACACCTCGTGGCCTGACGGAGGATCCCACTCTCATCCTCCTCTCCAGCTACAGCACAGAGATCTGCCTAGTGCCCGCACAAGTCGCAAGGAGCTGGATTTACCTGCAGCTGCTTCGCAGCTGGGATCTGCGCTGGCGGTGCGCGCGGCCCCGGACAGTAAGGAGAGAGAGCGGGAGGACTGCTGAGGGGAGAGAGTGCCGGACCGGCCGCCATTAAGGGAGAGTCTCCTGCAACTCCTGCAGCCAACACTCCCAGAGGCACCGGAGCGGGAGAGCGACGAGGTGGCCACATCCATCAGCTCGAGGTGAGGCACGGGGGTCAGAGAGAGGAGGGAGCGCTGCGGCTCAGTCTCACAGCCCTGGCCGCGAGGTACAGGGGGAAAGCAGAGGCAGGTGTCCATCATAACTCTGCCTCCACAGACTGCTACGTTACTCCCCCACCTCTGGTAGGAGTCTCTTGTGGCCCCCTGGGGTCTGAGGAACTGGGAGCTCAACTAGTTCTCTGCTCGAAGTGGACCTGGGAGACAGAGAGAGTTAATAAACTCACTTAGAATCACTCAGACTAGCTCAGAATCGCTAAGGCTCACTCGGACTCGCTCAGACTCGCTACTGACAGCTGGTATCCGAGTCCCTAATACAGTGACTCGCGTATAAGGGAGTGACTTTTCAGCCCGATTTTTGGGCTGAAAAACTCGGCTTATACGCGAGTATATACGGTAAATACAGGTGTAGAGCAATTAACCATGATGTGGTCATTACCAAAAGCATTCATCAATATGTGAGACAGTGAGGGGGATCATATGCGAGGGGCGCTATGTGTCCCCAGAATGTGCACTGTCACGTATTGAACCCGGTATGGAATATAGGATAGAGGGACGCTCCACTCCAGTCCGGACTTTGTAGGATTTCCCCGGAGGGAGACACGGGGTTAAAAGCTAGGTTAGAAGACGGGGCAGGGTCCCCTGTGGAGAGCTTCGGCCTGAGTTGAGGCAGAAGGAACTGCTGAGTGGTCAGGTCCAGGGCGTGAGAGGCTGTGTGCTGTTACAACACGGCCTAACCCGGGAGCCCAGGGCGACCTAGACCAGAGAGAACTCCTAACCTGAAGGGACCGTGTTACTGTCCGGTGGATGTATGCATTGCACCCGGCTGCGTCCCGGAACCCAGCAACTTGTGCCACTGCTGTGCCTCATGAATAAATCCTGTACTGTATGAACTGATACCGGGCTCACGGCCGTTTGCCTTGCAATCCCGGCGCTACCTCACGAATAGAAAGAATTGTCAGTTATATATGTTACACTAACAGTGACATCAGCATTATTATTATACAGCACATGGTATCACAAAACAGTACTTGTCAATAAAAAAAAATTAGAACCTAAATTTCAAGCAGGCATGAATCATAAAATTTATTTATATTTATTAATTGTCAGGTACTGGTTAATTGCTCTACACATGTATCTATTGATCTCATGTTGTCTGTGATTGGAGGACAAATCTTTCATTTTACTTCCTAACCGTCAAAAGCAAACAACACTATTCTGTCCTCCTTTTCCTGGACCTGTCCTCTGACTTTGACACTGTTGACCACTCCCTACTGCTTCAGATCCCATCTATGGCTATCACAGACTTGGTCCTCTCCTGGATCTCTTTTTAGCTAACACACCCGACATTCAGCATCTCCCTCTTTAGCACCACATCCTCATCTCACCCTCTATCTGTGGATGTCCAAAAGGATCAGTTCTAGGATACCAACCCTTCTCCATCTACATCTTCAGTCTGGAACAGCTTATAGAGTCCCGCAGCTTTCAGTATCATCTCTACACTGATGGAACACGGATCTACCTCTCTGCACCTGACATCACCTCCTTACTGACCAAAATCCCACAGTGTTTGTCAATTATTTCATCTTTCTTTTCTGCTTGATTGCTAAAACTGAACATGGGCAAAACAGAATTCATCATCTTTCCTCCTTCTCACTAAACCCCTCCACCAGACCTATCCCTCAAAGTCAATGGCTGCTTACCCCAGCCCCACATGCTTGCTGCCTTGGGGTAATTCTTGACTCTGCCCTCTCCTTTAAGCCACATATCCAAGCCCTTGTCCCCTTCTGCTGACTTCAATTTAAAAATATCCCCCAGATCCGTACATGCCTTGACTAAGATACTGCAACACTCGTGCATGCCTTCATCATCTCCTGCTTCGACTACTGCAACCTCATGCTCTTTGGGGGTTTCAAGAGTGCTATAGGTGAGACCAATCTATCCTAGGCACGGCTGCTCAACTAACCTACCTGTCTTCTCACTATTCCCCAACCTCTCCTCGGTCAATCCCTTCACTGGTTTCCCATTGCTCAGAGACTCCAATTCATAAACCTAACCATGACATACAAAGCCATCCACAACCTTTACCTTCCATATATCTGTGAAATAGTCTCCTAGTACCTGCTTACACACAACCTACAATCCTCTCAATATCTTTCTCTATTCCCCTCTTATCTCTCCATTTCACAACTGCATACAAGACTTCTCCCATGCATCCTCCATATTCTGGAACTCTCTGCCCCAACAAATCAGACTCTCATCTACCATGGAAACCTTCAAAAGGAACTTGAAGACCCACCTCTCATAACAAGCCTAAAAGCTTCAGTGAGCCTCAGTCTGCTAACCTGCTGCATGATGAGCTCTACCCACTGTCAACCTGGTTTCAGACTTGCGGACCTCTCAACAGTGTCCTGTGGAGGGGATCCGCAAGCTGAGTGCAGGCACCGCAAGTCCCTATGTTTAACATGGGGACGCAGGTGCCTGCGCTCTGATGCAGATTGGCGTGCGCACACCATTCACTGCAATGTATGATTTGTATGCAGGCGGATGCCTGCGCACAAATCACACATTCTCGTCCGCACCCTGAACGCAACATGTCGCGTTCCTGGTGCGGACGAGACTGTGTGATTTGGGCGCAAGCATCCGCATGCTCACAAATCACAAATTGCCGGCAATGGGTGCGCATGGCCATCTGCACCCGAGCGCAGGCTCTTGCGTCCCCATGTTAAACATAACAATGCTTAGGGAAAAAAGGTGTGCTGTAGTCCGCGCTGCCAGGATCACTCACTCCAATAAAAACGAGTAGAAAATCTTCATCAAAACCTCCTTTATTCTCCTACACGTTTCAGTGCCCTCCTGGCACCTTCATCAGGGATCCCTGATGAAGGTGCCAGGAGGGCACTGAAACGCGTAGGAGAATAAAGGAGGTTTTGATGAAGATTTTCTACTCGTTTTTATTGGAGTGAGTGATCCTGGCAGCCGCGGACTACAGCACACCTTTTTTCCCTAAGCATTGTTACAACCTACACGTGAGTGTGGCCGGTGGGAGTCCAGCAGCAGCCATCAGGACATTACCAATAAGCCTTCAAACCAGTTGTGGGTTTCACAACTGGACCAGGTGAGCAGATTTAATTACTCACCATTACACCCATCAGTGTCTAGTGATAAGGGCACTATTGCGCCTCTTGTCCCCCCCCCCCCTTTCTCTTGTTTTCCATGTTAAACATAGGGACGCGCGGTGCTTGCGCTTCCCAGCCGCAATACGCTGCGGCGGGGAGCGCAAGTCTGAAACCAGCCTTAGTGTATCCTCACTAGGGATGGGCGAATCTACTCGCTAGGACTCGTTACTCGGCGAGTAGTAAGGGACTCGCAGGACTCGGTACTCTGCGAGTTTCCCAGCGTTTACTCGCACGAGTCCAATGCAAATCAATGTCAAACGCTGACAAAACTAGGATTGCCATTGTTTGTATTAGACTCGGCTACTGTGCCAGTGATAGCAGGGAAACTCGCAAAGTAACTGCTGTTTCTTTGCGAGCCGAGTCCAGCTGTCTTCTCTGTGCAGCTCCAGGGTCCTAGAGCCCACCTGCTCACAGAGATGATGTAGCAGAGCTGCGATTGTTCTCAGTCTGCTCATTCCCTGTGCATAGACATCTATATCTATGCACAGGGGATGTAGCAGAGAGGACATCGCGTTTTGGACTGCGTCGGACAGAAGAGGTTTTTTTTAATTAAAGATGGAGTCCCTAATGGCTTTTTTTTAAATTCCAAATAAAATTTTTCCTCTGTGTTGTGTTTTTTTAACCTTTTATTGGAGATTCTTAGTGGCTGGGTCAAACTTGGCCTGACATTAAGAATCTCGGGCTTAATACCAGCTTGCATAACAAAGCTGGTATTAACCCCTTTATTACCCAGCGTGCCACCCGCCACCAGGGCCGCTGGAAGAGCGGGGTTCAGCGCCAGAGGATGGCGCTTCAATGAACGCGCCATCTTCTGGGGCTGCTGCAGGCTGCAATTTGCAGCGAGGGGTGCCCAGAAAGATTGGGCATCCCTGCGCTGCGGATTCCAGCCCCCAGCTGCTTAGCTGTACCTGGCTAGACATAGAAATTGCGCGGAGCCCCACGCATTTTTTTTTAATTATTTCATGAATTTCAGAGTCAGAGTCTCAGAGTCAGAGTCTCAGAGTCTCAGAGTCTCAGAGTCAGAGTCTCAGAGTCAGAGTCAGAGTCAGAGTCTCAGAGTCAGAGTCAGAGTCTCAGAGTCAGAGTCTCAGAGTCAGAGTCAGAGTCTCAGAGTCAGAGTCTCAGAGTCAGAGTCTCAGAGTCTCAGAGGCAGAGTCTCAGAGTCAGAGTCTCAGAGTCAGAGTCTCAGAGTCAGAGTCAGAGTCTGAGAGTCAGAGTCTCAGAGTCTCAGAGTCTCAGAGTCAGAGTCTCAGAGTCAGAGTCTCAGAATCAGAGTCTCAGAGTCAGAGTCAGAGTCTCAGAGTCAGAGTCTCAGAGTCTCAGAGTCAGAGTCTCAGAGTCAGAGTCAGAGTCTCAGAGTCAGGGTCTCAGAGTCAGAGTCTCAGAGTCAGAGTCTCAGAGTCTCAGAGTCTCAGAGTCTCAGAGTCTCAGAGTCAGAGTCTCAGAGTCAGAGTCTCAGAGTCAGAGTCTCAGAGTCTCAGAGTCAGAGTCTCAGAGTCAGAGTCAGAGTCTCAGAGTCAGAGTCTCAGATTCAGAGTCTCAGAGTCAGAGTCTCAGAGTCTCAGAGTCAGAGTCAGAGTCTCAGTCAGAGTCTCAGATTCAGAATCTCACCCTCAGAGCCAGAGTCAGAGTCTCAGAGTCAGAGTCTCAGAGTCAGAGTCAGAGTCTCAGAGTCAGAGTCAGAGTCTCAGAGTCAGTCTCAGAGTCAGAGTCTCAGAGTCAGAGTCTCAGAGTCAGAGTCAGAGTCTCAGAGTCAGAGTCTCAGAGTCTCAGAGGCAGAGTCTCAGAGTCAGAGTCTCAGAGTCAGAGTCTCAGAGTCAGAGTCTCAGAGTCAGAGTCTCAGAGGCAGAGTCTCAGAGTCAGAGTCTCAGAGTCAGAGTCTCAGAGTCAGAGTCTCAGAGTCTCAGAGTCAGAGTCTCAGAGTCAGAGTCAGAGTCTCAGAGTCTCAGAGTCAGAGTCAGAGTCTCAGAGTCAGAGTCTCAGAGTCAGGGTTTCAGAGTCAGAGTCTCAGAGTCAGAGTCTCAGAGTCAGAGTCTCAGAGTCAGAGTCTCAGAGTCAGAGTCTCAGAGTCAGAGTCTCCGAGTCAGAGTCTCAGATTCAGAGTCTCAGATTCAGAGTCTCAGATTCAGAGTCTCAGAGTCAGAGTCAGAGTCTCAGAGTCAGAGTCTCAGAGTCAGAGTCAGAGTCTCAGAGTCAGAGTCTCAGAGTCAGAGTCAGAGTCTCAGAGTCAGAGTCTCAGAGTCAGAGTCTCAGAGTCAGAGTCTCAGAGTCAGAGTCAGAGTCAGAGACTCAGAGTCAGAGTCTCAGAGTCAGAGTCAGAGTCTCAGAGTCAGAGTCTCAGAGTCAGAGTCTCAGAGTCTCAGAGTCTAAGTCAGGGTCTCAGAGTCAGAGTCAGAGTCTAAGAGTCAGAGTCTCAGAGTCAGAGTCTCAGAGTCAGAGTCAGAGTCTCAGAGTCAGAGTCTCAGAGTCAGAGTCTCAGATTCAGAGTCTCACCCTCAGAGCCAGAGTCAGAGTCTCAGAGTGAGAGTCTCAGAGTGAGAGTCTCAGAGTCAGAGTCTCAGAGTCAGAGTCAGAGTCTCAGAGTCAGAGTCTCAGAGTCATAGTCAGAGTCTCAGAGTCAGAGTCTCAGAGTCAGAGTCTCAGAGTCAGAGTCTCAGAGTGAGTCTCAGAGTCAGAGTCTCAGAGTCAGAGTCTCAGAGTCAGAGTCTCAGAGTCAGAGTTTCAGAGTCAGAGTCTCAGAGTCAGAGTCAGAATCTCAGAATTTCATGAAATAATTAAAAAAAAATGCGTGGGGCTCCGCGCAATTTCTATGTCTAGCCAGGTACAGCTAAGCAGCTGGGGGCTGGAATCCGCAGCGCAGGGATGCCCAATCTTTCTGGGCACTCCCCGCTGCAAATTGCAGCCCGCAGCCGCCCCAGAAGATGGCGCGTTCATTGAAGCGCCATCCTCTGGCACTGAACCCCGCTCTTCCAGCGGTCCTGGTGGCAGTGGCACGCTGGGTAATAAAGAGGTTAAGGCCAGCTTTGTATTATCAGCTGGCCCTAAGCTCGAAATTTATGGCGGTCACGCCAATATTAGACATGACCGCCATGAATTTCTATTAAATTGTTTTAAAAAAAACACAACACAGAGAAAATTTTTTATTAGAAAAAAAAAAAAAAGCCATTAGGGACTCCATCTTTAATTAAAAAAATCCTCTTCCGTCCGACGCAGTCCAAAACGCGTTGTCCTCTCTGCTCATCCCTGTGCATAGATATAGATGTCTTTGCACAGGGAATGAGCAGACTGAGAACAATCTCAGCTCTGCTACATCAGGCAGCAGGTGGGCTCTAGGACCCTGGAACTGGCAGCCAGCACAGAGGAGACAGGACTCTTATCTGTGCGAGTTTCCCAGCGATTACTTGCAAAGTAAACGAGTCCAATGCAAATAAATGACAAAACTAGGATTGCTTCAGGCTGAAGCTTCCGAGACACATCTGTGATTTGTAAATCTCACACTACTCGCTATTACTCGCTTCCCCATTCATTAACATTGGACTCGCTAGACTCGCAACGAGTAGCGAGTCCTGTGCTCGGACTCGCTAGAGTCAAGCGATTCCGAGTAATTTAGGATTCGCCCATCACTAATCCTCACCCATCTCTTGTAGACTGTGAGCCTTGATGGGCAGGGTCCTCTCCCCTCCTGTACCTGTGTGTGTCCTCTAGTGTTCATTTTATTCTTCTTGTCTATGTATGCCCCTTTCAAATGTAAAACGGCATAGAATAAATGGTGTTATAATAATAATAATGATTTTATTCTAATATTAACGGTGCACAACAAGTCCAATGCAAATTGTCTCTTCACTGAGAAAGTAGATGAACTTTAGCAACACCTATTGGAAATAGCAATCCTAAAAGTCAAAATTGACCCTTTAATGAGCCTTGCCATAAGACTTTGTATTTATGCCAGATCAGAACCCCAATTTGCAGATGCCGTTTTGGGGTGATTGCCCCTCATCATTTCAAAGTATGGAATATGATCTGGCTTAGCCTCTCATACAACCAGATCAGATCCCATACTTTGCACAGGATGATGCGATAACGTGTAGAGGAGGCTGCGCCGAGGAGGTTAAGTATGGAAAGGGATAACAAGGTAGGGGCTCAATATGGAGAGTAGGTAGTTTGGAAGGGTCAGTATGAGGATGATGCAACAGGGCTCAATATGTAGATTAGTGGAAACGTGGAAGATGGCTAAGTCTGGAGAGGGGGGCATTGTGGAGGTGCAGAATCGAGAAAGGGTTAAGTCAGTGGTAGGGAATCTCAGGCCCCAGGGTCAAATGTGGCCCTTGATGAAATCTTTGCAGCACCCGGGCAGATTCCTGGAGACCGCAGTGCTCAGGCTAGAAGATGCGTTTTGCCGACTGTCTGCCCTTTAAATCCTGCTCTCCAGTAAACTCTATGCCCCAGCCTCAGCCTCCCCAGTGAGGTATATGCTCCCAGCCTCTCCTGTGATATCTAGGGCTCCAGTAAACCTGGAAAAGCAGTTGAAATGCTACTTGACCAATTTCCTCCCCTCCCGTAAAAGTGAAGCAGCACCAGCCACCACAGTAGGGGTGAGTTGATTGGTTAATCAAATATAGCAGGTAATTTTCAAGTTGATCATTTTGTATGGCCGCCAAAGGATTGCAGAAATCTCCAAATGGCCCTTGGAAGATCAATGGTTCCCTGCCCCTGGGCTACGTCAACAGAGGGGAATATGAAAAGGTCCTCAGTATGGAGAGAGAGGGGACAGTGTGGAGGGACTTTAGTATGGAAAGGAACAGCTTGAGGAGAACTGAGTGAAAAAGGGGCACAGTATTGAGAGGGGAATCATAGTTCACAAGGGTGGAAAGTGCAGCAGGTGTAGTTAAAAATTCAGGACATTGTGGCAGCTGCAGTATATAAGGTGAATGGTGTCGTGTTCATGTTACATAAGGGGGGACAGTATGGCTGTCATAGTAGATATGGGAAATGGTGTAGCAGACATATCACATAAAGGAAAAAAAAGTAGAATTGCAGAATACCGGTCTCAGAAAAAGGAAAAACATTTTAAGTTTTTGTTTGATTGAACTGGGTGATGGCTTGTTTTTTTGTGAGGAACTGATGGTTTTATTGATCATATTTGATTCTTCATTTAGATCTGTTTTGATAGCTCAGATATTTCTGAATGTGGAAATGGCAAATATGTCTATTTTTTTAATTTATTTTTAATGGGGTAATTCAAATTTTAATGTTTTCTTTAATATTTTTTTTACTTTTTATTTAATTTTTAGGTCTCATTTAAAACAGGAATTGTCCTATCATTACATAATATACAATTTTTCGATAGTATTGCATTACACAGAATTACATACATTTTAGTCCTCTTTAGGAATAAGTTAAAGAGGACCTGTCACCCCCCTGGTGCTTGGCAAACTGAATGCAGCACTGAATGAAGCGTGTCTGCTGCATTCAGAGAAGAGGTCCCCCATGTCTCTAGTCCCCCTTTAACCGTTAAAAAAGACTTTAGAAGCTTTACAGTTAAGAGGTCCCGTGGGTTGGATCTGATTAAGAGGTCCTCACTGCTAGCACAATCCTCCCTGCCTCCTCTGCATTCAGTGATGCATTCAGTTTGCCATGCACCAGGGGGTGACAGGTCCTCTTTAAGGAAAGCAAGAGCCTCTGTTGGGGCCAGTTGTGCCGGCGTAAAACCTGTGTCAGTAAAATGGAATTCAGAAGCATGGCAGATAAAGACAGCTATTCAGACCGGCCTCTCATGGCAAGAACTACTCCTTATTAATCCCTGGAAAATGAAATAATCCTCAGTGACAAATTGAAGGTCTATGCACCCACCTGTGGTTTCAGGGTATTTACACTTCTAAAAGTGCTGCTCATGTGGTTTAGGTACAGCTGCTTGCCCCTTTTCAGAGGTGTTCACGGACCTGCGCTGCATTGTATATGCCAAAAAAGGATCAAACGTTGTTCAGCACTAAAGCGTCATTTTCGACGCGTTTCGGAGTTAGTCCCAACTTTTTCCTCAAGAAATAATGCTGTTACAAATTGGACTGATAGATCTTATATATAGTATATATGGTCAACAACAGGAATACGAAACATGAAGGCGAGGGAACGCATGACATCATTCAACCTTAAATATACTCCCACTCAATAAATGCGGAAAATGTAATAGAGATAGACCATTGAGCTAGGAAAAAAGTGCATATTAATCAGATAGTGATGAAATAAATTCTAAAACTATATTTAATAAAAAGGTCAACAAATTTAATATCTAAAATTTAATAAAACAATTACGGTAGTTTAAAAAATATAAAAAGTGGACTCATCAAGATTCAAACTGATTAACCAGGGCACCCAATCATCATGTTTCGTGTCTTTTGTCCTTCAGCTACTTGTGGATCTGGTCTTGTAAGACTTGTCAAGTGAAAACGAATTCCTGATCAAGCAATGAATCCAGTGGGAGTATATTGATGTGTCAACGCCACATGAATATCAACATATCCTCGTATGAATTTATTGTTCTGTTGATACTCCGAAACACGTTGGAAATATAGCTTTAGTTATGAAAACCTCTGATTCTTTTTTGGCATATACAGTGCAGCGCAGGTCCATGAACACCATCCATCCTTTGCAAATTTGTACTACATTGATCGTTTCGAGGTGTGGACCTTGCAGCAGCTATCTTCTCACGCCTTGACGCTGGTTGTGTGTTACACAACCCCCCAGGTGAGTGGCTAGTCAGATCTAGTCCCTACACTTATAAATGATAAGACCCTATTGCGCTTCTCTTTCCCTTTCTAGTGTTTTCAGAGGTGATGGCCTTCATCCAACTTTCAAAAAGCTGAAAGGGTATTCAGTAGAGATGTGTAGTTGGTCACCTCATTAGCTGTTGTGTCATCCTGCCTATGGTTAATCATTTTTACACGGCCATCAGAGGCAGCAGGGTGGCTAAGAGAAGAATGTGGCAAACTGCTCCCCATAGCAGCTGCACACAACAAGTTCCCATATCAAGTATGTGTGCCTTTTTTAGCTGGTGTATTCTCATGCACTCCTTTCCACCTAGAAGGTTTTTTATTTTATTTTTATTTTTATTTTTAGCCTCCTCTTGCTCCACAATATCCACACAATTATCATGTGACCCTCCTTCCTAATTTTGAGAGGGCCAGCAGGTGTACTTCAATCTTATATTTGGGAGTGCCCTGTGGTGGCTCTCTACCATTTAATTTGTAGGGCAGCATGTGGTTAGCAGTGCTAGGATGCTGGGTTCAAATCCCACCAAGGCCCACGTCACACACACAGATATTTGTGCAGATATTGTTCGCAGATCTCTGGTTGCAGTGAAATCATGGACACATTGCTCCATTTTGTGGTTGTATATAAATGGAACAATGTGTCCATGATTTCACTGCAACCAGAGATCTGCGAACAATATCTGCACAAATATCTGTGTGTGTGACGTGCGCCCAAGAACAACATCTGCAAGGAATTTTTATGTTCATCCAGTGTTTGTATGGGTTTCCGCTGGGTACTCTAGTTTCCTCCCAACACTCCAATGACATATTGATAGGGATTAGATTGTAACCCCCAATGGGGACAGCAAGGACAGCACCTGTAAAGTGCTGTGGAATTAATAGTGCTAGATCAGTGAGTAAAATAAATGCATACATTTGGGAGGGCCTTCAGGTGACCCTCACTACATTTGGCAGGGCCATCAGGCAGCCCTCTACTATACATTTGGAATGGACATCACTCATACATTTGAAAAGACGCTCACATATACATTTTGGCTGGACCTCAGGCAGCCCTCTACCATAAATTTGGGAGGGTTCTCAGGTGGCTGTCTAGCATACTTGTGAAGTACAGCTTCAAGCTGCCGCTTGTCTGGCAATACTTTCGCATTGCTTGTAAGTGCCAGCTCACCAACTATGATGTGACCACTCACTAGAAATCCACATTGCACATGTACTTGACAAGACCTTGTGACATGGCCAGTACAACAATGAATGCTGAAGAGAAGAAGACCTGGTTGGGAGTAGCACTTGCTGGGCAAATGTGGGGAGAGGTGAGTTAAATATTTTTTTTATTTTCTTTTAAACATCATTTACCAGATACCAGGGCACATTTACAAAATAATAATAAAATACTCAATACAAAAACAAATTTGTCTGAATTTGAGCAATTCTCCCACATTTTAATTTTATAATCACCTAGCTCTCCAAATGATCCTCTGCAGTGCCGATTCTCTCCATAGTATAAGACTTTTCTGCCAGGGTACAGGCAATGCGATGATGTCATCATATCCCATAACTCATAAAGAAGGAAATGGGTATCAAGCTCTGCTGCTATATTTTATTAAAGAACTTTATCAGACCAGATTGCAAAAGTGGGATAAAATATCCTCTAATTACCAACAGTGAAATGCAAACTGGACTTAGGATGGACCAGACAAGTCGTACCTACAGACACATACAGGATATGAAACATCAAACCACAACCACATGTCCACAGACATAGTGAAAAATTATAATGTTTTATCAATACCAGAATTACACACAAGTGACCATATAGGGGACAAACAGCACAAAAATGGCATGTGCAAACCTGTTTGTCATCTTTGTTGACCCCTGTGTATAATTGTGAGATTAATAAGACATTATATTTTTTCACTATTTTGATGTTTTGTATTCTGTATGTGCCTGTAGGTACGTCTTGTGTGGTCCATCCTAAGTCTGGTTTGCACTTCATTGTTGGTAAATAGTGGATGCTTTATCCTACTTTTGCAAGCTGGTCTGATGAAGTTGTTTAATCACATTTTTGCTCTGTTTTGTACAGGTTTTCCTTTGTTCACGATGGATTTTAGAGCCAAAGAGGCCTTTTGGCGCAACCAGATTTACCAGGTTTTTGGAGTTTCCACTCAGGAGAGGCAGCTTAATGCTGATCAGAATTTGGACAAAACTTTCTTGTTCATATATAAAATGATGGTTTAGAGAACCAAGCTTTGGTGGAACCATATGTTCTTCCAGAAAAACCATTTACTAAAATGGTACTCAGAGCGTTAAGAGTCTGAGTGATCCCCACGTTTCAAGTATCAGATGAGAATTTTATTAAAAAATGGGATGATGCTCGTGTGGTGCCTTTTCCAAGGTGTTTATGAAGTTATTGATTGAATCCAATTCCAATATAATCTCAAACATTGATAAAGAGAGGAGAGATCTGCAATGTAAATTTAGGGCAGATTGTCCAGATGACAAACGTAAATCATGTGAGACACAACTTGAAAGAATGTTGGTAGAATTTGTCAAAAAAATTGAAGACAAACAAATGATGAAATATTCTAGAGATTTATGTCATTTTCAATCAAACTCTGTTTACCAATATTGCAGGACCACGCCAAACCCCTCTTTTCCTTCACTGCAACCAAGTATGTCAACGGTATCTATCTCTTAGGGTACCTTTACACACGGCTACATTTGTAGCTTGTCACCAGGTAACTTACTGGTTGCAGCGAAATCATGGATACATGATTCCATTTGTACACAGCAACAAGATAGAACCATGTCTCCATGTATTTCACTGCAACCAGTAAGTTACCTGGTGACAAGCTACAAATGTAGCCGTGTGTAAAGGTACCCTTAGGGTACCTTTACACGCGGCTACATTTCTAGGGTGGCTACAGGTAACTTACTGGTTGCAGTGAAATCATGGAGACAAGGTTCTATCTTGTTGCTGTGTACAAATGGAATAATCTCTCCATGATTTCACTGCAACCAGTAAGTTACCTGTAGCCACCCTAGAAATGTAGCGGCGTGTAAAGGTACCCTTACCTCTTTGAGTGATCAGATATTTCAGTGTCAGTTCGATCGCAGAAAAAACAGTTCATAATAAAAGGTACTTAATCTATTTAAAGATAGCCAATTTACATTATAGGCACAGATCATTTTTCCCTGCCAGTCCTTAGAACAAGGACTCAGTCAGTCAGTCATTTCTCTTCAGTCCTGTCCATGAGACAGACACACAATCTTAGGGGCAACATTAATCCCGGATTGAACTCAGTCATTGGTGAAGTGCAGGCAACCCTTTGGTGGCTTCAAAGACCTCAATCTAGCAGGGGTATATGCAGCGTGTACAAAAAAAAGTGGAAGGGGTAACGCAATCTCCAGCCACCCATGACTATAATATGGGTAGTATCGGATACATGGGTCTTAGACCTCTCCCAGGGCTCTTATGAACATAGAACTGTTCCGATCTTCAGGTGCAAAGAGTCAACATGGCCTCTTCAGCTTTCGACTTGATTTCTTCCACTGCAACTGGTATACTGTTGACTATGCTCAGACTCAGGTTTTCTTTCTTACCCTGGTCTCCTGGGCATGGACTGCTGAAGATGCACATTGTGCCACATACAAAACAGCTGGATTGGCCACTACCTATAGCAGTCCTGCGGTCCTCACTTCCACCGGGGAACCATGAAGACTAGAGACAGTCTACTCTCAGGATCAGGAACTTTTTAGGGTTGATGAGAAACCCACCAGCAACTGCTCCTTCAAGGCTTCCAGCCACTTAGCCCTCTCAAGGGCCATGAACTATGATCAAGGATCAAGAGTATAGTTTCTGACTCACGTCCCATCTTTGGCTGTCCTTCAGGAAACACGGTGACCTTCTCTGTCAAGTCACCTGCCTTGTCTCACCTAACCCTCGATTGTAGCTGTAAAATACCACATCAGAATGTGCCCTATCTTTAGGCTTCCTTGGTTCTTTTCTGTCTCCCATGCTTTCATTGCCCTGCCCCGACTCCTTTCTCAACTCCTTACAGGGAAATGGCATCATCTTATTTACCCCTTGGTGTTCTGCATCATTGCTTCATCTTTCACTGGGTGGGGTATTTTTCATATCAACATCCTTTTTCTCCACTGTCTCCACCCATTCTCTGTCACCACACTGCACTGGGTGGGCCATTTCCTTCTACTACACGCTGCTGGGGCATACGCTTTGTATTGTGGATTGGCACTTCTACCTTCTACACTTCCTTCAGAAGATGTCACCTCTGGAGGGCTGGACACAACTTAATGCCCTGTCATGTCTTAGAAATCCATGATGAGCAGGGTCTTCTTTCAGTGTTGCTTCACTAATCACTATGTCGCCAATTGTACTCAGCACCATTTTAGACCACAAAATGGTTGCTATCTTCCATGCAACTGCCCACATCACTTTGATATTCTGGCTGCAACGCTCAATCCACTCAACTGCATCATGTATTGTGGCATGGGACAGTAGTCATGGGCAAGGTCTGTATTTCTTGTGCAGCGGCACGTCATATGATAGAGCGTTCCTGGTTGGGTGTTTGTACTTGTATCAAGAATGCAATACAGTTTTGCTGGCCGCATGATGCCAATTGCTTTGGATGGCCAGGACCATATGTTAACTAGTTCAATGACAGAAACCACCAGTTCTTAATAATCAGTAACAAAAGTGCAAAAATGAAAAAAGATTGTACAGTCATGAAAAGGTTAATAAATGTATTCTGTTTAACAAAGAGATTTAGCTTGATTAGGAAGCTTACATATTTATCATGGATAGTTAACTCCATTTACATCACAGGAGTCTAATCTCTCAGTAATTTAATCAGTATGATAACTGATAGGTAAATTATACATTAACCACACCAAAAACATTGAGTGTTAGTAGGCGTACAATATGGTTTCTATTAGTTTTTCAGCTTAGTGGTGCCTCACTTTACGCAACATGTAGAGGACTGAATGCAAACCCAAATACATGTATGAAAAATAAACCAAACATCCACAGCTGTATGTTTTCTGATACTACTGAGATAATTGATACTTTCTGAAAAAGAAGACAGAAAGCGAAATACAGTATAGGTTAGAAAAAGAATGGATGTGACAATAATAGCTAATAGTCCTCTTAACTGCATTTTTGATCTGTTAACTACTGAAAGGGGTTGTCTTGGACCTCAGGGTAGGCCAACAATATCTGATCGCTGGGAATGCAACACCTGACATTCTCTCCAATCACTTGTTCAAAGTGCCACCGTTGACAGAAAATACTCACCAAACTGCACAGCACATCTCTGTCAACTGTATAGTGCTCTGGCAGGGTATTGTATATCTGCTCCCTATTCAAACTAAAATGGAGTGGATGTGCAATACCCAGTCACATACACTATTCTATTGACAAGCTTGTGTGGCTCCGGTGGCTGCACAGAGAACAACTGAAAGGCGGGGTTTTGGGTGTTGAATTTCCAAAAAACAGACATTGATGACCTATTCTTGATAAAGTCCCAACCAATTCATTTAAATATACAAGTGCATGCCAATAAATTAAAATATCATCAAAAAGTTAATTTATTTCAATAATTCAATACATAAAGTGAAATGATGATTATATAGAGTCATTACAAACAGATTGATTATTTTCAAGTGTTTATTTCTGTTAATGTTAATGATTATGGCTTACAGCCAATGAAAGCCCAAAATTCATTACCTCAGAAAATTAGAATGATTAACACAAAACACCTGCAATGGCTTACTAAGCTTTTAAAATGGTCCTCTAGGGTACCATCACACTTGGTGATGTTCCAGTGATCCCGACAACGACATGACCTGGTAAGGATCTCTGGAGCGTCGCTACGTGGTCGCTAGTGAAATGTCAAACAGTCAGATCTACTCAACGACACAGCAATAATACGGCGACCTGTATAACGACCTTGGCGGTCGTTGGGACCCTGTCACCCAGTAGTTAGTCTGACGACTCAGACCTACGTGGTTAAGTTCTGAGTCGCCAATGAGGTCATTGTTAAGGGGTCAAACACACCGATGTATGCTGGCCAGTGGGAACCTGACGATCAAAAAATGGTCCAGGCCATTCCAACACGATCGGCGATCTCACAGCAGGGGCCTGGTTGTTACTACATGTCAAACATAGCGAGATCGCAGGCAAGGTGGCTGTTGTGTCACAAAACCTGTGATGCAACAGCGATCTCACTAGCGATCTCGCTATGTGTAATGGGGGCGCTAGTCTGGTTCAGTAGCTTGCACAATCATAGGGAAAGACTGCTGACCTGACAGATGTCCAGAAGGCAGTTATTGACAAACTCCATAAAGAAGGTAAGCCAATAAAAGGTCATCGTTAAAAAAGCTGGCTGTTCATAGAGTACTGTATCCAAGCATATTAATGGAAAGTTGAGTGGAAGGAAAATATGTGGTAGAAAAAGGTGCATCTGGGATAACCTCCTCTTTGAAAGGATTGTGAAAAATAGGACATTCAAAAATTGGAGGGAGGTTCTCAAGGAGTGGACGCTGCTGGAGTCAGTGCTTCAAGAACCACCACACACAGACGTATCCAGGACTTGATTATCAAAATGTCCCGAAAGACAGACGAATGGCTAAACTTTATATGGGTACTTTACAAACAAGATTATACACATACATAATTAAGAATAACAAAGAAATACACAGAGAAATTCATTTGTCCTAGTAGGATTCTATAAGGGTTTAACAGAGACAAGTGCCTCATGCTTAGCCGTTGAGTGCTCATTGTGTGAGCCCGTATCAAAAGGATGGAGGCCACCTATGACGTACATATAAGTCATAGGTCATGAATGGGTTACCACAACCAGCACCAGCCAGGTATGATATGGGATAGTTTTTCATCATACATCATAAACTAGGACCTAACATTGTATGTACCAGTACATCTAATGTAAGGGAGGGGTTATATTTATCAAGAAATATGGAAAATCTGCAGTATTTTTTTCTATTATGTTAAAATAGTGAAAACAAGGCTGATCAGTTCATTTTCGGTTGGTGACAGACTGAAGTCAAATTTCTTTTATGTAATGCTTGGGCTTAGCCAATCTGTCACGAGATTGTAACAAGTTTGGTACTTGTGTCTCATTCCTATATTGATAATTCATATTAAAGGGACTCTGTCAGTTCGATTTTCAGTATGATACTAATACTACCCCTGAATGATGCCTGTGCAGAACTTTTAAAAACAAATAAAAATCATTATTGTACTCTTTGTAGTTTACTTGCTATAAGTATTTTCACATCTTGTAGGCAGCTGGTGCATTAGTCCATCTCCATTACTTTCACAGCAGATTAGACCAGATGTGTAAATGTTAGTTAAATATCCACAATTATCCAAGCTGGTGTTCTGTCCATCCCCTCTGTGCTCTGTGCTGAAGTCACTGAAAATCCTGTACAATCTGCAGGCTAGGTGTTTTGTCTTGCACTGTGGTGTCTTTTAAGGTACCTTTACACGCAGCAGTCTCGGCTGGCGATATGAGGCGATCTAACGTGCGTGTGCATGTTTTTCATGGTCGCCTCAGATCGCCGACTACGGGATTACACGGTGCAATCTCGCCCTGAAAGAAAGGCGATGAGTCGCCCCAGAAATCGCCTCACCCACAGCGGAAGCAATCCGGTCGAATTCCCTCGCCGTTTCACATGCCGCAATAACAAAGGCAATGTGGGCGTACATGGTCAGCGCGGCGAGGAAATAGGCATGCCACAGTGGTTTACACCGTGCCCCATACACGCTCATTGGACAACGCAACAGCGTTACGATTGATCAGCCTGCTCTGGAAGGCTGGCTAATACACGACGCCATTGAAGATGTGTTTGTTGCTAAATGGACAGCTCTTCAAATATGGCGCTCTGAGAACTGACAGCCAATGGGCACACAGTAGCCACCACCAATCATCACAGACTGGGCGCGAACTCCAGCACGCTGTGGCACGCCTGGGGAAATCATAGGCGACGCAGATTCCATCACTATCGCCCTATAGGTAATAGGTAAACCTATTCTGGTATGTTCAGGGTGAGCGCTGTTGAAGTGCAGCAGCGAGTTCGTGGCCGTAGATTTTTTATACACTGACCTTACCAGTTTGTTGTCTATCAACTCGAGCTTTACATCCAAAAACTCTAATGACTTATCCCCGAAAATCGAGGTAAAAGCCATGTTGTAAGAATTTAGATTAAAAAAAGCCACGAACTCACTGAATTCCTCCGCGTCACCCTCCCATACAATTAGCACGTCATCGACGTATCTGATAAAGTGTCTCAAGTGTTTCAAAAAGGGATTTTTTTGTGTAAACACATATTCTTCTTCAAAGGCAGCAAGAAAGAGATTGGCCAGGGTACAAGCAACTGGAGTACCCATGGCCACTCCACCTCTCTGAGCATACCAATGATCAAGAAAGCTGAAAACATTGTGTGTAAGGATGAAATCCAGCGCTTCACATATAAAGTCAGTCACATCCATATTCACCTTGTTATTGGTCAGCAACCTTCTTACCACTGTCACCGCTAAAGTTTGTGGAATCCTTGTATATAAACTCTCGATATCTATGGAGGCTAACTTATAGTTTTCTCCCCAGTTAATCTGATCTATTATTCTCACAAAATCATATGTATCTTTAGCTAACGAGGGTACGGTGGCAAGATACGGGTGCAAAAACCAATCCAAAAATTTGGACAAAGGCTCAAGGAGGGAACCTACTGCGGACACAATTGGCCTACCAGGGGGGTGGACAGATCCTTGTGGATTTTAGGGAGGTAATACCAATGTGGCCTAGTTGGGTACTCAGGGTATAGCTTCTCAGCTTCTTTTATAGATAATACATTCCTATACACATAGGATCTTAAGAATGAAGATAATTTCTTTTGATACTCTAGAGTGGGGTCTCCCGACAAGGCCACATAGGTATCCCTCCGTTCTAGCTGTCTAAAAGCCTCCCCCAAGTAAGCCGCTCTAGGGAGCAGGACAATGCTCCCACCCTTGTCCGCTTTACGGAACACAACATCCGGCCATTGCCTCATTTCCTTAATGGCATGAGTTTCACCGTTTGTCAAATTCTGGGGGGGATCAGGGTAAACCAAGGCTCTGATATCCCGGTCCACTAGCTCAGTGAACAAGTCTAGATTATCACCCTGCCCACTAGGAGGCATAAAGGTAGATCTGACCCCGCCCGTAAAGGCAGGTCTAATCTCACTTAGGCCAGTTGGAGTCACATCTTGACTCTCATTTATTCCCAGCAGCAAGGCTATATCTGCTTGTGATTGCTCCCCTATATTTCCTCCCGGAAAGAAACCCAGAGGACCAATACTTACATTGCTATTAAAGATTTTAGTGTGACTCTTTGCAGTGTCAGCAGAACCCATACCTTTTTGTGCTTCAAAATGCTTACAAAGTTGCAATTTCCTAACAGCTCTAAACAGATCGGCCCTAAATTCCAAGTAGTCGAAACTTTCCGCTACGGAGAAGCTCAGGCCCTTCTGTAGAACAGAAAGCATATCAGATGTCAGAGTTCGATCCGTTAGATTATACACTTTCAAGTCTGCATCTTCTACTCCCACCATGACACCTGTTTCCTCTTTTGGGGTGGTGGATGAATCCTTTCTTCCTCTACATCTAAATCTTCCTCCCCTTCGGGTTCTACGCCTAAAGGGAGGTCATGAGTGCTGGAAGTGTTATTCGATGTGTCCACATCTTGATCACTATCCGGATTTGACCCGGTCTTTCTGTTTTTCTTGTTCTTTTTATTGTGTCCCATCGGGGTGTTAGGGATAACAGGAGTCTCTGGTGTCTTAGGTGGAGTCTTGGGCGTAGCTGGTTTTTTCGGGGTCTTATTCTTCTTGTTCCTTGGGGTATCGGTGGTCTTCCCCCAAGAAAACACCCGCCCACTTTCGTTGTCAAGTTTATCCCGAAGGAACTTGTCTCTTTTCGCAATTTTGATCTCGTTTTGCATGGGCACTAGTTTTTCATCTAGTTTTTTCAGGAAACCGACCCATTTATCCTTATTATATCTTTTTTGTAACTCCTGTCTTAAAGTAATCAACTCTGTGGTCACTTTGGAATGTTCTGCTACGTTCTGTTCCACTACAATTTTTAAGAAACTCATAGAAGACTCATGTTATACTGCTTCCCATTGTTTAGCAAATAGAGGATCAGGATTATGTGTGGCCATGTTTTTAGATACTCTTAAGCCGCGCGGCACTCTTGAGCAGGCCATATACATATTTAACGAAGTAACAGTCCAGAACAAACGAAGCTCTCTATCGGCCAGGGTTGTGATTTTTTGTTCCAAAGTTTTTATACTCAGGACAGTAACAGTCTCCTTAGAATTGCAATCCGTGAAAAAAGCCTCGGCATCCTCCCTCCCTGTAAACAGTTCCCAGTGCTTTGAATCCGCTTTTAGTGTACTCTCAGAGCTGGCAGGCTCCATATTCACCTCACTATAACAACACCACAGATGTCCGCAGGCCTTGGAGCGTGCCTCCAAGTGGAGACAAGCAAGTCAATAATAGTTTATAGATAGGCCGGGGCACCACTCCAAACAAGCCAGCGGATTGTTGCTGTCAGTGGGCATAGGGCACAAGACCAAGGGGTGCCAGTCACAAAATTTGTGGTGTAGGCTGCAGGTGTGGGGGCCTCAGTTGACTTCTATTCACTGACCTAACCAGACACCTTGGAAGCATGGTCTGATATGCATAAGGTGAGTGATTGCTTTATATGGTCCATTTTATATGTATTTTGCTGTTTTAGGGCACAGCAAAAATTAAAAATTTACAGAATAGGACCACTCTATCTGAGACATTCCTTGACGTGGAAGAGTGGCTCAAAGGATTATTTAATCTTTTGTGAAATGTCTCATTACTGTGCAGTATGGAAACAATATGTGTATTTACACAATTTATTATTCAAAATTTTTCCTGACTGTGCTGGCTCCCCCTTTTTTTCTTCACTTTGAATGGTCTAGTGGCTGACCACCACTTTGCCGTACACGTCAGATTCTGTCTGTTTCCATCTGCATTAATTTTAGTAACTGTTCACACACACAGTTATCACACTCTGTCCTTAGGCCAAGTTTAATTTAGCTTCATTCACGTGAACCTAACTTTGCTTCTATCCATGAGTGCTGGTGTGGCCCAGTGAGGGTTAACTGTGAAATAGCACAAACATTTGTGGTGTAGGCTGCAGTTGTGGGGGCCTCAGTTGACTTCTATTCACTGACCTAACCAGACAAATTGGAAGCATGGTCTGATATGCATAAGATGAGTGATTGCTTTATATGGTCCATTTTATATGTATTTTGCTGTTTTAGGACACAACAAAAATTAAAAATTTATAGAATAGGACCACTCTATCTGAGACATTCCTTGACGTGGAAGAGTGGCTCAAAGGAATATTTAATCTTTTGCGAAATGTCTCATTACTGTGCAGTATGAAAACAATATGTGTATTTACACAATTTATTTTTCAAAATTTTTTCTGACTGTGCTGGCTCCCCCTTTTTTTCTTCACATCGGACACAATTGTGCCTGTTGCCTTGAAAAGACCATGATGTGACTGCGTGTAATTCAGGACTTTCCTTCCTTCAGGGAAGACACAGGAAGGAAAGTCCTGAATTTCACGCAGCCACATCGTGGTCTTTTCAAGGCAACAGGCACAATTGTGTCCGATGTCTGCCTGTTCCTACCTTCCTGTGGCCGCGTGCAAATGTACCATAATGTGTATCTGCTGAGTAAATGATCAAATGTTCAAATAAACACAAAGAAATATCTGACTGCTCACACTACACACATACCTCAGATACACACAATGACATGAAGAGGTCAGAGTTGCAGCTAAAAGAAAACATCTTCCCCTCCCTCCTTTCTCCTCTGTCACACAGCATAAAACCCAGGAGGGCAAGGCAGTGGAATGATACACGAGCATTAATTTCTTGGGGAGAGGGCAGCAGGGAACTCACTGTGACTGACACATGGAATTAATCTTTTATTTTGAAATTTACACAGGATAGGAGGGAAGCATAAATAATAGAAATACATGAATAGTGAGAGGTTAGAGAAAGGCATTAGAAAATGGTATCAGTTACATATGGATTTTTTGGCCGGACAGATTCCCTTTAAATGTGTTTCTTTCCTTTAGCAGTGTAGGAGTTAATGTCAGTTTGTGCTACTAGCAAAGCTTCTTATTTCCCTTTCCAGGTGTGGCTACATTGTGATAACTCCCATCTCTTTTATATTGTCACATGTTCCAGCATTCCTTTCTGGTGATTGAACTCCATTCCTGGCCTAGCTACCTGGGGTAAAGAAGCTTCCCTGGAGATGTTGACCTTTGCCAAGCCTTCGGTTGCCTAAGTGAGTGGCAGCAGGCATAACGTTGTTTTGTTGTTTCGTCTCTGTCTCTTTCTAATGACTGCAAATCCCAAGTGTTCTAATTATCAGTCTCTTAGATCAGAGGTTCCCAACTCCAGTCCTCAAGGCACACCAACAGTGCAGGTTTTCAGGATTTCCTTAGTATTGCACAGGTGATAATTGAATCACCTGCACTGGGAATGATTCCAATTTCTAAGGAAATCCTGAAAACCTGCACTGTTGGTGTGCCTTGAGGACTGGAGTTGGGAACCTCTGTCTTAGATAATTGTGTAACTTGTACTCACACCACCAGATGTCCACAGACAGTTTAACTCAGCCAGCATGATGACTTGTAAAAAGACCAGTAGAAAGACTGTAGTTTTCTTCCAAAATCTTGTATTAAGTACAACTTAACGGCAGGTGAAAAGGAGTAATCTGTACAGGGTAGCACACATGCATCTTCAGTAATGAATCTGCAGACTAAACTGAAGAAGAAAGGAGGAGCAACCTAATACAGAGCCCAACTACGGGAATGGAATAGGGTCAAACTTCACACAGTCTAATCTACCTGGCAGAAGAGAAGAAATTCACTCATTGGAGGAAATACATAACACAGAGTAAATGTACATTACAAGTTGTTCCCATTCATGGGACACAAGAGTTTCTCCATGTGTCTTTTCTTCCTCTCTTCTTGATATAAGTACAGCAGTTGGGACTAGTTCTCCCAATTAAGGGTTAGCATCAGGACCAGCGAGGGATTACGCATCCTGCTCAGCGATGGGGTGACAGAACCCAAATAGTGGCGGTAGGGAGATCAGAGCACATCCGCAGGTAAGTGCAGGTCTCCTTTCTGCCATTCCCTACGAGCAGGCCCATTAATTTTATTTTCCCCCCGATGCTTCCCCTGTCTGTAGTTCTATGTAGTGCACCAGGCACTGGTGGTCTCTACATCATCATGCACTGTATCTGGACACTCCCTACTCTGCGGACACATACTTTGTCCTGCTGAAGGCAGAGCAGACAGGCCCAGATGCCAGACATAGGACAATGGTACAGAACAGATTACATGGCAGAGCTCCTGCGGCACAGAGATTTCTATTTAAAAAGTATAGGTTGACAGGAAAATGAGATTAAAGAGAATCTGTCAGCCACTTTATATATGCATTAAGATCTTTTACAGACAAGGCCAGCAATAACTTTTCATGGCCAGTTTATTCCTCTGTTACTGAGAAATCAGCATTTGTATTCATATGAAAATGAAGCTGAAGAGCTACTGTAGATCCTATAGCCTCCGTCACTTGAGCTCTATAAAAAGAGAAGCCACTTTTGCAAGATCTGAATGTTTGGTGGGATCACGCCACATTGAGCAAATATGCTCTGCAAAAAATGATTCCTTGAGGCCTCGGATTAAAGAAGTTACCCACAACAACATTCAGTGAGGAGTTTATTCGTGATTGGAACGATGTTTTATCAGAGTGCTCCCTTAAACTTATAGATCTAATCCTCATTGAAGAGAAGAAAAAACGTAAGACTCTGGAGGGCAAAATTGCAGATCTTCAAAAAGAGGCTGATTTTTGCCTCGTATGATAAATATAAAGATTTTATGGATCGCATGCATAAATAAGTGGATGATTTAGAGGAGAAAATTATTGAATCTAAGAAGAACAAATATTAACATGATCAAAAGGATTATGATACTGATACCGTCTATTTATGGAGACGGAATACTCCAAAAAAAAACTGTACTCCGAAGAATCCTAAGTCACCTTATACTCCTCATCACCCACGACCTATCTTACAGCATCCACCAAAAGCTAATAGCTCCAGAAATGTTAGTTTCTTCTCACCTCCTACCACTTTTGAGACATCAGATGAATCCACGGATTCTGATTACCAAGGAGCATCCATATCTTTTGGCAGGCACTACAATACTGGAAGCAATTGAGCTCCAAAAAACAGGGGCGGAAAAGATCCAGGACAAAATCAAGGATGACGAAAAGCTGCGGCAAAGAGTCACAAGTAAGCAACACTTCTCAGTTATCAACCTTTCAGCAAGCATACTATCAGAATATCAAGAAACTGTATTAGCCAAAGGTTTAAATTTTGTTCCTTCCACAAGATCAAATCTGTTTCAAACATTAAAAGACCTTACCAGATTTGTTCGCACTCTCACGATAAAAAGACATTTCCTTATTTCTTATGATTATCTGGACTCTGGGACTGTTTCTCATGCAAAGACCTTTCTAATGGTGATCCTTATCCATTGATATTGGAACTTAAGGAAGTTATGGGCATGAAAAATGTACACTGACTAAATACTTCTTTTGATTTTGAAAATTGCAGGAAAAAATATACAATCCAGCACTATTTCTAAATTTTCTAACCCCTCTTTCTATCCAATAGTCTCACGTGTCTCTGCCATGGACTAATTTCAAGGACTCATGGAGAGAGAACTGAAAGAGCTTCTTGATACTAATATAACTTATTGTAACAACCTGATGGGTCCTGAAAGATTGGCTCTAAAGGAGCTTAAAATTAACACCAATTTGGTGGTCAGATCCTCGGACAAAGGTGGCTCTGTTGTGGTCCTTGACTCTGGATTATACCAGAGAGAAGTTCTTTGTATGCTACAGAACACAACAACATACCGAGCCTTGTCCAAAGATCCCACCAAAACTTTTCTGATTGAACTAGAAAAACTACTTGATGAAAGGGTATCTTTGGGGGCTATAGACACCAAAACCAAAAAACCATCTACTGATTTCTGAACCCACCTGTCTGGTGTTTCATGCCCTCCCCAAACACACAAAGCATTTTTCCGCCCCCTCTGTGACCCTTTGTGGCAGGCATTGGTTCCTTCCACGGGGGGTTGTTGGACTGGGTGGATGCCCGACAGCAAGTCTTGGTGGAGGGCATGATTAGTCATATTAAAGACACCAAACATTTACTTCAGAATCTGACTGAAATCAGATGGGACAGTTTTTCGAAATGGATTACATGTGATGTTACCCAACTTTATTCCTCCATCATACATAGTAAAGCAACAAGGGTCATTTAAGAAATTCTTAAAGAAACAGAGGTATTTGAGGATAATGAAAAAGAGTTTGTCATCTGTGCATAGATCATGTTTTGAAATGGAACTTCTTTAAATTTGATGGAGTATACTATATCCAGTGGCGTGGATGTCCCAAGGGTGCCACATTTTCACACTCCCTAGCTAATCTTTACATGATGAGCTGGGAGGCTGAATGTTTATATTGCTATGAGAATCCTTTGTTGGATTGCATTCGTTGGTGTGGTAGATACATAGACGATATGGTCCTGATTTGGACCGTGCCGTTGGGTGTATCTGCCGCACCAGATCCAATGGAATTACTTATTTTCAGAACAATAATTAAATTTTGGCATTCACCATGGAAGTCCATGGCAGCTGGACTCCCTTTCTAGATCTGGTTTTGTCTGGCAATGAGGTAACTTCTGAAATCAGTACCAAATTATATCGGAAGATCAGTGGCCATACAGTCCTTCGAGCGGACAGCTGTTATCCCAAGCATGTTACGAAAAATCTCCCTATTGGAGAATTTGTACGTGCTAGAAGGAACTATTCTGACAATAATAGCAATTTTGCGGAGGCACAAAAAAAATAAACAACAGATTAAATGAGAGGGGTACAAAAATTGCACCATCAGTCGGGCTAAAATATTGTAGAGCAAAGAGATTGTTGCTCCATTTTATTTTCTAGCAGGGAAAGCAAAATTGGTACCATATCAGCAGCAAAAAATCAAGGTAACGCTTTAACATCTTATAATCCCCTGTAGGACAAAGAAAATCTGAACAATATCTTCAAACCTTTGTCACACAATACAGTCACGATTTCAAGAATATTAAGAAGTTGTTGCATAAAAATAAGTTCATTCTATTCCAGGATGATTCCTTGAGGAAAATCCTTGCAAATGGATGGAGATCTGTAGCTAGAAAAGCTAGAAGCATAGGCAGCAGAATTTCCCTTAGTATTTTCTCAAGTGAAAAACCCACCAAAGCTACGTGGCTGTCTTATAAGGGATCCTTTAGGTGTGGGGGAAATAAGTGCAATCTATGCCAACACATCAAAGTGAGCAGAACCTTTTCAAACATAAAAATCAAAAACTATTTTTGGTTGTTTCTTATATTAACTGCAACACTGCTCAGGTGGTGAATCAGGCTGAATGTACAATATGCGACCTTATTTTTGTAGGCTGCACTATCCACTCTCTAAAAAACGCCTCCCTGAACTTATGAAAGCAGCTAGGACAGATTCCAGTGCCCTACGAGTAGATCATCAGGATTGTCTAGACTTTTTAGGGATATCCACAAGGGAAACATGAAATCGTTGTCTGTAATGGGCATTGAACGTGTACTTCGACCATATCGTGGGGGAAACTGGGAGCGTGCATTACACAACAGTTACCTCTGGATACTTTAGTTAGACGCTCACAGCTTGAATTCATGCAATGATCTTCTGTATTTTTACTTTATGAGTTGTTACCCTCCCATAGATACCAATGAATTCCAAAGAAGGGAAAAAAATATTTTTTTTCTTTAAAAATATATATATATTTTTTAATATTTGATTATTCATAAAGGTTCATACATGTCTTTGTGCTTGGGATACGACCATACCACTTGGGATGCCAGGTGCTAATAAACAACGTAGCCAGCAATTATTTTAGCATCCAAAAAATATTTTTTTTGAATGTTTGATTATTCACAAAGGTTCATACATGTCCTTATGCTTGGGATACGATCATATCACCTGGGATACCAGGTGCTGAACAAACAACGTAGTTGACTCACCGCGGCGGGACTCCGGAGGGACAGGCGTTTTCTTCTTCCTCCTTGTCACGGATGGACCGCGCCTGCTGGTAGTGGGGCCCGGTGGTGAGATCAAAAGAGAGACGTCGTGGGTGAACAGTTTAAGGGGTTAATTTGTCGTGACGCACCTATGAGAGTTCCGGTAACTGTACCGGCGCTGCGGCCTCGGGGATGGAATGCAGAAGATGGAATGCTCCCCACAGGCTGAGCGGTGATCCCCGGAGCCAGAAGCTGCACAAGATGTTCTGAGGCAGCTGCGGTTACCTTAGCATGCGGATAGACAGTTCATAAGAAGGCACGGACATTGTAAGTCTCTGTAACGGGTTCTTTACTGTAACCAGCAGGCAGTACATGGCATACAGTTACGGGTAGTGGACTGGGTGGACTCAGCAATGACCAGTGGTTCTCAGAGATCCGCGGTGTTCCTCCATTCTAACTAAGTATGTTGCCTTTGTCGCCCAGGAATGCCAGATCGGGTACAAGGAGGCTGCTTAAATGTCCTATCCGGGGTATACGTTCCGGATGCTTTGGGGAGCCTTGGGTCCTTTGGTGGGTACACCGCTGGCTAGACGACTGTGTGTGGCGGTGGTGGGGTGCTCCTATAAAGTGGTCCCTCCACTCCTCTGATTCACATAGCAGAGCTGAACTACTGCTAGCTTCGGTACCAGCAAACTGGCTGTAGATGGGCACGGGATGATTTTGGACCCTCATTTTGATACCCGCAGTCCGGTTGGTAAGGCACCGGGAATAATGGTGCTCAACCGGGGTGATGACAGGGAGATGGGCCAGAGAATTGGCCAGGGGCCGCACGGAACTGTGCAACCCCCTCTCCTAGGTTGCAGAGCTGATGATCTTGCTTCCTTCTCCTACGTTACTGTTACAACTTCTCTTAACTCTACTAATTGTACTAAGTTTTCCACTACACACTACCCTTACACTCCGTCCACCAGGACCTGATTGGCCCTCTATGCTGATGATGCATGTAGGGTATGGATCTCTGAGTTAACTGTATCATTGCTTAGTCAGAGAATATTGCTGCTGCTGTTTTGGCTGCAATACCCTCCTGTGACGCACTTGTTGCGGGGCGCCACATAGTCAGCACTTATATGATGCATCCAGGTCTGCACACTATGAATACGGTTATTAAGTCCATGTCTTTGTCTGCCTGACATATACAGTGCCTACAAGTAGTATTCAACCCCCTGCAGATTTAGGTGGTTTGATAAGATGCAAATAAGTTAGAGCCTTCAAACTGCAAACGAGAGTAGGATTTATTAACAGAAGCATAAATCTTACAAACCAAAAAGTTATGTTGTTCAGTTGAATTTTAATAAATTTTAAACATAAAAGTGTGGGTCAATTTTTATTCAACCCCTAGGTTTAATATTTTGTGGAATAACCCTTGTTTGCAATTACAGCTAATAATCTGATCAGGTCTCTGGAGTTACTTTGGCCCACTCCTCCATGCAGATCTTCTCCAAGTTATCTAGGTTCTTTGGGTGTCTCATGTGGACTTTAATCTTGAGCTCCTTCCACAAGTTTTCAATTGGGTTAAGGTCAGGAGACTGACTAGGCCACTCCATCACCTTGATTTTTTCCCTCTTGAACCAGGCCTTGGTTTTCTTGGCTGAGTGCTTTGGGTCGTTGTCTTGTTGGAAGATGAAATTACGACCCATCTTAAGATCCTTGATGGAGGAGTAGGCCAGGTAGGCCGTGCTATCCATCTTCCCATGGATGCGGACCAGATGGCCAGGCCCCTTGGCTGAGAAACAGCCCCACAGCATGATGCTGCCACCACCATGCTTGACTGTAGGGATGGTATTCTTGGGGTCGTATGCAGTGCCATCCAGTCTCCAAACGTCACGTGTGTGGTTGGCACCAAAGATCTCGATCTTGGTCTCATCAGACCATAGAACCTTGAACCAGTCTGTCTCAGAGTCCTCCAAGTGATCATGAGCAAACTGTAGATGAGCCTTGACATGACGCTTTGAAAGTAAAGGTACCTTACGGGCTCGTCTGGAACGGAGACCATTGCGGTGGAGTACGTTACTTATGGTATTGACTGAAACAATGTCCCCACTGCCATGAGATCTTCCCGGAGCTCCTTCCTTGTTGTCCTTGGGTTAGCCTTGACTCTTCGGACAAGCCTGGCCTTGGCACGGGAGGAAACTTTCAAAGGCTGTCCAGGCCTGTGGAAGTCTAACAGTAGTTCCATAAGCCTTCCACTTCCGGATGATGCTCCCAACAGTGGAGACAGGTAGGCCCAACTCCTTGGAAAGGGTTTTGTACCCCTTGCCAGCCTTGTGACCCTCCACGATCTTGTCTCTGATGGCCTTGGAATGCTCCTTTGTCTTTCCCATGTTGACCATGTATGAGTGCTGTTCACAAGGTTGGGGAGGGTCTTAAATAGTCAGAAAAGGCTGGCAAAAGAGATAATTAATCCACACATGTGAAGCTCATTGTTCTTTGTGCCTGAACTACTTCTTAATACTTTAGGGGGACCAAACAGAATGCTGGTGGTTTGAGGGGTTGAATAATAAATAACCCTCTGAATTAACTTTTAACGCTTTAAAAAAAAAAAAAAATTTAAAAAAATCTTTTTGGCTGCAGTGCATTTCCCACTTCCAGGCTGATCTACAGTCCAAATGTCACAATGCCAAGTTAATTCCGCATGTGTCAACCAGCTAAATCTGCATGGGGTTGAATACTACTTGTAGGCACTGTATTGTTAGATTATAATATGCCATCTAATGGTTTCTTGTCATTGCTTGTGTCTTTTAATGTCAGTATAATACATTATCTGTTCTAAAGAATTCATTTATATTATATGTACGGGTTTTCTGTCAGAACGCTTCACCAGACAAGATTTAACTCTTTGTTCATTTACTTGTATGTACAGTGGCGTAAATTGAAGCTTTTGGGCACCGATGCGAAAGCTCCAACGGGACCCCTAATTATTATAAATCTTTAACAGCAGTAGTCTTTTTGTATAGGCCAAAGGGACATTTGGGGCCCCCTAGGCTCCGGGGCCCGGGTGCGATAGCAACCCCTGCACCTGTTGTAGTTACGCCCCTGTGTATGTATTTTGTTTCAGCTGGGCTTGGGGGGGATTTTTTGTATATATCAATGTGTATTTTTAATGTTTAATGTGTCAATGAATAAGAAGTTTCACTTCAAAACGCGTCTGGCCATTCCTGGTAGGTGTTTTTGATGTTTTTAATTCTTAGATGAAATAAAGGATTGGAGAGATGAATGCACCAGTAGTTCTCCTTTAAAACTTGATCTCTATGCCTCACCAAGCGTCTCCTCCTCATACTTGACTTAAAGCTCCTTTGTCTGATGTCCCACAGTACACAATCTGCCGGTCAGAAAGGAGATTGGGGTGCTGGGCAGCGAAGTAGAGTTGGAATGACAGAGGCTTCAGATCTACAAAACTCAAGCATCATTTGAATATGAATTTAAATGCGGATTTCTAAGTAGCAGAAGGCTGGACTGGCCATGTAAAGGTAATGCTGGACTTTTCTTTGGAAGAGTCACATACACATAGTTTTTTGGGGGGGTGAAATCCTGATGACAGATTCCCTTTAAAGAAGGTAGTTTTTGCTTGATTATTTTTACATTCAATGAACATTCTCTGTGTTAGGTGTTCCTTATATTTTCAAAGATAATGCAATTTGTCCACAGGTTGTATTTAGTATTGTATTTTAGCTCCATTTAACTGAATTATGAGCCAAATGTGGTGATGTTATTGAGGTTTTATATTGACCTCCATATCATCACCATGTGGCGCCCCTGCGGGTATTAGCCACAGTATAAGATCATAATAGTTGCACTCACTTAGAAAGCCAAGCCACTGCACTACCACCTTTGGCCAGTAGGGGGAGCTCCAGAGACACCAGAGACTTCCCTAGAGATAAAACACTGGTTTGAGGTAAATTTTCAGACAGTTGGAGCCACGAGCTCAGAGTGACAGGAGCTGCATTGAGTTCCTGAGGACTGACTGACAATTTCCAGGGCCAAGCCATCGGTCTGAGGAGGAGAAAACTGATAAGAGGAACACTTTCAGAATCGGGTAGCATCATTATCTACCCTAGATAAAAAGCGCAGATACGGATACCGGATCCGTGGCTGCATTAGTTATATACAATACAGCAACCGGAAAAACGTGAGGTAACAACAAGCTTCACAGGGCCAGACACAGCAACATACTAAGAGTTCAGCAGTACTCCCGGAGGGGGTAAGCAGAGAGAGACAAAGGACTCAAGTTGCCTGTTGAGTGGGACCCAGAGAGGACAGATTTGGGCCGGCAGCGAGTTCACACACGGCAGCAGGGCCACATAGACAGCGCAAGCAGGAGGTAAAGGACCCGGTGGGGCCTGAGCAACTGAACCCCTATTGCAGACTCCGGAGACGGGACTTGTTGTATTATAGTTTGGTTGAAAGTAAACCAGTTAAACCTCATCTGTGCCTCAGCCTGTGATTTAACAGCTACCATCTATCCAGGATTGGGACCATCACCGCTGAGAGAATTTGCTGTGAATCAAGTAAGTGTCTGTGCCCTTAACATCTCCTCACCATACTTCCATCTTCATCCATCATTAACTTTAACATCACCTGTCCAGGGGACCCTACAGCCCTACCCGGAAAAGGGCTATACCATCTCAGCTGCCTCTCACCATCATCCCCTGGCCAGTACAAGGCAGCGGTGGCCATATATAGCCACATTATTCTGGGTGGCGTCACGACAATAACATCTACAAACTTTATAAACTATATAAACTTCTAAATCCCCTGTAAATACCCCCCTTTAGGAGTGTGCCAGCCTGGGGCCACGGCCTGGGTCCAGCCACCAGTGACTCCCCCAAGGAAAGGGACCCTGCGCCGGGTATCCCGGTCCCCTAAGCTGGGCGGCACATCTCTCTTTGGCGTCACGAACAGGATTCACCGTGCCTGGTTAAATCGGGTACTGTGTGCCGTGATTAATGCCGAAAATTGTGAGAAAATCCGAGAAAAATTGACTTTTTTATCAAAAAGTGATTTTCCCATTGGAAACCATTGAAATAGACTTTTCCCCATTGACTAACATTGAAACAAAATGGCCGCCAGCCTCTGAGGTAAAATTGCATCATCACTAATTACCTCATAACTGCCACAGCACGAGACTGCTATTTGAACTGTGTCATAGCCCTGAGCTCTGATCTGACTGAAAAATTTCAGATTCCGCCATTACTGAGCTCACGGCGAGCAGAAGCAGCAGGGGGCGTGTCTTTGTAGGCGGCACCAAGCTGAGAGCTCTGACGTCGGCAAAAGGGGAAAACCAATCCTGCTGCACAGCGGAACGATTATACGCCATCCCGACGGAAGCAGAGGACCGGAAGGGTCCGGATTAACTAAGGGGGTGCAACATGTCGCAGCACGGAGACGCCGAAACACTCGGCGACACAAATGCAGCTGAAGCACAAAACAGAGCGCTCGGCAGCACAGCGGCGCAAGGTGCAGCGCCCATTATGCCGATGTTGATGCCATATACCCCAGGTGCTCCATGGCTTCCAGTGTATGAAGGTAAGCCTAATACTTTTGATGATTTTAAAGAAAAACTGCTGGCCTATTTAAACATGTTTCCAATGGCAGAAGCTCAGCGTGTCGGTTTGCTGATGGCACAGTTAAGTGGTAATGCCAAGCGAGAAGTCACAGCATGGTCCGCTGATCTAAAAGACACTGCTGAGCATATTCTAGCTGGATTAAAGGCAGTATTTGAAACTACTGCTGGTAGCAAAGCAAAGACCAAATTCTTCAATTGCAAACAAAAGGCCAATGAGAGTGTGAGAGACTTTGCCCTGAATTTACAGGAGGCCCTTAAAGCGCTTACACTGGCTGAACCAATGTTTAACACTGGCGCTGATAAATTGTTAAAAGATCAATTCATTGAGGGACTATTAACCCCTTCTCATCGAGGGCATGCGAGTATGCTGACTTTCAAGGACCCTGAAGTGACATTTGCCCAGTTAAAGGAGAGCGCTATTCGTCTCCAGCAGGCAGAGGCACTTTGGGATCAGGATCCTGAGCAATCCATTACAGAAACCCCTCAACAACAGAGAGTGCCAGTGACATCAGTTAAGCCCCTGGAGGCCAGTGCTAATGATGCTTTCCAGCAAAAGCTTGACTCTCTAACAGACATTGTTACTAGGGATGAGCGAGTCTACTCGCTAGGACTCGTTACTCGGCGATTCTTAAGGGACTCGCTGGACTCGGGAATCGGCGAGTCTTATAGCGAATACTCGCTCAGTAACGAGTCCAAATCCGGCGAGTCGGATTGCGGCAGGCGGGCTGCTTCGCGGCTGGAGGAGGTAAGGTCAGCTTTGATAGCCCCCCCCCGCTTTTCAAGGCCGCCGGGTCCACCAGCAACCCCCCCCCGGTTCTCAAGGCTGCCTGGACCCGACAGCACCCCCCCCCCCCGGTTCTCAAGGCTGCCTGGACCCGACAGCACCCCCCCCCCCCGGTTCTCAAGGCTGCCTGGACCCGACAGCACCCCCCCCCGGTTCTCAAGGCTGCCTGGACCCGACAGCACCCCCCCCCCCCGGTTCTCAAGGCTGCCTGGACCTGCCACCCAGGGGAAGAGCCTCCAGCCAGCCCCTGAGTCCAATGCTCCGAATCCTAGCGAGTCTGCGATTCCGAGTCCTGTATTATCTATTCGGGACTCGCGAATCCATATTCCCTATTCTTTAACATTGGACTCGCTAGACTCGCCACGAGTACCGAGTCCTGGGCTCGGACTCGTGCGGGTCTAGCGATTCCGAGTAATTTAGGACTCGCTCATCCCTAATTGTTACCTCAATGGCTAAAACCATGCAGGAAATGAGAGAATCACAGACTACATCCAAGATGGAGTTGGCGAACCGCAGAGAGGATATTCCCTGGATGAGACCCCAGAGATACCCAGCGTGGAGAGGACGACCCAACGACCGTTACCAGCCGGATGGACAGCCTATTTGCCGCCGTTGCCGGAAGCCAGGCCACATCGCCCGCAATTGTGATTTAAACAAGGATCCCCTGGGAATGCGGGCCGCTTCGCAGGAGTGAACTTTCAAGGCCCAACATCCTGGCACGATAAGTACGTCGGAGGACGTCCCATTATTCCCATCGTGCTGGACGGTATTCCCATCAATGCCTTGTTGGACACTGGTTCCCAGATTTCATCTATACCACATATCCTTTATAAGAGGTACTGGGCAGATTCAGACATTGATAAAAGACCATCTAATGTTGAGCTAAGTATATATGCTAGTAATGGAAAATTGGTACCGCAAGTAGGATTTAGAGAGATGACCATTAAGATTGGTAGAGCAGAATTAAAAAATCAGGGTATCATAATTGTTGATGTTAACCGACGGGAACCTTTTGTATTGGTAGGTATGAATGTTTTAGAAAATTGTTTTTCCGAGGTTATTACTATTTTACAGCAATTTGCGGAAACTGCCCAATCCTGCCAGCAGAGAATTCTCCGGAGAGAGATAAAAGCATTGGTGCTGAAGCAACAAGTAGAGGTTGCAGGTGGAGAAATCGGCAGTGTGAGGGTAAGTGACCCAACTCCTATAGTAATACCTCCAAAAACTGAAATGCTGGTATGGTGTAGAGCAGCCATTGGTATTAAAGGACGAGATTACCAAGCCTTGGTAGAGCCTGTGTACACTGATAGTAGACCCACGATATTAACGGCTAGAGGAATAGTCGAGGTACACAGGGGAAGAGTGCCCATACGTCTTTTGAATTGTGGAGAGGAAGAGGTCACTTTACCAAGGTACGCTACAATGGCCAAGCTATACACTGTTGACAACAATGCCATCATAGCCATTGGGCCCTTGAATCCGTCATGTCAGGCGGACGACAATGGTTCAAGTGGAGAATTAGAAGATTGGTGTCAGCAGCTGCATATAGGTACAGATTCAACACCTACCCACCAAAAACAAGGGGTGTACCGACTAGTAGAAGAATATGAACGGGTCTTCAGTAAACACCCATTAGACTTCGGACAGATTAAAGGGGTAGAACATACAATTCCTACCGGTAACCACCCACCAATAAAAGAGAGATATAGACCCATACCGCCCGCTCATTATCAATGTGCTAAAGACATGCTGAGGGAGATGAAACAGGCCGGGGTAATAAGAGACAGTTGTAGCCCCTGGGCAGCCCCTCTGGTAATAGTTAAAAAGAAAGACGGAACCATGAGAATGTGCGTAGACTACCGGCAGATTAATCACATTACCCATAAAGACGCCTACCCCTTACCTAGAATTGAAGAGTCATTAGCTGCTTTAAGATCTGCTAACTATTTTTCCACCTTAGACTTAACAAGTGGGTATTGGCAAGTCCCTGTGGCTGAGGAAGATAAAGAGAAGACAGCATTTACCACACCAATGGGTCTCTGTGAATTTAATTGTATGCCGTTCGGACTCTGCAACGCACCCGGTACCTTTCAGCGATTGATGGAATGCTGTCTCGGACACAAGAACTTTGAAGCCGTCCTTCTGTACCTAGATGATGTAATAGTCTACTCAAAGACTTACGAACAACATCTACAAGATCTGGCAGAAGTGTTCGAAGCCTTATCCCGGTATGGTATGAAGATCAAGCCATCAAAATGTCACCTTCTAAAGCTAAAGGTACAATACCTGGGACACGTTGTAAGTTCAGAAGGAGTAGCACCGGATCCCGAGAAAGTAACCGCAATAAGGGATTGGCCAAGACCTACCAGCGTGAAACAGGTGAGGCAATTCCTGGGACTGGTGGGCTACTATCGTAGATTCATCCAAGGGTTCACCAAGCTAGCAGCACCTCTACAAGACATCCTGGTAGGGCAGTCGAAGAAGCCTTCAAATCGCAATCCTCCTTTCCAGTGGAGTGATGAGAGGGCAGATTCTTTTGAAAAGTTGAAGAAGGCATTGACCGGAGAAGAAGTTCTGGCATACCCCGATTACCATCAACCTTTCATCCTTTACACAGATGCCAGTAATGTGGGACTGGGAGCAGTACTATCTCAGAAGCAAGGAGGCAAGGAGAAAGTCATCGCCTTTGCAAGTAGAAAGCTCCGGCCTACTGAAAGAAATCCTGAAAATTACAGCTCCTTCAAGTTGGAACTACTGGCAGTAGTCTGGGCTGTGACTGAGCGTTTCAAACACTATTTGGCAGCTGCAGAATTCACCGTCTATACTGATAACAACCCATTGACCCACCTGGATACAGCCAAGCTAGGTGCGCTGGAACAGCGATGGATAGCCCGGCTGTCTAATTACAACTTCGTGATCAAGTATAGAGCAGGCCAAAAGAATGGAAATGCAGACGCCTTATCCCGGATGCCGCACTTGAGAGACGTGGAAGAAGAACCGGTAGAACTTGAAGAAATTGAACTACCCGCCTTCCATCGTCCCAAGGTAGGACAGTATCAATCCAGTGCCTACCAGAAACATCAACAGGTGAATCTCAACCCATTAGCACACCACAGATGGGCTGACACTCAAGACAGCAATCCAGCTGTGAAGTTGGTGAAAGAACTGCTGACTGAGCAAAGTGCGTATCCCAATGAAAATGCACCGAAAGAGACACATCAACTCTGGAAAGAGAGAGGCAAAATGTTTCTGTACCAAGGAAAGCTGTGCAGAAGATATACCAATCCAAAGACGCATGAGCTAGTATGGCAGATCATTGTGCCTAAACAAGATGTAAAAATGGTCCTAGAAGCTTATCACAATGGTGCTGGTCACTTCGGGTGGAAAAAGCTAGAAGTACTTTTAAGAGAAAGATTCTACTGGGTTGGAATGAGAAGATCAATTGAAGAATGGTGCAGAAACTGTGGTCCGTGCAACCTCAGAAGAAAAGATCTAAAAAACCAAAGAGCACCACTCCAGCCTATAGTTACCAAGCAACCACTTGAGCTCGTAGCAATAGATCACGTGAAATTGACACCAAGCCGGTCCGGCTATGTCTATGCTTTAACCATAGTGGACCATTACTCACGCTTCCTGGTAGTAGTGCCCGTGAAAGATCTCACTGCAAAGACAGCAGCTAAGGCGTTCCAGACATACTTTTGCAGACCTCATGGATATCCGGAACAAGTACTCGCAGACCAAGGCACAGCATTTGAATCAGAGATCTTCAGAGAATTTTGCAATATGTATGGCTGCAAGAAGATCCGTACAACAGCCTATCATCCGCAAACAAATGGCTTATGCGAAAAAATGAACCATATTGTAATCGATCTCTTAAAGACTTTACCAGAGACAGAGAGAAACCTATGGCCAGAGAAATTGCCTGACTTGGTAGACCTCTATAACAATGTCCCGGTAAGCTCCACAAACTGTACCCCAGCTTACCTTATGCGTGCAAGACCTGGCAAGCTACCAATAGATCTAGAAATGGGTATTGTAAAACCTGACGCAGAAGTGCAGGATTCCAACTGGGACTCCCTACGCCAACAACAATATCGCCAAGTGCAAGAATGCGTAGAAAGGAATCTCCAGAAAACTAGAGAAAGACAAGAGCAATACTTCAACCAGAATGCTCTAGCAACCCCATTAAAACCTGGTGATCAAGTGCTCAAGAGAAACCGTCGCACTAATAAACTGGACAATCAGTGGGAATCCGCCCCATATACAGTTTTACCAATGAGAGTGAACAATCCTAAAATGTGTCTTATAAGCAAAGATGGTGGATTAACATCAGTACTAGTGTCAAGAGACAATCTAAAACTATGTCCAGAGACATTGAAAGAAAAAGAAGTCATTCAACCTGAACCAGAAGTTATTCAACCAGTACCGGTTCAACCTGTTGACGAAAAAGAAGAAGATGGAGTATATCACACCTATTTAGGAGACTTTCCTAAAACCTGGCCAACCTACAATGGTGCAGTAGTAGTTCCCATGATGGCCTTCTATCAAACACCAGAGCCTGTAATACCAGAAGCCCCAAGACCAATAGAATTAGAAGCAGACCCTGTACCACAAGACGTTCCAAGACAGGAAGAACAAATTCCTAGTAATAATAGTCCTGGACACGGTGGAATTGCCAACCCCACAAATGTGGAATTATCCCTAGCAGAACCAGAAGTACTTACTAGGTATACGTCCACTCACACCATCACATTGAGTACACCCAGTACACAAGCGTTACGCAGATCACAGCGTAGTACTCAGGGTCAATTACCAGCAAAATATGCAGACTACCAAATGTAAATAGATATTTAGTTGTTAATTAGTAGTTATTAGATGTAACGTTAAAAAAAAGCTCAGTACCTGCAGAGACTATTCTGCATGAACTACTTGCATATTCTTGAGTTCTTTTCTTCATTTATCAGCCCGGAGGCGGTAAATTAAAGCTCCAGAAAGACTGTTTTTTTGAACATTCTTAATATATTCATAAACTTTGTTGGAAAAATGGACGCTAATTGCAGTGCCTTCCTAACAAATAAATAGCCCTCAAGGACAGAGCTGTATTAATGGACGCTATTTTAAGTGACTTTTTACAAGACTCTATTTTTTAAACTTGAGTGGTTTTTGTAACTTTTTATTTTTTTTTTAAGACTCTATAAATATTATCTGTTATATCTTATGTTTATTGTCCCACAGTCCCGGAGTACTGTTCTTAACTAAGGGGGAATGTGGCGCCCCTGCGGGTATTAGCCACAGTATAAGATCATAATAGTTGCACTCACTTAGAAAGCCAAGCCACTGCACTACCACCTTTGGCCAGTAGGGGGAGCTCCAGAGACACCAGAGACTTCCCTAGAGATAAAACACTGGTTTGAGGTAAATTTTCAGACAGTTGGAGCCACGAGCTCAGAGTGACAGGAGCTGCATTGAGTTCCTGAGGACTGACTGACAATTTCCAGGGCCAAGCCATCGGTCTGAGGAGGAGAAAACTGATAAGAGGAAAACTTTCAGAATCGGGTAGCATCATTATCTACCCTAGATAAAAAGCGCAGATACGGATACCGGATCCGTGGCTGCATTAGTTATATACAATACAGCAACCGGAAAAACGTGAGGTAACAACAAGCTTCACAGGGCCAGACACAGCAACATACTAAGAGTTCAGCAGTACTCCCGGAGGGGGTAAGCAGAGAGAGACAAAGGACTCAAGTTGCCTGTTGAGTGGGACCCAGAGAGGACAGATTTGGGCCGGCAGCGAGTTCACACACGGCAGCAGGGCCACATAGACAGCGCAAGCAGGAGGTAAAGGACCCGGTGGGGCCTGAGCAACTGAACCCCTATTGCAGACTCCGGAGACGGGACTTGTTGTATTATAGTTTGGTTGAAAGTAAACCAGTTAAACCTCATCTGTGCCTCAGCCTGTGATTTAACAGCTACCATCTATCCAGGATTGGGACCATCACCGCTGAGAGAATTTGCTGTGAATCAAGTAAGTGTCTGTGCCCTTAACATCTCCTCACCATACTTCCATCTTCATCCATCATTAACTTTAACATCACCTGTCCAGGGGACCCTACAGCCCTACCCGGAAAAGGGCTATACCATCTCAGCTGCCTCTCACCATCATCCCCTGGCCAGTACAAGGCAGCGGTGGCCATATATAGCCACATTATTCTGGGTGGCGTCACGACAATAACATCTACAAACTTTATAAACTATATAAACTTCTAAATCCCCTGTAAATACCCCCCTTTAGGAGTGTGCCAGCCTGGGGCCACGGCCTGGGTCCAGCCACCAGTGACTCCCCCAAGGAAAGGGACCCTGCGCCGGGTATCCCGGTCCCCTAAGCTGGGCGGCACAACCAGATCCGAACAAATGGTTATAGATACAGGGTTTAATGCTTCGCCTTCCACATTAACCAGGTCACAGGGCCCTTCACATTTCACTTATCTCTATATCTACAGATATCATCCATCAATTCACAGAGCAAAGGACTAACATTTTATTATCATTATACATTCAGATTTCCAATTGTTAAAACCCACTTGAATAGACATGTTGAAAAGGAAAATGTGGCATCAGAAATAAAGTAATGAATGAGAAAGAAATGGAAACATTAGTGTAACTAAAACATACAGTATGTGCTATTAAATGAGGACATCTTTTATGTCTGTAATAAGACTTTAAAGTAGAAAACATTAATAATTAATGTGAGAGGTCAGATGCAAATGTCGTATGGCTGGTATGTGAGGATAATACTGATGGACATTATTATTAGAGCCGTACATAGTTCATTTCACTTAGTTCAAATTGCAGTGAAAACTGTGATTTACAAGAAACTAATGAACCTTTGAATTATATAGGAAAGGCTAATTTACAAGCTTTACTTTTCTAGATCACCAGTCCTTTGACCTTTCCTCGCAGATATTTTGCCTAACTACCCTAATTACCTCAACTGAGAAGTCATGTACCTAGCCAACACATTTCATTATCTCTCTGTCATCTTGGAATCCCCTTCTATGGTCACAGATTAAAGAGCATGTAAATAAAAAAAGGCCAAATGCATGTCTTCATTCCTTGTTCTTCTGGGGTACAAATGTATCCATATAACACTATAGTGGGTGCAGGAGTTGTAGGTTTGTGTGGATGGCTCGGGACGGTAGTCAAAGACAGGCGAGAGGCTCAGTGCTCAGAATGCAGTCCAAGAATTTTCATGGTTACAAATTTATTTACCATGATCTTCCTTTTTTTAAAAAAATTTCAGTAGTAAAACAGATTTCCAAAAAATCCAAAATAAATAAATGTTTGCAACACTTTTATGAGGCAGATAGTCACAGCTTGGACTTTATGGTTTTGTCTCTTCTTTCGTTATTTTGTTTTAAAAATGTATTTCCCCTCTTCCCAAATTAATTTCCACAAGTGAAGCAAAAATTCAGTACAGTCTTTACTGTCAAACAAGCATGCGATCTTTGACTGGCAACTAGGGATGGGTGAGCATTCTCGCCGGTACTCGGTGCTCACCCGAGCATCTCAGTACTCGAGGTCTCAGTGCTTGCCGAGTACCGGCGAGATGCTCGGGCACATGCTCTGCTCCCCTCCCTGCATGTTGGCACTCTTTACAGAGCCAGCCCACATGCTGGGATTGGCTTCCACACACGGTACTGCCACAGCCATATTGGTTGTGGCATCACAGTGATTGCTGGCCGCACAGAATCATCAGGTATATATCAGACCTGACGGCGCTGTGCTCGTCACTCTGATCCACAGTCAGCTAGTGTAGGGAGAGGCGCTGCTGAGCTAAGAACAGATTTATTGTGTGTCCTAGGTAGTAGTAGAACTAGGTAGTGTACACAACACAATCCATCTAAACAAATAGTGCTTTTCAGGACTAATCCAGCTGTATACAGGCAGAGTATATAGGCAGGCAGGATATATAGCAGACTGCGGTGTGTATAGCACAGGAGGCTCCATTCCAGTTACGTCTGCTGCTGCTGTAGCCTGTTACACATCTGTACACATAGCCATAGGTATCATGGGCCAAGAATATTTTTTTGGGATAGTAATCCTTATTATTTGCTTTAAAAGCAATCTGCAGAACACCGTTTATCACCACCATTTCTTTGTTGGCACTGCAGAATGCAGGTGGGTCCTTTCCGTATAACAGAGCAAAAAATACAGCTACTTAAAACTGTGGTTTGTCCGTCGCATGGATCACATCTAACTTCACTCTAAATTCAGCCATTTCTACTGAGCGTGGAAGATATTGACCTCCGTTTAAAATGCGCAAGGTGCGTGGCTAGGGACGAGGAACTGGACGTGTGATGATGGCGCATGCAGAGGCCGAGGCCGTGGGCAAGCTACAATTGTGTCACAACAAAGACCCACAACTTCTCGCCCGACCTTCCTGTCCCAATTCCTAGGAGGACTGCAGCAACCATAATTAAATCCAGAGCAGTGTGAAGAGGTTATTGGTTGGATAGCGGATAATGCTTCCGTGATTCCTCTGTACCTTATAATTATGGGGTATCCAAGCCGGACACGTGGCATGAACTGGTTCTCTATGCTTTGGAAGTCCTGGCCTGCCCTGCACTAGGGTTTAATCAGAGCAGGTTTTTAGTGCCGAAGGGGGAATTATAACTGATAAGCGCACCCGTCTGTCAACTGAAAATACTGACAGGCTGACTCATCAAAATGAACAAGGGCTGGATTGGGCCAGACTTCTCAACACCACCAAATGAAGCAGCGTAATATAGAATCAAAGCCAGTGTCTTTTTTGGGGAGGTATATTCCCATGCTTCTCTTCACCCCCACACATGTGAAGAGCTTTCTGATTTTGGCTATTGTTGTAGTACTCCTCTTTCTCCTCATCCTCCACCACCATATCACCAAGGTGACTGTGGTCGATGATGCATCACCCACATAATATTTTAAAAGGTTGTTTATGATGCCTATAAGAAAAAGAAAAGTTAGATATATATTCATGTATACCCCCCAGTGGTAAATATTTGTCAGTCCATACATACTGTATGGGCATTACAAGTATAGGAGCCCCACTCCTTTGTAATGGGAATGTTGTTATGAGGCCCTACGTCTCTTCCAAGGGCATTAAATGCCTCCCAATTTTTGTCAGCCTGCATAGGGCAACACTATGGGAGACACACTTCCTAATAATGGGAAAATTATTTTATGAGGCCCTCTTACACAGTTTCTTCCAAGGGGCATTGGAGTGCCTCACAATTTTTGGCAGCCTTGGCACTCACTGGATATGCATAGGATAGGAGACAAACTGTTTAATAATGGGAACAACAAAGCATAGCCAGCTGATGGCTCTCTAAGAATAGCACAGGCCGCCTATATACAGTATATGTTTTTTTTTATTACATTATTTTTTTTTTAAATGGCGTGGGGTCCCCCTTAAATTTTAAGTTGAGCAAAGACTAGGGAGACAGCAGGGGCCGAAATTAGAAGCCTGGGAAGGGGGTAATACCCATGGAGCTTCACAGGCTATTATTATCAGCCCTCAGATGAATATTTAGCCTATACTGGCTATTAAAATGGGGGACTCCCGAAAAAAAAGGCACCTCTCCATTACTACCCTGGACTTAATGTCAGCTGGCATTATAAGGTGACATCAACCCCAACCCCATAACCCCGCTGCGACCACTATAGGGCAGTGTTGAAGAGCGAGGCTAAGTGCCAGATTTGACACGTCCCATGGATGTGCCATTTCTGGGATGGCTGAGGGCTCTTGTTTTTAGTCTCGGAGGGGGACAATATTCTTGGTCCCTTCCCATGCTATTAATACTAGCCCCAAGGTCTCTGCTTAGCTTTTGCTAGCTGTTAAAATAGGTGGGGACCCCACACCATTTTTTTCAGGGGGCATCCCATTTTAGTAGCTAGTAAAGGCTAAATATTCATCTGGGGGCTGATATTAATAGCCTGGGATGCTCTATGGGTATTGCCCCCTTCCTAGGCTTCTAACATGGCCTCAGCTGTCTGCTTATCCTTTGCTAGACTTGAAATTTATGGGGGACCCCACGCCATTTTTCTTTTTTAATTTTAAATGTAATAAAAAAATAAAATACACCAACACTGTCTCACAAGTCAGTTTAAGCCCTTAACATTTTCCTCAGGAAAATCCATTTTGGTTTTGTTTTTGTAAGTTTTATTGTGAGTCCGTAAAAGTGGCATAATACTCAGACAACCTTATTCACAGTAGTTACCTGGGAGTCCGAAATGCTTACAGGGTTCTTTCCCATGCTGTTCCCATGTCATTTGAGCATTGTTCTTATACATTTATGACATTTTTAGGCTTTCTACATACTGCCAGGGGTGCTGCCCAAAAATTGCTCCAGTTTCCCATAGGTTAACAATGGGCTCGGTGCTCAGTTCGAGCACCTGAGCATTTCGATATGCCCGACCTGAGCATTGAGCACCTGAGCATTTTACTGCTCGCCCATCACTACTGGCAACAATTTCACTTTTCTTTTTCTGCAAAATTATTGTGATGGCTTGCTACTGGTTTCTAGTGCATTGAGGATGGTTAAAAAAATTGTAATTGTTATTCAACTGGAGCAGGACTGATGTCAGTTGTACCTAATCACTGAATAATTACACTGAGTTGGTCAGTACTGCTGCTTCATCTATCCCATCTGGCTCTCCATATCTATTAAATCTGTATTAATAACAACCACTCTTATCTTCTTCTGCAGTTATAAAACCCAATATTGCCATGAGTATTTGCCTAATTCTTTAGACTTTCTTGTCCTTTCTCAATTCTTGAGATGGTAGCTTGGACAAACTCTCCATATCCTAAAATCACCCTAACTTGGCTGCTGCATGCCCTTTCTAAGCTTTTATACAGGCTATGATAGTCCCTCCTGATTGCTTGCATTATACATTGTGAATTGATAACTGCAACGCACTATGAGAAAGTCTATGTGGTTGAGTCTGCGATTCTATCAGTCTCCTATGACTGTTGAAATTATTTGCAATGTCTAAAAACCTGGCTGGCATTTTTGTGACAATTTTTCAAATTTACTGTGATTTATGAATTTTATAATATTTGTTCCCAATTCGATTTGCCTCAAATTGAATCAATCATCTATAGTTATAAGCTTTGGCGCAGGGGCGGAACTACCATGGTGCAGCTGGTTCAGCTGCACCAGGGCCCCGACCGGCTAGGGGGCCCCTTCAAGCCTGCAGGGGGGCCCCAGCCGACCCCCGTAAGCCATTGTCAGAGGAGAGGAGGATCAGGCAAGGGAAGCAGAAAGCTTCCTGCTTCCCTTGCCTGATCCCGCCCCTCCTCTCCTCTGCCCCTCCGGCTCCCAGGAGCGCACTTGGCATGGCTCAGCAGGTAGGAGAGCCACCGCAAACACCTCTCCGACGGCCGCCAGCACCACCCCGCACTCCCCCCGAACCGCGTCGACGGCCAACAGCACCCCCCGGACCGCGCCGACGGCCAACAGCACCCCCCCAAGCCCCTTCTTCCCCCGCTCCTCACCTCACCATGTCTGCACCAGGGCCCCCGGGGGTCAAGGTCCGCCACTGCTTTGGCGGCATAAAAAAATACTGAGAGTACATCACAGAATAATTTGTCTGTTATGTAAAGGCTTGTTCTCCTTTATTAGGATTGTCTTTTTATTTGAGTTCAGATGGTACAGTGTAAAAAAATAAAATCTTAAACTTTTTTAACTCACGGTAAAATGGATTCTATCATTCAGCATTTTTCAGAAAATCACACACAGGTTAATGGATTTCAGGATTTCTATATGAAGTCATCCGTGAGATAAATTGTGCAATGATCCTTTATTCGAGGCCTTATTGACTTTCATCTACAGAAAACAAAAAGGCTCCGTTATTCTTCCGAGCCATGAACAGGCCACCTACAGAGGCCACTCTATTGCCCTTTCATAGCAGTAGGCATCACCTTCTCAAAGAATCAATTTAACTTCCTCTTAAGAATTAATTTTAGCCCTTAGTGGAAACTGGCCAGACCTTAGGATGTACAATAGAAGAGACTCAGCTCTACCTATCAGTCAAAGAAAATCACTTTCTCCTGTATAAACACCATCTAAAATTGCGAAACCACTTACTGTCATAGCAAACTCTATCATTAATTATTATGTAATGCCATTGTGTGTTTTGTGCAACTTTTTCCTGTATTAATGAGCCCTACTGTACTCTTCAAGGAATAGAGCTCTACATTTTTTATGTCTATTAACAAGATGGATCTGGTGACAAATGTCAGCTCGACAATGCATTTCCTCCTACGTACCGAACAGTGCTGGTGCCTCAGATCACAACAGCCCACACACATCAAGCGACAAGTGAGTGAATGTCAATGCTCTATTTACCACAATGCAATTACAGTATTTGGCTCCATTTGCACAGTGGAGTAAATATGTTTTTCTTGGAGACATGAATTGTTCCCAGGACATATTTTTAGCATTTCTAATGGAACAGTGATAGGAGAATGTCTTCGCTGTGACACTTTGCATTATGTCTGTAATAACAAAAAGATAATTATCAACACACTATTCAACTGCCATGTGCTGAACATCAGGGATAACAAGAAACAAGTTAGGATATGGCTCGGTATTCTTATTATAGCTATATTTTTGGAGAAATATTTTCTAGAAAAGACATAATTTAGAAGACTATACCAGATGATTAAATCTGTGATAATTAAGAAGATTATATGTTGTGACGAGAGATGAGTGAATTTGAGTGAAATTGAATTCTATGCAGATTTAAAAAAGAAAATACATTAAAAAAAATGCTAATTTTTAAAAAATCGATTCCATGATCCATCAAAAAAGGCCACCCAAGGATTATCAATAAAAAATACTTAAACTTCCTAGAGATGAGCAGATCAGGCAAATTTCAAATTCACCCATTCACACAGGGAATTAAATTCACTGAGAAGTTTTTCTCAACAAATGTAATGTCCCATATTCTGCTCTGGGACCTCTCCAGACCATAAATGTATTGTATTAAAAATGATGACACGTACTGAAGTCACCGCTCACCTCTAACGAGGCCGGGATGCCTCTGCACATGTGCGCGCAAGATCACAGAGCATACTGTGACATCAGGAATCTGTGGCTTTCACACACTAGCATAAAACCCTCTGGGCCCTCAGAAGTTCTGGCCCAGTGTGAGAGGCCCAAGGATTCCACCAGAAAAAGAAGCCATCTAAAGTTGGGACAAGGACCGGATGGGTGATATAGAGGAGCCAAAAAAATGAGAATATTGATTTTTCTAAACACTCTGATGGCCTTTTACCTGCAAATGCCTTTGTGTTGAATTCATGCATAAGTGAATTGCAAAAAAAATCTGCACTTTGGCGAATGCAGACTTTTATAAAATTCTAATAAAATTCAATTCCACTCAAATTTATTTGCACATCTCTAATACTTACTGCTCACCTCACTGACCCCTTCGTACCTCCCATCCCCTGTCAGATCCTCATCGTATTTTCTTATCACCACTATTAGTGCTGAAATCTTAGGCCTCTTCATGCTAGGCCATGGCTACTGATCCTAATGAAGCTCAGCAAACTTTTGCGCATCTACGTATAAGGTCATGACATCACAGCATTACGATGTGTGCTGACACCTTTTAAAGGCATTTGTAGAAGCATTCTAGCATGGGTTATAGCACTATATGGTTTGTGTAAAATGGGAAAATGAGAGGAAGGTGATGGAAAAACCTTAAGCTAAAGATGTCTTAGGCTAGGGTCACATTTGGAAGGCTCATTACGATTACCGAATGCGGTAATCGCTGGAGCCTTCAGACACATTTTTTGTTCACAATGTGTCTTTAAACCCAGATCTGGTAACCGGATTGCTCAGAATGTGCAATCCAGTTGCCGGATGCTTTGTTCATCCCTGCTGCCGCAGGGATGAACAAAGGGTTAATGTTAGTAATAGATGTGGGCAAAAATGTCTGTAGGGAGTGCCCACCCTCCCTAGAGACATGCTGTCCACATAGTTAGGCATGTTAAGGGTTAATATGTGCAATTACAGTATTGCCGGCTATGGTCGGCATTTACTATTTTCTGAATGAAACCCGGCGGCTCCTCGCTGTGGAGGAGGTACAGTACATAATCTGCGTACTGTATCTGCCGCTATCCAGGGTCCTGAAAGCATTAACATTAGGTCTATGGTGGTGCTCTGCCCATAGACCTAATGTAAATACTTTCAGGACCCTGGATAGCGGCAGATACAGTACGCAGATTATGTACTATACCTCCTCCACAGCGAGGAGCCGCCGGGTTTCATTCAGAAAATAGTAAATGTCGACAAATATCCGGCAATACTGTAATTGCACATATTAACCCTTAACATGCCTTACTATGTGAACAGTATGTCACTAGGGAGGGGGAGCACTCCCTACAGACATGTTGCCCACATCTATTATTAACATTAACCCTTTGTTCATCCCTGCAGTAGCAGGGATGAACAATGCATCCTGCTACCGCAGGCATTCACATGTGCCTTGCGGTAGCCGGATGAGCTCTATTAGGAGCCCATTATAGGTCTCCTGCTGCGGTTTGTAAACCGCTGCGAAAACTGCAGCCTGCATTATTTTAACCGCAGGCTGCAAATCTGCAAGCAGTGACCGGATTGCATGTAGCGCAATCCGGTTTTATAATGGGCTCCTAGGGGCTGCAGATCCTGATCCGGTTTTGAGCATTTTGCATGCTCAAAACCGGATCAGGATCTGCATTTGCTAATGTCGAGCCCCAGGCCCTGGGGTACTCGGGTATCAGGCTCGGAGGGGTTTGCGGGAATGTCATGGGTGGCGGTGCCTGAGCCCATGGCCTGGGTGACACTTCAATAGAGGGGTTATGTACAGGGGATAAGAGTTTGTTGTCACGTGATGCCACCTGTAGTACCTGGGTCACCAGTGCTGCCACAGTCCTCTGGAGGGCGATGGTATCGCGGTAAGGATGGCAAAGCTCCCTACAGGTGGACCTGGTCCTCCGGGGCAGCGTTCCTGTAAGCAATAAGGTTGATATTTTTTGGCACAAAGACACAGAGGCAAAGTCACTCTCCCGGGTACTTTACTGTAAACATTCATCAGCATACAAGTCCACAGTTTACCAAAAGTTGTTAAAGAAACAGGGAGCTCTACGGGTGGCTGCAAGTGGATGCAAGGTGGTATGGTGGTACCCGTGGTATGCCTTAGTTGACGAACCTGTGTCCTTTCTTCCATGCCTAGGATGAGACTATACCCAATTACTTCTTGAAGGTAGTCTTGGGGCTCCCCTCCCTTGAAGTGAAGAAGCAGGCAGACCGCTCCATCTGGCAGGGTGCCGCAGCCGGTGAACAGACGGCAGCAGCCGGTTGACGACTTCAGAGGTGGACTCTGGCCGTTTCCTCGGGTCCAGCGTTCCTGTGGTGGACTGGGGAATTCCCTGGAGTATGGTCGCTCCACGCTGGGGTTCCCCTTTCTCTCTCGGGCCCAGACTAATGAGTCAGGCACCCTCTCTCAGGATCCCTCAGGATCCCCTTTCATCTTTCCTCAGGATCAGCCTGGAGCTGTCCTGTTAGACCTCCCAAATCTCTCCACACTCATCGACTTCTCTCCAACTCCAACTACTCCTCACTCTCCCAAGAGGTGCTAGATCCCTCACGGGTAACCTCCCACCACTAGTCTAGTGTGAGAGTGCAGAAATGGGTCCCACCCACGAGCCCAGCATCCACTTGCAGTTGGGGAAAATTATACCACTTTTACGAGTGCAATACCCCACTGTGACACCTAATCATGTGGGGCGCCACACTAACGCCAATGTGACCCTAGCCTAAGGGTATGTGCAAGTGATCCGGAGGCACTACATTTTGGATGCAGTGCCTCCAGACCTGAGGGAAGCTGTGAGTGAATGCAAGGAGAACGCAGGCGCCCTGTGCCCACGATCTACATTCGGTGCAGGGCAGCTTTTCTCCACATTCACCCACTGGAGATCTCTTCGGACTCTGCAGCATGTCACAAATTAAGCTCTCATCTGCACCACTTCTGTGTTCCTTTTGATATTGAAAAGGAGCTCTCCTGTGTTTATCACAGCACAAGAGCTAAGTTAACTACTTTTTGGGTTTGTGCGCGCATTGAATAATTGATTGCAGCATTTCTGCACCAACTCTGCATCTCCTGGCTGGAAAAAATGCAATGTGTTTTTTGCCGCTGTTTAGCCTTTTTGATAGATTTTTTTTTTAGTGCATTTAGGGTGGAAAAATACTACAAGAATTGACATGCTGCAGATTTATTTTTGCACCAAATTTCCAAGGGGAAATAAGCAACATGTGCACAAAACGTCATAATTCTCATTGACTTTGCTAGCATAAGGATTTGCATGCAGATTTGTGACAAAACTGCAGTAAAAAACTGATTTTAAAAAATGCAATAAAAATGCAGTGTCTTTCTGTTTTAGTCTGCACACGATTTTTTTTGTTTTTACTGTTGATGGGATGTTGACTAATTTCCATGAAGATTATAGGCAGCATTTTTGTTTTCAATGTCAAATAATACTTTGTGGATACTACCTCAAAACAGTAAAAATACAGTATGGGCTTACAAATTATTATGGTACAATACTACAGATTCTTTTAAAAAATCCAAAATGTGATCATGTTTAGTCCTTGGGCACTTTTCAAGTAACCTGTCATCAGGATTTTATGCCCCAAACTAATAACATGTATGTAGTATTGCTTTATAGCTGAGTAAATCCTTACCTTTGTTGTAGAAATCTGTTTTTCTGCTTAGAAAAATCCATGGTTGAATTTGTATGCTAATGAGCTCCAAGTGCAGTGGGCGGAGCCTGCCCTTACTGTTCTCCTGCTTCTCTCCCTATTCTCTCCCTGCTGCCTGTCTCCTGTCTCTGACTGACAGGTCGATCATGTTTCAGTGACTTGTGCAAGCAGAGAAATTAGAGAGCTGTAAGTGCAGACCCCGCCTACTGCACTTGGAACTCATTAGCATACAATTTCAGCAATGAATTTCTCAAAAACACAATGTAAGGATTTATTCAGAATGTAAACACGCTTCCCTACACGCCAGCTATAGGTAAAAAATTCTGATGACGGGTATTGTTTAAAGAGGCCTTCTGACTTTTTTTTCATTTAAACTGTTACTCAGTGAAAGAAGGTTGAAAAGCTAAATAAATCTTTTTTTTTTACTCAACTGCTTTGCCGAAATATGGGCATTAACTTTTACAATGTAGGATCCTACCCAGTCATAAAAAGGCAGTGTAATAGAGGGAAAAAAGAATCATCATTCCAATCGCTATGTTAAGCAGCGCATGTGCATGGCTGTGTATGTCTCACCATTGAGCATCTCTGTCGTCAGGCGTATGCACCCCCAGCTCCAGACAGCTCACCGTGCATGATCAGAAGTAGCCACATTTCTGGTCATGCGCACTATGCCTCTTTGAAGCTGGGGGTGCATACACCTGGGATGAGCAGAGATGCTCAATAATGACACATAGACAGACGCTCAATGGTGGGACATACACAAAGTAAACAAATTATGGTAAGGCTCACTTAGATAGTATGGTACCCCTGGTTTAATAAATCCACCTCTGGTGCCCCGTGGCTGGGGGAGACTCACAGGTAAAATTCACCAGAAGGAGAATAAAAACAAAATTATAGGAGTTTAACTGGGTAAAAGCCAAAATCTGCAGCAAAGCAGGCTGGGATTTTCAGATATGTTGTACAAGCGGTCTAGAAGAAGCAGATAAAAATGGTCCACGTTCAAGACTAAGGACTTGGTGGTCAGCCAAGAAAACCCAGAGCAGTAGATGAAAGTCAATGTATGCCATGACACACACATGTGCTGCTATCATTTTGATACATATATAATTCAGCTATATACCGTATATATATATATATATATATATATATATATATATATATATGTAGCTGAATCATATATGTATAAAAATTATAGCAGCACACTGGTTAAGCCAATACATGCAGGCAATGATGTTTCTAGGTGTTACTGTGAGAAAAAATAAAGTTTTCTCAAAAAAACTCAGATACATTTTTTTCATGTTTATTATGGTTCTTAGCACATGCATTGGCCAATATATGCCTGCCCTTCAACCACTTCACGGTGGCCAGGCTTTTAGTGTAGACCGGTCCGGGACCCTTCAGAATTATGGTCACCGTGGAGTGGTTGAAGGGCAGGCATATATTGGCCAATGCATGCGCTAAGAACCATAAAAAACAAAAAAAAATGTATCTGAATTTTTTTGAGAAAACTTTATTTTTTATTTTTTATCAAAGTAACACCTAGAAACATCATTGTCTTCATGTATTGGCTTAACCAGTGTGCTGCTATCATTTTGACACATATATATAGACCTTTTAAAATTATGCAAATGATGAAAAACTGGAAACAGCATTTTTGGAAAATCTTGATTTGTTCCATATGAGCACCATGCACACAAATCCCAGCTCTTGCACACCTTTCCTGCTATTAATAAGTTGGTTGTCTAAGGAACGTTCTGCCATGCTGAATACGTTAGGAGAATTATCAAGATCGCTTGCTACGTAGCAGTTTCCTGTGCAATGACGTCCGAGATGTGTCTGATGGAAGACAAGTCCAGTGATACTGCATCCATAGTAGTATATTTAGGCCACACAGGCTGGTCAGAGTAGCATGAGTTGCATTTAGCCTGCCATTGCCATACTAAAAAAAGGCAACTGGGAAACTTTGGAGGAATGGTTGTTCCACTGGTTTCACAAGAAAATCAATGTAGTGGCTCATTCAGACATTCAGGCAAATCAATCCAATGCAGCACTGCAATGCATGAACTGGCCACAGGTCTCCCATACTGAAGCATAACAGCTTTATATAATTCTCTTAGGGCCCTTTCACATCAGCGTTTTTTGAAATTTGCGGCAGATGCGGTGAAAAAACCGCATCTGCCGCAATTACCGCATACCGGCTGCACTTGCGGCGCGGTTGCGGTAAACGCCATGCAAAGTATAGGTGTACTTGCGGCAGGTGCGGCAAGTGCGGTTTTGCACTTGCGGCAGGTGCGGCCGTGAAAAAAACCGCGGTCAGTTTTTCACGGCCGCACCTGCCGCAAGTGCAAAACCGCACTTTCCGCACCTGCCGCAAGTACGCCTATACTTTGCATGGCATTTACCGCAACCGCGCCGCAAGTGCAGCCGGTATGCGGTAATTGCGGCAGATGCGTTTTTTTCACCGCATCTGCCGCAAATTTCAAAAAACGCTGATGTGAAAGGGCCCTTAGGCTGTTATACTCAAGTAGGTTGCTACATTAGCGCTTATGACCCAACAGCAAGATCGCCAACTCTCTCTTCCGTTATTCAGTGTCTTCTGTGTCCCCTGCACCAGCTTCTGGCTTTAGCGGACCTGTGCGGTGTTTAGAATGCACGTTTGTAAGGCCTCTTTTCTTAAAGAGCCAGTGTATCCATGCTGGAAAGTGACTAAGGCTGAGAGAAGTAGGGTATTTTGGCACCTTTCCCTATGGGAAGTGCCTGGGCAAATGTGATCTTTAACCAGCTGTGCCGAGCCTCTTTGGCTGCCTCACCTCTGCCCAAGTTATGTAGAGTAGCTAAACTGTGGGCTAGAATGTGATTCTTTTTCACACTCTCTCCTCTGAAGTTAGATGGAATAATGAGGCATTGGTAGTTTCCTTCCATGAGGGTCTCTCAGAAAGGATAGCGGATGAATTTTCAGGGCAGGATATCACTGCTACCTATAATGACCTAATTTTTTTGGCCACCCAGATTGATGTCAGGTTGCAGGAATGAGCTAGAGAGGTGCTATGTAAGGTTGCTGCCCAAAAACTCTTCAAATCCTGAAACTATGCAGGTTGATCTCGTGAAGCTGTCCAAGTAGTATCAGGAACTTAGTCAAACAATAGGACTGTGGTTTTACTGTAGAGGTACAGAACACTTCATTCGAACTTGTCCTATGAGTCTGGGACCTACTAGTCCGTTGGAAAGGTTATCCTGGGTGTGAGCAACACTTCTCCTCCATTGACTTTGTCTGTGTCTTGTGGAGATATCTGGTTCTCTAAGATGGCCTACCTATATTCCGAATCTGCTGGAAACTTCATGCATCAGGACATGGTGGATCGGTATCAGATTCCTGTCCGTTGCTTCTGGAACATCATGATGATGTCATCTATCAATTGAAAACCCTTACCTGAGCCTGCACTCTTCATTTCTGAGCAAGTAGATTTACGGATAGGATCCTCACATTTGGAGATCTCATTTCTGGTGTTTCCCAATCTGTCTCTTCCTGGAACAACCTTGGCTCCGTACCCATGAAACCATCCAGGACTGGAGATCTGGGGAATTGCTATATTGAGGCATCTGCACTGCCTCAAGGGGCATCTGTTTGGTGTGTTTCCATCTTTGTCTTCTAGAGGTAGCTCCTGCTCGGTCCAGTCTCCTCTTTCCACCACATGTACCTTCGATTGTCTGCTCGGAGAAGGGCTCGAGGTAACATAACTCCTAGCCATTAGAAAAAGAAAAGGTAATACTCTTTCTTTGGCTGCTTGGAAGTGTTCTGGTCCTGAGGAGAGGTCATGGGAGCTCTAGGAGAATATTAATACCCCTCTCCTCCTGAAGAGATTCCTTTCAGGCCTGGAAAAGGGAGTACATAAGGGGAGGCACTGTTACTCTGGCACCAACAACCCTGCAGCAGGGCAGCTGATGCACTCACCTCTCCAGCCACCCCACTACATCTGCTGTGTACACCGCTTCAAATTCTGGTCACGGAGTATGCGCACTCTGAGCAGGTGCCTTGGAGTTCTCTTAGGATGAATGTGTGACATGCCGACATTTCTTAAAGGGCTTGTCCTATCTGGACGTGCCTTTCAACCTATGGCTGAGAGGCGCAGAGCATTAAGGCACCTCCTCCCTTTAGGAAGTGCCTGGGAAATGTGATATTTCACTTCCTATTCCCTATATCCTATGTCCGTACTTTTTTTCTTACTTTGCCTGTGATCCATTATTTTCTGTTTCTGCCACACCTGCAATACCAGCTGTACTGGCCAACCCTTCCATATCTGCCTCCCCTTCCATACCCGCAGTACCAGCCATGCCTGCCATAATAGCTGCACTATCCACGTCTGCTGTACAAGCCGAGCATGCCATATCTGCTGTACCTGCTGTACCAGCAATGCCTGCTAACCTCGCTGCACCTGGAGTACCTAATATACAAACCTTGTCTGCCATGCGTGTTGCATCTGCTGCACTCACTGTACCTGTTGTACCTGCCGTGCCTGCATCCTCCTGCACAAGCCATCTACTCTGCACCTGTCATCTACAGAGACTGTCCTGATCCGCATTCGTGCTCATGTCAGCATCCCGACCCTTGGGACCAGCTGTAAAGGGACCGTGCCTCCCTAAATTGGCTCCTGGCAGCTACCTTCCAGCACAAGCCTAACCTCACCATCAGAGTGAAAACGAGGTATTCGCTTAGTTAAGCCCGTCCATGTCTCCCCTGTTACTGCAGCCCAGTGGGTCCACTCCCCCATGCTTGCACCCGTGATCGTTACTTAGTAGAGCTGCAGCCAGTCTATGCATTGCACTCTGAGATCAGACCAATGTGCACAGACATCTTAAAGAGCCCCAACACCAGTTTGCATTCCTGAAAAGAAGACTAGAATACTCTTGCTGTGGTACGTAATGCCACTATGTTGATCTTTCCTCAAGAAGGCCTCTTCATGGCTTTGCCTATGTAGTTTAGTAGTTTATTCACCAATCTACGGCTTTCATTGCATACAAGACAAAAGGGAGACTCCTTCCTGAAGAGAATAGACTTCCATTTCAGTCTCCTTTTCTCCATTCCAGATTCCAGTCTCCATGTATAGGCCACTTTGACAATGTCATTAACAAGCCTTCTTAAAGGATCATCACACTGGTCATACTCCATGAATTATGGGGTGGTGTGGCATAATGTGTGGTTTATTTTTCAGTAAATTTTTGTACATTTCTATAATACAAAAAGTGAGAAAAAAAATAAAATGATAAAAGATCAATACTTGTCCATGTCTTACTCTCGAATTGTTATTTTGGTTATTCTTAGCCTTAGAATATAATCTTCCTATTCTACATATAAACATGTTCTGATGGCTACAAAGCTTGAACTAGCTGATTTACTAACACAGTGCGCTGGTGACCACTAGTGGTAGAAATTTAAATAGCTGCATACAGGAAAGGGAAATCAATTACTAACAACTATTTTAACGTAAACTCTTTAAATGTTTATGAAAATAAGATGACGCAAAAGATTTCAATAAGAAACTATTGCAATTTAAAAATATTATTTTTAAATAATCTGAAGTTTTACAGATTCTTTTTTATTATGTACAGTATGAGCCTATATGCACTTGGCCAAGTGCTTATGTATAATGCTTGATGTGATTCAGGTGATTTGACTACTCTAGCTATTAAAGCTATTAAAAAAGACTACTGTCTAAATATAACATTTTGTAAAATATTCCACTATTTAACCCCTTCACAATGTGGCCAATTTCCGTTTTTGTTTTTTTAATTCTTCCTCCTCTTCTTGTTCCCAAAGACAAAACTTTTTTTATTTTTCTGTCCACATAGACATATGAGGGCTTGTTCTTTGCAGAATGAGTTGATCTTTTGAATGACAAAATTCCTTTTACCATATAGGGTATTGGAAAATCGGGAAAAAATTCCAGATGTTGAGAAATTGTGAAAAAACATAATTCAGATTTTTTGTGAATTATTTTTACGGTGTACATATTGTTATAGAATGACCTCTGAAAGAATATTCATTAGCCGCTTCCCCGCCCAACTGTCAGCGCCGAGCAGCGGAGGGAAGTGGATAATGAATATTTCTTCACTGTAATTATTGGGACCACATGGATCCCCCAGCAGCCAGACTCAGCAGTGTCAGGGAGATTGTGTGACCGCTGTGCTGGGGAGAGCAGGCAGAGCTGGGATCACTGCAGAGCTGGGATCGACTGGTACCAGAATACCTCTGTAGCACAGCGTGTGCTCACAATAACTGCTGCTGTCACTATGATCCATCATCCTGCAGCCACGCTATAGCGCTTCACTCTTAGTGCAGGACCTGCGATGAGGTAATGAAGAGGGCGGCCTGGAACATCACATAAAAGCCCAGAGCCCTTCCCTCTTCATTAAAGGTAATGCTCCAGTCCGCCCTCTTCGTTACCTTATCTCAGGTCCTGCACTTGAAAATGTGCAATCACTTCATTTTATTTCATTCCATATGTTTAGAATACAAATTTTTCACATATGCACATGAGTCGGTCGACAGGGTAGGGGGCACTCAGATACCGGGATAGGTTGCTACTTCAGTGGGGATCACGCCTGGTCAGGTCCCGGTCCCGTGCCCTGGACACTCAATGGCTGAGGGGAAAACTATTTGGTATGGGGGATTATTATACGTGACGCCACCTGTGGTATCTTGTAATGTAGTTACCAGCGCTGCAGCCGGCCGCTGAGGTGATAGTGATGCAGCTTTGGGTAGTACAGCATCCCACAGGTGGAGCTTTACCTCAGGGCAGCGGGGTAGATGAGGGGAGTAGTAGTCCTAAGCTCTGTGGTGCTGTAGGAGTCTCCCAGGCATCGAATAATTGATGCAGAGACACCAAATTAGCCCAAACAGTTCTTTACTGGTACCAGATGGTTCATTAGGTACATGGTACAGTCTAGTTTTGTTGCCACAGGTTTGGGGGATTACCACAGAGTCTGTCAGAGGTGTCTTTCAAATGCTTATTCCTTTATGGGCTCTTTTAGCTCCTTACACACCCACTCTTGAATCTGGTTTCTGGTCCCTGGGTCTGTTGCTTAAAGTCTCTCTTACTTGTGAGCGCCTTGAACCCAGCTATGGGACAGAGGTTGGACTACTTTGATGGGTGCTGTGGCAACTTCTTGGTAAGGCTCAGAGCCTGCCGGTCAGCAGTTTTGGATGAACCTTAACAAACCGCCTCGGTTCCTGTTTTCCGGTGTTGACCTGGACTCTCCAGCCGGCTCCAACCAGTCCTGGAGTGTCCCCTTCATTGTCTGGGTCACCTCTCAGTTTAGAGGAACCATCCTGTCATGACCGCAGGGTCCCCTGCGCCCATCTCTGCTGCTCTCCTCACACCGTCTGACTGACTTCTGTCAACTGTCACTGTCACTTACGTCACATCTCCCGCACTACTAAGCTCCACCCCACTGGGACCTACTGAATATACAGTCCCTGGTGCTAGGGTGGCTGTGATTGGGATCTTGTGGTTTTGTATACAGACTCTGTAGCTCCCCCCTCTACCTGCGACTATGGAGGCACCACACCTTCTGTTTGGGATGCAGTATTTCCCTGTGGTGTCCTGTCAGAGCGGCGCCACACACAAAGTGTGTTATATGTATCATTGATCTAAAACTCTTCTATGTATTGCTGCCCATTAGCCCTATTCAGCATTCCAGATGAATTGGTGGTGAACTGAATAAACTTATTTGTTTCCATTATTTCTCCTCCAAATATGTAAGACTTCAATAATCACTTGACCGACCAAAAGCTTAGGTGTTAACTGTGGCATGGGGAATGGGATTTGTAATGTAAATCAGGTGCCTTCTGCGGCCCACTTCATCGAGGGGTTAATGAGGAGCTAGGCAACAAGATTGTGAAAATAATATCCTGTAAGTGATTGTGTCCTGGTGCTGGAAGAGGCAGGTCACTAGGCAAAGCATAGAGGAATCACTGTGAAGCCATCTTGGCAGTGCAATACAATGCAGCTACATTCTGCTGCACTTTCCTTCAGTGTGTCTGCAGTAAGCAGCAATATTAATGATGGATCCATTGCAAGATATGCCAGTTCTGGAGAATGTCATCTTCCTCACATCCCAGGAGCAAAGGGTGCTTCAGCACCAGAACTGGAGCAGCCCACAGACATATATGTCACCTAGAGCTCCCCCACACTACCCACATTGGGCCTCATAAGCAGTGAGGTCAGGATCCAGTGCTGGGCACGGATGCCAAAGGAGGAATTGAGGAGCTCCCAGTCAGGTGGTAAGCCATTCCCTAATGCCAGCCAAAGCAACAGATGTCACACTCAGAAGGATCTTGCAGCATATTTGGAGTTATTACACCTGTAGCTGCTGTGTTGGCAAATCTAGGGCAAGGTGCATGATGAAGAGAATGATGGGGCTGAGGAGGTTGAGGAAGAGGAGGAAGTTGTAGAGGCAGAAGGCCCTGTTTCCCAGCCTTTCCTAGCAGTCCTGCCAGTGGCCTTTGACTGGAAGAATGTCATGTGGGGACCCTTACCCCCTCGAAGCAACTATCCAATGCAGCATGAACCACCCATTCCTCTCTATTATATAGGATATAGTCCTGCTCCTGGACTCAGAGGTGTGCAGATGTGCCTGTCTGCTCTCTGCCAGACTGTGGAGACAATAGGGCGCCTTGCTAGTGGCAGCCCATTGCAGCAGCTATTATTTTGTTTGTTACAGTTTTGCTACAGTCTTTGTACCTTTCCTGATGTCTTTTTGGACCTCTAATTTCAACCTTGGATCTATGCAATTTTTTCATCTCGTGGATTGCGACGTTCCTGCACGCTGGTCTGCTGTGGGATGGAAAATTCAGCACACCCCCACACTTTCTACTACCGCTGGGCACACAGCATATGTTTTTCACCTGGATCCTCCACTACCACTCACAAGTCCCCTGCTGGCATGGCCACTTTGGGGTACGCAATATGGTCCATCTCAGCTAATACTACCGATGGATGTATGCTGCTGCCCACAGCCTGTGTCGGTGATACAGCCATATGTGCTCGGCGGAGAGCACCGTATACAATATGCCACGGAGAGGCCTCGTGAGATGGATGGAATCACTGATCGGATGGTTGTCCCTAGGTCTGACGCTAAACGAGTACTGTTTTCAAGGAGTCGTCTTCTGGAACTGCGCAGGACAAAGTCTTCTCCAGCAGTTGCCAGTTAATCTCTAAAGGGGGATAATAGAGAAAAAGAGCCGGCGCAGATCTAAGTGTAGAGATTATTTGATCTTGGTCTAGGTGGTAATGATCAAAAAATGCTCACCTTTTTGGTGTCTTTTGTTCATATAGTAAAAGGTTTTCTCTTAGGCTTGCAGCCTTCCTCTCCGGAGGGATCAGGTCTTCTCAAGGGAGCCTGGTTCGTCAGTATATGGTTTAAATAGCACCGGACTTTGAGGAATAGCGCTTCCTTAAGAGGCACAATAATTTCTTCCAAGAGTTCTTTAATTAATTTAAAAGTCATATATTGCAGTACAGTACAACGCGTTTCGACTTACATATAAGTCTTCCTCAGGTACATGTGATAATGGCTTATCACATGTACCTGAGGAAGACTTATATGTAAGTCGAAACGTGTTGTACTGTACTGCAATATATGACTTTTAAATTAATTAAAGAACTCTTGGAAGAAATTATTGTGCCTCTTAAGGAAGCGCTATTCCTCAAAGTCCGGTGCTATTTAAACCACTTCTCCAGCAGTTGCAATACCACATGTTCCATGGGAAATGAGGAGACCTTTCAGAGGTTGCTGAGCAAGCAAGAAGATCAAGTCCTGGAGGAGAAGGTTTAAACCTGCGGTCCCATCCATCATCATGGGTAATGTACGATCGCTTGGTAACAAGTCGGATGAACTGCTGGCTCTGTGTAAGACCCAGAAGGAGTTCAGGGAATGCAGTCTCATGTGCTTTACAGAAACCTGGTTGCATGAGGACATCCCAGATTCAAGTGTATCGGTACCAGGGTTTCAAATGGTTCGGGCTGACAGGGACAGAGTGAAGTGCAGTAAGAAGAAGGGTGGAGGAGTGGTACTGTACATTAACAACAGATGGTGTAATCAGGGGCATGTAACAGTAAAGGAGAGACATTGTTGCCCAAACATTGAACTATTAGCAGTGGGCCTCAGGCCTTACTATCTGCCTAAAGAATTCTCTCTTGTTATTGCAGTGGTGTCGTATATACCACCATCTGCCAATCCAGAGGCAGCTGGGGAAGTACTGTCTGGGGTGATTGCCCGGCTTCAGACGAAACACCCTAACTCTCTAACTGTCATTTCTGGGGATTTTAATCGAGCCAAGATCTCATTACCAAAGTTCTATCAATATGTCAAATGTTCTACACGGGACAATTATATATTGGATCTCCTCTATGCCAGTGTTAAGGATGCTTACTCATCATCTGCATTGCCCCCCCTGGGGAAATCTGACCACAACCTCATACTATTGTCTCCAGCCTATCAACCAGTTGTCTGCAAATAACTAGCGACAATTAAACTGATAAGGAAGTGGTCTCCGGCAGCAGAGTAGGGGTTATAAGACTGCTTTGATTGCACAGACTGGGAGGTGTTATGTGCCAGGGAACCTAATGATGATGTTAATGAGGTTACCGGGAGAGTTACTGATTACATCAACTTTTGTACTCACAATATTGTACCTATTCATGAGATTTGGTGTTTTGCAAACAATAAGCCTTGGATTACAAAAGAATTGAAACATCTACTAAACAGGAAAATAAAAGCTATTAAAAGGAAGGACAAGGAGGAAATGAAAATTGTACAGCGAGACTTAAAGAGGAAAATTAAGATTGCCTGTGAAGCATTCAGAATTAAATTGGAAAATAAATTGTCACATAACAACTCCAGAGAACTGTGGGCTGGAATGAAGCTATTGACAGGGTTTAAGGCAAGGTCAGATCAGGGGGGGGGAAGCTGATCATGGCTAATGAAATGAATGAGTTTTTCAACAGATTCAACAATAAATGTGCGATGTCAACAGGGGAGAGGGTCGGGGAGCGACAAAAAATATCAACTGGAGGGAGGAAGTTGGAGACTTTCTTGATCTCCGAAAATGATGTAAGGGAACAGTTTAGTAAGCTGGTCATTGGTAAAGCAGCAGGACCTGATGGCATCTGTCCACGTGTCCTCAGAGTGTGTGCAAATCAGTTGTGCACTGTCTTCCAGCACCTGTTTAACTGGAGCTTACAATCACAGAGAGTACCAGTTCTATGGAAGACTTCTTGCCTGGTGCCAGTTCCGAAGACTACCTTCCCGAGCTCCCATCGCATCGCATGCGATGAAGTCCTTGGAGAGAATTGTACTTGCCTACTTGTGTCCGAGGGTGTCTGCTTTTACGGACCCCCTTCAGTTTGCGTATCGGCAGAGTCTGGGGGTGGACGATGCTGTAGCATATCTGCTACAAACAGTACATTCCTTTTTGGACAATGATGGAACCACTGTGCGTGCCATGTTCTTCGATTTCTCCAGTGCATTCAACACCTTACAGCCGCTATTATTACGTAAAAAGCTGGTTGAAATGGCGGTTGATGAGGGACTAGTGAATTGGATCATTGATTACCTGTCGGACAGGCCACAGTTCGTAAGGTTGGGGGCGGCCGTATCGGATAGTGTTCGGAGCAGTTTTGGAGCCCCTCAGGGAACAGTACTGTCGCCATTCCTTTTTACGTTATACACAGCTGATTTTCAGTATAAATCAGACCTTTGTCATCTTCAGAAGTACTCTGATGACTCAGTGATAGTCGGAGGTATTGAGAGAGGCCGGGGGGAGGAGGAATACAGAAGGGTGGTTTTGGACTTTGCTGACTGGTGCCAGGCTAACCATTTAGAACTCAACGTAAAGAAAACCAGGGAGTTGGTGTTGAGTTAGGAAGGTGCATGAAGGATTGCTTACCTATCACTATTGATGGTCAGGATGTGGAGATGGTGGAGAATTTCAAATATTTGGGGGTTCACCTGGACAGCAAGCTTGATTGGAGGTGCCATATGGAGAAGGTTTGCAAGAATGGGATGAGTAGACTTTACTTCCTAAGGAAGTTAAGGTCGTTTAATGTGTGTAGCAAAATGCTTGAAATGTTCTACCAATCTATTGTGGCGAGTGCAATCTTTGCTGCAATAATATGCTGGGGTAGTAGTGTGCGCACAGCTGAAGCTAATAAGCTGAATAAACTTATCAAGAAGGCCAGTGCGGCGGTGGGTCTACAACTTAGGACTTTCGAGGAGGTATTAGAGGATAGAATTACCGTAATAAGAAATGCAAGGCTATAATAAGCAACAATACACACCCGCTCTCTGAACAGTTTGCGAAGCAAAAGAGCACATTCAGCAAGCGTCTAATCCAACTTATGTGTAAAAAGGAAAGATACAGAAAATCGTTTGTTCCGACAGCTGTGGGGATGTTTAACAAATGTATAAGTGTAAAGCATTCCAAGACTAAGTGAAGTTCTAAGTGTATGGGGGGAATGGGGGAGGTACATGTACCAGTCTACCCGCATCTGCTGTCCATATAGACTTATTTTGTAAAGTGTGTAATGTTCTTGATCTGTGCTCTGCTGCTGTAATACTGTAATTTCCTCCGGGATCAATAAAGTTTATCTTATCTTATCTTATCTTATCCTTTCTTGAGGAGATTCGGCCTTTGCCTGAGTGGTTGAATGGGCGAAACAAGGTACTGGTCATTGGTGCTACGTCAACTGCTTCATGCTGCTGTGTAACTGTCTTACCAAAAGACGCGACACAATCTATGTTGAGGAGAAGGTCACCTTCATGAAGGGCAGCAGGAGGTGGTTCGAGGATGGTTTAAGTCAGTTTGCCATTACCGATGAGTTTGAAAAGTGGCAGCAAGAGAGAGAATGGAGAGAATGATGTGTGGGATGGAGGCCAAGCCTCCTTTTCCTGCTGCATGCTGTTAATGCCCGTGTGCAGATTGTATGATATTGTGACATTATCACAGTTCCTGGAAAATGGTGGTGATACCTCATTCATGTTATAGTACTTCTGGGAGTACATAGGTTTCCAAACAGTTATGGGTCAGGAAGCCAATGGTTCTCTGCTCAACAAATTGAATCGGCTGAGAAGGTGCTAAAGTATATAAATTGTTATAATCGCCTCTCATTGGCCCTACACAAATGTGTTCTGCTGTAAGGGTCGCATAGGCCAAGATGATAAGGGTTCCATTGGGTGTGTGATTTGATTGCTATAGATGTCTCCTAGGGATGGGCGAATCTACTCGCTAGGACTCGTTACTCGGCGAGTAGTAAGGGACTCGCAGGACTCGGTACTCGGCGAGTTTCCCAGTGATGACTCGCACGAGTCCAATGCAAATCAATATCAATCCTAGTTTTGTCAGAAACACTGACAAAACTAGGATTGCCATTGTTTGCATTGGACTCCTGCGAGTCATCACTGGCTACTGTGCCAGTGATAGCAGGGAGACTCGCAAAGTAACTGCTGTTTCTTTGCGAGCCGAGTCCAGCTGTCTTCTCTGTGCAGCTCCAGGGTCCTAGAACCTGCCTGCTCACAGACATGATGTAGCAGTGCTGAGATTGTTCTCAGTCTGCTCATTCCCTGTGCATGTAGCAGAGAGGACATCGCGTTTTGGACTACGTCGGACGGAAGAGGATTTTTTTAATTAAAGATGGAGTCCCTAATGGCTTTTTTTTTTATTTCAAATAAAAGATTTTCTCTGTGTGTTTTTTAACCCTTTATTGGAGATTCTTAGTGGCTGGGTCAAACGTGGCCTGACATTAAGAATCTCGGGCTTAATACCAGCTTGTATAACAAAGCTGGTATTAACCCCTTTATTACCCAGCGTGCTACCGCCACCAGGGCCGCTGGAAGAGCGGGGTTCAGCGCCAGAGGATGGCGCTTCAATGAACGCGCCATCTTCTGGGGCGGCTGCGGGCTGCAATTTGCAGCGGGGGGTGCCCAGAAAGCTTGGGCATCCCTGCGCTGCGGATTCCAGCCCTCAGCTGCTTAGCTGTACCTGGCTAGACATAGAAATTGCGCGGAGCCCCACGCATTTTTTTAAATTATTTAATGAATTTCAGAGTCAGAGTCTCAGAGTCAGAATCTCAGAATTTCATGAAATAATTTTAAAAAAATGCGTGGGGCTCCGCGCAATTTCTATGTCTAGCCAGGTACAGCTAAGCAGCTGGGGGCTGGAATCCGCAGCGCAGGGATGCCCAAGCTTTCTGGGCACCCCCCGCTGCAAATTGCAGCCCGCAGCCGCCCCAGAAGATGGCGCGTTCATTGAAGCGCCATCCTCTGACGCTGAACCCCGCTCTTCCAGCGGCCCTGGTAGCGGTGGCACGCTGGGTAATGAAGGGGTTAGGGCCAGCTTTGTATTATCAGCTGGCCCTAAGCCCGAAATTTATGGTGGTCACGCCAATATTAGACATGACCGCCATGAATTTCTATTAAATTGTTTTAAAAAAAACACAACACAAAGAAAATTTTTTATTAGAAATAAAAAAAAAAGCCATTAGGGACTCCATCTTTAATTAAAAAAATCCTCTTCCGTCCGACGCAGTCCAAAACGCGATGTCCTCTCTGCTACATCCCCTGTGTATAGATATAGATCTCTATGCACAGGGAATGAGCAGACTGAGAACAATCTCAGCTCTGCTACATCATCTCTGTGCACAGACATTCATGTCTGTACACAGGGAATGAGCAGACTGAGAACAATCTCAGCACTACTACATCAGGCAGCAGGCAGGCTCTAGGACCCTGGAGCTGGCAGCCAGCACAGAGGAGACAGGACTCTTATCTGTGCGAGTCAGCGATTACTTACAAAGTAAACGAGCAATGCAAATAAATGACAAAACTAGGATTGCTTCAGGCTGAAGCTTCCGAGACACATCTGCGAGTTGTAAATCTCACACTACTCGCTATTACTCGCTTCCCCATTCATTAACATTGGACTCGCTAGACTCGCAACGAGTAGCGAGTCCTGGGCTCGGACTCGCTAGAGTCAAGCGATTCCGAGTAATTTAGGATTCGCCCATCACTAATGTCTCCTTCTTGTGCAATATTTCCACAGATGACTTGGGAACCTAATATGTAGTACATTAGCAAGAGAGGATTCAGTCCACCTTCCTAAAAATAAAGTGGTTTTTACTGTTGGAATTGGTAAAATGTGTAAACGTACAGTAGGTAGCAGATGAAATGCTTGGTTTTCACATCATATTTTGTTTTACACAGAAGCACATACTGTACATATTAGTTTCATGTGGAGGCACATTACTTGCAAATAATATTTTTGCAAAGCTGCATGCCTGACTTGAATATTTAATTCATTCTTTCTATCTGTACTTCACTGACCACAGCCCACTTATGTGCAGCAGTATGTGTCTGAGCTTGGCAAATGCAGGTTTTCTTTACTAAGATGCCCAGTTCTGGCCTACACGTTGCCTCGTCAGCCCCTCTTTGCTTGTGCTGTCTCAGAGCTCTCATAAGTCCACAGATCTATCTTTTTGGGCTCCCAGTCATACTCATTCAGTTGAGCTTTCCCTTCTTGCTTGTTCCACTTCACAGAATGCAAAGTGTTCTGGCCATATTATTATCCAAACTGGCACTTTATACAGTAATAGGGCTTGCTACCCCAGATAATCTCCTACTAGCACATACACCCAGTATTTGGTCTAGTCTCTTAGACTGGTTTCACTATCTTTGAATCACTATTATCTTCTGACCTACTCATGAAGTAATTCCCTTCGTACTTCCCAAAAATCCTACCATTTGCAAGACCAACTAAGGCTGGGGTCACATTTGCGTTACAAAATTCAGATCCTGATCCAGTTTTGAGATGTTAAAAAGCTCAAAACCGGATCAGGAACCGGAGCCCATAGGAGCACATTATTTAAACCGGATTGCACTACATGCAATCCGGTTAGCGCATCTGGATTTGCAGCCTGAGTGAAAAATCATGCAGGTTGCAGTTTTCGGAGCGGTTTGCAATCCGCAGCAGGATTGCTATAATGGGCTCCTATGGGAGCCCATGCGGCTGCCGCAAGGCACGTGAGAATGCCTGCGGCAGCCATATGCTTTGCTCATCCTTGCTGCCACAGGGATGAACAAAGGGTTAAATGTTATTGCTAGATGTGGGCAACAGGTCTCCAGGGAGTGACCACCCTCCCTAGAGACATGCTGTCCACACAGGTCGGCATGTGAGGGGTTAATATGTGCAATTATAGTATTGCCGGCTATTGTCGGCATTTACAATTTTCTGAATGAAACCCGACGGCCCCTCGCTGTGGAGGAGGTACAGTATGTAATCTACGTACTGTATGAGCCGCTATTGATGAGCACAGGGAGAAGGGTACTCGGACACCGGGATGGATTTGATGGCTGTGATGGGGAATCATGGGTGGTTGGGTTCCCGGTTCCGTGCCCTGGCTGTCATTTGTTTGGTGGGGGAAACATTTACAAGGATTAAAAAGTATATGACGCCACCTGTGGATCCCGGGAATTTGGTATTCGGGGCTTCAGGCCGGCCACTGAGGTGATAATAGGTGCAGCTCAGTGTGGTACAGCTCCCCACAGATGGAGCTTTACCTCAGGGCAACGAGGATGGATGGTGGGGGGATGAGGAGAGTAGTTGTTCTTACCCCTCTGAGGATGCTGAGGCCCTCCGGGCACCGGCGGGAAGGAAGACCGATACCAACTCAACTTCAACTCCACTTTACTGGTACCGGCAGATGTTATAGAGAACACGGTACAGTCTGGTTTAACGGGTACTAGTTGTCGGTTCAGGGTACCCCTATGAAGCCTCTAGATGTTCCTTCCTTATTATCTTTTGGGGTCTCAATTCTACCTTCCTCTCTGTCTTTCACCACCTTTGCAGAGCTTTCTCGGCTGTCCCTGGTTTTGTATGGTGAGGCACGGGTTATCCTTGACCAGTACGGACAGGAGCAGCAGGAACGCACTCTCTCTCCCGCCACCGGAAACCGGACAGTTACCCTCGTAGTCTTGGACTGATTATGGGCCTGAGGAGTACCATCTTGTGGCGCCTACGGCTACCCGGTTCTTAAGGTCCCGCGGCTCGTCAGTTTGCGGTCATGGATGAACTGCTGACCGCCTTGGTATCCGTGTCGCCTGTTTTACCCCAGATGTTACCAGCTGGCCCCAACCGGTGCTGGTCCTTCCCCTTCTGTCCGGGTCACCCTCCTGGAGATGGGTGATCCTCCTGCCAGAGGGCTGTCAGGCCCGTACTGACTGACTGCCTTCCCAGCACTGTCTCTTACACTGACTGACTGAAAATCCTCTCACTGTCACTTAAGTCTCTAGCTATAACCCAGGCTCCACCCCCTTTTGGACCTACTGTATGGCAGTCCCCCATTCTAAGGTGACCTAGTGTTGGGTGCTGACTTGGCTCCATCGGTTAAACCCAAACCCACAGCTACAGAGGCACTACATATACTTGCAAGGTGTAATACCTCCCTGTGGCGCCTAGCCATAGGGGAGCCACACACCCCCTTGGTGAAATACACCCATCCGCGGGTGTTAAAACCAAACCAGGTGTGAGTTGACATTTTTCATATGCAAAACAAACAATAACATTTTTAATAACAACAAGTATTCTTGGATTCTTTCTGTCCGGGAGGCACATTTCTTATAACGTTGCGAGCAGTCCAACAAGTTAAGTCTCTGTAGGCTGCTAAAGTCACAATAAACAACAACCATTAACTATTGGTGCTACGGCCTAGGAGTCTTTAGCACTGCAGGGGTCTCTTTTGGCTATAAGTACTGTAGGCCTCCTGGCTCTGCGGTCACCGGTTGGCAAAGGTTTTACTCTCCCTGCACAGCTCCTTACGTCCACTCCACCCTTTTTAATATTGTGTACCAGATTTTACCTGCTCTTTACCCGTTTCATATAGTAGCACACAACAAGAAAATGCACTATTCTCAACTATTTACATTGATATACGATACCGGGATTGTTTCTTCACTCCCTGCTTCTGCTAACCCGGATCGCATACCACCCCCGGGGTCCTGCATAGCGTTCGTAGGTTATGATCTTGCCTTTCGGGTCATCCTGGAACTGTGGAATCCCGATGGGTTGCCAGGAGTGTGGAATCAGGGCTGGAGACTGGTATTCAAATCCCTGACACCTCTGCGCCGCTGGCTGCTCCTTCCTCTCGTTCCTCCTCCCCGTAACTTGCCTGGCTGGTAGAGCTTTCTTTCTCATGCTCCTCTATAATCAGGTCAGGCTCCCCTGAGAACCGGATGAGGTTTTCCAGTTTGGCGGCCTCCTCTTCTCTGGGCTCAAAGCTCACTGGATCCTGCGGCTCGGTTCTCGACCCGCCCCTTGGATGTTTGATAGCAAGGGGGCGGGGAGACACTTTGGCGCCTCTTACTTGGCCCATCTGTGGTAAGGGGCCGAGGAACGCCCCTGGGCCAGCACATAGTCTTTTACATTTTTAGGCCCGCCCACCACGAGAATCCTGTAGGCAAGTCCTTCAGGCTTTTCCGGAGCCCGCCACTACACTTCGGCACTCCTTGTCAGAGCGGAGGGGCGGAGCTTATCTTTCTGCTCTTTTCTCCTGCTTTGATGACGCAGTTGAAATTCTGAGGCGATGTAATGGCGGCCCGTTTTACAATATAACAGTCAAGTCAATAAAGTATTTAGGCACACTTTACCTGGTATTACCAGACTGGTTCAATCCTGTTTGCAGACGCCAGAAAATGATGAGCACAGGGAGAGGGCTACTCGGACAACGGGATGGATTTGATGGCTGTGACGGGGAATCACGGGTGGTCGAGTTCCCGGTTCCGTGCCCTGGCTGTCATTTGTTTGGTGGGGAAAATATTTACAAGGATTAAAAAGTACGTGACGCCACCTGTGGATCCCGGTAATTTGGATTCTGCTGCCGCTGAGGTGATGATGGGTGCAGCTCAGTGTGGTACAGCTCCCCACAGGTGGAGCTTTACCTCAGGGCAGCGAGGATGGATGATGAGGGGATGAGGGGAGTAGTTGTTCTTACCCCTCTGGGGATGCTGAGGCCCTCTGGGCACCGGCGGGAAGGAAGGCAGATACTGACTCAACTTCCACTCCACTTTACTAGTACCGGCAGATGTTATAGAGAACACGGTACAGTCTGGTTTAAAGAGTACTAGTTGTCGGTTCAGGGTACCCCTATGGAGCCTCTAGATCAGTGATGGCGAACCTTTCAGGGGCCGAGTGCCCAAACTGCAACTCAAAACCTAATTCTTTATTGCGAAGTGCCAATAGGGCAATTTAACTTAAATTACAGGAGTGGACGTCACAAGCGCTGCACAGGGGAGAAGCCGCAGACACAACTCCCTCCCCAGTACAGTGCTGGCTGTCCTGACACCCTGATGATTAATTATATTATTTTAACAATTAATTGCTTTTAAACTTACCTTTGCAGTCTTCTCTTCTCTTCAGAAGTGGTCATTCAGCTCATGTGTGCAGTCAGCCGCTCCCACTGCCCTTTCCAGACACAGCAGGCGGATTGATCTGAATGGAAAAAAAATGCAGAACATTAGATGGATAGATTTTATCATGGAATGAAAGCAGATTCCACACTGAAATCCTGGTCCCTGTCATGTAGTTATGTGCTCCATCCTGTCCCTTTCCTTGTAGCTATGTGCTCCATCCTGACACTCTCCTTGTAGCTATGTGCTCCATCCTGTGCCTTTCCTTGAGGTTATGTGCTCCATCCTGTCCCTTTCCTTGAGGTTATGTGCTCCGTCCTGTCCTTTTCCTTGTAGTTATGTGCTCCATCCTGACCCTCTCCTTGTAGTTATGTGCTCCGTGCTGACCCTCTCCTTGTAGTTATGCACTCCATCCTGTCCCTTTCCTTGAGGTTATGTGCTCCATCCTGACCCTCTCCTTGTAGTTACGTGCTCCATCCTGGCCCTCTCCTTGTAGTTATGTGCTCCATCCTGACCTTCTCCTTGAAGTTATGTGCTCCATCCTGACACTCTCCCTGTAGTTACGCGCTCCATCCTGTCCTTTTCCTTGAGGTTATGTGCTCCATACTGACCCTCTCCTTGAGGTTATGTGCTCCGTCCTGACCCTCTCCTTGTAGTTATGTCCCCATCTAGGCCCCCTTCTTGTAGTAATGTGCCTCATCCTTGTCACCTTGCAGTATTGCCCAGTCTTGCAGTAATGTTCCCATCCTGCCATTTTATAGTAAAGCCCCATCCTTGTCCCCTTGTACTAATGCCTCATCCTGCCCCTTCCTAGCAGTTAAGTCTGCTTCCTGTCCACTCCTTGTAGTAATGCCCCATCCTGCCCCCTCCTTACAGAAATGCCCCATCATGCCCTCTCCATGTAGTAATGCCCCATCATGGTAGTATTGCCCAATCATGCCCCCTCCTGGAAGTGTTGTTCCATCATGCCCTCTCCTGGTACTATTGCCCCATCATGCCCCCACCTGTTACTATTGCCCCATCATGCCCCCTCCTGGTACTATTGCCCCATCATGCCTCCTCCAGGTAGTATTGCCCTCATCATGCCCCCTCCTGTAGTATTGCCCCCATCATGCCCCCTCCTGTAGTATTGCCCCCATCATGCCCTCTCCTGTAGTATTGCCCCCATCATGCCCTCTCCTGTAGTATTGCCCTCATCATGTAGTATGTCCCCATCATGCCCCCTTCTGTAGTATGTCCCCTCCTGTAGTATGGCCCCCTCCTGTAGTATGGCCCCCTCCTGTAATATGGCCCTCTCCTGTAATATGTCACCTCCTGTAATATGGCCCCTCCTGTAATATGGCCCCCTCCTGTAATATGGCCCCCTCCTGTAATATGGCCATCTCCTGTAGTATGTCCCCTCCTGTAATATGTCCCCTCCTGTAAAATGGCCCCCTCCTGTAGTATGTCTCCTCCTGTAATATGGCCCCATCCTGTAATATGGCCATCTCCTGTAGTATGTCCCCTGCTGTAGTATGTTGCTTCCTGTAATATGGCCCCATCCTGTAATATGGCCATCTCCTGTAGTATGTCCCCTCCTGTAATATGGCCCCCTCCTGTATTATGTCTCCTGCTGTAGTATGTCCCCTCCTGTAATATGGCCCCATCCTGTAATATGGCCCCCTCCTGTAGTATGTCCCCTCCTGTAATATGTCCCCTTCCTGTAATATGGCCCCCTCCTGTAATATGGCCCCCTCCTGTAATATGGCCCCCTCCTGTAGTATGTCCCCCTCCTGTAATATGGCCATCTCCTGTAATATGGCCATCTCCTGTAGTATGTCCCCTCCTGTAGTATGGCCCCCTCCTGTAGTATGGCCCCCTCCTGTAATATGTCCCCTCCTGTAATATGGCCCCCTCCTGTAACATGTCCCCTCCTGTAACATGTCCCCTCCTGTAATATGTCCCCTCCTGTAATATGTCCCCTCCTGTAATATGGCCCCCTCCTGTAATATGGCCATCTCCTGTAATATGGCCATCTCCTGTAGTATGTCCCCTCCTGTAGTATGTCCCCTCCTGTAATATGGCCCCCTCCTGTAATATGTCCCCTCCTGTAATATGGCCCCCTCCTGTAACATGTCCCCTCCTGTAATATGTCCCCTCCTGTAATATGTCCATCTCCTGTAATATGTCCATCTCCTGTAGTATGTCCCCTCCTGTAGTATGTCCCCTCCTGTAGTATGTCCCCTCCTGTAATATGGCCCCCTCTTGTAACATGTCCCCTCCTGTAACATGTCCCCTCCTGTAATATGGCCCCCTCCTGTAATATGGCCCCCTCCTGTAATATGGCCCCCTCCTGTAATATGGCCATCTCCTGTAATATGTCCCCTCCTGTGATATGGCCATCTCCTGTAATATGGCCCCCTCCTGTAATATGGCCCCCTCCTGTAATATGGCCCCCTCCTGTAATATGGCCCCCTCCTGTAATATGGCCATCTCCTGTAATATGTCCCCTCCTGAAATATGGCCATCTCCTGTAGTATGTCCCCTCCTGTAGTATGTCCCCTCCTGTAATATGGCCCCCTCCTGTAATATGTCCCCTCCTGTAATATGGCCCCCTCCTGTAACATGTCCCCTCCTGTAATATGGCCCCCTCCTGTAACATGTCCCCTCCTGTAACATGTCCCCTCCTGCAATATGTCCATCTCCTGTAGTATGTCCCCTCCTGTAGTATGTCCCCTCCTGTAATATGGCTCCCTCCTGGAAGTGATTCATACCTGGAAAAAAAAAGAAAAAAAAAAATCATACTCACCTACTGTAGAGCTCCCGGTTCCACCGCTGCTCTCTTCTCTCCCGCGGTTATATGACGCCGATCGCGTCACATGACTGCGATCGCGCGTCACATGACCGCGATCGCGCATCACATGACCGCGATCGCGCATCACATGACCGCGATCGCGTCACCGCGGTCACGTGATGCCGGGCAGGCAGGCAGGCGGGGCTAGGAAAGAGTTTCGGAGGGAGGAGAAATGTCTCCTCCGCTCCGACACAACATCGCCGCAGTTCAATATATCAGTGCAGAGGCGAGGCCGCGTGCCAGCGGAGACGGCTCCGCGTGCCCTCCCTGGCACGCGTGCCATAGGTTCGCCATCACTGCTCTAGATATTCCTTCCTTATTATCTTTCAGGGTCTCAATTCTACCTTCCTCTCTGTCTTTCACCACCTTTGCAGAGCTCTCTTGCCAGTCCCCTGGTCTTGTAGAAAAATAACTTATAACTTACAGCAGTCCTTTAGGCTGGGGACGGGAAAGGTGGGCCCAGGCTCCATTCTGCCCTCCTCGATGCTGCAGCGCATGCCCCGCTGGGCGGCATTATTCTGTTTTCATCACCACCTCCTCCATTTGGAATTTCCGCCCTCTGTACACCTAATATGCACCGCCCGCTATGTCACATCCAGCACGGTGCATTATGGGGCCGATCATGTGATCGGCCCCAGTGCATTATTGGCCTTATCAAGTGATCGGCCCGGCTTCATTAAGCGCATTGTGCATGCGCGGAGTCGGACCGATGACGTCATCCAGCCCATAATGCAGCTAGGAAGGTGTAGTTGGTGAAGGTTGTGATAGTGTAGGGGCTTAAATCTAGGTGATAGGTTCCCTTTAAGAGGCATTAATTAAGACGCATTAATTATACATTAAACAGTTGCATCAAACACCATTAAACATGAATACATTAGCATAGCGCATCATCATACAAAAAAATCACAATTACATTCTCTTTGGTGGGTTTAAGCAATATTCTCATACCCTTACATCTACTCTACCAGTTGGCTTCTCTACAGCCTTTATCTCCTTCTGGCTGTTGAGCAGCCTGCTTTCATTTTGCACTGCCATTGACAAATCCCCATAAGATTACATGGGACATGACATACGTAGTGATGAGCGAATATACCGTATATACTCGCGTATAAGCCGAGTTTTTCAGCCCAAAAATTGGGCTGAAAAGTACCCCCCTCGGCTTATACGCGAGTCAGTGCTGTATACCGATGTATACATCGGTACATACCGATGTATACATCGGTATACAGCAGCCCCCGCATCCCCAGTAATGCAGGGCCCCCCCCAGCGCCCTCTCCGGTCACCTGTAAAGGAAACTATATTTATCACAGTGCTCTGTCCGCGCCCGCTGTCCGCGCCCGCTCGCAGCTGCCGACCGCGATCCTCCATCTTGCGTCTTCTTCCTGTTTCTGTGCTCGTCGCGGGCAATGACGTCATTCCCTGCGACGAGCACAGGAAACACGAAGAAAGAAGACGCAAGATGGAGGATCGCGGTCGGCAGCTGCGAGCGGGCGCGGACAGCGGGCGCGGACAGAGCACTGTGATAAGTATAGTTTCCTTTACAGGTGACCGGAGAGACGCTGGGGGGGCCCTGCATTACTGGGGCTGCCTGTATACTACCGCTGGGGCTGCTATATACCTCTGGGCCCTGTATACTACCACTGGGCTGTATATACTACCACTGGGGCTGTATAAACCACTAGGCTGTATATACTCCTGGGGCCTGTATACTACCATGGCGTATATACTACCTACTGGGGCTGTATATATACCATGGACTGTATATACTCTGGGGCCCTGTATACTACCACTGGGGCTGTATATACTACCACTGGGGCTGTATATACTACCACTGGGGCTGTATATACCTCTGGGGCCCTGTATACTACCACTGGGGCTGTATATACCTCTGGGGCCCTGTATACTACCACTGGGGCTGTATATACTACTAGGGCTGTATATACCTCTGGGGCCCTGTATACTACTCACTGGGCTGTATTACTACCACTGGGGCTGTATATACTACTAGGGCTGCGTCTATACTACCACTGGGCTGTATATATCACTGGGGCTGTATATACTACTGGGGCTGCGTGTATACTACCACTGGGGCTGCTGTATCTACCTCTGGGACTGGTGTATACCACACTGCTGGGGGCTGTATACTTGTGCTAGGGTCCACAAGGGCTTATACACGAGTCAATAGATTTTCCCAAGTTTTGGGGGCAAAAGTAGGGGGGTCGGCTTATACACGGGTCGGCTTATACACGAGTATATACGGTACTCGTTACACGAATAGTACGATTTTTGACATCTCCCTTCAGTAAACAATGAGAGCTGGCACCTCAGTGACAGCAGATTGAATGTTAGGATCTCTCTGGGGGGCACAGCAAGGTGTTTTATGCAGTAGAAACACAAAAAAGCCCACCCTTCCGTCCTGTCACGGAAAGACTCGTTTTATGGTCAGATGTATTGGGTGGAGCCTATCACTAATTGACTAACATTATACTCGCTATTCATACGAATTTGCGAGTATTAAAAACTACTTGTTACAAGTATAGCGAGTGTAAATATTTCACTACTCGCTCATCACTAGACATACGTCATTGACATTAATAATGTACATCGCTACCCATTTGGTCACTAGATTTGCATGAATTGAATGCTTAAAAATTCTGAATGTTGATGGAGAGGAGAGGAAGCTAAGTCCGAAGCTCCTGCTCCCCATGCCAGGAAAAGTCGCAATACCCACTGCAACAGTGACCGCACCAGCTTCTATGTTGGCTAAAAGGAGAGCCACCTTGCCCAGCACCTGCCTGAGCCCCCTGGTGCCCAGTGCCCCAAGCATCCAGCGCTTCATAAGAAGCACTGACAAAAGAGGGACCCCCCGCACCACCAGCAAGATAGCGGACCACGTGGGGCAGAGCATCAGACCGGAGCCAAAGAGAACCCGACAGCAGAAGGAAGGAGATGAGCGAGCAGCTGGCGAGGAAAGCGGGGACCTCCCCTGGAACACAGCCGCACAGCTTCCACCCGCTGACACCGGCCCGCAAAACAAAGCCATTGTCCTGGCAACACAGCCACACATGCCGGAGGCCGCAGGAGATAACTGCGGCCCTCGGACAGATGAGCTCTATGCACATCCGCCCCCACACTACCCGGACATCATTGAGAAAATGCGGCCTCACACTCCAGAGGCCGCAGGAGATCGCTCCAGCCCCCAGAGGGATGACCAGGCAGCACATCCAGCACTGCGCACAACAGGACCGACGGGAGGCACAGCAGCAGAGAAAGGTAATGGGTGAGGGATGGGGGACCGGCCACACAAGACTTCCACCCCACAGAGCCCCGATTCCCACAGCAGGAGAGGTGGGACCCTGCAGCCCCCAGCACCCAGACCCTAGGGGGCTCACATTCAGCCACAAAGGCCCCAAGACCCCCAGGGCCACCCAGGGCCTAACAACACCCAGGCTCCACCGCACACTGCAGGGCCCAACACTGGTCCCCCCACAGGCCCAGCTGCTGACCACTCGATCCACAAGGCACTCCCTCAGGCCCTCCCCATGACCCATGCTGCGGACAGGGGGGTTTGGGATGACTTAAGAGCCCACATCCAATCCATCCCTACCAAAGAGGAGATGGAGGACTTCCTCATCAGGATGGAATCCTCATTCAGGGCAGAGGCAGCAGCAATGAGGGGCGAGTACCAGCAGCTGGCCAGGAGAGTAGCCTCCGCTGAAACCACCATAGCAGAGCTAACCAGTCACCTGAATTCCCTAGAGCAACAAGTCTCCCTCCAAATGTCTACATCTGACCACATAATGGGGCTAATAGAGGACCTAGAGAACCGTGATAGACGGAACAATGTCAGAGTCCGTGTCTGCCAGAATCCATCCCTACCAGAGACCTAGACGTCACACTCTGGGGGTTCCTCAACTCTATCCGCAACATGCCCGAAAATACTCCCCTAGAATTCGATAGTGCACAAGGATCCCTATCAAGGATGTCATCTATCTCTCTCTCCTAATTTTGCATACATGAGATATCGCTAAATTGTACAACAATTGCAGTCGATGTTGTTAACTAATTATTGCGTAATTACTACAAACTGAGGCCCTGGTGTGGGGAGCCTCCACTCCAATAGGAAAGGCATCAACCCCAAAGGGGAGCCGCACGCTGCAGGCAGGTGCGGCAATCTTAATACAGACCCCAAACACACCACAAACTCCAAACCGGGAGTTGACCTTCTTGTCCACGAAACATAACAGTTTCACCACCTCCCCCCTCTTAACCTGACCACACTCCCCACCTCTCTCTCTACTTGCCCCCTTAACCCCCCACCCCCTATAGCACAACCATCCCCCCACCCCAACGACTCAGCCACGAGGCGTGGCACTGACCCACCCCACAAGCCCTCATCCACTGCGCTACCAGGGGGACGACTGACAGCATGGCTACCCTGAGAGTTGGGACTCTCAACGCGAGAGGCTTCAACACCCCCCAAAAACACTCCCAGATCCTCCATGACACGCATCAGAAACAGACCCAGATCGTACTACTCCAGGAGGCACATTTTAAAACCGGGTCTTTACCCAAACTAAATAACAAATACTACCCGATATGGATACACAGCTTTAACCTGGAATCCAGATCAAGGGGAGTATCAATCGCGATCCACAAAAATCTGACACACACGGTACTCGACTCATGAACTGAGGCCCATCTCCCTGCTAAACATCGACATAAAGCTATACTCAAAGATCTTGGCAGACAGGCTGGCTCCCCTCCTCCCCTCGATTATGAACATGAACCAGGTGGGCTTTGTCAAAGGACGCAAAGCCAGGGACAACACCATTAAGACCTTGCTCCTCATAAGCAAGGCAAAACAACAAAATGTCCCCCTCAGCATACCATCAATCGATGCTGAAAAGGCCTTTGACAGGGTCCACTGGGGCTTCATGAAGGAGGTGCTGACCTAGATTAGACTCGGCCCCAAATTCCTTCACAAACTCTTCTCCCTCTACTCCGCACCATCAGCCAGGGTCCGAGTTAACGGCTCCCTGTCAGTCCTGTTCAACATCGGAAATGGGACTAGACAGGGTTGCCCACTATCCCCCCCTCCTCTTTGTGGTCGTTATAGAACACCTAGCCAACGCTATCAAAGGAAATAGAGACATCCACGGTCTTCAAACCGATTCGTACCATCACAAAACGGCCCTATACGCCGACGACCTACTTCTCTACATTTCCCAGCCTCGGACCTCGATCCCATCTATCCTCCGAGAGCTCAAAATTTTCAGCTCCTTGAGCAACTTTAAAATAAATTTCTCCAAGTCGGAGACATTAAATATCTCCCTAACCGCTAAGGAAGTCTGTTCCCTCAAAACAAGTTTTCCCTTTAAATGGAAAACTGAAGCCATTAGATACTTAGGGGTACATATTCCCTCCAACTTGTCAAAATTATATTTGCCTAACTACCAACCTCTCCTCGCCCTACTAGAGACACAACTAGCCAAATACCGCACACTTCAACTATCCTGGCTGTGGAGGATGAATGTGGTACGGATGGACATCCTACCCCAACTCCTATACACCTACCAGACTACCCCGAAGAGACTTCTTTTCCAAACTCCGCGCTCTGATAGGGAAGTTTGTCTGGAAAGGGGAAAGACCCAGGGTACACAGGAAGATTTTATCAGACCCCACCGAAGCAGGTGGACTGGGGCTACCGGACCCACACAAATACTTTATAGCGACATCCCTAGTCCGACTGATCGACAGGCATTACAGACCCCACTCCAAACGCTGGGTGACCCTAGAACAGAAAGGGGTGAAGGTCCCCCTACGGTACCTCCCATGGGTACTCCCACTAGAACCCCAACAGATAGACAACCCACAACCTCACTAAAGACACCCTACGAATATGGGAATCTTACACTAATGGGTCCCCAGGGAGGGGGACGCTGAGCCCGCTTTCACCCATCTTCTCAAATCTGACCTTCCAACCAGGGATGCACAGACACACATTCCAGCGCTGGACAGACATGGAAGACGTCCGCATAGGGCAGATATTACTAAACGGAAAACCACCCTCATTCGAATGTATGCAGCGAAGCCCGACCCCTAAGCCATTACAGTGACTCGAATACCTCCAACTGCAATCCTACCTCTCCAAGGCAGAACTGTTCACTCGAGACTCCCCTTCCCCCACACAATTTCCGAGATCCAACGGGTTATCGCAGGGGAGGGAATGATCGGCAAGCGAACTTTCCAACAAGCCTGGGAGAACGAACTAGGTAGAGAGTTCACCCCGGCTGAAATAAAAAAAAAGCTTCTTACTTACCCGTAAGATGGCGAACACATGCGCAGCCCAAGAAAAAAAATTACAAAATACTATATAGATGGTATCGCTGCCCAGACAGGCTCCATGTAATCTTCCCTTCGGTCTCGAAAACATGTTGGCACTGCGGAACAGAGGAAGGAACCATGCTCCACACCTGGTGGAATTGCGCAGCAATTAGGGTTTTTTTTGGTAAGGGGTGTTCTGAAACAACAACCTCATCACGGGCAAAGGAGTGGTCGGCGACCCTGAAATGGCCTTGCTGTCGGTCTACCCCGGGTCGATGAAAAATATCAAAAAAGACATCCTGCACTTCTGCTTGTCGGCCACCCAGTCCATCATCCCACGCTACTGGAAATCGCCATAAAAAAACCCCATAGCGGACTGGTGCACAGAAATGCTCGACATTTGCTGGATTGAGGAGCTGGCGGCCGAGGGCACAGGGTCAATGAACAGATACAATACCACCTGGATGGAGTGGGTCACGTACAGAAATTCCCCACGATGTAAAAAGAAGAAAAGGACAGCGCCACAGATCTTTGATGGTGCAAAAAAATTCCTTTGTGTTTATTCCATGGTCATAATGAAGCGACGTTTCGACCACTCCTGTGGTCTTTATTAAGCTGAGCTTGATAAAGACCACAGGAGTGGTCGAAACGTTGCTTCATTATGACCATGGAATAAACACAAAGGAATTTTTTTGCACCATCAAAGATCTGTGGCGCTGTCCTTTTCTTCTTTATACATAGTTGTGATCTGGATTGGACTCTCTGGTTTGGACGTGCATCCAGGTGCTGGCTGGAGGTACGGAAGGCCTAGCATGCAACCCCAGGTGCTGTGACCAATTACCCTATATACGTACAGAAATTCCCCAAACTTCACAAAATTTTTCTATAGGAGTACTGAACCAGGGCCCCGAGGCCTAGACACAAGGCCTATAGGAAACTGAGACCCCCTATCATCCCCTCTCCCAAAAAAAGCAAAACAAAACAAAAAAGCTTTTTCCATACCTTTCCCCTCACCTATCCTTTTTATCTATTTTAACTCTTCTCTCTCTCTCTCTCCTACTTCCCCCTATGTCACTTTCTTTCTCTCGTAAAGATCCTTCTCCGTATCCACACTTCGCCTGTAGTTCACCTAACCTACAAAAGCCCATAGTTTCTACAGGACCAACTGCGAGTCACTCGGTCTAACACCGCACAGCCCTTAGACTCACTAGATTAGCACTAGAGTTAGCTTCTCTCACAAGCACAAAATGGGGTGTGCTGGCACCCGACACGCAGAAGACACCGGATGATTAAGGACTCCTCTACTGCATCATTTGTTCTACTGTTGTAGTTTTTCTCTGTTTTTGTTTTTAACCTCTGCTTATTGCTTTCTACTTCCCCTCTTTCAGGGTTTTGTTTTTTCTCTTTATTGCTCATTTATTTTTATTTTTATTTTTTTTCTATTACCATGTAATTTCGAACACGATCACCCGCTTGTACCTAATGGCACCCAATATGTATCTCTTATTATATGCCCACCATAGCCGTACGGTATTATTTGTATGCTTTATCCACGTGGTTAAATTCTCAATAAAATCAGATTGAACCATTAAAAAAAAAAATCTGAATTTTGCAGGGAAATTCATAACAAATGTGATTTGTTATGAATCAATTTGCTATTTTCTAATAATTCATGTTTTAATAAAACTGAAAAACGTATTACGGTATTTGTAGAGAACATTTGTATAGAAAATGTGATCTGCACAGTGACAAGTCTAATAGCTAATGTAGCTCCACGTACATAAACAATGCATAATATTCTTCTCTGATTGACCTAAAAACAAATACAGTCAAAAAAAATTCTTTTCCCAGAAATATGTCTCTTGGGTTAAAGTGATTTTCCATTCTGGATTCAACAAAACACAGCAGCGAATTGACAACAACGTATTCCATCTACAGTGACATATTGATAGCACAATGGAAAGAATTCTGAATGATGAATCTACTAAGCAGAATTGTCAGAACCAGCATTTCTTTTGGAAGTACAATCAATTAAAATGTGAGCTGTTGGAAATATTAATTACAGTGATTTCAAATTTATTGAAGACAGGTAAGTAGAGAATACCAGGAAAACAATGTTTAAGTGAAGAACGGTGATACATACAGCTCGGTATTTGTATTTTTTCTGCTACTCTAGTTAATATTGATTCTGTATTCACATTACAGTGTTGAGTGAGGTCTTCTATTTCTGCCTTGAAAAAAAAATCAATAAATAATTGATGAAGTGGAATGTAAAAATTATGGCTACACATTGCTTCTTGTACAAAAACAACATTACCTTTATACATCCTGTTACTCTGTGCTATGATATTCTAGATTTCAGGTCATGATGTCAAGGTTTTATTATCATTAAAAGCTCAAATTGTGTCAATAAATTGTAAAATATACATATTCATAACCAATATGAAGTAAGGTGATTCCCTGTAGGGTATATATAAAAAAACAAACATGCGGCGCCAATCTCAGCGCGTTACCAATGTAGCTCTCTGGTGTTCTTTTAATGAAGTTTTATGCACTCACCTCTTGCCATAAAACTTCAAGCATATGGTTTTTCCAAAGCCTCCTCACGCTTTGGATATTTATCCGGGTCTGCTGCTCGCCTTGAATTGATCCTGTGTTGGGTCCTGCCACGGATTCCCACAGGTATAAAAGATCAATAGGAGGTAATCCAATTCTATGGTGGCCGCGCTCCCCGTGGTAATGATTTTAAGAACTTCTTGTCCACAAAAAATTTTTATTACTCAAAACATGCGAGAATATAAAAAACAGGTACAACGCGTTTCGGCGGAGACAACTGCCTTCCTCAGGTATCTAAATAAAAATACATATGACACTTTGCTATGCCCTGTCCTCCCCTGCCCTGGATGCCCTCCTCAACGGTAGTAGCTCTGACTGGTAAACCTTTGGCAATGTGTGGTCTTATTTGCAAGTTTAGGTTAAATTGCAGGTTTTAGCTGCTTGTATTAACTTGTATTGCGGTTATATGTTGCGCTATGGGTGATTGTGCACTATGATATTGCTTGATGCTTTATGCTACTTGCTTTATGCTACTTGTATGTACTGTTTTAAGCTGATGTGCTTTTGACTATTTACACCCATATAGTCATTACCTAGGTGGACTGCCTGACATATATTCTGCCATTTCTTTTTGGAGTTTTTACAATCCTTACTGTCTGCATTACACCTGCATTAACTGTATATGTGCCAATGTGATATGTCCCTGACTGTTTGGACATACAATCCATGCTATAATTCTGCTGCTATCTTGTGGGGGGCTCCTTGTTATCCCCATCTGCCCTCCAAACATGTTTACAGCAAAATAAATTTATATTAACTTTGGCTATATCCTCTGGTTTTGCTTCGGTTATATACTTTGCTTCATAGGTAAAGGATAATTACAGCTTGCTAGGTAATGACATGAGGGTGTGGGTATAACCACACCTGTCCAATCAGTCTCATTGTCCGCTTCAGCTATAGTGCTTCATTACATAGTAGAAACAAACACCCACAAACAGCAATCACTACGCTAAAAACCACTAAGAACATTTATCAATAAAATTACTATCCACAAAAAATCTTAAATTACATAAAAGTTAACAAAAAAAGTAAAATGGTTTAAAAAGGTTTTTTTTTTTTTTTTTTTTAAAAGGGATTACATATATACATAGGTATTTGTTCTAGAGGTGTGACCATTATATTAAAATTCTTATTGAGCTTGAGTAATAAATGTCTCGACATTAATATATTAATATAATGGTGACACCTCTAGAACAAATACCTGTGGAAACTATCAATAGAAATTCTCTGCTTAATCGCAAAGAGACATATTGGATTTACCGCCTTCAAACATTACATCCCAATGGTCTCAATGATATTGTGGAAATAATTTAGTATTTAGTATTCAGTATATATATTTATATATATATATATGTATATATGTAATCCCTTTTAAAACAAAAAAAATAAATAAAAAAAAACCTTTTTAAAACATTTTACTTTTTTTGTTAACTTTTATGTAATTTAAGATTTTTTGTGGATAGTAGTTTTATTGATAAATGTTCTTAGTGGTTTTTAGAGTCATAACCTTCTTATTTTTCTGTCAACATAACTGTCTGAGCGATTGTTTTCTTGCTTGGAGAGTTAGGGTGCGTGCACACGATCAGTGAATGCTGCATTTTAGACGCAGCGGCAATGCGCTGCGTCCAAAACGCTGCACTGTAGAGTAGAAACATTGTGGATGGGATTTCAAGAAAATGAAATGAAATTTCAAGAAATTAGTGAAATATTTGGACTCGCTATACTCATAACACTTAGGTTCTAATACTCGCATATTCGTTTCAAGTAGCAAGTCCAAAGTAAGTCAATAGGAAATGCAAGTAATTTTCTGCTGGACTTAGCAAAGAAGACTGGAGGCTGAAATGGGTGCATGATTGTTTAAAAGCCGGCAGGAAAAAAGTCGCCGGATTTTTTAAACAAGCAGCTGATGCATGTTCCCCACCCGATGCTTCGCTCCCGCCCAGTGCTTTGCTTCCTGCCTTATCTCTTGTTCCCTGTCCGATCCTCCATTCCCCACCTGGTCCTCCACCCCCAATCAATTTTCTACTCTGTGCCCGGTCCTCCACTTCCCGCCCTGTTCTCTCCCTCCCTTCCGCCTGCTGGAAGCGAGCTCACCGACTTTTTCAAATTTACCACCGACTTTTTCAAATTTACCACCGACTTTTTCAAACGATCAGCAGTTGCATCAGCTGATTTTTTTAAATAGCCAGCAGTAAAAAGACCACCGGCTATTTCAAATGATCAGCTGATGCATCAGCTGATTGTTTGAAATAGACGGCAGTAAATTTGAAAAAAACAACGGCTCATTTCCAGCAGGTGGAGGGGAGGTGGAGAACAGGGCGGATAATGGAGGACCTTGCAGGGAGTAGAAAATCAGTTGGAGGCGGAGGACTGGGCGTGGAATGGAGGATCGGATGGGGAACAAGGGATCAGGCAGGGAGAGAAGTGCGGCACCCCTACGGGGAATTGCCACAGGATCCACCGGTGCAAGGAGGGAATTACACCTTGGTTCGCACAGCACACCACACCTTCCACCCTAGACCTGAAGGGGGAGCTCTACTGGCTGCCTTAAGTCAGTTCCCCTTTAAGACATCCAGGCCTGAGGGGAAGAGTTAGTCAGTCCCAGCAGTGAGTCTTAGTCTGCAGTGAGCAGAGAAGAGAGAGGAGACGGAGGAGCTGGTCGCTGGGTGAGATCCAGGCCCATGACCAGGGACCACTAACCGCTGTGTCGCACCCTACGGAAAGGGTGGGAGGCAAGTGGCGAAAGCAGGGAACTAAGAAAGGAAACTGGCTACTACAGCCCTTTAGTACACCTGGACACCGAAGTCCGACGCTGCCAGCATTTAGTGCAACAGCAAAAGCCCGGAAGACTCAGGAGGAGTTCAGCCCTGAGGAAAGCAAGTCAAGTAAGAGACACTAAACTGACCAAGCATAGGACCAGGGGCCATAAGAGAAACAGGGACCCCGCAGAAGGACCTCATTGTTAGTTTAGGACAAAGCCCAGAGAGGGAGAAGAAGAGGTGGGTTCAGGCTCAGGCAGGACTTACCCCAAACCACAGAGCACAGGCACAGAGGAGAACTTTCTAAGGCGGAAGTCCCAAGTTGCACCGGGAACCTGGTTATTTTTCTGGACTGTACCTGTTACCCTGTCACCAGTAAAATGCACCAAAACAACAATCCCTGTGTGTGTGTGTGCCTGTCTAACCGTCGCAATTCACCGCCTTGTCTGCAAGGACGCAACTACTACTCCCCTCATCCATCATCGCTGCCCTGAGGTAAAGCTCTACCTGTGGGGAGCTGTACACACACTGCTGCACCCACCATCACCTCAGCGGCCGGCTTGCAGTGCCAGTACCATTTTACCGGGAACTACAGGTGGTGTCACATCCCCTTGTAAATACTCCTTCCCCTACCATCTAACAAATGATAACCGGGGCACGTAATTGGTTTCCTGTCCACCCGTGACTCCCTATTCAAGTCATCAGCCCCGGTGTCCGAGTACCCCTAGCTCTAGCCACATCAGAAGCACTGGGAGGTGAACATGCATCAGTTGCTTGTTCAAAAAAGCCGGCGGCCTTTTTCCTGCCAGCTTTTAAACAATCATACATCCATTTCACATTGAAGAAAGAGGCATTCACCCGGTGATAGTTGTTCCTCAATGGATGACTTTAATCAGCATTAGAGTACAGGGTGCTGGGGAGGGGGTGTTGGAGGTGCATACGACGGAACCGTTTCGGATCAACTGATCCTTCCATCCATTTCAGCCTTTTCCTCAGGCACCAAGACTGCTTTTTAGGATCCAGCAGCATAGTTCTCGCATTTCTCATTAACTTGCATGGTACTCACTACTCGTAACGAGATATAATAAGTAAACTCGCCGAGTAACGAGTAACCTGAATACTGTACTATTTGTAGTAGTGAATAGTAATGAATATACTCGATCATCCCTAATGATTAGGCATGGGTCAGCATCCTCGCCAGTAGTTGGTGCTCACCCAAGCATCTCAGTACTCGAGATGCTTGGTGCTCACCAACTACTGGCGAGATGCTCGGGCACATGCTTGGCTCCCCGTCCCTGCATGTTGGCGCTCTTTACAGGCTAGAGAAAGGGACTGGATCCCGAAACGGTGTCACCCCCCACCTGATGGCCAAATAAAGGCAGTTGTTTCACAAAGAAGAGTGCTGCAGTTCCTTATCTTGTATACTTATACAGCAAGGAGGAGAGGAGCTGTGGACTGCTGAGCACCAAGGGGAGCTGTGCTTCACTAATGTACTAATATATATATATATATATATATATTTTTTTTTTTTTTTTAAATGAATTTAGAAAAAAAATCAACATGGGCTTCGCCATATTTTTGTATGCCAGCCAGGTACAGCAGGCAGGTATGGGCTGCCTCCAACTCCAAGCTTCCTAGTTGTACCCGGCTGGGAACCAAAAATATAGGGAAGCCCTTTTTTTTAATTATTTCATGAAATAATTAAAGAAATATATACATGGGGCTTTGCCCTATTTTTGTGTCCACCCAGGTACAACTAGGCAGCTGTGGGCTGGAATCTGTAGCTCAGGGTGGCCCAAGCTTTCGGGACCCCGCTGCAAATTGCAGTCCGCAGCCGCCCCAGAAAAATTGCGCGTTCACAGAAGCACAATCTTCTCGCGCTTTATCTGACTTATTCAGTGGCCCTGGTGCCGGGTGGCTCACTGCGCTTAGGGCCAGCTTTGTGTTATCAGCTGGCTCTAAGCTTGAAATTCATGTGGACATGGCCACCATGAATTTCTAGTAATCAGATAAAAAAACAACACAATAAAAAATATATTTATTAGAAATAAAACACAACACAATTAGTGACTCCAACATCCTGTCACCCCCAAAACACCTATAAACCTATTAAAACCTGTCCCTACAGCATATTAACACTTTCCCTACACTCCTTTTACCTCCTAAATGCACATAATGAAAGTGAATAAAAACGTTTTTACAGTACCTCATTACTCATGATAATGAGTGACTATGCTATTCATAGTCACTCATCCAGACTGCCCCTCTTCATACTATCACGCCTCAATAGGCATGATCTTCATCATGGATTCAAACTGCAGCCTCTCTGCGCGCCTCCCCGCTGTGTCCTGTGTCTGCCCGGCTTCAGCGTGGGGCTGTATGACGCGACCCGCGTCATTTCCGGAGCCGGGTGACGTCGTACAGCCGCGCCGCTGTGTCAGCTTCAAAATGCGCACTGCGCATGCGCATGTGCATGCGCAGTGCGGGAATTGAAGCTAACAGCGGCGCGGCTGTAAATACGTCACCCGGCGCCGGAAATGACGCGGGTCGCGTCATACAGCCCCACGCTGAAGCCGGGCAGACGCAGGACACAGCGGGGAGGCGCGCAGAGAGGCTGCAGTTTGAATCCATGATGAAGATCACGCCTATTGAGGCGTGATAGTATGAAGAGGGGCAGTCTGGATGAGTGACTATGAATAGCATAGTCACTCATTATCATGAGTAATGAGGTACTGTAAAAAACGTTTTTATTCACTTTCATTATGTGCATTTAGGAGGTAGAAGGAGTGTAGGGAAAGTGTTAATATGCTGTAGGGACAGGTTTTAATAGGTTTATAGGTGTTTTGGGGGTGACAGGATCCCTTTAAAGAAAAGAACCCTCTCTCCGACAGTCCAGGCTTGAGGGTCCCGCAACGTCCTATCCGGATACAATATCATCTGATCGATTTGCCTGCAAAACCGATCACATGCTCAATATCAGGTTCAAGGACCTGAATCAGCTTTCAGAACAGCTTTTAAATCACCCGCCAAAACCGAACAGCTGATGTTGGCGTTGGTAGTTTAAACTACAGCTGATCTGACAGCTGTTTAAATCAACTGCCAACACTGCCTGCCGACACATCAGCTGAGTAGTTTTGGCGGGAGGTTCAAATAGCTGTCAGATCAGCTGTAGTTTAAACCATTTAGTGTCATATTTAGTGTATTTGATTTAAAATATTTGATTTAAACACATGGAAATAAAACTAAGTTTTAAAAAAAGAAACTTTTGACTGGTAAATGAGATAAGTAGAAGGTGATCATAGAGTAAGCGCTAGATCTATTTTTTCTAAAATGTAGTTTAAACCGCCTGCGCCGATATCAGCTGAGCGGTGTGGGCGGGTGATTTAGACACAGCTGATCTGACAGGTGTTTAAATCGCCCGACAAAACCTGCCCACCACTGACACATCAGCTGAGTGGTTTGGGTGGGCGATTTAAACAGCTTTCAGATCAGCTGTGTTTAAATCGCCCACCAACACCTCTCAGCTTATGTGTCGACATCACAATCAGCTGATACTGTGACGTCACACATCACCTGATTGCTACCAGCCAATCAGATCATTAAGGTCATGGCAGTGAACGGATGTCTTCCCTTCGGGTCCCAGGACACCCGGCGGAGGGGTGAGTATTCGTTATTTTTAATTTTTAACACTTTTTGTTAACTTTTATTTCACTTTCGGAGTATTTGTACATACACTCCGAAAGTGAAACTCCATATCACACATGTGACACGGTGGGAGGAACAAGGACTCTTCCTCCCCCGTGACATCACTTCCCCTGCGCTCACGTTACAGGCACTGGAATAGGTATTGTCTGAACGACAATGCATATTCCACCTCCTTAATAATCAGACAACATTGTTCACAGCAGTGACCTGGGAGTCAGAAATGCTTACAGGGGTCTTCTCCATGCTGTTCTCATGTAATTTGAGCACTGTTCTCATACATTTGTGACATTTTTAGCCATTTTTAGGCATTTCAATATGCTCGATCCAAGCATCGATCACCCGAGCATTTTACTGCTTGCCCATCACTACTAATGATGAGCCTTTTGGAGTTTTTGATGTTGGGGAATTTCTGCACCATTTTTGCATCTCTTAGGGCCCTTTCACATCAGCTGTATTTTCAAATCGCGGCAGATGCGGTGAAAAAAACGCATCTGCCGCGATTACCGCATAACCGCGACACTTGCGGCACACTTGCGGCAAGCCCCGTGCAATGTCTATGGGGCTTGCGGTAAGGGTGCGGCAGGTGCGGCAAGTGCGGTTTCGGCACTTGCGGCAGGTGCGGCCGCGAAAAAAAACGCTGCAAGCAGCGTTTTTTTTTCGCGGCCGCACCTGCCGCAAGTGCCGAAACCGCACTTGCCGCACCTGCCGCACCCTTACCGCAAGCCCCATAGACATTGCACAGGGCTTGCCGCAAGTGTGCCGCAAGTGTCGCGGTTATGCGGTAATCGCGGCAGATGCGGTTTTTTTCACCGCATCAGCCACGATTTGAAAATACCGCTGATGTGAAAGGGCCCTTATAAGAATAAAAATAAAAATTAGATTACTTGTGTTTTTTATGTTTTTTAAGATGTATTATTCTTGCATTTTTTTTGACCCTGTGAATGTTTGTCTCTTTTTCGTGTGCCATGCTGTAAATAAAGGTACTTTGTTTTTGAAACTTTGACAAAATCCTATTGACATTTTTAAGTGCAGATTACATATGTTTTTGATGCATTTCTACCACGAAACCGTACTAAAAAACACACGTGTGATTTCTACCTACAGATTTTTTACTTCTAATCCAGGTGTCCAGCAAAAGAAATTGATATGCTGTGTTTTTAAAAAATGCATCACAGGTGAGTTTGTGCAGAGTAAAAAAGAAGCACAGTGGGCAAGAGATTTCTATAAATCCCATCCACTTTGCTAAAAGTTTAAGGGTGCGTGCACACGGTCCGAAGGAGCTGCGTGTTGGATGCAGCTCCTCCGGACCTAAAGGAAGCTGCGGGTGGCCGCAGGGAGACCGCAGCCACCCTGTACTCACCATGTGCGGCAGGTGCAGGGTGGCTTCTCCCTGCAGTCACCCGATGGGAGCCGCTTCTGACTCCGCAGCATTAAATAGACATGCTGCTGAGGAGCGGACTATTGGCAACCCACACCGCAGCTCCAAACACGCTGCGGGCGGGTTAAGCATAGTGAGGATGGGATTTCTTGAAATCCCATTCTCTATGCTTACACTGTACTATGCAGCGTTTTGAACGCAGCGGCAAGACACTGTGTCCAAAACGCTGCGTACACTGATTGTGTGCACGTAACCTAAGACCCAGCATATTTGACACAGCAAAATACACAAAGTCAAGAATTCTCCAAAATCTTATTGTGGGAGGGTAGCTTAAGAACTTTCTTAATGAAGACATATGTACGATGGACATAATGTATGCTCTGTTCAGGGAAGTCCCATTTCTTGTAACTAGCATAAAGTGATACACAGATTCAACTGTATGTGCACAGGGAGAAATATCAATTAGTCTATATGTGCAGGTGAAACAGGGCTCGCTTGATCATTCTTTTGAATGAATGCTCACAATCTGCATTTGGAGCTGGTTTTTCACACTGACTTGAGGGCAAAAAATCTGCGACCTAAAGGCCGCTTCACGCACTAGCTTATAGGTGAACGAGATCGTTAGCTATTTCACGTGACTGCGATGCTTCCAACATCGTTAGTGCATTGTCACACACAAGGATATTGTTAATGATTTTAAATTTCGGCAACGCTCCATCTATTTGGAGAAGAACGTTTGAACGATTTTACAAAGCGGCAGTAATAGGAGAATTATGAACGAGATCGTTCAAAAAGGTGTCACACTGAACGATGTTGCTGCTTCCCAGGGCATTAATTGGACGACGAACGATAGATTTGAGGTCAGGACCACAAATTTTTGATGAACGTTAAATGATTTGTCCTTCCTACATTCTTCGTTTACACGCAATAACGCACTAACGATATCGTTTGAACGATCACAAATCCGTGATGTTACAACGATATCGTTAACGAGATCCTAGCGTGTGAAGTGGCCTTAAGGGTACCGTTTCACGGCGCAATATTGCATGCAATTTCACTGGCTATTTGCTGGTTGCAGTGAAATCATGGACACATTGTTCTATTTTGTTGCCGTGTACAAAATGGAACAATGTGTTCATGATTTCACTGCAACCAGCAATTTGCCAGTGAAATTGCATGCAATATTGCGTCGTGTAATAGTACCCTAATATAGTATCAGAAAAATAAATAGTTGTGGTATGGATTTTACAATCTGCAACATGTCAATTATTTCTGAAAATGTCATCCTTTGAATAGGATGGAATTCCACAAGAAACTATATTTCTAATGAAATGTTGCACAAAAGCTGTGCATGTGTGTTCAGTTATCTTTATAGGGCTGAAGTAACACTAGTGTATGACTTGTATGAGGATTGCATCACACTGCCTAGACCAGTGACCTGAGCTGCATAGACAGATATGAAGCTGAAACACTCAGGTCAGAAGAGCCAACTGCCAGTCTTGGCATTTACTTTAGATCCTCATGCAAGTCATATGCTAAAGTAAGGCTAGGGTCACATTTGGGAGTTTGTATCCTTTTGACGGATGCGTTACAGGATGCGTTTTTTCCCTTGCGTTCCTATGCTTTTTGTGCCAAAATATGTTGCTGAAATTAACGGATGCCTTAATGGTACCTTTACACGCCGCTACCGTAAGGTAGAAACCGTCCGGTGTCGGAGACAATTGTACCTTGTACCGTCAAAACACCGCGAGGGTAGCGGCGTGTAATTCAGGTAACACCCTCCTGTCTCTGTGGACACCTGTCTTTCAGCCGTGCTCAAAAACAAGCAGGGATAAACCTATGGTAGCGGTGTGTAATCAGGGTACAGGAAGGTATTTTCGACACCTAGTGAATCCTCTGGGGCGTGACACAGCCTCCTGGATACCGCGCCCCATCAGCGATCATTGGTGGAAGCTCCTGCGTTACGATTGGTTATCCCTGCATAGGGCGCATATTTAAGGAGCTGACCAGTCACACTACACAATTGCAATAGCATCATGTATTAGCCAGCCTTCCTGCGCTGGCTGGCCAATCATGATGCTATTGCATTGTCCAATCACCGTACGAGGGGCCGTAAGACACAACTCTGGCACGATATGTACGCCATATTACCTTGTGGTAGCGGCGTGTAAATCAGGGAAGGTGCTCCACAGAAGGTATCCTGTGGCACTCGTCAGCACTTCCAGGGGACAAAAATACCTTCTGTGGAGCACCTTGTGGCGGTGTGTAAATGGTATCAGGTACCAGGTACCGCTAGCAACCGTTGAAAACGTGCGTGTGTACGTGCGGTGCCTACCTGTTGCTACCTTCGGTAGCAGCGTGTAAAGGTAACATTACAGATGGTACATGTATGTGAGTCGGTCGACAAGGTAGGGGGGTACTCGGATACCGGGATAGGCGGTTGCTTCAATGGGGGAATCACAGCTGGTCGGTTCCCGGTTCCGTGCCTGCCTGGACCCTTGGTGGTGGGGGGTGGGGGTGATGATGATGGGGGAATTGGTATTGTGACGCCACCTGTGGTACCTGGTAATGTGGATACCAGCACTGCGGCCTGCCGCTGAGTGATGGAGGTGCAGCTCAGAGTAGTACAGCTCCCCACAGGTGGAGCTTTACCTCAGGGCAGTGGGGCTGGATGAGGGGAGTTGTAGTTCTTACCCCTCTGATGATGCTGAGGCCCTCTGGGTGCCGAAGGAAAGGAGCACAGACACCGATTCAACTCAAACGTCACTTTACTGGTACCGGGTACATGATACAGTACACAGTCACAGTCTGATTGAACAGGGAAGTAGCCACAGATTGTAGGGTGATCCTGTAGAGTCTGTTGATGGTCCCTTTTAATGGCTTTCGGGGTCTGTGTCCCTCCTTACTCTCTTTAACCACTCTACAGAGCTCCTACGCCAGTCCACTGGTCTGTTACAATTTAGTATGTTCGGTTCCTTACCGGTACGGACGGGAGCAACAACAAGCAAATGCTCCCGCCACCGAAATTCGGTCCTTTTCCTTAAAGTGTCCTGGACCCAATATAGGACTGAGGCTGAGATACAGTCTGTGGTGCTATGGCTCCTTCTGTCAGTCCCACAGCTTGTCGGTTCGCTAACCAAGGATAGACCACTGGTTGCCTTGGCTCTGGTCATGCCGGTGTCAACCCCAGACTTCCCAGAAGGCTCCAACCAGGCATGGTTCGTCCCTTCCGGTTCCCAGGTCACCTCTCTCAAAGAGGCACCCTCCTGCCAGAAGCGCTTCGGCGTCTCTCTGGCAGCCTTCCCAGCACTGTCTGACTAAAATTAGCTCAACTGTCACTCAAGTCTCCCGCTCTACTCTAAGCTCCACCCCTTGGACCTACTGAATATACGGTCTCTATGCTAAGGGGGGCTAGTGTATGGGTGCTTAGGACAGACTCTACAAGGAAACTCCAAATCCATAACTACGGAGGCACTACACCTTCTGTTTGGGTTGCCGTACCTCCCTGTGGTGCCTAGCCTTAGGGGCATCACATATATGTACATGCGTTAACACACAGACTAGCGTTTTTATGTGAAACTTTATTTTTCTTGTTCGTTTTTGTCAGCCACACCCATCAGCCAACAAAAGGGACTGATTATTGCGGGGTGTGGCCATTAGCCATTTTGGTTGTTGTGTATGCTTGTTTATGCAACATGGATGATACTATTTTTGTGGAACTATGATACCTGTTGTTCCTTCGGGGCCAGAAGAGACATGCCAGACGAAGTCGTGTGGGTGCATGAGGTGAATGTCCTGCGACCTCAATATGGGTCCTTCCATGTCCTGTACCACCAGTGGTGCCAGTTCCCTGTCAAGTTCCAGCGCTTTTGCGGATGTTTGTAGCCACCTTTGACGTGCTCCTAGGCCTTGTCCATGATGACATATTTCGGCAGAATACCAGATGTCACCCAGCTATATCACCAGCAGAGAGTTTAATGGTGATCCTGAGGTAAGTTATTTTGTTACATAAATAAAATTAGCACTATTTAGTGACAAAATATGAAAAAAGAAAATTGCAGCTAAGCTAAAAGGAGAAAAAGAAGAACTTAGCTTTATCAATGGCAATTCATAAACCACCCAGTCACCACGTTGAGGTGTGTCTTGTCAACTGGGTCCCTAGATCCCTTCCTACCTATTTTCTGGCACAATTTGGATTCATTTTTATAGGCCTGCGAGCAATGGAGAATGTAGGCCTATAGGGGCAAGGAAAGGTGTTACTTATTAGCAATCTCTGCCTGGTTGGAAACAAAATTAACCTCTTCAAGAATAGACTGGAAGGTAGACATCAGAAAGCAATAGCACCAATCAAGTTACCACCCTCCTAGTTCCGTATTTCGCCTTTCGGCCCGCCACAATTCCCACATGGTCCGGAGCCACCAAGCCCAGCAGCACCCCCTGGAGTCGCAGTCCCAAAAGCTTGGCGAAGATTTTAATTTTGCAGTTTAGCAGAGAAATAGGTCTATAGGAACCAGGTGACTCAGGGTTTTTTTCCGGCTTGGCAACAGTCACAATCGTGGTTTTCAGGTGCAGGGGAGGATCGAACCTGTTGATTGCCAATAATGGAAGGTTTTGATCAAAAGAAGGGCGAAGGTGTGTGTGGAAAAGCTTGGTAGTAATCGTTGGAGAATCCATCCAGGGCAGGAGCAGAGTGAAGTTTGGTCGACCTGATCACCTTAACAACTTCGTCAGTCGTATAGGGGGTGTTAAGTGACTCCCTCTGGGTTTCAAGAGAGCTGTGGGAGATCTAGATTTGACAAGAAAAGGTCTATTTCCTCTCCGGATGGCTGGAGGAACGAGGAGTCATCTTTAAGATTGTATAGGGAAAAATTGAGCAAACGCCTTAGCAATATCCCCAAGGTGTCTAACCGCCTTCCCTCCTCAGTCTAGTGACCCACTCAAGGGCCCTTGGGGTACCTGGTCCCGGGCAATTGCAATGGAGGGTGGCATGGGTGGCTGGCCTGAGCCCGTGGTCCTGGTGGTTGCTGAAAAAATGGCAAAAAGGGGAAAATAAAATTAAAAAAAAGTCTAGTGACGCCACCTACGGTATCCAGTAATGATACCGGCACTGCTTTCAGACCTCAGGGGATGGTGATGCTGCAGCTAGATAACGCTCCCCGTAGGTGGAGCAGAGTCCCCGGGGCAGTGATGTGGAATAGGATTTTCGTACAGGGAGGTGGCTCTGCCGGTTGGATGCTGACACAGTCTATATGTTGGGCAGGATCAGGGGCCATAAGAACTGACACTCACACATTGGAAGTTGTTTCCGTACCTTTTACTGATGTTGTTGCAAGGTAATGTCCAGGGTACACTCCAGGTGGTTGGGAGGCACTGGTGAGTTGTGAGGCCTTCTTGTCCTTGTGTGTATACTTAAGTCCTGGCCTGACCTCCCCTGTGTTTCTCATTTGTATTGCAGGCGGTGAGAACCTTCTGCTGGATGCCCCTATCTCTCCTGTGGTTCCTGGCTCTCGTGGTTGCTGTGCTACAAGTGTCCCAGAAGACTGAAGTCTCCTTGGTTGACTGGTGTTTTTTGCTAGCCTCAGTAATCCCTGCAGACTCGGACTCCAGTGTCCGGGTTACTCCCTAGGGTTAACCAGTATGGTTCCTCTGCCCCCACTTTGTTCCTCGCCTTGCCTCCGACCCCCACTCTTGGGCCCCTGCACTGGCTAGGCTTCCTCCTGGTACAGACCTAGCGCAGCACTGTTCACCAGTATGTCTTCACAGTACACTGCTCCGTACTGCACTGCCTAACTCCTCCCCCGGGCCTGAATTTATACGGGACCATGCCTGAAGGCAGCAAGTAGAGCTCCCGCTTCAGGTCTGGGGTAGAAGGTGTTGCATGTGTAGGGTACCTGATGTGGAAATCTCTCTGTGCACCAGGTGGTCCTGTGGCTACTCATATCGCAGGGTGCCACAGTAGCATAACCTCTATGGAGCGCTTGGTGTCTCTCTTTATGATGCGCCTGGTGAGTAGTGCGCCCGCCTTATCGCCAGCTGCATAGAAAGATGTTTTAAAGCACCTTAGGGATCTTTCATGGAGGGTCAAGAGGTGAGCCCACCGCTGAAAGCGGAGTTGCATAATCTGTCGGGATCCGTGCGGGTCGGGTGTTGCTTATTCACCCTTCTAAATGGTGCAGCTGGGCGAGGAGGAAGGACCTCAGCCGATTATTAGCTTTTTTAAGTTGTGAAGCTTTTTGGAGGAAGATCCCCGAGTGTAGGCCCTGTGAGCGGCCCACAGTGATTAATCAGAGACTTCCCTGTTGTCATTTATTTTAAAAAATTCAGGGAGGTTCCTCACCACGTCATCCAGCACACCCTCCGCCGATAGGAGGTCAGCGTTCAATCTCCAAATGCGATTGGGGAGTGGTTTGCTGGATATTTTTAAAACCAAAGTCACTGGTGCGTGATCGGACCAGGTGATAAAACCCACTTCCGCAGAGAAACAGGCTGGAAGGGCGACATCATCCACCGGGAAGCAGTCTATCATGGAATATATGCCTGTGTCTATGCGAGAAGGAGAAATCTTTCTTCTGCACGTGCAGGTAGCACCACACATCATGTAAGTGGGTCATCCGGCACAACAGACCAATCTCCCATCTACCCCCTGAAGGCCGAGGGGCGCAGCCCAACTCACTTGACATGACCAAGTTCAGGTCCCCACAAATTATTTGCATACCCTTAGTTGTTTCTATGACCATTTCAAAAAAAACGTTAAGGAATTTAACTTGTGAGTAGTTAGGAACATATACCGTTTCAATAGTCACCTCCACTCCCGAGATTAACCCTGTAAGAATTATGTATCTGCTTGGGTGTCCACCACCAAATGTGTTAGCGTACAAGCCACTGAGTTCTTAATAAGGATACAGATGCTCGCCTATTTTGTGGAACAATTAGAGAAGAAGGAGGTGGCAAAATGGCGGTGCTGAAGTCTGTGGTTGTCTTCCTGGAGCAGGTGTGTCTCCTGGACGCATAATACATCCGCCTTTGACTTGAGTGCTTCTCTTACTCCCCAGAGTCAGGTAGCATATTCCATGTCCTCAAGGTTTTTTTAAGCAGTTTAGGGGATTGGAAGGAATAATTGGTGCCTTTGTATCAGAATCACACCTTAACAGGGGAACCCAAGCTCTACAGGATCCCTTTCTCTCTCAAAATTTTGCAATATTGAGTGAATTCCCGTCTCTTGGCCAGTGTGCCAGCACAAAGGTCTGGATACACTGAAAAAGCAGTGTAAGGCTCGGGGAGGGTCAATTGCTTCCTCATCGCTTGGAGAATAGCCTCCTTGGTTTTAAAGTGTACCATGCACACTAAGGGTACCTTCACACGCCGCTACCACGGGGTGAATTGCCGGTGCAAGATACATTTCTTGCATGTATCCGGTTGTAGCCACCCGCCAGTAGCGGCGTGTAAAGGTACCATAAGACATCCCTGGGAAGAGCCTTTTTGATATGGAAAGGCTAAAGGCCACTTCACACGCAAGGATATCCTGAATGATATCCATGAAACGTCACAAATTTGTTATCGTTCAAAAGAAATCGTTCGGGCGTTGTTGTGTGTAAACGAACGATATAGGAAGAAAAAATCCTTGGATCGTTCATCCAAAATTTGAGATCCTGACCTCAAATCTATCGTTTGTCGTCCAATTAAGAAGAAGCCACATCGTTCAGTGTGACAAATTTTTGAACGATCTAGTTCAATAATCTCCTATTCCTGCCGCTTTAAGACATCGTTCAGTCATTGCTCTACTATTTAACTGGTGCGTTGCCGAATGGGATATCGTTAACGATATCCTTGTGTGACAATGCACTAATGATGTCGGAATGATCACTGTCACGTGATCGTTCTAAGGATATCGTTAACGATATTCTAGCGTGTGAAGCGGCCTTTAGGGAGACGATACAGTTTCTCCATCCCCAGTTCAGTTGTTTGTGCCTCTGGCAGAACATGTTGGAAGAAGGCTGTAATATTAGAGATAAATCTACATCTACCACTGCCTCAGGCAAGCCTCGCACTCTGATATTACACTTCCTCAATTTATCCTCCAAGTCCCACATTTTAAAGTTCAGTTGTTCCACACTACTGTCCACAACAGCAAAATCATCATCAAGGTTGTTGTGTGAGGAAGCATATTCCACCATTTTTTCCTCCAAATGGGAGGTCCGATCCCCCAGGGACTCAATTTCTGCCTTTAGTTCCCCCAGCATACTGCTCAAGTAATCCTGGATGTACCTTCACAGGGATCCTAGGAGGGTGCGCAGCATGCGCTGGGTGACTGGGGCATTTTCATCCTCCCGCTCCGGGCTCCCTTCAGGACTGTGAGAAGCATGTGAGGAGGACCCTGTGGAACGTGGTGCTGGCGCCATGTGCTGCTGGAGTTCGGGGTGCCGCTCCATTGTGAAAAAATCAGTGAAATTTTGAGTCTCCATGCATCACTTCAGTGGGCCCCTCAGCATGTTTAGGATGCTGACGGTATTCTCTGCACTATGGGATCAGTTTCGGTGTCGCATAGTGCCGCTATGAGCCGGTAAGCCGGGGTGTCTGCGGGAGCAGGAAGTTATAAGGGTTCAAAGTTCATCAGCAATTTCTTATTTTTCCAGCAACATTTACAAAACCATTTTTTTAGTAACCACATTTAATTTGAAGTCTCTTTGAGGGGCCGATGTGACAGAAAACACCAAAAGTGACACCATTCCAAAAACTGCACCCCTCAAGCTACTCAAGACTTCATTCAAGAAGATTATTAACCCTTCAGGTGCTTCACAGGAACTAAAGCAACGTGGAAGGAAAAAATGTATATTTTAATTTTTTCAACAAAAAATTTTCTTTTAGCCTCATTTTTTTCACTTTCACATGGGCAACAGGATAATATGGATCCTAAAATTTGTTGGGCAATCTTTAGTGAGTACACCGATACTTCATATGTGGTCCTAAACCACTGTTTTGGGCGCAGATTAGTGACATGGCTGACAGTGTCCTGTGAGTTGATTCCTCCAATTCTGGTGACTAGTCCAAGACAGATCACTGGCAGCTTCAACATGTCTCACACCCTAAGGGTACCTTTACACGCCGCCACAACAGGATGGATACCAACGGCAACTTCACGTGCACGAGCACGGCCAAACGGTTACAAACGGTAATCGCATCTCCTTTACACGCCGCCACAAGGTGCGCTACGCTACGCTACATCTACAGCTAGCTACATCGCCGGGTGTCGCAAGTAGCCGTCTGTAGCTCAGCGTACCTCATTTACACACCGCAATAACAAGCTAATATGGGCGGACCTGGGGCAGGAGGGACAGCACATAGGCGTGCCACAATTGTGGATTACGAGACGTCCGTATGCTGATAGGACAAAGCAATAATACCATGATTGGCCAGCCAGCGCAGGAGGCTGATTAATACATGACGCTCGAGCAATTGCGTAGTGTGACTGGTCAGCTTCTTAAATATGCTGCCCTGTGCAGCGACAACCAATCGCAACGAAGGAGCTTCCTCCAATGATCGCTGAAGGGGCGTGGTATCCCGGAGCCTTGGTCACGCCTTAGCTACATTGCAGCTACATCGCCGGGTGTCCAGAGTTCCCTTCTGTTCTTTCTTTACACGCCGATACAGCTCGCTACAATCGGCGATGTTGCCATATGTTTATGGGCAGTGCACGGATACAGAGGTATCTGTAGCCGGCTGTGTCGTCCCGTCTTCAGACGCCGCTACTACGGGCGATATTGGCGCGACAAGCTACATTTGTAGCCTGTAGCGGGTTGTATGCATCCTGTTGTGGCGGCGTGTAAAGGTACCATTAGAGTGACAGGTCTACACCGATACACACATGTACACACAATGAAGGGCAGTGGTGAGGGGAAGAACTGCCAGGAACTAGCCTCTTGGGCTGGCCACCTGAGTAGTATGGTCTTTGGATGGCTACTGAGTAACTTGGTCCTTGGCCACATCGTGTATCTCAATTGACAAAACAGGTCTTTGATGCACACTGGCTGTAGTTTGGGCAACTTGTTAGGCCCCCTTTAAATATAAAGTAACATCAAGGACACATTGTATATTTTACACTTATTCCTCTTATACCCATAAACTGTATGGAAAGTGCTAATAGAATATAAAGTAAATACTTATAAAGGTTGCTCCCTAGCAGAAAATCTGTTCCTATAAGCATCCTTAGTATTGACAGAATGATGGCAAATCAGAGAGCTCTGAGTGGCTTGTGCCATCTACATTGGCATTGGTAATTAGATACTTTTTCGACAGAACTGTTGGCATAACATCACTAATGCAGACAATAAGAGACAGGAGCAGCGTCCGAAAGTCAGCGCTAGACCCAATGCTTTTATTAGTTTTTACAGGAGCAGCGTCCGAACGTCAGCACTGGACTCAATGCTTTTATTAGTTTTTACAGGAGCAGCGTCCGAACGTCAGCACTGGACTCAATGCTTTTATTAGTTTTTACAGGAGCAGCGTCCCGAACGTCAGCACTGTACTCAATGCTTTTATTAGTTTTTACAGTATGTCTTCATGTTACTTTATATGTAATAAAAATGCATTGTACATTATTTAATATCCTAATACACATCACATGTGTTGTCTACTCTGCATATGTGAAACATTTGCCGATATACCTTAATACACAATAACTTTCTAACATTCTCTTACAGTGAGGAAAGCATAGGGGGCAGTCTTGTTCAATTTTTCAAGCTAGAATTTCAAGCTTCAACTGTAATGAATTTGTTTCCAGTAACAGACTTTCTTCTAATCTATGCATCATTTCTATGCAATCTCTAACACTAGATAATAGTGTTGCATTAAAATATGTGTTCCTTACATTACTACATCAGATTATCATTAGGTTGCATTAAAACAAAATATGCAAGAAACAAAGTGTTTAAGTAGCTCTCAGGAATAAAAATTAAAAAGGAACTTGTATTTTCTGATAACACTATTACCTGCAGATATAGGGTTAATTTGCATGATAAAGGTGCCCATCTGCTGTACTGAAAATGTGGCACACAGGACAAAAATTTTATCTCTCCCAGTTGCCGCTGACTTTCAGCCATACAGGAGTGTCAATGCGGCTTCAGTAATCACTGACCAGGGGCATAGAGATCACAGTTGAACAGGGCGCATCTATGATCAGACCTATGCAGAAGCGAAATCCATTGATGTCCGTGGACAAGCATCTGGGAATGCAAATTCACCTAAAAAGTATTGCAGCGCAAAAACCCGCCGTTTGCCCGCAATGTAATAAGCGCCAATATGCAGCCAGCCACTGACACCCCCTGCCCATTACAGGTTGTGCATGCCATGCTCCACCCATGTCTGGAACACTAAAGTCAGCCGCTAGCTATGGAACAAGACACCACTAGTGATGGGTCAATATTAAAATATTTGGGTTCAGATTATTTGTATCGAATAAGGCTGGCTTCACATTTGCGTATGTGTCTGCATGCTGATGGCATGCAGACACATACGCAGTGCAAAGCAGGGTCTAAAAGATGTGTCCGCAGCGGAGAATGTCCGCCTGCAGACACATCACTGTGCAGGCTGGCCAGCCAATCGGCGTTGTCAGGGGGCGGAGATGAGCACCGGAGATCTCCGCCTCCCGGCCGCCGGTAACCTCCGGGACGTGTCGTCGGGGAGAACAGCTATTCTGACAGCTGTTTGAATCTTCCCGCGCCGACACCGAGAGGAGATGTCGGCGCGGGAAGATTCAAACAGCTGTCAGATCAGCTGTTTCTCCTCACCGACACCACTAGGAGATTACCATCGGCGGGGAGGAAGAGGACAGCAGTGGCTGAGCTGATCTCCCGGTGGCCGTCGGTGAGCTCCTGTGACATCACCGGCGGCCACCGGGAGATTTTTCAATGGGTCCGCAGCGTTCTCCTGCGCTGTCAAGCGCTGAACACTGCGGACCCATTGAAGACAATGCATTTTTTGTGCGCTTGGGGACGCTTGCTGATTTTCCAAGGTCCCCAAACGCACAAAAAAAAACAATATGCTGCGTCCCGGGTACGGACGCTGGACACCGGAAGGAGCAGATATCGTCTGCATCCGCACCCGAACGCAGCAAACGCAGGCACCATGCGTTCCTATGTTAAACATAGGAACGCAGTGCGCATGCGTTTGACTACGTATGGGAACGCAGCAATACGCTGCCTTCCCATACGCAAATGTGAAGCCAGCCTAACTCATACTATTTGAGTATTGTCACGAATAAAGAACCTTATGCAAGTCAATTGGAAACTCAAATATTTTTCTGGCAGACCTTCCCAGGAGGTCTGGGGTAACAGTAAAACTACAGAAATGGATGAAAAAAGTGCTCAAATTGAAAAAGGATACATGAGGAAGATTCCTAAATGCATTTCTGACTCAAGGTTCACTTCTAGGAGCAATGTTGTTAGAGTATTATATCACTTTTATGGACTAACAAAAAAAAACATGCAAAACCAAACAGAAAATGGATTTTAGAGGAAAAAATGTTATGAAACATTCTCTCCTGTATAATGTTTTGTATACATGGCACAATAAAAAAGAGGATATTAAAACACCCCCATCCCTTAAACTAAGCATTCACTCCATCTTTAATAAAACATACACACACAACAATTAATTCTTATCTATATAATAGGATGGTGACAGCTATCCAGACCTGCATCCCACCACAGAAACCACTTCGGAGTAATTTGTGGAGAAAATGATCCTTAGAGAAAAAGTGAGGGGCTACATGCCCCCTTGTGATCTCAAGGTATTTACTCTTCTAAGAGTGCTGCTCGAATTGTTGGGGTGCAGTTATGGGACACTATTTTCAGACATTATGTCATTCCACCCAACTCAAAAGGCTGAGGGTCCTCAGTAGAAATAGTTAAGAATTTTTTTTAGGGCCATCATAAACATTGGGGGCCAAGATGAAGAAAGCAGCCTACTATTCCCAAAGAGCAACCACACGCGGTAAGTTCCCACATTTAGGGTTGTGTTTAGTGATGGGCGAATCCTAAATTACTCGGAATCGCTTGACTCTAGCGAGTCCGAGCACAGGACTCGCTACTCGTTGCGAGTCTAGCGAGTCCAATGTTAATGAATGGGGAAGCGAGTAATAGCGAGTAGTGTGAGATTTACAAATCGCAGATGTGTCTCGGAAGCTTCAGCCTGAAGCAATCCTAGTTTTGTCATTTATTTGCATTGCTCGTTTACTTTGTAAGTAATCGCTGACTCGCACAGATAAGATCCTGTCTCCTCTGTACAGGCTGCCAGCTCCAGGATCCTAGAGCCCGCCTGCTGCCTGATGTAGCAGTGCTGAGATTGTTCTCAGTCTGCTCATTCCCTGTGTACAGACATGAATGTCTGTACACAGAGATGATGTAGCAGAGCTGAGATTGTTCTCAGTCTGCTCATTCCCTGTGTACAGACATAAATGTCTGTGCACAGAGATGATGTAGCAGAGCTGAGATTGTTCTCAGTCTGCTTATTCCCTGTGCATAGACATCTATATTTATGCACAGGGGATGTAGCAGAGAGGACATCGCGTTTTGGACTGCGTCGGACGGAAGAGGATTTTTTTAATTAAAGATGGAGTCCCTAATGGCTTTTTTTTTTAATTTCTAATAAAAAATTTTCCTTGTGTTGTGTTTTTTTTAAAACAATTTAATAGAAATTCATGGCGGTCATGTCTAATATTGGCGTGACCGCCATAAATTTCGGGCTTAGGGTCAGCTGATAATACAAAGCTGGCCCTAACCTCTATTACCCTGCGTGCCACCGCTACCAGGGCCGCTGGAAGAGCGGGGTTCAGCGCCAGAGGATGGCGCTTCAATGAACGCGCCATCTTCTGGGGTGGCTGCGGGCTGCAATTTGCAGCGGGGGGTGCCCAGAAAGCTTGGGCATCCCTGCGCTGCGGATTCCAGCCCCCAGCTGCTTAGCTGTACCTGGCTAGACATAGAAATTGCGCGGAGCCCCACGCATTTTTTTAAAATTATTTCATGAATTTCAGAGTCAGAGTCTCAGAGTCAGAATCTCAGAATTTCATGAAATAATAAAAAAAAAATGCGTGGGGCTCCGCGCAATTTCTATGTCTAGCCAGGTACAGCTAAGCAGCTGGGGGCTGGAATCCGCAGCGCAGGGATGCCCAAGCTTTCTGGGAACCCCCCGCTGCAAATTGCAGCCCGCAGCCGCCCCAGAAGATGGCGCGTTCATTGAAGCGCCATCCTCTGGCGCTGAACCCCGCTCTTCCAGCGGCCCTGGTAGCGGTGGCACGCTGGGTAATAAAGAGGTTAGGGCCAGCTTTGTATTATCAGCTGGCCCAAAGCCCGAAATTTATGGCGGTCACGCCAATATTAGACATGACCGCCATGAATTTCTATTAAATTGTTTTAAAAAAAACACAACACAAGGAAAATTTTTTATTAGAAATAAAAAAAAAAGCCATTAGGGACTCCATCTTTAATTAAAAAAATCCTCTTCCGTCCGACGCAGTCCAAAACGCGATGTCCTCTCTGCTACATCCCCTGTGCATAAATATAGATGTCTATGCACAGGGAATAAGCAGACTGAGAACAATCTCAGCTCTGCTACATCATCTCTGTGCACAGACATTCATGTCTGTACACAGGGAATGAGCAGACTGAGAACAATCTCAGCTCTGCTACATCATCTCTGTGCACAGACATTCATGTCTGTACACAGGGAATGAGCAGACTTAGAACAATCTCAGCACTGCTACATCATCTCTGTGCACAGACATTCATGTCTGTACACAGGGAATGAGCAGACTGAGAACAATCTCAGCACTGCTACATCATCTCTGTGCACAGACATTCATGTCTGTACACAGGGAATGAGCAGACTGAGAACAATCTCAGCACTGCTACATCATCTCTGTGCACAGACATTCATGTCTGTACACAGGGAATGAGCAGACTGAGAACAATCTCAGCACTGCTACATAATGTCTGTGAGCAGGCGGGGTCTAGGACCCTGGAGCTGCACAGAGAAGACAGCTGGACTCGGCTCGCAAAGAAACAGCAGTTATCTGCGAGTTTCCCTGCTATCACTGGCACAGTAGCCAGTGATTACTCGCACGAGTCTAATGCAAACAATGGCAATCCTAGTTTTGTCAGCGTTTCTGACAAAACTAGGATTGATATTGATTTGCATTGGACTCGGCGAGTAATCACTGGGAAACTCGCAGAGTACCGAGTCCTGCGAGTCCCTTACTACTCGCCGAGTAACGAGTCCTAGCGAGTAGATTCGCCCATCCCTAGTTGTGTTATTTTTTTGCTGGTGTATTCCTGTTGGGGTAGGGCAATGGTATGGGACCATAGTAGTCATAGGCGAGGCTAAGCCTTGGCTGCTGTGCAGTCCTGGATTAGCTGTCTACTACTTGTCCGCTGATCCAGTGCTAACACATGTTGTTATCACTGTCTCCTTCTCTGTATGAATACATGGATACTTTAGAAGTTTTGCCAACAAAGGAACTTTACTTGATGTTACAAATAACAGAAGATTTCCATGCATGTTGTGGGCACTTCTTTTCCCCACAGGGGTTTCAATTGCACAGTCACAATTATTTAGTTATCAGCCAACCGCTTACCTGGAACTTGGGCTCCCAAACATATGCTCAAGCTTCTTATCCTCTTTACTAGCATCATTGTGTGTGTGCATAATCAAACATTCTTTTTGGATCCACTCCATCCCACCCACAAGGAATTATCGTAAACTATTGGAGTAGCCAATGAGACAACACTCCTTCACTACTCGTCTACATCCCGCTCTCTAGAGCCTACACAGACCTTCACCAACTGAGATGAATCACTGAGTATCTTCCAGAAGAAGTCGGATGCGACCCGGTAACTCACAGACTTAACCTCTGAGTGATGCAGTTAAATGGGTATCTCTACCCGGTCCTCCGCTATCTTTGTGTCTGAGTCCTGAGTTTGACTTGAAGGCGTAGCCAAATTTAATTTTTGGGTCCTACTCATCATGCTTCCCACAGGTGCAGCATCTGTTAATTCTCTCTGTTTCTCTCTGTCTCTTCCCAGATTTGCAAACAACTTTTGGTTCCCTGACTCCACCCTTAAGGGGTGTACAAAACTCATAGCCATAATTAACCTTGAATTACCCAAGAACACAGAGGAATCGGTCAACCACACACCATCCACTAAGTGGCCATATCAGATATTTATAAATATATATAAATAATCTAATATTATAATGGAAACTTTCACATGGTCACAGTATCCTCCAGGTTAGGGGTAACAGAGCCTTGGACCCCTGTACAACCCATGAACCCTTTTCCATTTAAAAATGGTATACTTTTTTTGGGCTGCCTTCTCCACCATATCCACAAAGTCATCATGTGGACCTCACTCCTAATTTTGAGAAGGTCAGCAGGCGGCCATCAACCAAAATTTTGGAAGGGTCATCAGGTGGTCCTCACTCAGATACTTGGGATAGTCCTCAAGCAGTGTTCCACCATAAATTTTGGAGGGACCATCACACATTCATTTGGGAGTGCCTTCACGTGGCCACTCATGCATTTGACAAGGCCCCCACTCATATATTTGGGAGTGAGATCAAGTGTATTTTCATGTACCCCTTTTATTCCTAAAAAGGGTTTCTTCTTTTTCTCAGTACCATACTCTTCCTTCTTTTGAGTGCCAGCAGCTGGTCCTCACCACAATTTGAGAGAGCCGTCAAAGTCAGTGGTTGACAGACTTTTTCACTAGCTTCCCGCCAACTCGACTAGCTTTCAGATCTTTCCTTGTTCTATTTATACCCTCTGTCACGTGTCCTACGTCATCTACATGTGTTCACCCTGACCTCACTCCTTCCTGGGTGCTCCCCTAACTACTTCCTCTCCACCCATCCCCACTACCCTGGTTCCTCCTTCCATGCAGGATCAGGGACTGTGCTCTCCCATTGTAGCAGCCTCGCCCTAACCTTGACCTGGACTGGTGTAGTGTGTGGTCTGGGTGTCATGATACCAGTCAGTGCTCCCTTTACCCGAGTGTGGGGTACTACATCCCAACTGGGGTGCAGTACTGCTGTGTCGACTAGATCCGCAGGGGCGCCACACTCCCCCCTCTTTAAACTTAGCATGTCCTTGGGTTGGAATAAAACAGAAACAACTGGTATTAATATATGCAAAAAAAATTTAAATGCTTTTCAACAGGTAACAATAAAACTTTTCATCTCTTTGACTAGGCACTTTGACTTGAATGTTACATTTCAACTAGTAAAAGAATAGAAATAGCATAAATAACTTTTTACAGTGTCCACAGAGTTTAGTGCGATCCTTATCTGGGTATCCATTACGCTGTCCTAGGTGTAGAATAAGCAGGGGACCCACTTAACATAACCCCAATGGAGGTCATGGGTGGACTACAGGACATCGATGATCTTCCAGTTGGCCCACTGGTTCGGCCATGCTAAGTGAGTTTTTGTTCTGTGGTCAGGGCGTCATGTCGGCTATAACACCAACAGGGAGCACACCTTGGTGTTAACTTTATACACAATCAAGTTCAAACTGTTCACTGTCCACAGCTTCATAGTCTTTAGTGTACACAGCACACATTACTAATTTAAACTAACACACTATCTCTAATAGGCACATATTTACAAACTATAACTATGACCTAACCAGGTCATCAACATGATAATTATGTACAGTGCTCCTCCTCTGCTACACCAGTTAGATATTGGCTTTCCCCTCTGCCATGGTAGCACCTTCACTTCCTCATTGTCACCGCTCTTCTGGATTCCTGCGGTGTCACTAATACTGGTGATCGCAGCCTGGTTTCGCGCTGCCACTGGTGTCACGTGCAGCGGCCCAGTTTGGGCGGCTGCATCCTTAGTTCTTACAACCATCCTGGCAGGCCCGGTTAACAAGGTCTGCGTAGCTGCATCCCAGGTCCTGGGCACAGCTCTTTTGATGGCTTCCGGACTTGGCTCCCTCACAGGTGTGGGTTTGATAGTGGACAGGACTGCACAGACCACTGGCTCATGCACTCTACCAGGTCGTCCCTTCCAGGCCTCCACCACCTCTACCTGGGCCTTACTCAGCTGCTGGCCCAGGTTCTCAACTTCGTCCTGCAGGAAGCTCGGATCAAGAAGTGACAGCTTTTCCAGGCCTTTCTCCAGTTCTCCAGGGAAATCTCCATTCCCACAGGCCCTCCAAGCACCATCCTCCATGGCATCCGAGTTCTGTGCTGCCATAACACTTCTCCTATCTCGCTCTCAGTCTCCTGCTCCCTTCTTTGGGCAGGAAATGCTCCTGGTGCTGTCGGCCACACCACGGGGTAGGTCTTGCTGGCCGACGGACATCTCTCTTGCATAGAAGCTCCTTTGATTAGCGTGTATGGCTTTTCACACCCTTTGGTGATCCGGCCCATGAAGGGAGGCACAAGCACTCCCTCCTTGATGATCATGGCTCCTGTTCTTTGTGAGCCAGGCACCACTTACAGTTCACACACACAGTCGTTGAGGCGCACGAAGCCCGGTTTTAGTGGGCCGGTGATCCTATTCATGACTTCAAGTTTACATGCCCCTTGGGGGCCGTGGGGTACTCAGAGCCGGGCCTGACAGTGTTACGGTCAGGAGGGGGAAAGGGGATGTCACGGTGACGTGACCTGGTCCGTGGCCCCAGAGTGGTCAATAAAAAAGGGGAACAGTTACAAAGTTTCTTCTAAGTGACTCTCTGGAATTGGGAACTACAATAATTTCACAGGATGCAACCCGTAGTTTACGGCCAGTGGTGGCAGCCGACACTATACAGTTCCTCTTGGGCTGAGGATAATGCAGCAGAGTTGGCACACACCTCCACGGGTAGGGCTAACCCCAGGGCAGCAGATGTTAATGAGTGAGTTGGTAGCTATGTTCCAGCGCAAGATATGTTTCAAGAAGGTCACAGACACAGTGGGATGCAGTCTTAAGATGTTTACTCACAGTCACTGTACAACAGCCCACTGAGTGCTGAGTTCTTGAAGGAAGAGATCCAACTACTCCCGGGTAGTGGGATGGCATTCAACCGGTACCTTTCTCTCTGTCCTTTTTCAGTCGTCTCACTCTGCCCTTGCTTCGCCCTCCTGCCTTGCGCCTCGCTCACACAGAGTCCTGAGCCGGTGACTTCCTAGGGTCACTTCGTAGTCTTTCCCTGAACCCTATATAGCCACCTTTTGTAGTGGATGTGCGCAGTATTGACTGCAGCCCCTTGGAAGCACCACAGCCTCCGTGTTGCTAGCTGAGCCTGGTCTTTCTCCACTAGTCTTGGGGTCCTAGTCCCCCTACTCTGCGGCCTGGTCCCTCCACATTTCTGTACCTGTGGATACAGGTGCCCACAGACGTATTGCTCACTGCCCTGTCCCCTGGGACTCCTTCTACCTCCTGGGCTCCTGAAGCACTCGTTCTTTCACTGCTTCCCAGTCATGCATTAGGACAAGCTCCCCTGGCTCCAGTCCTCTGGACACTTCTCTCATGCTCTTACTCTTCTTCTGACAGACTTCCTTTCACTAGCTTCCCGTCAAATCGACTGGCTTCCAGATCTTTCCCTGTTCTCTTTACATCCTCTGTCACGTGTCCCACGTCATTTACGTGTGTTCTCCCTGACTTCACTCTTTCCCGGGTGCTCCCCTAACTACTTCCTCTCTACCCATCCCCACTACCCTGGTTCCTCCTTCCAGATAGGATGAGAAACTGTGCTCTCCCACAGGAGCAATCTCGCCCTAACCCTGACGTGGACTGGTGCAGTGTGTGGTCTGGGTGTCCTAATACTGGTCAGTGCTCCCCTTACCCGAGAGTAGGATAGTACACCTCAACTGGGATGCAGTACCACTGTAGTGATCTGATCTGCAGGGTCACCAAACATATATCCAGAGAGAGAGTGCAATGCTAAACATACAATTGGTAAAATAAGTATTTCACCAACTTTCTAAGGGTGGATTCACATTGGCATTCCCCTCCACAGCGTTATGCGGAGGGGAACCACCATGTGAGCGCAGCCACTGCAAGTCCCTATGTTTATAATGAGGACGAAGTATTCACTGATCTCAGGGAGACCAGTTCAAGAAAACACTGCGGGCAGCCGGCTAAAGCGCTCAACACAGTGAATTCCTAGGCCCATTGCCCCCTGGGAAATTTGAATATGCAAATAGAGTCTGTGGAGCCTCGTTTAGGAGTCTTAACACAGGACTAGCCAGATCTTCCTCTAGTGATGGACCTAGCCATGATAACCACCATATTAAGTGGCCCTTTGAATCAATATCCAGCTCTTTACAAGCTTAAAGACATGACAAGGGAATACCAAGGCCAGGTATCCATCCACAGACAGCTGTTTCGGGGTGTTGCCCCTCATCAGTGTGGAGTAGGATTCTGACTAGGTGGGAGCAATGCCTAGTAGACCAACAAAACAAAGTATTCACTGATCTAGGGAGACCAGTTCAAGAAAACACTGCGGGCAGCCGGCTAAAGCACTCAACACAGTGAATTCCTAGGCCCATTGCCCCCTGGGAATTTTGAATATGCAAATAGAGTCTGTGGAGCCTCATTTAGGAGTGTCAACACAGGACTAACCAGATCTTCTTTAGTGAAGGACCTAGCATGATAACCACCATATTAAGTGGCCCTTTGAGTCAATATCCAGCTCTTTACACGCTTAAAGACATGACAAGGGAATACCAAGGCCAGGTATCCATCCACAGACAGCTGTTTCGGGGTGTTGCCCCTCATCAGTGTGGAGTAGGATTCTGGCTAGGTGGGAGCAATGCCTAGTAGACCAACAAAACAAAGTATTCACTGATCTCAGGGAGACCAGTTCAAGAAAACACTGCGGGCAGCCGCTAAAGCGCTCAACACAGTGAATTCCTAGGCCCATTGCCCCCTGGGAATTTTGAATATGCAAATAGAGTCTGTGGAGCCTCGTTTAGGAGTCTTAACACAGGACTAGCCAGATCTTCCTCTAGTGATGGACCTAGCCATGATAACCACCATATTAAGTGGCCCTTTGAATCAATATCCAGCTCTTTACAGCTTAAAGACATGACAAGGGAATACCAAGGCAGGTATCCATCCACAGACAGCTGTTTCGGGGTGTTGCCCCTCATCAGTGTGGAGTAGGATTCTAGCTAGGTGGGAGCAATGCCTAGTAGACCAACAAAACAAAGTATTCACTGATCTTAGGGAGACCAGTTCAAGAAAACACTGGGGCAGCCGGCTAAAGCGCTCAACACAGTGAATTCCTAGGCCCATTGCCCCCTGGGAATTTTGAATATGCAAATAGAGTCTGTGGAGCCTCATTTAGGAGTCTCAACACAGGACTAGCCAGATCTTCCTTAGTGAAGGACCTAGCAATGATAACCACCATATTAAGTGGCCCTTTGAGTCAATTCCAGCTCTTTACACGCTTAAAGACATGACAAGGGAATACCAAGGCCAGGTATCCATCCACAGACAGCTGTTTCGGGGTGTTGCCCCTCATCAGTGTGGAGTAGGATTCTGGCTAGGTGGGAGCAATGCCTAGTAGACCAACAAAACAAAGTATTCACTGATCTCAGGGAGACCAGTTCAAGAAAACACTGCGGGCAGCCGCTAAAGGCTCAACACAGTGAATTCCTAGGCCCATTGCCCCCTGGGAATTTTGAATATGCAAATAGAGTCTGTGGAGCCTCAGTTTAGGAGTCTCAACACAGGACTAGCCAGATCTTCCTCTAGTGAAGGACCTAGCCATGATAACCACCATATTAAGTGGCCTTTGAGTCAATATCCAGCTCTTTACACGCTTAAAGACATGACAAGGGAATACCAAGGCCAGGTATCCATCCACAGACAGCTGTTTCGGGGTGTTGCCCCTCATCAGTGTGGAGTAGGATTCTGGCTAGGTGGGAGCAATGCCTAGTAGACCAACAAAACAAAGTATTCACTGATCTCAGGGAGACCAGTTCAAGAAAACACTGCGGGCAGCCAGCTAAAGCGCTCAACACAGTGAATTCCTAGGCCCATTGCCCCCTGGGAATTTTGAATATGCAAATAGAGTCTGTGGAGCCTCGTTTAGGAGTCTTAGCACAGGACTAGCCAGATCTTCCTCTAGTGATGGACCTAGCCATGATAACCACCATATTAAGTGGCCCTTTGAATCAATATCCAGCTCTTTACAAGCTTAAAGACATGACAAGGGAATACCAAGGACAGGTATCCATCCACAGACAGCTGTTTCGGGGTGTTGCCCCTCATCAGTGTGGAGTAGGATTCTGGCTAGGTGGGAGCAATGCCTAGTAGACCAACAAAACAAAGTATTCACTGATCTCAGGGAGACCAGTTCAAGAAAACACTGCGGGCAGCCGGCTAAAGTGCTCAACACAGTGAATTCCTAGGCCCATTGCCCCCTGGGAATTTTGAATATGCAAATAGAGTCTGTGGAGCCTCATTTAGGAGTCTCAACACAGGACTAGCCAGATCTTCCTCTAGTGAAGGACCTAGCCATGATAACCACCATATTAAGTGGCCCTTTGAGTCAATATCCAGCTCTTTACACGCTTAAAGACATGACAAGGGAATACCAAGGCCAGGTATCCATCCACAGACAGCTGTTTCGGGGTGTTGCCCCTCATCAGTGTGGAGTAGGATTCTGGCTAGGTGGGAGCAATGCCTAGTAGACCAACAAAACAAAGTATTCACTGATCTCAGGGAGACCAGTTCAAGAAAACACTGTGGGCAGCCGGCTAAAGCACTCAACACAGTGAATTCCTAGGCCCATTGCCCCTGGGAATTTTGAATATGCAAATAGAGTCTGTGGAGCCTCATTTAGGAGTCTCAACACAGGACTAGCCAGATCTTCCTCTAGTGAAGGACCTAGCCAGGATAACCACCATATTAAGTGGCCCTTTGAGTCAATATCCAGCTCTTTACACGCTTAAAGACATGACAAGGGAATACCAAGGCCAGGTATCCATCCACAGACAGCTGTTTCGGGGTGTTGCCCCTCATCAGTGTGGAGTAGGATTCTGGCTAGGTGGGAGCAATGCCTAGTAGACCAACAAAACAAAGTATTCACTGATCTCAGGGAGACCAGTTCAAGAAAACACTGCGGGCAGCCAGCTAAAGCGCTCAACACTGTGAATTCCTAGGCCCATTGCCCCCTGGGAATTTTGAATATGCAAATAGAGTCTGTGGAGCCTCGTTTAGGAGTCTTAACACAGGACTAGCCAGATCTTCCTCTAGTGAAGGACCTAGCCATGATAACCACCATATTAAGTGGCCCTTTGAGTCAATATCCAGCTCTTTACACGCTTAAAGACATGACAAGGGAATACCAAGGACAGGTATCTATCCACAGACAGCTGTTTCGGGGTGTTGCCCCTCATCAGTGTGGAGTAGGATTCTGGCTAATTGGGAGCAATGCCTAGTAGACCAACAAAAGAAAGTGGTCACTGATCTCAGGGAGACCAGTTCAAGAAAACACTGAGGACGCACGGTGCTGTGCTTGACTGTGCATGACCGTGCGCTCCTATTCATTTGCCTGTGTGATTTGTACGCATGCGTATGCTTGCATACAAATCATACATTGTCGTCCGCACCTGGTGGAAATCTTGCATGACTGAAAATTAAAGGCATAGAAATGTATTTTTCACCCTTATCGTGGGGGCAATTGGATGATATCCCTTTGTGATAAAGAAAAATTATGGATTCTACAATTGGATGCTAGGATTCCCCATGGATTGAACTATAGAAGCAACCTTCTATACTTTTATTGATTTATGATTCTGGTATTGTACATTTCCTGTAAACATATAGTGGAAATATTTGAATACAATAATTGTCAAGAACTGTTGTTTTGTTATGTAGTTATTGTGACAGGTGTGCCCACACATGGGATGGTTTCCGAGATTAAATGGTGATGTTGCACCATTACTATAGTTTACATTTGTGTACTGTGCCATGTCTTACTAATATATCCAAGTTTTCTGCATTTAAAATAACACTTTCTCGGACATCCCATGGTGGTTTACCTGTTTTATATCAAATATCTTTATAATTCCTATCAACGCGATACTGCTGTAGTTACCGCATTTGTGGAGATTGTAATATTCGATGTTTTTTTGCGCTGTTTCGTATTCGATGTGCTGTCCACAGAGGATTGTGAACGATAATTCTCCTTAACTCACGTCTATTAGTGGTCATAATATTTCAACTTGTAATGACAGCACACCGATAGAAACAGTGCACACTAATCCTACTGACTACATCTTTTGTACCACTATATATGAGTGTACTCATTTTACAGAGGAAAGTTACTATAGAAGATCAATATATTGAGTTGAGATTTATCTGTGCATTTCTATCTTATGCTTTATATTACTTTCACTTTTATGTGAGAGTATTCATAAATGTAGAACTCAATCATATGCAATTTATATCAAATGTAGTATAACATATACCGTATATACTCGTGTATAAGCCGACCCGTGTATAAGCCGACCCCCCTACTTTTGCCCCAAAAATCTGGAAAAACCTATTGACTCGTGTATAAGCCGAGGGTGGACCCCAGCACAGGTATACAGCCCTCAACAGTGTGGTATACAGCAGCCCCAGAGGTATATACAGCCCCAGTGGTAGTATACAGCAGCCCCACAGGTATATACAGCCCCAGTGTAGTATACAGCAGCCCCACAGGTATATACAGCCCCAGTGGTAGTATACAGCAGCCCCACAGGTAAATACAGCCCCAGTGGTAGTATACAGCAGCCCCACAGGTAAATATAGCCCCAGTGGTAGTATACAGCAGCCCCACAGGTAAATACAGCCCCAGTGGTAGTATACAGCAGCCCCACAGGTAAATACAGCCCCAGTGGTAGTATACAGCAGCCCCACAGGTAAATACAGCCCCAGTGGTAGTATACAGCAGCCCCACAGGTAAATATAGCCCCAGTGGTAGTATACAGCAGCCCCACAGGTAAATACAGCCCCAGTGGTAGTATACAGCAGCCCCACAGGTAAATACAGCCCCAGTGGTAGTATACAGCAGCCCCACAGGTAAATACAGCCCCAGTGGTAGTATACAGCAGCCCCACAGGTAAATATAGCCCCAGTGGTAGTATACAGCAGCCCCACAGGTAAATACAGCCCCAGTGGTAGTATACAGCAGCCCCACAGGTAAATATAGCCCCAGTGGTAGTATACAGCAGCCCCACAGGTAAATACAGCCCCAGTGGTAGTATACAGCATCCCCACAGGTAAATATAGCCCCAGTGGTAGTATACAGCAGCCCCACAGGTAAATATAGCCCCAGTGGTAGTATACAGCAGCCCCACAGGTAAATACAGCCCCAGTGGTAGTATACAGCAGCCCCACAGGTAAATATAGCCCCAGTGGTAGTATACAGCAGCCCCACATATATATGCCCCAGAGGTATATACAGTGCCCCCTCATCTATATACAGCCCCCCGCCGCAATCCTGTAAAGGAATAGGTTAGTATACTTATCCATCCGCTGCAGCTGTCCCGCCGCCATCGCGATTCAGCATCTTCCGACTTCAGCGTCTCGCGTCTTCTTCCGGTTTCCTCCCCGGTCGCACAGGCAATGACGTCATTGCCTGCGACCATCGGAAGGAGATGCGAGACGCTGAAGTCGGAAGATGCTGAATCGCGATGGCGGCGGGACAGCTGCAGCGGATGGATAAGTATACTAACCTATTCCTTTACAGGATTGCGGCGGGGGGCTGTATATAGATGGGGCACTGTATACTGTATACATTGTATACAGTATACAGTGACTCGCGTATAAGCCGAGGGGGGGACTTTTCAGCCCAATTTTTGGGCTGAAAAACTCGGCTTATACGCGAGTATATACGGTATATATATACCAAAATCTTAACAAATTTCTTTTTGGAACATTAGCATTTCGTGTTTCTTTTACATATATTTCTTATCATCTATGACATTGATGATATTTATATATATGTATCAGACTCCCCGTTGACATTAACATAAATATATTTTTTAAAACATCAGTATAAAAATAAACATTAATATCTATATTTCCGCTAAAATCAGAAGCAACTATTAATTTGGTTGCTAGTGACAACAACACCAGTTTGAATCATTTTAAACCAATCAGAGTTGAACTTTTTCTTGCTATACAGCTCCCTTGCAATTTCCTCCCAGTGGTTAAATGGTCAATTTACTTCTGCAATTATTTCTAATGTGCTTCACGGGTGCAGTTGTGTGTTTTTAATGTTTTACGAGTGTACATAAGATTGTGATGGATTCATTTATGTACTAACGACTAAGGAGTGATCCTCCGAAACGAGTTTAGTGTTTCCCCTTCGGGGGCATTTGTGAAGATTTTTATCTAAATTAATAAAGAAGAATAACCGCATGTGGCACCAGAGTTTCCTAAAATTTCTTTAATTTCATGTTGCATGCCTGCAACTTCTCCGTGAGCCTGGGAGTTCTGTGATGATATTGGGTGGTGGAACCTAGTCTTTGATTGTCATTTCCAAGGTGACCCACAAGAAACATCTCATGATGGGTAAAACCAGTGAGCTGTCCCAAAAACTTTGCAACCTTATTGTTGCGAAACATACTGATGGCATTGGTTACAGAAGAATTTCTAAACTACTGAAGGCTCCAGTGTGTACTGTTGGGGCCATAATCTGGAAGTGAAAAGAACATAATTTCCCCATATACTGAACACGACCTGTCACATGCTCAGCAGAGACAAAGTCTGCCATGTCCTTCCCTTCCTTCTCCCTCAGTTCCAACTGCCTATGGAGATGCTGGTGTATCCCTGATGAAGAGGTCGGGATGAGCGACCTTGAAAGGCATCGGATTGGAATAAAGAGCACTGCTTTTATATACCTCGGGAGTCTGTGATCTCCTTGCAGCAACGCGGATCATATTGGTCTTCTGTCCTGTGATAATGGAGAGGAAGAGAGAGAAGGAACCCTTGTTTATATAGTGTGCAGCTTCTAAGAAAAGATAGGAAGGGAGGATATATATGATGTTTGACTTTAACAAGTGTTGTTGGCAAATCCTGAGTTGCCACTGCACTGGTTTCCTGGGCTTCTTTCATTTCCTGTGCCCCATGCTCATTCATTAGCCCCAACTTCAGACACCTCCCAGTCCAGTAGGAAGAAGGTATTGCTGCCACCTGCTGGACACAATAATTATGTTTTCAAGAAAATAGAGAAAACATTATTGCTGAACTTTCTTGATGCTGAGTGCTGGCTGCTGCTGCACATTGTAACTTGAATACAAATAAATGGCCCAAGCGGCCCAGTGTGTCAGCAGCCTAGCAGAAATCGGCCAGATTGCCAGCACGGCCTGCTTCCACCATTTTAATTGCCTATAGCAGTGCTGGGATAGTCGAGTGCAGTCCCATAGAATATGAATGGAATGGCAATATGCATGCTTAACCTTTATTAAATTGTAATATGACAGCCTATTTTTTTCTGGATGAGTTCCAATTTTGAATACCTACATTACAAAATGTGGTCCAGGTTTTAGGTTCAAGATTTCAGCTACTCATTGTGACTATAGACTTATGAATCCTCACAGAACACATAGTGAAAGCTGTCACAATTCTCTGGTGCTGATGCTGGTGATGGGGGTGGGCACATGACTGCAATTATGTGATTCGCAGACATGTGGTCATGTGCTTACTGTACAAATATATGCCACCCAAAACTATCATTGCGTCACTGCCAAACCAATGATGCTGGATGATGTTCCAGACAATCCACCGATTTTCACTCCAGCATTTGCACACTTATGTCTATTATATGTGTTCTGTGTAAACCTGAACTTATTCATGAACAGGGCTCCAATGGCCCATTTACCAGATTTGGCATTCTCCAGTGATCCTCAACCATTGCTATAAAATCACGCAGTGAGGTGGTTTCTTTAAGCGGTATATCAGAGTGAGGGTAGAGGTACACTAGCGTATACGTAATCAGAGCAATTTTGACACACGCTAGTCGCGCGAGAGCTTACCGTATTGTCGTGCAAGTGTCGAGCAATTGTGGTGCGAGTGTGATGCAAGTAGGCAATTTAGAATCCCAGTGCAATCCATAAGCAATGCGTTTTTCTCTCAAGGATTTTAAGGGAAGGATAACCCTTTTCATTTGCATCAGGTGAAATCTGTTTGGGCCAATATGTAAGCATATTACTCACATGCCACTCGCATCGTGTGTTTGTGTCGTGCATTTTTTCTCACACCCATAGACTTTCATTACCCACCCGCATTCAATATACGCATGCAATTACTGCATGCTGCAACTTTGCCCACAGTCCGCCGAGTTCAACGGAGGAAAAAGTTACCAATCTGACCTAACTGATTGTTTAAAGAGGACCTGTCACCCCCCCTCCTGGATTTCAATCTAAATGCAACACTGAATGCCAATGGCCAACGATAAAAGAAACAAAGTTTTCCACTTAAAGGGGACAAGTAATAATCATGTTGTACAGTATTATGCTGCGAAAACAGACTCTAATATAGGATATTGGGGTCTAAACCACCCATGTATTGTCTGTTTCCATCATTTTGACAAGAAATATGAACACTAGTAGCTTGCTATAGGTCATCATATAGTGCTCTGGCAGAACTCCACCTGTTCCACCTAATTAAGAAGCAGAAATCAGTCCTATTGCTGGGGTAATATTTGTCTTTGGCCTTCTTTGGCTTTCCTCCAGTGATGGTTGTGTCCTTTTATTTGCTCTATGTACTTGACTGTCACATTCTGATATCCTCTCAACCTAGGCTGATAAAAAGAGAATTTGAAATTATAGTAATTTATCTGGGAACTGAAGCAAAAATACATGAAAGTAACATAATCTATTCAGCAATCCTTAGCTCAACCACAACTAATGCATACAATTTTATCTGTTTTGGGGGTTTTTCATTTTGAAATCCTGTAGGAGAATTTATCTTGACTGAACTCATTTTTTTAAACATTTTTCATCTTTTAGAAGTGAATAAATACATGAAAATGATTTAATGCATCGGAATCCACAAAGTTACTAAATTATTCTATACCTATATGTTCTACGGTCCATCAGTCTATATTTCCCAAAAGCACCCCTTACCTATTGTTGAATGAATGATTGGCATTAAATTACTATGGAAATTCTATTTATTACAGATGTAGTTGGCACCAAAAATAATGGCTACAATGTTCAGCCGCATCTGAGGTAATTGGCTAGTTCAGAATAGTGACTGAAACTATGCAAATAGTATCAGTGGGGTACATGGGGTGTCCCTCTGGTGGAGGGCTTGTCGTGTCCTTTCAGAAGAGCTCATCCATCTTTCTTCTTCATCTACTACTTAACTCTCACCTATATCTCTAAGTAACTGCTAGCATGCAGCAGTGGGCACACCTTGGAAAATGGCTTTGGCTCGCAGGCCAAGCCAGGTGAGTTTAGCAGTCAACCTTGAGGCTCATGGTGACTTAAGGGTTTGCCAACCCAGGAAATGAAAACTGGATTTGGGGAACTGTGCAGAAGAAATCAGTTTAAAGCGATTTCCAGCATAGCATTATGGAGAGCTAAGTGGGTGCAGAGAGGCACATATAGAATACTGCTGGTCATCTATGCATCCCATCTCCAGATATCTCGACTAGCTCATGCCATTGGGACTCAATAGATATTTGCAATAAAGTGAGGCTGACAACCTGTACATAACTTCTTCACTTTAACCCTAGTCAAGTGAAAGGCATGACCTCAATTACTATATAGGAAACTGTGTGCAAGGCACAAATAGTGTCTAATGTCCTGACTACACTTTCTTACTTTCTTAGTTATGAACCATATGTGGGCAAGCCTTCAGGCCCTGGATTAAGCTAATCAATCACCTTCGGATCCACAATCACTGATTTTCCACTAAATCCTGCAGTTATGTGTGATGCTGAAGCACTTCTCACGCACAAGACGTGAAGCAGGGAGACAAGACGTGAGCAGGAAGTCAAGAAGTTTGAGGTTAAACCAGAAGAGTATGTAAAAGACAGAGAGATAAGACACAATAGGTAGTCAGAGTCCAAGTCCAGGGTCAGAGTGCATCAATGTCTAAAGGGGCATTCTATGAGAATAGTCAAAATGCATATCCAAGGTCAGGTCAACAAATGATCAGATCAGCAGACAAAAGGTAGATACTTCACAGAGGTAAGGGGCCGTCAGACGCATCAATCTGGCCTGCGATGTTGGAAGCAATGCGTGGGTGCACGCTCGCTTCTGACAGGCCAGCTGTCACATGGCAGGATGTTGCCGGTGACACGGTGGCGATGTGGGCGAAGCCTTCACTCGCTGGGCTGGGATCAACCCAGTGAGCGATCCGCAGCAGAGCTAAGGTATAGGCTGGATCGTTGCCAACATCGCTATTGCGGTGTCAGATGGCGCGATCCAGCCTAATCGCTGGTTGCAGATTAACAGGTTTAAGTTCATGCTCGTAAACCTGTCAACCTGCGACCAGCGATAGATCGCAGTTGCGTCGCGCTTTGACACAGCACGACGCAACTGCTATATCACGAGCGACATCGCTGATAGTCAATTTTCAGCGATTTCACTCCAGATAGTGACGCGTGTAATGCCGCCTGACAAATGTTTGACCATTGTCAGACAAATAGCCAGATAATTATCTTAAAAGGCGAGACAATGAGGAATCAAGCATTTAAATGAGTGCCAGCAGTGGCTAAACTGCACAGCTAATACAGACAATGTGAATAGGGGTATAGCAATCACTGCTCTAGATTCAATGCAAAGTGGAAGGCTTAGCTTCAGCAGTAGCTACTGCGGAGTGCCCGGAAACCAGCGACAAGGTGCTTCCGTTTTTCCGGGTCCTAACGCTATGACTAATGGTGATATGTGAGATACTGGGTTTATATGCCTCTATTCTGATTAAAAACAAGAAAAGTATGTGTTAGAATCAGACAAAATGGAGACCTCAGCTGGTCACAGGGCGGGGGAAGGGGGATAAGGAGGGCGCTCAGTCATAAAAAATACAATAGTAACTAAATAATATGAATGACTGGCTTCAACCTCTAAGTGTAGGTGCAAGCAGAAAAAATACATTCAATATAAGGGAGTTATCTGCTGCGACACTAAACACTATGTGCACTTAAATGTGTACTTTTATGTCTCAGGACATCGTCCCAGTTTATTGCACTAAGATCATCTCTCAGCCGTTGGAAATTTGCCTTCCTGAAGTTTAGTGTCCTTGTAGCCCCTCTACTACACGTCTTAGTAAAGGATACTTGAAAGCTTATTAAGTTATGATCACTATTACCCAAGTGACCTCCAACCCGTATATTTGATATGCGGTCCGGCCTGTTGGTTAATATTAGGTCCAGCAGTGCCCCCCTTCTTGTTGGGTCCTGAACCAGTTGTGAAAGGTAATTGTCGCTCATAGTTTTCAAAAACGTATTACCTTTGCTGGAACTGCAGGTTTCTGATCCCCAATGTATTTCAGGGTAATTGAAGTCCCCCACAATAATGACTTCTCCCTGAGTCGCTGCTTCATCTATTTGCTTTATGAGGATATTCTCCTCCACTTCCATTATTGTTGGGGACTTATAACAAACCCCTATCAGTAATTTATTATTTTTTTCCCCCTCCCCTTATCTCCACCCACAGGGACTCTACATTTCCATTAGATTCACCTATATTATCACGCAGGATGGGTTTTAAGGATGATTTTACGTATAAACATACACCTCCTCCTCGCCTATTTGTACGGTCATTTCTGAACAGACAATAGCCCTGTAAGTTAACAGCCCAGTCATGGCTCTCGTCCAGCCAAGTCTCCGAAATCCCCACCATGTCATAATTATTTTCCAACAAAATCAATTCTAATTCCTCCATTTTGTTGGTGAGGCTTCTGGCATTAGTGTACATGCACTTTATGCATCTCTCTTTACCTCTATTCTGTCCTACTATATTGACTGTTCTAATCCCACCCCCATGCCACCCCCAATTTTATTACTTGTGCCCAGGTTACTATTTACACTATCTTCCCCTCCTATACAATGAATACCCTCCCCCCCAATCCTTAGTTTAAACACTCCTCCAACCTTCTAGCCATTTTCTCCCCCAGCACAGCTGCACCCTCCCCATTGAGGTGCAGCCCGTCCCTAGAATGGCTGGATATGCAGAACCTAGAATGGAGAGGCTACAACTAGAGAGGAGCCACCACTCTAGTGTTTGAATTCGATTAGTTGAATTGAGGGTGTGTTCATCGAATGTTCATCGAATGTTCGTCGAACACTGTCGAACACCATTAAAAACAATGGCAGGCAAACGCACATACAAGCACATAGAAAACACATAGAATACACCTTTGAAGGTGTCCAAAAGCTGACAAACTATTCAGAAGACACATCAAACACATGGAAAAGTGACAAGTACATACAGTCATGCGAAAAGAAAAGAGGTGGAGGAGTAAAAGGAGGAGGAGGCACATATAAAGGCATTTCATGCCCTTCTAAAATCATGAAAAACACAGCAAGGGGACTCCAACAAGAGTCTCCATTTTTTCCAAACATTTGGGTACAGACACCACTTAAGTGGCATCAATTGCGACAGAGTTGCAAGCTTAAAATGGTGACTTTCATGTAGCACATTCAAAAATCCACAAGCCTTTAGTCTCTCCAGGATGACACAGAGGTAGAAATGTCCTTGCGAATCCATGACTTGTTCATCTTGATGAATGTTAGTCTGTCTACATTGTCACTGGACAGCCGCGTGCGCTTATTTGTCAGCACGCCACCAGCAGCGCTGAAGACACGTTCAGAGAGAACGCTGGCTGCAGGGCACAACAAGATCTCCAAGGCATGAGTGGCAAGGTCAGGCCATTTTTCCAGATTGGAAGCTCAAAATGAGCAAGGGTCCAGGTTCCACAGTCATGGCATCAATGTTCACTTGGAGATACTCCTGTACCTTCCTCTCTAGGCGTTGACTATGTGTCAGACTTCTTGTCTCTTCTGGCCTTGCAAAGGATGGTCTAAAAAATTGGTGAAACAATTCCACAAAATTGCTGTTACCACCAGATACAGTGTTACTGTTACGGTTTGAGTGATGACTTGACAGTCCCACGGTTGGCAAATTAGAACTGTGAGAATCACAATGTGCACCACGGGTGTTTTGTGGAAAAGCAGACCTAAGATTCTGCAACAGCTTCTGCTGATACTCCTGCATGCGTGCATCCCTTTCAATGGGAGGAATTATTTCGCCAAATTTACTCTTGTACTGGGAATCTAAGAGTGTGGCAATCCAGTAGTCGGCATTACTTCGAATTCTTACAATTTGAGGGTCATGTTGCAGGTAGTGCAGCAAGAAGGCACTCATGTGTCTTGCGCATCCAGGAGGGCCAAGGCCTTGTTGTCTTGGTGGCAGCAAGGTAAGAATCATGCTTCCTTCCTCTGGCCTCTCCCCTCAACCTCACACAACAGAAATGTGATCAAGGTCTCCTTCATCTGCTGAGTCTTCCATGCCCATCGAGAGTTCATCCTTCATTTGTTCCTCGGCTCCTGCACCTTCCTCAACAGTTTGGCTGCTACCATGTGCCCTCGTTAATCCCTTTCCCACACCCTCCCATGCCTGCCACCTTGGTGCTACCGACCGTCTGGACCTTGGAGATCTTGTTATCCCTTCCGTATACGACTCCTCCTGTACTTCCTCCACTTCCTCTTGGCCCACCACCTGACTCCGAATACTGTTTAAAGTGTGCTCCAGCATGTAGATGACCAGAATAGTCATGCTGATAATGGCATCGCGGGACTAAACATCTTCGTCGCCATTTCAGGTGATCTTATTACCTTAATCAATGTACTTGTATATAGTTAGGGACTGCTGCATTCATCCCCTGGATGAAGTCACTGCTGTGATGTGGCGTGTGGGGCATCGAGGGGTCCCTGTTGTAGGAGTGAGAGTTCATACTGTAGGTAATTAATCTCTGCCTTCTAGAATGAGCCTAATATAAGCTAATATTGTTCCTAATACCAAGTGTTTATTCCTTATACAGGGTGGTTTGGTGCTGGTTTCAATGCACAGGGAACATAAGATAATGTGTGTATCCCAGTACAGTGTTTTACCCACCTGAGCAGCGCTTGTTGCATATACATGTATTAAGCTGCCTGTATTATTTGATTAATATTGAATCTTTCTCTTTATTACCTACACTTGAGATAATTTGACTCTGCTTTCTTTTATTTACTGGCAAATTACACATTGGCCTTTGCAGCGGGGGACTACTTCTCCCCTTAGTATACAGGCTTTCAGCCGTTTTAATTGTTTTTATTGTATCCTGTTAAATGTGTGCAGTTTTCTATTAATAAAGATCTATTTGAATAAACTAGTGGTGATTGCTTGTATATAACATATTCTTTACCTCTTTTAAAATGCTGTTTTGCAGATATTTTGGAGCGGATCCCAGTTGTTCCTTATAGAATTTGAGTGGTGCCCCCAGACCTTCCTTTTTTTGTAAAGAGGTGAAAGGTCTGCATCCAAAAGCATGTGTGACTGCTGTCCCCACAGTCTCGGAGGATGAAGAAAACGCAGATGCACTTGATAGGGCAGAAGATGGTTGGCCTGGCTCGGCAGACAGTGGTTGGCCCAGCCCGCTAGGCCGCATTGTAGCACAGTGAGCATCCCACTGCGACTTATGCTTCATATCCATGTGATGGTTCATGCATGAAGTTCTCAAACTATTGATTATTTGTCCTCTACTTAGATTTTGGTGACAAATCTTACAGATAACATGAGTTGGGTCATCCTTTGCGATCTCAAAAAATGCCCAGGCTAGGCAAGGCTTATAGCCCATGTGACCTGAAGAGCTATCACGACTTCTGCTCAGAGGCAGAGTTGTGGCTGCGGATGCAGTTGTTGATGTGCTTCCAGTACTCCGTCTCTGTCCAGGAAGGCGCAACCTAACCTCGTCGTCACTAGCATCCTCCTCCACATCCTCTGATGACCTCATCGACTGGCTGACTGTGGGTTGACAGTAAGTGGATCTCCAACCTCATCATCACCCTGTGTGTTCTCACACCCCTCGTCTTCAGAGACAACCTCTTCCTGCCCTGAGCGCAAAGTCAAGTTGTCGTTCCAATCAGGTATCTGAGTCTCATCAGCATCTTCCTCATTGTCTCCACCAACAGGAGTTACAGTTTGGGAATGAGGGTCTACATTGTGCTCAGTATCTTCTTCATCTGGGCCTGGATCCGACACACAAAGCTTCTGGGCATCAGTGCAGATCATTTCCTCATCTGGACTCACAGAAGCTTTGGAGCAGACCTCTGATTCCCAGGCTATAGTATGAGTGAACAGCTTTGCAAACTCAACCATCTGTGTTACTCCATACTCAGACGGGCGGCTGGAGACTTGGGAGCTGTGAGAAAGCAAGTGTGATTGGGGAGACACCTCTGAGGACTGGAGTATTTGTGATGTTGAAGTTGAAGGGAGGAGAACCCACTTGATGGAGCACTTGAGATCCATTCAAGCACCTGCTCTTTTTGTGCCTCATCTGCAATTGGTAGCGATGGTCATATCCGTAAGAAAGGGATCATATCAGATTGTTCGCGAAAAGAAGTAGACAGCTTAGTTTGACTGGAAGATGGTCTTTCTTCTGCAGATGTTACTGTTGCTTTACCACCTACCCCACAGACACAAGCGTTTTTTCCCTTTCCAACACGCCTATTCCCCTTTCCACCAGCAGCAGGCCTTTTGCCACTCATTTTGGAGAAAACTACTAGAAAAAAGCAGCATCAAAAAACTTACCATCATTGCCAAAAGCAGAATCAAAATGCACTCTCAGGAAGCAGTCAGAGCCCAATTGTAAAGCAAGCCCAGCTGCAGGCTAATAAACCACCTCGACCAGCTATGTTTGGGAGGCGATTTGCCATGCATACACTGGGCCCGCTTAGAACACCATTCACACAGTTGGGCCCCTAGGGGCGCCATTCATCTAGTGGTGCAGAGGTATCGTGTGCGGTCCAGTGCTCAGCAGCGGAGCGGCTGGGTCGCTTTCAGACACTCTGCATCATTTGTATCAGTGTGAATGGTGTTCTAAGCGGGCCCAGTGTATGCATGGCAAATCGCCTCCCAAACATAGCTGGTCGAGGTGGTTTATTAGCCTGCAGCTGGGCTTGCTTTACAATTGGGCTCTGACTGCTTCCTGAGAGTGCATTTTGATTCTACTTTTGGCAATGATGGTAAGTTTTTTGATGCTGCTTTTTTCTAGTAGTTTTTGCACAAGTTTTTGTTAGGACTGATGAGCATGGGATTCCTTGTCGTGGATCATCAGCTTAAATGTTTTGGCCAATGCATGAACCAAAATCCCATTTGTAAAAGTTTTTTATTCATCATATAAGAGACTTTTTGCACTTTTTATCTATCCAGGGTGCAGTTGGGCCCATAGGGGTGCCATTCATCTAGTGGTGCAGAGGTATCGTACTGTGCGGCCCAGTGCTCAGCAGCGGAGCGGCTGGGTCGCTTTCAGACACTCTGCATCATTTGTATCAGTGTGAATGGTGTTCTAAGCGGGCCCAGTGTATGCATGGCAAATCGCCTCCCAAACATAGCTGGTCGAGGTGGTTTATTAGCCTGCAGCTGGGCTTGCTTTACAATTGGGCTCTGACTGCTTCCTGAGAGTGCATTTTGATTCTGCTTTTGGCAATGATGGTAAGTTTTTTGATGCTGCTTTTTTCTAGTAGTTTTTGCACAAGTTTTTGTTAGGACTGATGAGCATGGGATTCCTTGTCGTGGATCATCAGCTTAAATGTCTTGGCCAATGCATGAACCAAAATCCCATTTGTAAAAGTTTTTTATTCATCATATAAGAGACTTTTTGCACTTTTTATCTATCCAGGGTGCAGTTGGGCCCATAGGGGCGCCATTCATTTAGTGGTGCAGAGGTATCGTACTGTGCGGCCCAGTGCTCAGCAGCGGAGCGGCTGGGTCGCTTTCAGACACTCTGCATCATTTGTATCAGTGTGAATGGTGTTCTAAGCGGGCCCAGTGTATGCATGGCAAATCGCCTCCCAAACATAGCTGGTCGAGGTGGTTTATTAGCCTGCAGCTGGGCTTGCTTTACAATTGGGCTCTGACTGCTTCCTGAGAGTGCATTTTGATTCTGCTTTTGGTAATGATGGTAAACACTCATTTTGGAGGTTAATTAATTGGCATCTCTGTAGTTGGTGGCAAAAAACTATGGATGGAAACCGAGCAAAGCTGAGTGGCCACACTGTGGTACTAACCCAAAAGGATTGCCTGGGTTAGATGCAGTAAATAATTGTTATAGGTACACAGGCAGTGTAGCTTGCTTCACAGCTGGGCTACTCCGATGATTACCAGACACTGCTACTAGCCCAAAAGGATTGCCTGGGCTAGATGCAGTAAAAAATTGTTATTAGATACACAGGCAGTGTAGCTTGCTTCACAGGTGGGCTACTCGTGACTACCAGACACTTGACACTTCTACTAGGCCCAAAGGATTGCCTGGGCTAGATGAAGTAAAAATTGTAATTAGATCTACAGGCGGTGTAGCTTGCTTCACAGCTGGGCTACTCCCCTGACTACCAGACACTGCGACTAGCCCAAAAGGATTGCCTGGGTTAGATGCAGTAAATAATTGTTATTAGATACACAGGCGGTTTAGCTTGCTTCACAGCTGGGCTACTCCGCTGACTAGCAGACACTGCTACTAGCACCAAAAGATTGCCTTGGCTAGATGCAGTAAAAAATTGTTATTAGATATACAGGCGGTGTAGCTTGCTTCACAGGTGGGCTACACTGCTGACTAGCAGACACTGCTACTAGCCCAAAAGGATTGCCTGGGCTAGATGCAGTAATAAATTGGTTACTAAAGACAGGTGGTGTAGCTTTCTTCACAGCAGTGTTACACTACTAGCCCAAAAGCATTGGCTGAGCTAGATTTGGCCAGATGCTGTGAAAAACACTTGAACAGAACTGGCACAGACCAGCCTGGCAAAAAGTGCTATGAACTGCTCCAACCTAGCCCTCAAAAGGGCTGATATTACAACTAGTCCCTACTTCTCTGAACTAGCTCTCAAAAGGGCTGATATCAAAACTAGTCCCTACTCCCTAATCTTTCTATCTAACTTGAAATTCGCTCTCTATCTGGCTGACTAACTGACCCTGTAATACTGTATAGTGTGCCCAAAGCAGCAGTGGTACCATCTGACACAGAGCTGCAGCAGTGAGAAAATGGTGGCGACGGGGAAAAAGGCTGGGTCTTATAGGGCAAGGACATGTGACATACACAGCCAATCATCCAAGATAGGAGAAGTGTCTCTGGTCTGCACTTCTGCTTGATAAATGATACACAGGGAGCCAACACTTGTATCTGCTGCTCCTTTATTCCTCCTCACACCAACGCGTTTCGGTGCTAACCTTGCACCTTCCTCTGGATCTTTTACCACAGTGCATGTGGTGGTGTGGGTCCTGCGGCAGCTGTCAGCTCAGGCATACAAGCCGGTTGTGGGTGAATACAACCAAACCAGGTGAGCAAGGTCCATCTAGGGTCACCATTTGGAAAAAACGAGTGATAAGGCACACTCTGCGCCTCTTTGTCTCGCTTGTTTTTAGATACACAGCCAATGGACAAGCTCTTACTTGTGTGCAAAAAATGCACTTTGCTGTGTGTGTGTGCTGATAGGCTGACAGGCTGCACCGCCCCACTGTAAATGCGGGAAAGAGAAAAAATGGAGTTTGGCATTATTTCAGCACAGATCTATCCCCCGATCTTCCCTCTGCCCACTATACACTGAAACTGTATATTATCATTGAATAACAGTATTACTGTGAAAATCCAGTTACACTTTTGGTGAATGAAGCGTTATCGAACATAACCTCGTACTGCCGAATTTGAAGCAAATTGTTTGCATTCGTTGAATGGCTCGAACACCGCCCAAAACAGCTGGAATTTGAAATTGGAGAATATTTCGAATTGAACATCGCTCATCTCTAGCTGCAAAAAGGAGCAGTTTAGCTTTTCTGGTCAAAGTATCACATGGCTGGCTGGTCATAAAAATGGAAGAATGCACTACTATACTTTCTATTTAATATTTGATATTACTAACTTTTCTATTGCAGAGGTTTAGTAATAAGACAATATCCTGTATTTTGTGAGCAGATAACAAACTTCTTAGTTTTAAGCAATTTTTTTCTATTAGGTACATGGGCATAACCATGAGGTTGAGGGGCTTCACAAAAGAGTTCACTGCTAATTTTTGTAGGTGATAGCACATTACGACTTTGTGTCACATCACTGCTAAGGAAGTTTCGTGATATATGGCAGAATGATCTCAAATCTTAATTATTGCTACCATTGCCACGGTGTCAGTTCCTTTCATTAGGTGCTGGAGGCCCATCTTATTTTTCTGTGCACTCTGCAAAATTCTTTTACACCCTGTATTATAACCTGTAAAAAGCTCACTGTCCCCTTAAGGTACCGTTATACGGTACGATGTTGCAGCGATGTCGGAAGCACAACCCAGCGAGCGATAAGCAGCAATGTTGCGAATAGGTGGCATCGCCAGCAACATCGCGATCGCGCTGTCACACGGCATGATCCAGACAAACCGCTGGCGCGACATCCACAACTTTTAAAACATGTTTGTAAACCTGGCAACTCGCAACCAGTGATTTATCGCAGTTGCATTGTGCTGTCATTGTGATATCGCCGCAACATCGCTGAACCCGGGATTTTTCAGCAATGTTGCGGTCGATATCGTGTCGTGTAACGGTACCTTTACACACAAACCAAACATTTCCAAACAACCATAAAAAAAATTGTCAACACATATCAGGATCTCAAGATCACAGATACCTTCAGCTGTATTACACCTACTGTAATCCACTTAATTGTATGTACCAAGTGGTTTACTGTGGGTCTAAAAGAGAAGCATGCTTTTAGCAATACTTTTATTAAAGGATAAGCATATTATCATCATTATCTACTATATAATTGTCAAGCGGCCACTTCCGTTTGAAGCCAAAATGACGCCACCGCTCATTGGCTGTCGGCAGACGCGGCGGCCAATGAGCACAACGTATGCAGATGAGCTGGGTGCGTTCAAAACAGGATTTTCACGGCGCAAATGCGTCACAGAAATGTCGCTACACCCTTGCGCCGCAAAATTTTCGCAATGCATTGGCGATGCAGGATTTCCGTGATAGACACGACAGCGCTACACTCACATAGCGGACAGGAAAGCTGACTTTACTGTCAACTTTCCCGCCCCGCTATTTAAAATTAACAGCGATGTGAAAACTACGCACCAGCAATACCGATAACGATATGACCTGGCCGGGATCGCTGATGCGTCGTTTTGTGTGACAGGGCTTTACCAGCAATGTGAAAATGACTCACCAGCGATCCCGGCAGGTCGTATCGTTATCGGTATCGCTGGTGCGTCGTTATGTGTAACGGGGGCTCTATACTTACAGGACCTCTGATGATGTCACAATCATGGCTGGAGCAAGGTCACATGACTGTCACATCACCAGAGGTCCTTAAGCTAAACACACACAGCACCAGGAGCCGGGTACTGCAGACCACTTACACCCACACACCCTACACTCACTCTGCACTCACACTCACCCACCACTCACACTCACCCTGCACTCATGTCACACTCAGCCCTGCACTCACGTCATACTCAGCCCTGCACTCACGTCACACTCAGCCCTGCACTCACGTCACACTCAGCCCTGCACTCACATCACACTCTGTCCTACACTCACGTCACACTTAGCCCTGCACTTATGTCACACTCACCTTGCACTCACCTCACACTTAGCCCTACACTCACCTTGCTTTTTTCTTCTATCTTTTTTCTTTAATATTGAATATTTTATACATACAAATATTAATTTTATGTGTAGCACAATGGGTTAATGTCAGCCCATATGAACAGGGAACATGGTTCTTTATGAATTCCACTTTATGAATTTTAGTTTTCTTTTTTCATTAGACACGACAATATCATATACCAGTGATGGCGAACCTTTGACACGCGTGCCAGAGATGGCACCCAGAGCCGTCTCCGCTGGCACGCGGCCTCGCCTCTGCACTGCTGCATTGAACTGCCGACACTATGGCACTGGCAGTTCAAAGCTGTCATGTCGGATCAGAGGAGAAATTTCTCCTCCCTCCGACACTCTCTTCTAGCCCCGCCCACCTAGCATCATGTGACCGTGGTGACACGATCGCGGCCATGTGACGTGATCGCGGTCATGTGACGCGATCGCGCAATTGCGGTAATGTGACGCGATCGACGTCATGTAACTGTGGGAGATGACAAGACGTGAGGAGATGAGAGAGCAGTGGTGGAAGCGGGAGTTCTACAGTAGGTGAGTATATTTTTTTTTTAAGGTATAAATCACAACCAATAAGGGGCATGATGGGGCAATACTACAGGAGGAGGCATGATGGGGCAATACTACAGGAAGGGGCATGATGGAGCAATACTACAGCGGAGGGCAATACTACAGGAGGGGGCATGATGGGGGCAATACTACCTGGAGGGGGCATGTTGGAGGCAATAATACTAGTGATGCACCCCAGGCAATGGGGTACTCGGGAATTGGGCCAGTGCTGTCTCTGGAGTATCACGGTAGTTGTGACCCGATCCCGTGGCCTGGGATCAGTCCAAAGGGGATATATACAAGGGATGATTTGTCGTGATACCACCCAGGGTATGTGGTTAGTAGAACCACCGCTGCCGTATTCCTGCTGGGACGGTGACTTGGGACAGCGTGGATGGTAAGCCCTCCTCAGGTAGGGCTGAGGGTCCCCAGGGCAGGAGTAGTTGGGATGGATGGATGTAGTGAGGGGCTGTGCTGGGTACAAGTCACTTACTTTGCTGCTGCTCCTCCAGCCAGTGTGCAGGGACGACCGTCTGTAGCTCCTCAGGTGGGATTCAATTGCAACATTTGCTGCTGCAGCTCTCCACAGTGCTGGGTGTCTCCGTGCTGAAAACAAAGCAGTTTCAAGCAGGAGTGAAAGCAATCCAATTTCCACACACAGATGAGCTTGCAGGGTACTTTACTCAGTCTCCAGTAGCCAGGGCTGCCACTAGGAATTTCGGGGACCCTGACTGCCAAAATTTTGGGGCCCCCCTGAGCCTCCGCCCAGCCTCCACCCATGCTCCTCCTCCACCCAAACATACATTATATATATATATATATATATATAGTGAAAAATTGGACCAGCACCAAAAATTACCTCAATTTATGTGCAAAGCTTTCCCAACCAGCAATCCAGGTGGTTCCTTACAATAGAGTAAAAAAAGGAAAAACAGCACAAAAAATATTTTTTTTGTGCTGCTTTTCTTTTTTTCACGCTCTCTCTAATATATATAGACACATATTATTTATAAATATATATATATATATATATATATATATATATATATATATATATACTATACACACACACACTTGAGACTGCTGTGGGCTGATTCACTGACCACTCATCTTCATCGTGCGCTCTATCCTTGGCTCCCAGGCTCTGCCTCAGCGTTGACAGCTTCAGGCGGTTCCTCCTGCGCTGGGGCCTGGGTGATCTTGCCTTTCTGATCTTCAGGATGAATGGCAGCGTCCTGTGGAGCGGGGTCAGATCCTGTGACCTCATCAGATTCTACAAGCACTACAAGGGAGGGTAATAGACTGTGATGTCATCATCAGGGGAGGGACCTGGACCACCCCCACACAAACATCTGCCATGCCCCTGAGCTGACAACACAAAGTCCCAGATGAGAGGTGAACAGACGGCAGAATGTCTAACAGAGAATTCTGGAGGACAGGAGGGAGACGGAGGAGAAAGAACAGAGGGAGACGGAGGAGAAAGAGGATAGAGGAAGACTGAGGGGAAAGAGGACAGGAGGGAGATGGAGGGGAAAGGGGACAGAGGAAGACTGAGGGGAAAGAGGACAGGAGGAAGACTGAGGGGAAAGAGGACAGGAGGAAGACAAAGGAGAAAGAGAACAGAGGGAGATGGAGGGGGACGGAGAGGAAAGAGGACAGGAGGGGGACAGAGAGGAAAGAGGACAGGAAGGGAACGGAGAGGAAAAAGGACAGGAGGGGGACGGAGAGGAAAGAGGACAGGAGGGGGACGGAGGAGAAAGAGGACAGGAGGGGGATGGAGGAGAAAGAGGAGAGAAGGGGGATGGAGGAGAAACTGAACAGAGGGAGACAGGAGAAAGAGGACAGAGGGAGACTGAAGGGAAAGAGGACAGGAGGGAGATGGAGGGGAAAGGGGACAGAGGAAGACTGAGGGGAAAGAGGACAGGAGGAAGACGAAGGAGAAAGAGAACAGAGGGAGATGGAGGGGGACGGAGAGGAAAGAGGACAGGACAGGGACGGAGAGGAAAGAGGACAGGAGGGGGATGGAGAGGAAAGAGGACAGGAGAGGGACGGAGAGGAAAAAGGACAAGAAGGGGACGGAGAGGAAAGAGGACAGGAGGGGGACAGAGGAGAAAGAGGACAGGAGGGGGACAGAGGAGAAAGAGGACAGGAGAAGGATGGAGGAGAATCTGGACAAAGGGAGACAGGAGAAAGAGGACAGAGAGAGACGGTGAAGAAAGAGAACAGAGAAGGATGGAGGAGAAAGGGCAGTGGAAGACTGAGGGAAAGAGGACAGGAGGGAGACGAAGGAGAAAGAGGACAGGAGGGAGACGAAGGAGAAAGAGAACAGAGGGAGACGGAGGAGAAAGAGGGCAGAGGGAGACGGAGGACATAGAGGGCAGAGTGGGACAGAGGAGAAGGAGGGCAGAGTGGGACGGAGGAGAAAGAGGGCAGAGTGGGACGGAGGAGAAAGTCCAGAAAGGACCACGGTCGCACTGATCATATGATGGTGGCAGATGAGGAGAAGGAGCAACAGAACAGCAAGTTGCCAAAGTCATGAAGTGTGTACCCATGTGTGGGTGTGAGGAGGGGCATGGCAATTTACAGCACAAAAAATACAATGCATTTAACTTTAGATTACGCTATCATATGGTGGTGGTGTGGTGAAGTCAGGCCCAATCCAACCCTTATTTATCTTGATCAGAGTCAGCCTGTCCGCCTTCATTTACCATTTTTTGAGGCAGGAGGGGGTTGTAGCTCCAATTTGTATACGCCAAAACACTTAGTATACCCATCTCAGCGTTTGTGACTGACCGGTATACCTGCTGTAATTTAATCTCTAATCTGTCATCTCAGTGTCCAGCTAAAAACCATCTTTTGGACACATTCATTTAGCTGTATACAGGCAGCACACCATTGAAAATGCGCAAGACTGGTGGCAAGGGACAAGGAACTGAACGTGATGGTGGTGCATGCAGGCCATGTGCAAGCTCGAATTGCGCCACGACAAATGCCCACATCATCTCGCTTGACCTTCCTGTCCCAATTTGTAGGGGACTGCAACAGTACACCACTATTAAACCAAGACCAGTGTCAACAGGTTGTTAGTTGGATAGCAGATAATGCTTCCAGTCAGTTTGACACCACCACAAACACCCTGTCTTCCACACGGTCAAGTGTCAGTAGCCGTGAGACTGAACTGCACATTCACACCCTGATCCTCCTTTCTCCCACCATGCCGAATGCCTGACCCCGGACATAACTGATCCCACACTTGGACACTCTGAAGAGCTGTTCACTTATCCATTCTTAGATCCTGGCCTCTCGCCAGCTCCAGTTGAAGTGGGTCATGAGGAGATCATATGTACTGATGCCCAAATATTTGAGCAGCCACGGTCTCACAAAGGCAACGGTCGGAACGTGTCTCAATAAGAGGTGGACGATGATGAGATGACACAATTGCCAAAAAGTCAGGAGGAGGACTAGGGTGCTGAAGTGGAAGATGACGTGGTGGATGATCCAGTAACTGACCCAACCTGTCAGGAGCACATGCAGAGAGAGGACAGCAGTGCACAGGGGAAGGGAGGCGTAGCATCACAAAAGGCCAGAAGAAGCAGGATGGTGGCCACAGGCAGAAGGCAGGCAATCGTTCCCCGGAACAACAACATGACGGAAGTTGCCAGTACAACTGTTAGGTCTTCCCGAGTCTGGCTGTTTTTAAGGTGTCTGCAGATAATTCCAAAAAGGCCATTCACAACACCTGCCATGCCAGGATCAGCAGGGGTAGCAAAACTAGCAGCCTGACCACGACCAGCATGATCAGACACATGTCAGCAAAGCACCCGACTTTGTGGGATGCACACCAGAGTCTAGGAGCAGTGTCTGCATGTCACACCACTGCATCTTCCACTGTTGTGTGTGCAAGACAATCCCCTGTCCATACTGCATGCAAAGATGCCTCCTGTCCTGCACCTGTAGTTGCACAAGCAGAAATACCACCATCATCAACCACGTCCTTGTAACAGCGCAGCGTTCAGTTATCTATACACCAATCTTTGGAACACAAGCGCAAATGCGCTGCCAATGCCCCACATGCCACACTTCTAAATTTGCATATTTCGCGACTGCTTGCGCTGGAAATGTTGCCTTTTAGGCTGGTGGAGACTAAAGCATTCCGCGAACTGATGGCAGCGGCCGCTCCACGTTACTCGGTCCCCAGCTGCCACTATTTCTCCCGGTGTGCCATCCCCGCATTACATAAGCAAGTGTCACAAAACATTACACGTGCCCTTAACAACGTAGTTTCCGGAAAAGTCCACCTAACCACAGACACGTGGACAAGTGCTTGTGGGCAAGGGCGGTACATCTCGCTGTGACACACTGGGTTAATATTCTTGAAGCCGGGACCCAGTCTGAGCTAGGGACGGAACACGTCCTTCCGACACCAAGGATTTCAGGCCCTAACTCAGTCAGGGTTTCACCCACAGTGTACAGCTCCGGAACATCATGATCCTCAGCCTCCTACTCCTCCTCCACTTCACCCTTTACACCAGTCCAAGCTGGAAGCACTGCAGCACTGCCTTGGCTAAGCGGCAACAGGCTGTGCTGAAGCTAATATGCGTAGGTGACAAACCCCACAATGCTGAAGAGTTGTGGAAAGCTCTGAAACAGCAGGCAGATCAATGGCTCACACCGCTGAACCTACAGCTAGGCATGGTCGTGTGTGACAATGGCCGGAACCTGGTGGCGGCTCTGAGGCGAGGCGAGCTGACACATGTTCCATGCGTGGCCCATGTGCTCAACCTCGTGGTTTAGTGGTTTCTTAAATCCTACCCTGAGCTGCTGTCGATTCTGCTCATAAAAGTACGCCGCCTGTGTGCTGATTTTAGTAAGTCACCTACTGCTTCAGCTGCCTTTGCCTGCTTTCAGCAGCGTTTGCAGCTTCCGGCTCACAGACTGGTGTGTGATGTCCCCACGCATTGGAATTCCACACTGCACATGTTGGTCAGGATTTGTGAGCAGAAGAGGGCAGTTGTTGACTATCTGCATCAACTAGGCCGTCGGTATACAGTTTAAACTCCACACATAAGACCTCAGGAGTGGACATGGATGTCTGACATATGTACCGTCCTCCAAAACTTTGAGGACTCCACCAAGATGGTGAGCGGCGATGAAGCCATCATTAGCGTCACCATCCTGCTTCTCTGTCTTCTAAAACGCTCTCTGCTCAAAATCAAAGACGATGCTTTGCAGACGGAGCACGATGACTTGCAACAAGAAACTGTACTGGGTGATTACACACAGCCCAGCCTCATCTCATCCCAACGCGCATTGGAGGACTATGACGAGGAGGATGAAGAAATAGAGCTACTTTCATGCGGAATTGATGGTAATACATGCCAACCGTCAGACCGTCGGTTTAGTGTGGATGGCCAGAGGACAGGGGAGAGGAGGAGGAGGAGGATGAGGTCAGCATGGCCAGTCATGCTGTTGGTGAGGACCCTGAAGTCTTGCCTGTTAACAGTCTGGCGTACATGGCTAACTTTATGTTACGCTGCCTGTCTCATGACCCTCGCGTTATAAAGATCTTGGCGGATACTCATTACTGGTTGGTGACACATTTAGACCCACTCTACAAAGAGAACTTTATTTCTCTTATTCCCGAGGCAGAGAGGTCTACAAAAATGCTGTAGTACCAGAAGGTCATACTTGCGGAAATACTAAAAAAATTCCCTTCTGAAAATGCTATAGGCAAAGGTCACTATTCAGTGGACAACCAAGGTGTCCGGCCGAGAGAGGCACAAGTGCAATCCAGCAGAGGTAGGGGAACACTCTCAAAGATCTGGGACACTTTTCTCAGCACCTCCCGTACCAAAGGCCCTGAGGTGCGGGGTAGTGTCACAAGGAATGCAAAGTTTGCCAACATGCTGAGGGAGTACCTTGCCGATCGTACTAAAGTGCTCCTAGACTCCTCTGTGCCTTATAATTATTGGGTATCCAAGCTGGACACGTAGCAGGAATTGGCTCTCTACGCCTTGAAAGTCCAGGCCTGCCCTGCCACTAGCGTTTTGTCAGAGCGTGTTTTTAGTGCCGCAGGTAGAATCATTACAGATAAGCGCACCCTCCTGTCAACTGAAAATGCTGACAGACTGACTTTGATCAAGATGAACAAGGGTTGTATTGGGCCTGACTTCACCACACCACTACCAAATGATAGCGTAATTTAAATTTTGTGCTGGTAGATTTCCATGCACCTCCGCACACCCACACATCGGTACACACTTCATGTCTTTGGCTACTTGCTGTACTGCTCCTCCTTCTCCTCATCCGCCACCATCATATGATCAGTGTGACCGTGGTTCATGATGCCACAAAACCATAATTTATTTACATCATATTTATGATGATGATGACCCTAACCGTTCAAAAGTTAGGCATTAGTTTCATGCATACCCCCCAGGGGTAAATATTTTAACCCATGCTTACAGAATGGGCATTACAAGTACAGGAGACCCGCTCCTTTGTAATGGGAACAATTTTTAGAGGCTGTCCTCCATGTTTCTTCCCAGGGGCATTGCAATGCCTCCTAATTTTTGGCTTCCTAGCTTAGGGCAATCCTACAAAAGACCCACTTGCTTAAAATGGGCACATTATTTAAAAAGGCCCTCATGCATGCCTCCATCCAGGGGCATCAGAGTGCCACACAATTTTTCGCTTCCCTGCCTAGGGCAATCCTACAAAAGACCCACTTGCTTAAAATGGGCACATTATTTAAAAAGGCTCTCATGCATGCCTCTATCCAGAGGCATCGCAATGCCTCCCAATTTTTGGCTTCCCTGCCTAGGGCAATCCTACAAAAGACCCACTTGCTTAAAATGGGCACATTATTTAAAAAAGGCTCTCATGCACGCCTCCATCCAGGGGCATCAGAGTGCCACACAATTTTTGGCTTCCCTCCCTAGGGCAATCCTGCAAAAGACCCACTTGCTTAAAATGGGCACATTATTTAAAAAGGCCCTCATGCACGCCTCCATCCAGGGGCGTCAGAGTGCCACACAATTTTTGGCTTCCCTGCCTAGGGCAATCCTACAAAAGACCCACTTGCTTAAAATGGGCACATTATTTAAAAAGGCTGTCATACACGCCTCTATCCAGGGGCGTCTTGCTGCCTCCAAACCTTTGGCTTCCCTGCCTAGGGCAATACTACAAAAGACCCACTTCCTTATATTGGGCAGAATATTAAAAGAGGCCCTCATGCACGCCTCTATCCAGGGGCATTGGGGTGCCTCCCAATGTTTAGCAGCCCTGCCTAGGGCATTACTACAAAAGACCCTCTTCATTAAAATGGGTACATTATTTAAAGAGGCCCTCATGTACGTCTCTTCCAAGGGGCATGTGAGTGCCTCCCAATTTTTTGCTGCCCTGCCTAGGGCATTACTACAAAAGACCCACTTCCTTATAATGGGCACATTATTTAAAGAGGCCTTCATGTACGTCTCTTCCAAGGGGCATCGGAGTGCCTCCCAAATTTTGGCTGCCCTGCTTAGGGCAATACTACAAAAGACCCACTTCCTTATAATGGGCACAATATTTAAAGAGGCCTCCATTTACGTATCTTCCCAGGGACATGGGAGTGCCACACAATTTAAAAAAAATATATCTTTCATATAATCCAAAAAACTAACATACACCAACTCTGTCTCACAAGTGGGTATGACCCTTTAATATTTTTTCCATGAAAATCCGTTTTGGGTTCATTTTGTAACGTTTTCTTGACAGTCCGTAAAAGTGGAGTAATAGTCTGACAACATTGTTGACATCAGTGACCTTGGGGTCTGAAATGCTTCCAGGGGTCTTCCCCATGCTGTTCCCATGTCATTTCAGCACTGTTCTGATACTTTTATGACATTTTTAGGGTTTTTCCATGCTGTCGGGGGTCATGTCAGAAAAATACTCGGGTCTCCCATAGGATAACATTGGGCTCGATGCTCGGGCCGAGTACACGAGTATCTTGGGATCCTTGGCCCGAGCATCGAGCACCCGAGCATTTTAGTACTCGCTCATCTCTAATGGTGATATGTAAAAATGGTATTAATGTGTATTCCCACTATGTCTCCAACTTCTGATATATGGTATATCCAAATCTTTACACAAAATTACATTGTCCAAAAATGTGATACAAAATATCTATCCTGTCTTGAATGAATAGATAATACCTTTTAGCAAGAAAGAAATCAACATACGCAGATAATCCCGTATGTCCTGTTTTAAGGACTGGTTCTCATAAACATGGTTTATGTCTTCTCCTACAACAATGCATTGTACACATTTCTGACTCCTTACAAACCATTTTTTTGTATTTCGCTTTAAAAAAAATTGCTAAAGAGAATGTATTTCATGTTTATTACTTGGCAAGTGAAGGAAGTGCACACATGTTACTCATTTCTGCCAGCAATATTCATGGGTCTTTTGATCTTAATAGAATAAAGAATAGTTATATAAAAATTTAAACAGACATGGATATAGATGACTTGTTGTTCTGATGATCTTTATTATTGTAACAGACAGAGCACGACTATATAATCACATATCATCTCTGTAATATTATACATTCTATTGTAGAATCCAACCAGAAGGTTTAATAATAAGTAAAAAAATTACTTTGATTCATATTTTGTTTACTCATTAATTAAAAAAACCTCCATTTTGGTTCCTCACTCTGAATTTGTAACCAATAATATCTTGGATGCTTGGATGCGCCAATCACTTCAATCAAAATAAATCAGTAAATAAAATCCAAATAAGAATATTGAAGATGTTGTTTGGTGTAAGGGCATCTTTAAATATTTTTCAAAAGAAACCATCTTGCATAAGTTAAACATAGCTGCTAATTTACAAAATAACTGCCACCATTGTTCATAGGTTATGTATGTGTGAAGGTGGCTTGGCCTGTTTTTTGGGGACGACGTTCAGTCCTTGGACTGTTTCTTTTAGTTCAAAACTTTCAACTTTATGAGTGAGTCAGCGCTCACACATCTTAAAGTGTAACCGCCGTTTACATTTTTATTCAATAATAATGTAGAGCAAGTGATTATAATAAACTTTAAAATATACTTCATAAGTTAAATCTGGAAAAAAAAACTTTCAAAAACCTTTCAGAAGATGTCCCCAATACACTGTTTGCAAACCTGACATATGCTGGTTTTCAGGGAGATTATTCTTCAGCTCCACACACTGAATACAGACACATGAGGGGGTGGGGCCTTCACAGTGTTCACAATACAGCTGATCCGAGACTCAGGTTACCTTAGGCAGTGACAGTGCTGAGCTCAGGCTGTCAGCACACAGCTCCTGTGAGATCTTATCTGACTCCTCTCCATTCACATTGGCTTTGCTTTATGTTATCAGCTGATTGCACAAAGCAGAACAATGTGAATGGAGAGGAGTCAGACAAGATCAGGCTAGGGTCATGTAGTGCTATGCACGGCCTACCTATGTATCCCTATGGTTACCTGCTCCACTCACAAGGACCGGATATGCGCTATTGAAGAGCACATAGGAAACTTGGTTTGCAGCGTTTTCCTGTGCACTCTGCAATAGTGCATATTCGGTCCTTGTGAGTGGAACCGGCGGCTGCACTATGCTTCAGGTAACCATACAGATACATAGGCAGGCGGCGCACAGTTCTACATGCCGTTAACGCTATGCGCTTAGCCTGCCAGAACCTAAATTTTAAGGGGTCCGATAAGCTGAGGGCTGATACAAGTCAGACCCTAGCCTTACAGGAGCTGTGTGCTGACACTGATCAGTTATAGATTGCCCTTATGTGGCCATATTCAGTGTGTGGAGCTGAAGATATATTTCCCTGACAAACAGCATATGTCAGGTTTAGAAACAGCCTAGTGGGGACATCTTCTGTAAGGTTTTTGAAAGGTTTTCTTCCAGATTTTACTTATGAAGTATATTTGAAAGTTTATTATAATCATTAGGTCTACAATATTATTAAATAATAATGTAAATAGCAATTAAATTTGTATGAATAAGAAACTGTGCTTAAATTGTAGATATAGAACAATAAAGTGTCTTTCGTTTTGCTCTCCAGTAGAATTCCATAGTTCTCATGAAGACCTTTACGCTCTCAGCCACTACATAAGGTTCCACACAAAAAGATGGATCACTGCCACATCAGAGTTGGTGCTTAGACTTGCCAGAGAGGGTCAGATTCCCACCTTGTGGTTCATTTACTAGTACAGTCTTTAGTTCTGGGGACACTAGTTTGTTATAAGCTCATAGTCCTTTTGTCTGAATATCCAATCATTAGGTGAGCTTCACAGTACCCCACAGTTGTTCTGCCTTTTTGGGGTTAAACGAGATAGCTCTCTCACTGCCCGCCTTTTAGGTATAACTCGATCTGTACATCCAAATTCTACTGTAGTCAAACCCTATCTGAATCTAAGATGAAGTCAATTTTGTTCCCTAGTCGGTGGTTCTATTCTGTTGCCGTATACAAATGGAACAATGTGTCCATGATTTCACTGCAACCAGCAAATTGGCAGTGAAATTACTAGCAAAATTGCCGCGTGTGACGGTATCTTAAGAGAATCTGTAGTAGAAGCGAATGGTCCACAGTGTCAAAGGCAGAGGATGGGTCCAAGAGGAGGTGAAAAGAGTAGTATTGCTTGGTTTTGGTGGTAAGCAGGTCATTGGTGACTTTAGTTAGGCAGTTTCAGTGGAATGGTGCGGTCTTAAGACAGATTGTAAATGGTCAAAGAGGGAGCAGGAGGAGAGATGGGTGGACAGTTTGAGATGGACATGCTGTTCCAGTAGTTTTGAGGCATAGGGCTTTTTGCAGATGGATGTGATCGAGACATGCTTATAGGATGAGGAAAAGACATCACTTCATAGTGAGAGGTTGAATAGGTGGGTTTGGGTCTGAATGAAGACTGTGATGAGGTTGGAGATGAGGTTGGGAAGGGGGTGGGTCAAGCACACAGGTGGTAAAATGTAATCTGGAGAGTAAAGAAGAAAGATGATCTTCTGTCATGGTGGACAAGCTGATTTTGGAGGAAGAGAGCGGAGTAATGTTAAGGAGGAACTGTGGAGACTGTGGGTCAATGCTTACCCTGATTATATCAATCTTCCCCTTGAATAATGAGGCAAAGATTTCAGCTAAAATGAGAGGAGAGGGAGGAGCTGCTGGCAGATATGGGAAAGAGTTAAAAGTGTTGAATAACTGCTTAGTGTTATGAGACAGGGAGGATATGAGAGATAAAAAGTAGGTTTTTATCGCAGCAGTGACTGTGGATTTGAAATTGGTGAAGGACTGCTTGTATGTGATGAAGTGCTCAGTAGAATGGGACTTCTTAAATCTCTGCTCAGCAACCATGGCAGCCCGTCTTAGTTCTATAGTCATGATGGTGTGCCAAAGTTGCCTGTTGATTGTGCAGGTTTTGGTATGCATGAGGAGGGCGTCCGAATCAAGAGCTGTAGTTACTATGGTATTGTATAATTATGTCTGTGAGACAGAGAAGGGTGTCAGAGAGTGAGAGCAAATCAAGTTGTTTGAGGTTTCTGAAATATAGTTTTCTTATAAAATGGTCCACAAGAATTCACCAGCTCTGGCTGCCATCTTGCTAGACAGAAGAAAGTTGGCAAAAGATAAAAAAACATACCTCACCAGTCACCTCCGCACTGCTTCTTGCCCAGTGTTTGGTCTGACTCCCTCGCTTCACATCCCTATCTAGGTATTCACTTTAGGCTGTTGCTTATGACTGGAAGAAGGCTTCAGACATCAATATCACTGTACATGCTTTGGGGCCTACTCTTTGGCCATAAACCTCAGCTTAGAGTAAATCAGAGGCCATACACGCAAAATGATGGTTGACCAGATAATAGACAGGGAGCAATGGGGACTGCCTGAAAGGCAAGTGTTGAGTTGATAACATTTTTTTTTTACTTTTTATTGGCTATTTTCCTGTTTGGTTGCATTTGGTCCTCCCAGACTGCTGTCCAGTCATCTTTCGCATTGCTTGCCTGGTGTTCACTCTAGACCAGGGCTTCCAGCCATGAGAAAACCCCAGGACATTGGCAGTGAACTCCAGGTCCTGGAAGCTTGGTCCTAGAGTAAACATCAGGTCAGAGTTCCGATATGATGTAGGTACGGGAAACAGCGAGACAAGTGAGCGGATGGTGAGTATAACTATTTTTTACATTTTTTAAAATCTTATATTTATCATGCTTTTAGCTCGCAGAGGATAATAAGGGAATAACTTCTCTGCACAGCAAATTTCCCAATAAATTATGTGTGAACAGGCAAAATTGAATTTTGCTTGATCTGCTCATCTGTAATTACCGTAGGACTATTGCATAAACATCTGTCTAGTCCTACATTGTAAATCAGTGTAATGTATATTAAAAATCAAGGGAGTTATGTCTGAACAATACACTTGGGAGTCATTGTTCTCTCCTGGGGTGAATGGCATATTGCTGGAATCCCACACTTCCCCATCTATTTTAATGAGAGCAGATAATGTGCAGTATAATAATACAGCAGCTACGTATAACCTATACCATTAAGACTGAACTAATTCAAAACAAACAGGAACATCATTCAGTTTCCATCCAAATAGCAATTTTTTTATGTACTCCAGTATCAATCAAATGTGCAATTAAACTGTTTGTTTTAATTCAAGGCTAACCCGAGAACACATTGAATATCCAATCATTGCAACGCAATTAAACTGTCACTCAACGCTTGGTGAGTGCTCATTTTCTCCTTTTGCTCCTTTATCTTTTTGCAATACCATATCCAATATGAAAAGTATTGTCTGTAAGCAATATCCGTCACCAAGTGATGGAATCATGCAACTAAAAAATATGAAATAATGACTTCACTTTAAAGTGAACCTGTCAGCAGCTTCTTCACATATAAGCTGCAGTCACCACCAGTAGGCCCCTATATGCTGCATTCTGTAATGCTGTATATAAATCCCCAGACTCATCTGCATAATGTAAAAAGCTGCTTTTATTATACTCATCTGGGGGGCAGTCAAGTCCAATGTGTGGCGCTGCTCTGAACTACGCGGGAGTTCTTTGGCCTTACCCCACAAATACACGCTGCACTGGAGGAAACTGTTTGGGTGATGTAGGACATAACAGTCACCCCACTAGAAGCAGAGGAAGATGACATTTATAAGAATAAAGGATGCGCCGGGCAAAGACTAGCCACACCGATTGGACCAGACCGCCCCCAGGTAAGTATAATAGTTGTTTTTTACATTATGCAGATTGACCAGGGGACATATACACAGTATTCCAAAATGCGGTATATAAGGCCTTAGGCTAGGGTCACATTTGGGACCAAGCATACGCTTGCAAGGATGCTGTTTTTCTCCTTGCCATTTTTATGGCTTTTTTTTTCTCATTTTTAGCGCTACCGTTAAAGTCTGCATTAACGCATGGTACATGTATGCACCATGCGTTAACGCAAGCATTTTCCATAGACTCCCATGTTAAAAACCACTAGCGTTTGTGCAAAAGCCCTCGAAAACCCTGCAAACCATGTCTTTTGGTGCTTTTGCAAAAACGCCTACCGTCAAATGCATTGCACTTTTGCAATGCATTTTTAACATGGGAGTCTATGAGTGCGTTAAGGCTAGCTTTTTCTACATTTGCACATCAAAAGAACGCTCACTTTTAGCGCATGCATGGCGTTATTGTGACCCTAGCCTGCATGCAAAAAATTGGTGACAGGTTAACTTTAATCCGAAAGGAAAGCTTTTTTCTGGATCTGTTACATTCTAAGTAGCCCCAAGAAAGAAGAACATCCTTTTTGGCCTCTGTCAGATCAGTAAACATCAGCATAACGTTTTCTTTTTTACTCAACAGAAAATTGAAAGAATCTTGTTTTTTTAACATGGAAGCCTATGAATGACATATGCCACTACTGAAAGTCTATGGAGTACCATACATCAGGGCTTTCCTTTGAAGCTACATGCTAGCTAGAATATCAACCAAATGTCAGCTGCTGAAATAAGGCTACAGTACAGACTGAACAGAAACTTAAAGAGCATGTGTCATCAGAAAATGTCCTATTTTTTAAAATAATTTCTACAATACTGTTTATATAGAAAAAAAATCCTGAAATCCGGCAATTTTTACTCTGGCCATAAAGCCTAATTTCAGGCTGATACTTTCTGTTCCATAAAGAAGACTTTTCGGTAGTCACCTACTACACTCACAGTCAAGAAAATTATGGATTGGAGTTTACAAAGAATGTCTCCTACAGAAGTCAATAAATCTAGGCAATTGTCTTTGCTCCATGTGGCTGCTTTTCATGCTTAGAGACTGAGTGGTTTTTCATTTTTGTTCAATCATTATTCCTCCCCTTCTTCAAGGAGCCGAAAAAATCTTAAATGCTGTAAAATGGTAAAAAGAATGCAATTTTACCATTGTCTTTGAGGTTTTCTCTTTATGGTATTTATTGTTCTGTCAAACTTCAGGTCAATATAAAACTTATAACTTTTTTCTTTACAGTATATTTGTTTCTTTGAGACCCAAACTTTTATTTTTCCTTTGCTAGAACTTTATAATAGCTTGATCATTATTGATGATGAGCTTATATTGGTATTGCAAATATTTAGGAGTAGATACAATGTTTTGATTTTTATTGCATTTATAGGAGAACTAGATAGTGGCCCGATTCCAACGCATCGGGTATTCTAGAATACCTTGTAAACCAGAGTGAACTGCGTCACACTGACTGACAGACCTTATAGACAGGAGTGAACTAGGTCACACTGACTGACAGACCTTGTAAACAGGAGTGAACTGCATCAAACTATGAGCGGCACTTCAAATTGCGCGCCAATATCACAATTTGAATACTGCGACGCTTAATGGTGGCCGCAGATGGCAACGACCAATGAGAGACTTGGCGCGCGGCTTGAATGCCGCGTCTCTGATTGGTCGGCACAGCTGGCGGCGACCAATGAGAGCTTGCGGCATTCAAATCTCGTGCCGCAATCTCTCATTGGTCGCCGCCAGCCGCACCGACCAATCAGAGACGCGGCATTCAATGCGCGCGCCAAGTCTCTCAATGGTCACGACGGCTGGCGGCGACCAATCAGAGACGCGGCTTGGTGCGCGATTTGAATGGCATGCGGTTTTAAAACACACGCCATATCTCTGATTGGATGCACCCAGCCGTGGTGACCAATCAGAGACTTGGCGCGCAGTTTGAAAGCCGCATCTCTGATTGGTCACCGCCAGCTGCGAAGACCAATCAGAGACGCGGCATTCAAACCGCGCGCCAGGTCTCTGATTGGTCGCCACAGCTGGCGGTGACCAATCAGAGATGCGGCAGGTGTTTGCCGCGAAATTTGAATGCCGCCATAAAGGAATACCAATATCGTGGGTGTTCCAATATAGCGGTCTGGGTACTACCATGGCGAGCAGCTGAGAGATGACCAGCTGATGCCGGTCATCTCCCGGCTGGACTTGCCGCGGACCTCGCAGCGCAGTAGATGAGCCGCGGCCGCCGATCTCTAGACGATATCCGCGGCTCATCTACTGCGCCCCAAGGTCCGCGGCAAGCCAGCTAGGAGATGACTGGCTGACGCTGGTCATCTCCCGGCTGGCTCGCACGTGCTGCGGTCACTGTCGGGACATCAGCGGCTGACGCCGCTGATCTCCCGACGATAGCCGTGGCCGGACGCGTATATCCCGGCGATAGTAGCACCAATGCGCCGCTGTCGCCGTGTTTCAGCTTGACGCGAATTTTGAATGCATGTTGCTGTTTTGCATACTCCTCGCTCATTGGTGGCCACCACTGGCGCCACCAATGAGTGCCCTGGCGCGTGATTTCCGTGACAGACAGAGAACCTTAGATGATTATATAGTAGATTTCAGAAACCATGAAACACCAAGTTTACTATTTTGATTGTTTTTCTGTTTCGATGTTCGATGGATGCAATAATTATTTTTGGTTTTTCTTTAGCTCATTTTGTAGTTCTTTTTTTTGCAGTTAACTTTTTTAGGTTTGCGGAAAAAAAGGGGGTGACATTTAAACTCAATCGGGGTTAGATTACTTCTATTCGCCAGCTAGCAAAGATTGCATCTTCACCAAATGGAGTGAGGTCATATGTAGGGATGGGTGAAATGTTCGGGATCGTGTCCAGGGTTGCTACTGCAAAGTAAGGCAATATTTAGTACTGTTTATATACTTACCCGGTCAATGTTTTTTCCTCCTGGAGTGACGCATTGTTGTGTCACTTTAGGGCTGCCCCTTATAGTTTTGATGTATGTGATTGGCTCCAATAGCCAGTCACATGACTAGTCACCCAAGAAGCCCGGAAGTGACACAGTGCAGCGGCACAGCTGAATGGGATAACGCGGACTCGGTAGGTATAATTAGTCTGATTAGTAACCATTACCTTGCTTGAACACAGCAACCCTTGTAATGAACCCTGGGAAAAACCACAAGTTCGCCCAACCCTAGTCATATGGTGTGAATAAAATCTTCTAGAAAGGGTTTGAAAAACCCTTTCCAAAAACTTTTACACCGAACACTGCTCAGTTGGGGGGGAGCTCCACTTGCTGCCTTTAAGCAAGATCCCCTATAAATACTGTACTGGTGTTGAGGGCAGAGTTAGCCAGTTCAGTACAGAGCAGTGCTGAGGAAGATGACCTGGTCTCGTAGCCACGCTAGGCCTGAGCCAGAGTACCGCCGTAGCTAGTGTCAGGAACCCAAGAGTGAGGGTTGAAGGCAAGGTGAGAAAGTAACAAAGATCAGAGCAAACTAGGGGCAGAGGAGCCATACCAGCTCACCCCAGGAATCAACCCAGACACTGGAGTGCGAGTTTGCTAAGGAGCAGCAAGCCCAGCAGAAAACATCGTTTTTCTGAGGGGATTCTAGTCTTCTGGACCCCTGTAATAGCAACCAACCCGAGGGCCAGGACCCACAGAAATCCCGTGATGTAGCGGCAATCCAGAGAAGGTCCTCACCAACTACTACAGGAGGGAAAGACGTACAGGAGGCCAGACCAGGTTCTAAGCAGGTCAGGGCTTCTGGACAAAGTAAAACAGGAATGAGGAGGCCTTATAAATCACTCGCTGTGGAAATCCCAAAGTGCTTCCAACACCACCTGGAGAACACTATTCTGGACAGTGCCGATTTGTCATCAGTAAAGGTACGAAAAACTACTTCCAGTGTGTGTGTCTGTTATTACGGCCCTGATCCTGTCACGTCCAGAGACTGTAAATACCGCTTTTAAAATCATAAAGACAGCGACTCACAGCAAAGGTGGTAGTTTTCAATTTGCCTTTATTTCTTCCCCCATGCGACGTTTCGGACCATGTGTGTCCTTTTTCAAGCAGAACATACACTGAAACTGTCTGTCTTAAATAGTGTAAAACACACCCCTTAATTAACATACAACCAATACAAAACCTAGTGCATCAATAAACATAAATAAACAGTTTACAAAGGTTAAAAATACCCTCTCCGATCATGTCCCCAGGATAGCAGTGATAGCATACTATAAATTGAGTCCACTAGCTCCATGGATAAGCCATGATCGCTTCCATATTGTAAGTGTCCATAGAACCCATAACAGAAGGATCCTCCAATCAAATCCAATGTTTACACCGTTGTCATAGTGATCTTGTACATCACAATGTCCAGGATGCAGTGGGCTCCGTTCTCAGCCAATCGTATCAATCTTCATACTGCGCAGGCGCAGGAACACTCGTTCTCATTGGCCAGTTGGTGATGCGCATTGCGCATGCGCCAGCGTCCGCGGTCGATAGGCTAGTCCTCTGATAATGACGCTTTCTTTTCCTGTGCGCTGTAAATTAAGCTCCCTCACAATTAACCCCCTCACTCAGTATTAACTATTTTTTACCAGACTGTGGATGAAGGAACTCCCGTCCTTTGATCAGGTTACTACAGCTTGCACAACCCAAGCACGGGAAATTCCCAAAACTTGGTTGACTAAGGGTAGATTGTAAATCCCATTTAGATCTACCTATATCCGATTTTACCAGTTCATCACGTAGATTACGTCCTCTCCTATAGGAGAAGAGAGGCTGTGCTTCAAATTCCTTCACATTAGCATGGCCCTTACTCAACATGCCAATGTCTCCTAATGATGTTTGTTAATCTATTACTCATCCTGTTATACGTAGTCACCAATGGAATACGCCCCGATTCATTCTTTGTGAAGTTTATATCACCAATGGAATACGCTTTTTGGTTGTAGACCTATCCTTTGTTTGTATTAATCCCTCATGATTTAAACTCAAAGCCCGTTGTTTATATTCCTCTTGCTTATCACTTGAGTAACCTCTTTTCAAGAACCTATTGCACATTTCCTGCAATCTCTGATCACTTTTTGTTGACTCTAAGACCACATGTCTTACTTGAATCATTTAATAACTCCATGGTAGCGACTCTACCATTTTCCTCGGATGCTCACTAGCAAAATGTAATGTACTGTTGCGAACTGTTTTCTTAATAAAAAGATCCGTACTCAACAGACCTTCGTGTTTGTGCACAAGTGTATCCAGAAACTGCATCTCCTCCACTGAGCAGGACATGGTAAATGCTAGTTCTGGATAGATGTTATTGAGTGAGTCAAAGAACAGATCCAAATCCTCTCTACTTCCTTCCCAGACAAAAAAGATGTCATCGATGTAACGTCGTCATCCCCTGACATGGCGCCAAAAATTGGACTTGTACACGAACTCGCCCTCCAGGACACCCATGTAGATGTTCGCATAAGTTGGGGCCACATTGGACCCCATGGCTGTCCCTTGGCGCTGCAAGAAGTAGTAGTCATCCCCAAAGAGAAAAAAATTCCTCCTGAGGAGGAACTCTAGCAGCGCCAGGGCGAATCGTGCGCAGTTCAGCGCCATGTCAGAGGAAGCGAGCGTCACATCGACAGCATTAATCCCTTTTTCATGTTCTATCGAAGTGTACAACGACACCACATCGAAAGATACTAAGTAGGTGGATTCCACCACCTGTAGACCCTCCAAAGATTTAATATAATCGGTGGTATCTCTTGTGTATGATGGAGCCTCCGTTGCAAACTTACGCAACAGTTTTTGATCAATTATTCCGGCATATAATGCCTCATCTATCATCTCCCTAAGTTCTTTCTGGTACATAGATGTCGGGTTACATGTTAATTTCTCATATACTTCACTGTCGGCCAATTGGACCAAGATCTCCTGTCGATATTTGAATGTGTCCATCACCACAATAGCACCCCCTTTGTCAGCAGGTTTTATACGTATGGGGTAGGAATCATATTGGATGGACAATGTAAGACATATTGCCGCACCTATATATGCCTGATCAAGTAGTGTGGGATGTTATGGGGTTTTATTAAACCTTAGACATTACATAAATTAAAATAATACATGAAATTTTGGTAAGAATGATCTTGGCAGTATATGGAGGTAAAGCAATATGACATATTAACTATTCTGGTCAATGGGATTTATTTGTTTGTGCCTATGGTTATTACAACGTGAATGTGTGGCACCCCAGGGGTTAATGTGCCACAGTAACATCACACGGGTTCCCTCCCCACAACACACTGACCTACACTAGCACCTCTGGGCCAGGAGGGGGAGCACAACCTGCTCTCTTATATACTCCTGGTCAGGAGGAAATAGTTAGTTAGTCTAGAGGAGAGCTCTTGTGAAGAGTTCAGTTCCTGGGAGAACTGAGAGAGGCTGTAGTGTCAAAGAAGCTGTGCCAAGTAGGGATGGGCGAATCTACTCGCTAGGACTCGTTACTCGGCGAGTAGTAAGGGACTCGCAGGACTCGGTACTCTGCGAGTTTCCCAGCGTTTACTCGCACGAGTCCAATGCAAATCAATGGCAAATGCTGACAAAACTAGGATTGCCATTGTCTTGCATTAGACTCGGCTACTGTGCCAGTGATAGCAGGGAAACTCGCAAAGTAACTGCTGTTTCTTTGCGAGCCGAGTCCAGCTGTCTTCTCTGTGCAGCTCCAGGGTCCTAGAGCCCGTCTGCTCACAGACATGATGTAGCAGTGCTGAGATTGTTCTCAGTCTGCTCATTCCCTGTGCATAGACATCTATATCTATGCACAGGGGATGTAGCAGAGAGGACATCGCGTTTTGGACTGCGTCGGACAGAAGAGGATTTTTTTAATTAAAGATGGAGTCCCTAATGGCTTTTTTTTTTTATTTCAAATAACATTTTTTCTCTGTGTTGTGTTTTTTTTAACCTTTATTGGAGATTCTTAGTGGCTGGGTCAAATGTGGCCTGACATTAAGAATCTCGGGCTTAATACCAGCTTGTATAACAAAGCTGGTATTAACCCCTTTATTACCCAGCGTGCCACCGCCACCAGGGCCGCTGGAAGAGCGGGGCTCAGCGCCAGAGGATGGCACTTCAATGAACGCGCCATCTTCTGGGGCGGCTGCGGGCTGAAATTTGCAGCCGGGGGTGCCCAGAAAGCTTGGGCATCCCTGCGCTGCGGATTCCAGCCCCCAGCTGTTTAGCTGTACCTGGCTAGACATAGAAATTGCGCGGAGCCCCACGCATTTTTTTTTATTATTTCATGAAATTCATGAAATAATTAAAAAAAAGGGCTCCCCTATATTCTTGTATCTGGCCAGGTACAAATAGGCACCTGGGGGTTGGGGGCAGCCCGTCACTGCCTGCTGGATCCGGCTGGTTCCAGAAATACGGCGAAGCCCACATGAAATTTTTTTCTGACAAATCCATAAAACAATGTAAATAAAAGGGACTGCATCTTTATTAACCCCTGGACCATGGGCGAGGGGTTAATAAAGATGCAGTCCCTTTTTTAGGATTATTTTATTGATTTTTCAGAAAAAAAATTACATGGGCTTCGCCGTATTTCTGGAACCAGCCGGATCCAGCAGGCAGCGACGGGCTGCCCCCAACCCCCAGGTGCCTATTTGTACCTGGCCAGACACAAGAATATAGGGGAGCCCTATTTTTTTATTATTTCATGAATTTCATGAAATAATTAAAAAAAAATGCGTGGGGCGCCGCGCAATTTCTATGTCTAGCCAGGTACAGCTAAGCAGCTGGGGGCTGGAATCCGCAGCGCAGGGATGCCCAAGCTTTCTGGGCACCCCCCGCTGCAAATTGCAGCCCGCAGCCGCCCCAGAAGATGGCGCGTTCATTGAAGCGCCATCCTCTGGCGCTGAACCCCGCTCTTCCAGCGGTGGCATGCTGGGTAATAAAGAGGTTAGGGCCAGCTTTGTATAATCAGCTGGCCCTAAGCCCGAAATTTATGGCGGTCACGCCAATATTAGACATGACCGCCATGAATTTCTATTAAATTGTTTTAAAAAAAACACAACACAGAGAAAAATTTTTATTAGAAATAAAAAAAAAAGCCATTAGGGACTCCATCTTTAATTAAAAAAATCCTCTTCCGTCCGACGCAGTCCAAAACGCGATGTCCTCTCTGCTCATCCCTGTGCATAGATATAGATGTCTATGCACAGGGAATGAGCAGACTGAGAACAATCTCAGCTCTGCTACATCAGGCAGCAGGCGGGCTCTAGGACCCTGGAGCTGCGGCAGCCAGCACACAGAGCAGACAGGACTCTTATCTGTGCGAGTTTCCCAGCGATTACTTGCAAAGTAAACGAGTCCAATGCAAATCAATGGCAAAACTAGGATTGCTTCAGGCTGAAGCTTCCGAGACACATCTGTGATTTGTAATTCTCACACTACTCGCTATTACTCGCTTCCCCATTCATTAACATTGGACTCGCTAGACTCGCAACGAGTAGCGAGTCCCGGGCTCGGACTCGCTAGAGTCAAGCGATTCCGAGTAATTTAGGATTTGCCCATCACTAATGCCAAGCTTTTCTACAGTCTGCTCACGATTCCAGGCCTAGCTAGGGTCTGAGGAGAGGAGAACTAAAGAGACAGAGAAACACATCTGGGAGCTTGAGTGCCATCACCACTCGCCCCAGAAGAGCGCACAGAACGGACACCGGATCCGACACTGTGTCTGGCACCTACAGTAAAGTGAATTCAGGAGTAGTGGAGTCTCTAGACCACCACAGTACCAGAGCAAAGCAACACGGAGGGGTCAGCACTACACAGAGGACTCAAGTTGCCTAGCCAAGTGGTACCAGCAGAAGAGAGAGAGGGTGAGACAGTGCCAGCAGCTCAGCTAGAAGCAGCAGCAAGGACACACACACAGCGCAGCACGAGGAAGCTGAGGACCCAGACAGGGTGGGAGCAACCCGGCCTCAGTACAGACTCCATGGACTATAACCTGCAACAACATCGCAGTAGAGCTTTGGAAACTACAAAACGTGAGTGTGTGTTCCTTAACCCGTCTCTACTATTATCCCCTACTATTACATCCACAATAGACAATACCAACCACTGCCCCGGGGACCTTGCTTCTACCTACGGAGAGCAGTACCATCTAAGCTGCCTAACATCATCCCCGTCCTGCAGCAGCGGTGGTCCCCCATACTAACCACACACCGTGGGTGGCGTAACGACAAACTCTATCCCCTGTAAATATCCCCTTATTATTGCCAGGGCTCGGGACACGGTCCGGATCAGTACCTCCATGACATTCCCCGTAGCAACGCGGTCCAGTACCGAGTATCCCCGTCCCAGTGGGCTCGACAAATGATCGAGCCTGTATATAATAATGTAACTTGAAGGCGTATTCAAGTCCTAGTTAATGCTGGAAACGCTAAGATTATATACAGGGAGTGAGGGGGTTAACTGTGAGGGAGCTTAATTTACAGCGCACAGGAAAAGAAAGCGTCAATATCAGAGGACTAGCCTATCGACTGCGGACGCTGGCGCATGTCCAATGCACAAATACCAACTAACCAATGAAAACAAGTGTTCCGGTGCATGCGCAGTATGAAGATTGATACGATTGGCTGAGAACAGAGCCCACTGCATCCTGGACGTTGTGATGTACAAGATCGCTATTACAACGGTGTACACATTGGATTTGATTGGAGGATCCTTCTGTCATGGGTTCTATGGACACTTACAATATGGGAGCGATCGTGGCTTATTCATGGAGCTAGTGGACTGAATTTATAGTATGCTGATGAGCTATCACTGCGATCCTGGGGACATGATCGGAGAGGGTATTTTTAACCTTTGTAAACTGTTTATTTATGTTTATTGATGCACTAGGTTTTGTATTGGTTGTATGTTAATTAAGGGGTGTGTTTTACACTATTTAAGACAGACAGTTTGAAAAAGGACACACATGGTCCGAAACGTTGCATGGGGGAAGAAATAAAGGCAAATTGAAAACTACCACCTTTGCTGTGAGACGCTGTCTTTGTGATTTTAGTGGTTTACATGTACCAGGATAGACTCACTGGATGGACGAGCGCCACAAAAAAGGGCAATTAACCCACTCAGCGCCAAGGTGCTGCAGGCAATTTTTATTTTCTACTGTAAATACCGCCTGTCTGCAGAGCCACAACCCTGTACCCACGCTCCATTCCCTCATTACTGCCTTATTGTTTAACATTGGTGTAAGTGCAATCTGATTTTTTATCGGATTGCACTTGGTGCATTTATGCACAGATGTGAGTGAACCCTTAATGAGAATCATTCACTGAATTTTTTTTAAATGTAAATGAATTAAGGCTACTCACCATGTTTTCGTTTATTTTTGGTGCTCCTATGCTTAAAAATGATGTCCCTTAGTAATAATGAAACAAAATTTCCCTTCCACTAAGTGGGCATATACCACAAATCTTCTCTGTGAGCACTTGATATTTCTCCCCTGATTCTAAATACACAGTTTTTTAAAGGGAAAATGTATACGGTAATTATTAATGAGTATAACTTTGGAATTGAGGGTGTCACATGTAGTCTGCTCTGCAGTCTCTGTGCAGTAATTAAAAATGTGTTTACTGTATTTCTGTTGGTATCTTTTGAGTTAATATCAGTAGCTGTAGCAGTATTAGGGCCACGTTACACAAACAGATATCTGTTCAGATATTGTTGGCAGATCTCTGGTTGTAGTGAAATCATGGACACATTGTTCCATTTTGTGGCTGTGTACAAATGTAACAATATGTCCATGATTTCACTGCAACCAGAGATCTGTAACCAATATCTGAACAGATATCTGTGTGTGTAACGTGGCCTTTAGATGTCTATGGTATTTGCTGGCTGTATCTCTTTAGGTGAGTTGCTGCTGTGTGTGACAGGTGATGTAATTGTCTACTCTCCCATTCCCATTACCCTTCAGCTGGTATAGCTGAAAGAGTGCATTCACTCTTTGGCCTGCGAGTTGTGTTATGCTTTGTGCAGTTTCTGCTGGAGATTTTAGAAGTTTTCTCTTCCTTGGATGGAGTTGCTGTGACTATCCAGGTTACTAGGTCGAGGTGAAGGGGTTATTGCCTAGGGCTGGTCAGGAGCAGGGCAAAGGTGGCAGCCAAGACATCCTCACTTTTAGAGGTACTTCTGGGAACTGGGTCAGGTAAGAACCCCAGTCTAAGGGTTACACTATTTTGCCTTTAGCCTGATCACAGCAATCCTACTTCCATACCCCTTTGTACATTATAGCCACCTGTAACACAGGGACACAGAAGCAAAAAAAAACTGTTACAGGTTCAGTTGAGCAACGCCAGTGGATAAATGTACTTGATTTAGAATAAAAAACATACAGTAAAAGGTTCTCTTTAAGATTATATTTGATCATCTATACAGATTAGAAAAATATTATATAATTATTTGGTTTTATTTATTAAAATACATTATCCTTGATGTGCTTAATTATACATGTAAGCCCCATTTATTTCTAAGGACACATGTAGCCTAATATTCATTATTGTAACAAGTTAAGCTTTTCAAATTATAACGATTTTCTACCTTACCTTCGGTACTTGAATCTGTTTGTGTCATTGGTTAAAATAGCCCTGGAAAATATCAATTACCTTTAAGATGTTAATGAGTAGAGCCCTACTAAATGTGTCAGTGTGAAAGTAATGCGAGAGGCACTGCTGGGACCGCAGCTAATCATGCAGTAAGCACGAGCGTCTTAATACAATATACTCTAAGGAATAAGCTTGGTGCACACCTAAAGTGATCGCATAAGCAAAAGAGTATATTACTAGAACAAGCAATTTCAGGGTACTGTGTATTGGAGTATGGCAGATCGGTAGCGGTAATTTGTGTGGATGAATATCACTACCATTTAGGTTATTCTTCTGTGTTATGCACATGGTTTTTGTAAGCATATTAATAAGATAGTCACAAAATTCTGTCATATACGAATATATCCTTAGGTCTCCTTCACGTGCATGTTTGGCAATGTGAATTTCAAGTATTTTTCATAGTGTTCTTTTTTCCATATTTACACAAACTGATTTATACACACACTATAGGTACCTTCACACACAGCAATATTGCTAGGCAATTTCACTGGCAATTTTCTGGTTGCAGTGAAATCATGGACACATTGTTCTATTTTGTTGCTGTGTACAAATAGAACAATGTGTCCATGATTTCACTGCAACCAGCAAATTGCCAGTGAAATTGCCTAGCAATATTGCTGTGTGTGAAGGTACCTTTAAGGTACCGTCACACGCGGCAATTTTGCAAGCAATTTCACTGGCAATTTGCTGGTTGCAGTGAAATCATGGATCCATGGTTCTGTTTTGTTGTGGTGTAGAAATGGAACCATGTATCCATGATTTCACTGCAACCAGCAAATTGCCAGTGAAATTGCTTGCAAAATTGCCGCGTGTGACGGTACCTTCAGGGTGACTGCCCATGATCAGGATCAGCAGTATTTTGAATGCAGAGTTTTTTTGCTGTATCCAAAATGCTGTGTTGTGTACATTACAAGGACTGTGAATAGATTTATAGAAATCCCATGCCCCCGTAGTGACCCGGTCCAGAATGTGTATGTCCCTTTAAGTAACCCTAGACCGTGAGTTGCTTCTGTGGCGCCACTGCGACCAGTGTGGCCACATAGGGAACTGCAGCCAGGCATGAAGATAGACAGTTTGTGCAACAAACACCCTCAGCACACACACCCACTAGTGGTGGGTTTAGAGAGAAGGGGGTGGGAAGGAATGTAGATCAGGTGACAGAGAGCACAAAAAGAGGAAAAGAGGAGGAAGGAGTGAGTAGGCCAGAGTGAGCCGAGCAGACAGGAACAGAAGGAAAGTGATACACATCCCGGTGGGGTTGGGCTCCCTGGAGACGCAGAATCCACAGAGTCTTAGAAACCAGGGAGAGAAAGCTCGTCCATAGCCGGCATCCCAGGGGAGTGTGAGAACAGAGACCGGACTTGTATCACCAGGTCCGAGGAACACGGCAACACCGAACAACTACCGGCGGAGTAGTTTTCCCTGATTGTGCTAGAATCACATGGGTTACATGGAGTCTGTTAACACCTTGGAAGATAGGGTTACTGCAGACTAGGCACACACGAGAGTGTCGGCTCTGAGGGGAACTGAGATTCCTTACCGGCTTCCCAGAAACTGACTCGGAGCTTTAACTTCAGGTTGGAGTACCCAACACAAGGGTTGGAAGCACAGCAGCAACCATGAGGACCCACAAGGGTCCGAGCTGCCACTATACAACCCGGGGAGAGATCAGAGAGGAGAGAGAACAGCCTGAAAGGAGACTTAGAAGGCGTGAGCGGTCTCAGAGTGACAGCCTGGCTGCAGAGGGTTCGAGTGTCTTGAGTTAACTGCACTGTAAACTGTTAAGAACTGAACTGTACTGAGAATTGCTGTGCACTGCGTGAAAGACTTAGAAGTAAACCCGGTGAACCCTGCCTGAGTGTCCGTGTTTGATTCCAGGTATATTGAACTTTGCATACCTTGCATCCTGCCAGGAGCAGCCTGACCCACGGTGGGCTCATCCATCTGGCGGCAGCCCCATCATCCATCCATCCTCCTGGCAGAGCAGCGCTGCAGCGGTGGTCCCATCATTGACCACAACCTGTGAGTGGCGTCACGACAAACATTATCCCTTGTATATATCCCCTTTTACTTGTGAGAACCCGGGACATGGTCTGGACCAGGACCTACGTGACATCCCCAGCAGTACCCCAGTCCGGTACCGAATACCAATTCCCAGTGGGCTCCACAACTTGGCGTCACGAACATAATGGACCCTGTCCAAAAGAACCGGACCCCGTGTGCCTAAACATCATGTTCTGGACTTATCCCACCAAATCTGGGCTTAGTGGCGGCCATGGAAGCCTGAGACCATGTGCAGAGGAGGCATGCCCATACTCCCCATCGTGGGCTGGCCCAGTCCAAAGCAGGAAAAGAAAGGCCCACCCTGGCTCCCCTTAACTCCGGGGGAGCCAGCCATCAATCCCAAAGAAGAGCCTCCGCCCCCAAATGCACCCACCAATGAGAAGCTGGCGGAAGCTGAGGAAGTTGTCGCATCAGAAAGGCGGGACAGGAAACCGGATGCGGAGCAGTCACCATTCTAGTACATGCGGATGGAAGAGAAGGATGCCGCGGAGAGCGCTACTGAAAGAAGACCCCAAGTGATCCCGGAGGGCCCACAGAACGAGTTAGTGGAGGAACCCGGCCAGGGAGGGGACTTCGGTGACTACGGCAGCATGGCGGAAGGCTACAGGAGAAATTCGGAGGTCCAGGACGCCCGGCAGGGTGTGCTGCGACTGCTGCCCCAGCAGATGACCTGGGTTCAGGCGGAGCAAAGGACCCGGATACAAATATACATTCACCAAAAGCAGCAATCCCTAACTGTGCAGTCCGGCTGGGCTGATACCTCTAAAACCACCCAGAGTAGGGAATCACAATTGTTAGTGGATTTAGAAGATGAGATTGTACCCGCAGCTACTCAGACACCCAGCAGCTATTTGCTAGTTCAAGCCTTGCAAGAGCTGGAACTGTTTCCTAGAAGGAGACCTCCACAAGTTCTTCTGTGGAAGATGGAGAAGAGGGATCGGAAGTGAAGACCCGGATCCTGCTGCGAGGACAGTAAGTGTGAATGTGATGTGATCCTTATTTGCCCCATCCCAATCTTGAATGAATGATAGCTTTTCCCTTGTCTGTCTTATATGTTTGATTGACATTATTATCACGGACAATGAGGTGATAAAAACTTTCGATTGTATATACTTGAGCACCTGGTATGCTCCCAATTGGTTTTAAGACCAAAGTGCACTTTTGAAACTGTGCAGAGAAATTGAGACTGAGCTTGCAGAGTGCTTTTAAACTTCATCTGAAGCACTTGTGCCCTTTTGAACGTTTTTGCACTTTTTGGAGAATATTTTTATACTTTTATGCTAGAAAGTAACGTGCCTTTGAACTTTTATACTTTTTACAGGAAAAGTAATGTTTTAGAGAATAATGTGTTTTTAGCATTTAACCCAGTAGACTGAGTCCAAAAGGGTGCAAGAACTGGATTGACCCCATGCACATTAAGTTAGGGAAAGCAAGTGCCTGGGGGAGGTGTAGCGAATCCAGGCCTCCTAAGCAAAAACACCCGTGGACTAAGGTACATAGTTAATTTATGTAGATCCGTGCCTCCTTAACCAGATGAAAAATGCTGCTTAATGTTATTGTTTAAAAATAAAAAAAAATGCCTTTTTCAAGAGGATCCATGCCGGACGGCATGGGGACACGCCGGTTTAACTCCGGGGGAATGTGGCGCCCTTGCGACCAGGGTGGCCACATAGGGAACTGCAGCCAGGCAGGAAGATAGACAGTTTGTGCAACAAACACCCTCAGCACACACACCCACTAGGACGCAGCACCCAACCCGGAGCCCGGGACTCTAGGCTGGCGAGGGGTGGTGGGTTTAGAGAGAAATGGGTGGGAAGGAATGTAGATCAGGTGACAGAGAGCACAAAAAGAGGAAAAGAGGAGATAGGAGTGAGTATGCCAGAGTGAGCCGAGCAGACAGGAACAGAAGTAAAGTGATACACATCCCGGTGGGGTTAGGCTCCCTGGAGACGCAGAATCCACAGAGTCATAGCAAGCTCATCCATAGCCGGCATCCCAGGGGAGTGTGTGGACAGAGACCAGGTCCGAGGAACACGGCAACACCGACCAACAACTGGCGGAGTAGTTTTCCCTGATTGTGCTGGAATCACACAGATTAGATGGAGTCTGGTAACGCCTTGGAAGATAGGGTTACTGCAGACTAGGCACACACCAGAGTGTCGGCTCTGAAGGGAACTGAGATTACATACCGGCTTCCCAGAAACCGACGGGGAGCTTTAACTTCAGGTTGGAGTACCCAACACAAGGATTGGAAGCACAGCAGCTACCACAAGGGTCCGAGCTGCCACTTTAGAACCCGGGGAGAGAGCAGAGAGGAGAGAGAACAGCCTGAAAGGAGACTTAAAAGGAGTGAGGGGTCTCAGAGTGAAAGCCTGGCTGCAGAGGGTTCGAGAGTATATTGAACTTTGCATACCTTGTATCCTGCCAAGAGCAGCCTGACCTGCGGCGGGCTCATCCATCTGGCGGCAGCCCCATCATCCATCCTCCTGGCACTGCAGCGGTGGTCCCATCATTTACCACAACCCGTGGGTGGCGTCACGACAAACATTATCCCCTGTATATATTCCTTTTTACTTGTGAGAACCCGGGACACGGTCTGGACCAGGACCTCCATGACATCCCCAGCAGTACCCCATCCCAGTGGGCTCCACACTTCTGTACACTGCAACTCACTCCTTAGTTATCCCTCTACTGCTATATGATTTAAATGAATGTAAAACTCATAAATCTCATATATTCTTCAGGTACAGTATGTTTTTAGTTGTGCTATTGAATCACTTTTTATTTGTTGTGTTCCAGCATCATTTGCTGGTGAAATGCATGTTTTATATTACGGTAATCTACAATGTAAAATCTAACACGTGAATTGAGCGTCTATTCTATCGGCCAGCGACCCTGTCACCAGGATCAGTAGGGGGAGCTATCTGAAGTCTCTGTCTAGACAAGACAGAGATCTGGAAAGTCACCAGAGTAGTCTGGTTCAAGATGTGAAACAGAGAAGACCTCAAGTGAGGGGTCTCCTCACCTCCTCCAGGCTCCATGGCTAGGGAGATTTGTTCTTCTCTTCCTCTCAAGATTTCAGCCAGACCTAAGGCCTAAGTCATCTGACTTCTAAAGCCAAGATAGCTAAAGACGTTTAACCCTTTTTAACCTTGGGTCACTGCTGTCCGGATTAACACATGCTTCTGCAGCATTGGGTTGCATTAACTGTGTACAGAAGAACCTATTGCCCGCGTGTTGAGGAAATCGAAGGTCGCCCACCTCATCACATTTGTTTGTTATTTGCTTTAAGTATATTTTCTGCACGGACCGTGACAAGATGTGAAATGGACACAGGACTCCAGGTGTGTAAATACACATGCAATACAATTCTTTTTCTGCTTATATGCCACTAAAAGACTCCAAACTTGCTTAAAAATACCTACTGGTGTTAAGCTTAAAGAATACGGGTTCCTAAAATTCCAGAACCTCAATACTGTGTAATCTGAACTGTATCTGTTTACCCACGTGAACTGTTAAGAATTACTACATGTTATATCTCCACATTCTGTTGAGGAAAAGCAGCTGTTTTCCCCAAGAACTGTTTCTGTGGTCATTCTATCAGCTGTGGACGCTGCGTGGGGGTGGATAGCAGTGAACGGAAAGTCCTCCATTACAAGTGCCCCATACTGTACTTCTTTTCTCCACAGCTGCAGCATCTCAATTTATGCTTTCTGAGACATGAGTGTTGTAGGCAGGAGAAGGTAACAAAAATCCACTGCGTATAGAAGACTGATTGTGGGCATGGATGCTGTACTCTCATGCAGAGGATACTCTTGTCTCTGCAAGAGAAAATGTGGAGCACAAAGGGCTGGGATACTCAGCAGCTGGGCCAGTGGTCGGGATTCACAGTGGCTGCACCCAGTGCTGTGGCCCTGCTCACATTAAAAGGGGAAGTAAGAATGGAGCAAAACAAACAAGAAGGAAAATAAATAGTGTTTGTGATGCCAGGTGGAGTTTCCAGCCAGTGGGTGCCCAACACTGCAGGTTTCGCCTCAGGATATAGGTGTTATAATATTGAGAAGTCTAACCCCCTCCAACTGGGGCTGGCACCTGAGTGATGAGGAGGAGGATGTGGGTAGTAGTAGGTATTATAGTAGCAGTCTGTGTGCAGGAGGAAGGATGTCACAGAAGACAGCCTCTTTCCTCTTTACCTTTACTGTACTTGTGACACAGATCCAGGGTACACACACCACCTAGCTATAGGTCCAGCCAGTCTTTTTCCTTGCAATTGGTAGCCTCCAGCCTGGCAGGAAACACAGAAAACTTCACCCTCTTTGGTGTAAATCTCTGGCTCTCTACATCACTATGGCTCAGAAAGTTCCCAGTTAGTGTAGCTACTGTGCATAAAGTCTAGCAACCTCCAGATTATGTTTCCAGGCTTTGAAAACCTGACAACCAGGGCCTGGTGCCCTGCCTGCAGCTTGTCATCCTGTCAGTCTCTCTGCTTGACACAGACTGACTTCTCCTGTTGCCTACCTTACCCTTTCCTATCCTAACTCCTCCCTCCAACCAGAAGGTGGAGTCTGCTCTGTGTGGGTCTCTTCCGCCCTCAACTTTCTGGTTAGAGTACTCCACACTGATGAGGGGCAACACCCCGAAACAGCTGTCTGTGGATGGATACCTGGCCTTGGTATTCCCTTCTCAAATCTTTAAGCTTGTAAAGAGCTGGATATTGACTCAAAGGGCCACTTAATATGGTGGTTATCATGGCTAGGTCCTTCACTAGAGGAAGATCTGGCTAGTCCTGTGTTGAGACTCCTAAACGAGGCTCCACAGACTCTATTTGCATATGCAAAATTCCCAAGGGGCAATGGGCCTAGGAATTCACTGTGTTGAGCGCTTTAGCCGGCTGCCCGCAGTGTTTTCTTGAACTGGTCTCCCTGAGATCAGTGAATACTTTGTTTTGTTGGTCTACTAGGCATTGCTCCCACCTAGCCAGAATCCTACTCCACACTGATGAGGGGCAACACCCCGAAACAGCTGTGTGTGGATGGATACCTGGCCTTGGTATTCCCTTGTCATATCTTTAAGCTTGTAAAGAGCTGGATATTGACTCAAAGGGCCACTTAATATGGTGGTTATCATGGCTAGGTCCTTCACTAGAGGAAGATCTGGCTAGTCCTGTGTTGAGACTCCTAAACGAGGCTCCACAGACTCTATTTGCATATTCAAAATTCCCAGGGGGCAATGGGCCTAGGAATTCACTGGGTTGAGCGCTTTAGCCGGCTGCCCGCAGTGCTTTCTTGAACTGGTCTCCCTGAGATCAGTGAATACTTTGTTTTGTTGGTCTACTAGGCATTGCTCCCACCTAGCCAGAATCCTATTCCACACTGATGAGGGGCAACACCCCGAAACAGCTGTGTGTGGATGGATACCTGGCCTTGGTATTCCCTTGTCATATCTTTAAGCTTGTAAAGAGCTGGATATTGACTCAAAGGGCCACTTAATATGGTGGTTATCATGGCTAGGTCCTTCACTAGAGGAAGATCTGACTACTCCTGTGTTGAGACTCCTAAACAAGGCTCCACAGACTCTATTTGCATATTCATGGTTAGAGTTTGGAAAGTGTTGGACACTTTGGGATTCCAGCAGAGGGTACCTCAATTCTCCCCAGACATGTTATTATAAACAATGTTAGGACAATACCATCTGTGGCAGCCACACCACAGGGGCGCCAGAAAATACTCTGTGTCCAGAGCGTAGCATGTCCTAACCATGGGCACTGTGCCTAATATAAATAAAAATACCTACACATATAATCTGACCAAATATATAATGGACCTAAAATTTTTGCAGATTCTTCTTCACTTCCCACACCTCAAGATCTGAGTAGAGCTATTGGGTCGTGAGGAACAGAGAAATGGCCTGGATACATCCGAGGGGATAGGATATCAGCAAACACAGCACTAAAGAGATCTACCTGCTTCTTCTATACTCCATAGACTGCAATGCTGTGACTTACAGACTCTCTTCTCTGCTGACACTAGAAATCCTGACAAAGCAGGACTCTGGTGTGGAATGATTCTTTTTTCCTGTGACTTGCGGAGAAAATTGAAATGTCGCCACTCCACACAGTGCATTATAAACCTGCAGTGAATTTAATGGCGGTTACAAATATCGACAGATTTTGACCAAAATGGACAGTGCCATCTAAATGGTTAACATCAGCAATCAAAGCTTAGCTCCAGACCCTGCTATTAGAGAAAGATGATGGTTGTGTAACATAGCTGGCATCTATTGTGTGGAGCGGACTCAGCATCTATGTCCTCTTTACAGACTTTGCCCCCCGATTCAGTGTTAACAAGGCTAACTTTTTAGGCAGGTATCTTATGGGTTTGCAGGGTTGGTATTAAAAAAATACCAATTTGATTCAAATAATTAAATGTGTTAAAAACTGGTTCCCTGTTCCAGACTATGCCTTTTTCTGCAGATCACACTTTTTAAAATAAAAGGTAATGGTAATAAAAATCAAAGGCAAATTCTCCTGCAGTTCCATGTACTATCACAAAAACACACTGCGACACCTGTTTGAGTACTGATATTGCAATAGGTGTTATACACTTTTTGACAATAACAGGAACTACATAGATCACAAAGCTCCCTATGGTTGGGCTGACATATTTCTGACACCCTCATCAAATAAAAATATATTAATCTTCCTAACATAAATACAGATGCAGTAGTCCTTAACTTGTCAGGTGACACAATACGTTATCAATGTAGCAACATAACATTTGTTCATGCAATTTATGGATTACTACATGTGTACAGTATTAGAACCAGTAACAGTACAGATATACAGCATCACAACTATCATCAGTACATATGTACATCATCAGACCCAATGAGAAGAGTACTAGAACCACAATTAGCACATGAAAACAGCACCAGAACCATCATAATTACAGTAATAAATCACCAGAGCATTAAATCACCATTAGCATATTAATACATCATTAGTACCATCATCAGTACATGAATACATTGCCTAACTTAGTACAGGGATCAATTTCAAAGTCAGATAAGTAGCATATACATTTTTAGAGCATGAACCTACAACTCCCAGTATGTACTTAACAATGGTAGGGAAACTATGGGAGTTACTGGCCATCATCATACTATAGACCATGCAGAAAACAAAGTACTGATTAGACACAGTCAGTATCATAAATAAACATTTACATCCAGGTACTTTCAAGGTTATCTTCTTCTCTGATTGGAATTGTTGTCTTCATCTCCTTCATCTTTTATCTGCATCTGGACTAGACACCATGTAGACCTTTCACTGTTATTAGAATAATAGAACACTGTCTGCTAGAGATGAGCCATTTTTTCAAATTAATATTCACTAACTTTGCCAAATTGTCCCTCAAAATTGTATTTGCTGTAAATAAATTTGTGTTAATCTCAATACTGGAAAGCTCACATTTGCTTGGAAAATATACATGGGTGAGAGAAAGTAGAGAGAGAAGAAACATAGCTAACCATAGGAGCAAAACTTTAGCAGGGGAGAGAGAGGACCCTCCTGACCATAAGAATTTACACTTTTCAGTAGAGAAAATGAGAGAACCCTGCTGACCATAAGAGGGTACACCCTTCAGGAGAGAGAGAGAATTTTACTTACTATAGGATGTTACAACATATACAAGAGAGGGGAGCCCACTAACCGTAATAGGTTACACTCCACACTAGAGAGAATTACCTGTGGCTCTTTTGATGGAAAACGACTCCAAAATACAGTCATGGCCAAAAGTTTTGAGAATGATGCAAATATTAATTTTAACAAAGTCTACTGTTTCAGTTTTTCTAATGGCAATTTGCACATACTCCAGAATGTCATAAAGAGTGATCAGCTTAACAGCAATTACTTGCTAAGTCAATATTTGGCTAGAAAATGAACTTAAACCCTCAAAACACATTTCAACATCATTGCATCATTGCAGTCCTGCCTTAAAAGGAGCAGCTAACATCATTTTAGTGATTGTTCCATTAACACAGGTGTGGGTGTTGATGAGGACAGGGCTGGCGAACAATCAGTCATGATTAAGTAAGAATGACACCACTGGACACTTTAAAAGGAGGCTGGTGCTTGGTATCATTGTTTCTCTTCAGATAACCATGGTTATCTCTAAAGAAACACGTGCAGCCATCATTGCACTGCACAAAAATGGCCTAACAGGGAAGAGTATCACAGCTACAAAGATTGCACCTCAGTCAACAATCTATCGCATCGTCAAGAACTTCAAGGAGAGAGCTTCCATTGTTGTCAAAAAGGCTCCAGGGCACCCAAGAAAGACCAGCAAGCGCCAGGACCATATCTTAAAACTGTTTCAGCTGCGGGTTCGGACTACCAGCAGTGACGAGCTTGCTCAGGAATGGCAGCAGGCTGGTGTGAGTGCTTCTGCACACACTGTGAGGCAGAGACTCTTTGAGCAAGGCCTGGTTTCAAGGAGGGCAGCAAAAAAGCCACTTCTCCTCCAGAAAAAACATCAGGCACCGACTGATATTCTGCAAAAGGTACAGGGAGTGGACTGCTAAGGACCGGGGTAAAGTCATTTTCTCTGATGAATCCCCTTTTCGATTATTTGGGACATCTGGAAAACAGCTTATTCAGAGAAGAAGAGGTGAGCGCTAACACCAGTCTTTTCTCAGGCCAACTGTAAAGCATCCTGAAATCATTCATGTGTGGGGTTGCTTCTCAGCTCACTCATTCTTGCCTAAAAACACAGCCATGACTAAAGAATGGTACCAGAATGTCCTCCAAGAGCAACTTCTCCCAACCGTCCAAGAGCAGTTTGGTGCCCAACAATGCCTTTTCCAGCATGATGGAGCACCTTGCCATAAAGCAAGCATTGATTATGCAGGAATGGACTGCTATCAGTCAGGATTTGGTCCTGAAGTTGATTGAGAGCATGCCAGGGAGAATTGCAGAGGTCCTGAAGAAGAAGGGTCAACACTGCAAATATTGACTTGCTGCATTAACTCATTTTAACTGTCAATATAACATTTTGGTACTCATAATATGATTGCAATTATATTTCTGTGTGTGATATAAACATCAGACAAACACAAATAATAACCAGAGGGCAGCAGATCATGTGAAAATATAATTTTGGTGTCATTCTCAAAACTTTTACATGACTGTATACTCCAGCTCAGAGGAAGGAGTAGGGAGTTCAGTAAAGGCAGCACTGTGAAAAGGAGAGAGACTATAGTATCAAGGAGCTGCGAGAGGCTTCTCTACAGTCTGCTCACACTTCCAGGCCTAGTTAGGGTCTGAGGGAAGGAGAACTAAGAACAGAGGAACATATCTGGGAGCTAGAGTGCCATCATTACTCACCCCAGAGAAGCGCACAGAACGGACACCGGATCCCGCACTGTGGCTGGCACACGCAGCACAGTGAATTCAGGAGTAGTGGAGTCTCTAGACCACAACAGTACCAGAGCAAAGCAACATGGTGGGGTCAGTACAGCACAGAAGACTCAAGTTGCCTAGCCAAGTGGTACCAGCAGAACAGAGAGAGAGTGAGACAGTCCCAGCAGCTCAGCTAGACGCAGCAGCCAGGACACACACACACAGCGCAGCACGAGGAAGCTGATGACCCGGCCAGGGTGGGAGGAAAACCCGGCCCAGTACAGACTCCGTGGACTATAATCTGTTGACAAAATCTTCAGTAAAGACCTAGAAAACTGCAAAGCTGTGAGTCTGTGTGTTAATTGCACCCTTTGCCCTATATCCAACAGCAGAGATCCCCATCTGCAGAGCTGGACACAAGGCTGCAGCAGCAGGAGAGTAAGGGAATTGCACCTATTACCGTACCTCATCCAGCACCAAGACAACCAGTGCTACAACTGCAAATCAAGTGCCTGTGTTAACTATAACCCTCATTATAATCCTTGCAAACCCTGCTCTCCCTCACAACTCCCTCACAAGCAGCCACCGTCTCCAATATTCACCTCCATCATAGACTTACCAACACTGCCCTGGGGAACCCAGTTCTGCCCACGGGAACTATTCCATCTCCGCTGCTATTACATCATCCCCGGAGGTTCTGCAGCAGCGGCAGCCCCATCAGTGGCTGCACACAGTGGGTGGCGTCACGACTGACATCCCCTGTATTTACACCCTTTTATTTGCCAGGGCTCGGGACACGGTCCGGACCAGGACCCCATGACATTCCCCCGAAGCAGACACGGTCTGGTACCGAGTACCCTCGTCCCAGTGGGCTTGACACATAATTAAGAACATTCAATTTACATTGAATAACTTTGATGAGAATTAGAGTTCCTTGCCAAATTTGAGTGAACTGCTAAATCTATTTTTCAGCAATTTCCCACAACACCACTATTATGAATATATTGTGTGCTTGCTTTACCCAATAGGGAAAAAAGCCCTCCTTTTTTACAAAAATTTGCATGTAATGGGAGAATTCATCATATTTTTGGAAGACAACTGCATATAGAAACACTCAGAGGCGGACATATTATTGGTGTAATCTGTGCAGCCATACAGGGACCCAAGAGGTAAAGGGGCCCATTTCTAAAGCAGGGGGAATTGTGCATTTTGATGAGCTCTTGGACTTCACAGGGCCCATATATTGTTGTTGCACAGGGGCCCTCTTCTGTCTTTGTTCGCCAATGGATACACTATACTATCTTCCTAATCCGATTTGTTGATTTCTTAGTTTGCAAACATCTAGACAGACTATATATAACTGTCACTAACTAGCCATTAGGCATTTTCTATGGGTTATATTAGTGTAGCTCAATAAATTGAAATATTATAAAAAATCAATTTAATATTGCCATGTTTCAGTGTATTTTTGGGAGCCCTAAAACATGTTGACTAATAAATCAATATTATAGTCACCCTTTGATGTCTCATGGAATGTGACACTGCAGTTTATAACCCTTGATCATCCCTACTTTAATTTTTTAGACCATGTGTAGAGTGCAGGAATGGATGGATTAAAATCACGCTGCCCGGAGGGGGCGTGTTCTGGCCATGGAGGGAGCAGCACACTAGAGCTTGAGCTCCGTCTCCCCGGCCACTTTAATGTGACAAGAGCGTCTCTTACCCCGGCTCTTCTGGCACCCCATGCCGGCGAAAAGGAGGAGCAGGCACCCGGCTACTACCCCGGACCCTCCGATCCCGAATCCGGGCTCCATAACCCGCTTTTTGCGGAGTTCTAACAAGCCCCTGGTCCCTGCAGCAGCTCCCAAGATGCAGCTGCACAGCCTAATACTGCACACGGAGAAGATGGAGGACCGCGATCCGGCTTCTCTACACGGCCGCCCTCTGCCCCTGGCGTGCTGCCCAGTACCCTTATACAGAAGGACACAGGTGGTGAGCTGCCCGGTGAGTCTATGGAGCCCATGATTCAGGTGGGAGACGTGTTTTTGGAGATAACAGCGCGCTCCCCCATAGATAAATCAATGGCTGGTGCTGCAGCTGGGGATGCCCTTATGGGAGATGATAGGAGCGACAGCAGGGGCTTAGGGACCGAGGTCTCAGAAGGCTATGGAGGGAACTGCTCATCAGGACACTCACAGATGAAAGATCCAGGTGGGGCTTATGATTCCTCCATGAACTTTATTCAGGCAGCCAGCTACACAGATAGGGAAGTGCACTCCCCTATCCGACCACTACAAGAGGGGGCGCTACACCAAAGTCAAACACTCTTTTCTAATGCCTATTCTGTGATTCAAGGAACAGGATTTGAGTTTCCAACTCCTAAGTCTAACCTCTCTTTGACCAAAAGGGATGTCGCATCCTCTAATATCTCAGAACCCCCTACTGACCAGACAAAAGATGATGGAGATTATCCGACACCTGAGGGCGATATGTGGGAATCCTTTAAGGCACGAATAATGAACATTCCCACGAGGGAAGAATTGTCCGATTTTATCACTAAAGTGGAGTCCTCCCTTAAGTCTACGACAGCAACACTCCGAGGCGAGGTCCAGGTGATATCTGACAAGGTATCCCGGACTGATACCACTGTTGAGGACTTAACTAAACGAGTCCAGGCCCTAGAGGAGGAGGTGTCGCTTCAGAGGTCCCATCAGGAAGCCTTCCTGGACTCTCTTGAGGACCTGGAAAATAGGGAGCAGAGGCAGAACATTCGGATTCGGGGCCTCCCGGAGTCGGTGACTCCATCTCAGTTATGGTCCACCTTAAGAGACTTATTTAATTCTATTAGAAACACTCCAGCTGAAACTGTCATAGAGTTTGACGGAGCCCACCGATCCCTTGGCCCGGTCCCTCCGGAAGGAGCGCTGCCACGTGACGTCATTTGCAGGTTCCATAGATTCCAGGTCAAGGAGGAGGTCCTTGTCAAAGCTAGACAGTGTGAAGATATATCCTTTCTAGGAGCCCAGCTGCAACTTCTAGCCGACTTGTCCAGACGGACCCTTCAGAAAAGGCATGCACTGAGGCCACTCTTGGATCTCCTGCGTCAAAACCAGTTGTTATACTCTTGGGGTTACCCGTTCCGCCTACAAGTCCGACGTGGAAACCAGCTGTTCTCCCTTTCTCACCCTCTGGAGGTGCGTGGTTTCCTCCAGGCCCTGGAAATACCTGACCCAGGCCTCCTATTCCCGGATTGGCCGTCTTCTACATTTGACGGTATGCTACAGTCAAGATCTCGCCCGTCATGGAACAACCGTAGAAGAAGGAAAGGGAGAGGCAGGAACCGTAGGCGCCGCAGACTCAGCGAGGAGAGCCGACTTGCAGATGGGTGACTTTTCAGTGGCCTTTAGGTCTCTGAGCGTTAACATATCCTTTTTTATTGTTGCCATAATAGTAGGGACGGGATTTTCATTGTTCCGTCATATGACGCTGTGACGTTTCATAATGATAAATATCTTTATATTTCAGGAATGTGTCTTACCCATTTCTTTCTGTGCCTTTTATCTTCCTTTCCTTCCCTTTTTTCTCCCTTCTACGCCCCTCCGCTTTCTTTTTATGTAATTTTATGGCAGATGACTGCCTATATCCATATGTAGGGGACCACATAGCCATTTGTTACATCCTTTCCCTTTCTTTTTTCCCTCCCCCTCTCGTTTTTCCTGTCCCCCCTACGCCTCCCACCTCAAATATAACCTTTCCACCCCCCCTACTTCCTTTCTCTATCCATGATCCCTAGTAATTTCATGATTGGATAAATGACTTCTAATACCATTATAGATCTTTGGTATATACTGTAGAGAGTATCCCGTCTTACTGCATAGCGGGATGGGGGCCTCTCTCCTTCCTTTTGCTATATGCTACCTTTCTTCAAATGTTTGAGTTGCCTTAGAGCCGGAATGTTGATGCTATATTAGAGTTATGTTATTTAGCATTTTCATGCTCTCAGATGTAGGCCGGGGAGATGGTTATCCTCGGTCGCCTGTAGTTTCTGTATTTACTTATAGTTCTAACACACTTGCATTCCTTAGGTGTAGTACCTGGAGTTTGCACTTGTTTAAGTCTCCTTTCCATTGGAAAGGCATCCTCCCACGGGGACGTCACACCTTTCTTAGAGTGTGACGCTGCTGTAAAGTACATTCCCCACGTGACGGTATTATCTATTTCTCGTCAGTCCAACAGGATCTCTTTCCCGCAAAACTCATTCTAATTTCTTCCCCCGCCCCCCCCCCCCCCCCCCCCCACCCCCCCCCCTCTTTTTTTTTTTTTTTTTTTTTTTTTTTTTCCTCTTCTTTTCTTCTCAGGGTATTATTTAGGCTAACTCCTTTAGGTCATTTAGTCATAACCGGGTAGGTTCGGTATGCCGGGCGGATCTCTAAAGATTGGGTCCTTAAATGTCAAGGGTTTTAACACCCCCCAAAAGAGAAACCACATTATATCAGACATGCAGAAGAATGGGGTGCAGGTGATGTTCCTTCAAGAAACACACTTTAAAGAGGGCCATGTTCCGTCCTTTGGAGGGGGACAGTTCTTTGAGTGGATACATTGCGTGAATCCCGAATCCAGAACCAAGGGTGTCTCCATAGCTCTTCATAAAAATCTGCCATACAATATTCTAGAGTCGGTGATTGACAAGGGAGGTCGCTACATCTTTCTCAAGTTGGTGGTTTCTGGAACCCCATTGACCTTAGTCAATTGGTACCTTCCTAACAGGGAGCAGACGAGGGTATGCAAAACCCTCCTGATGAAGTTGGCAGATTTTGCGGAGGGGCGGGTCATCATCGGGGGTGACTTCAACTTTACCCTTGACCCATCCATTGATACCACCTCTGGTAGGGGGGCGACTCCTCGTAGACGTGTAATGGCACTCCGGAGACTTTTATGTAGACTTCAGTTGGTGGATGTTTGGAGGATCCTTAACCTGCTGTTAGGGATTATACTTTTTACTCAGGTGTACACGGCTCTTATAGTTGTATTGACCTGTTCCTGGTCAGCCATGAGATCCTTTCTTGGACACCCAAAGCCTCTATAGGCAATATTGTCCACTCGGACCATAGCCCCGTCTTCTTGTCTATTGAAGTTCCCGGGCTGGCTAGGAAAGAGTGGTCATGGAGATTAAATAGCCACCTCCTATCCGATGCAGTCTGTCTGGAGGAATTAAAATCTGACATCAGGACATTTTCTCAGACACATGCATCAGACGCGTCCTCTCCAACCATTAAGTGGGAGGCCCTCAAATGCATACTCAGAGGTACGCTAATTAAACACGGGACAAGGATCAAGAAACAACAATCTGAACGGATGAGCGAATTGCTCTCCCAGATTGGCCGATTGGCTGCGACGCATAAGGCCTCTAGAAATCATGGGGTGTTGGTTGAACTAGCATCTAAGAGATTGGAGCTAAAGATCCTATTAGACGGAAAATATGACAGACACAAGGAGAAATCTAGGGCGTATTTCTATAAAAAAGCCAATAGTTGTGGACGACCCCTAGCTAGACTTTTACATCCTCGGGGTGGACCTGCATATACCCCATTCATAAAGTCGCCAAATGGCAAGATGGTACATCGCACGGAGGACATAGCAGAAGTGTTCCAAAATTTTTATGCTGATCTATATGCCTTAAGGGGAAAATTTGCGGACATGCATCCCGACGACGTGCGAGCTAAAATTCAGACATACATTTCTGAGGTGAATATCCCGTCTTTACCTGACGATGATATTCTGTCTTTAGAGAGTGACATTACAGAAGAAGAAGTGGCGAACGTGGTCAAGTCATCCCCGACATCTAGGTGCTCTGGCCCGGACGGTTACACTCCCATCTTCTACAAAACCCTAATTGACGACTTGTTACCTCATATGCTCTCTGCGTTTAAAGCACTCATGGAAGGAGGCACCCTTACGCCGCAAGCATTAGAGGCACACATTTGTGTGCTTCCCAAGCCAAACAAAGACCATTCTGAGGCGGCAAGTTATCGTCCAATATCTCTGCTGAACATTGATGTTAAGATGTTCGCCAAGGTATTGGCCGATAGATTGTCTTTGAGGCTCCCCTCGATTGTCCACCTTGATCAAGTGGGCTTTGTTAAAGGCCGAGAGGCGCGGGACAACATCATTAGATCTTTTCTCCTGATTGAGAAGGCCAAGATGTGGAAGTCCCCTCTATGTCTGCTATCTATAGATGCAGAGAAGGCCTTTGATAGGGTCCATTGGGGCTTTCTGTGGGAGGCATTGAAGCACATTGGCCTAGGTAGTAAGTTTATGAATGGGGTTTCCTCACTGTACTCTTGTCCAGCCGCCAAGGTATGCATTAATGGTAGCCTATCGGGTTCCTTCCCTGTCAGGAATGGGACAAGACAAGGCTGCCCACTATCTCCCTTGCTTTATGTCATCGTCATGGAGCACTTGGCGAAAGCCGTCAGGGACAATGGAGGTATACACGGGATTTCAGTGGGGGACATCCATCATAAAACGGCTCTGTTTGCTGATGACGTCCTCTTGTATGTCACTCGCCCTTCGGAGACCTTCCCCGCCTTGTTACATGAGTTCAACAGGTTTGGAGACCTTAGCAATTTCAAGGTGAATTATTCCAAATCTGAGGCGTTGAACGTCTCTCTGGCTGCATCTGAAGTGGCCTCCCTTTCTGAGGGGTTCTCCTTTCGGTGGAGACCGAGACACATATCATACCTAGGTATTAATTTACCTGCTGATGTGCGCGAGGCCTTTCACTTAAACCACAAGATTTTCTTAGACCGGGTGGGTGCCTTATTGGAATCTTACAGACCCTTGAAGATATCTTGGATGGGAAGAATCCATGTCGTTACGATGGACATTCTCCCAAGATTTTTATATGTCTTTCAGGCGGTGCCTGTTTGGCCTTGCGGGGCATACTTTCGCACCGTTCGCAGATTAATCTCTAGATTTATTTGGAACGGTATGAAACCGCGAGTGAGCTACAGGGTTTTGTCTTCCTTGAGGGAGTCTGGAGGTGTTGGACTGCCAGATCTGCGACGATATTGCTTGGCCGCCATTCTTGTACGTCTGCTTGATTGGCGTTTTAACACAGATGTGAAACAATGGATTCAGATTGAGCAGTCCGGTAGTTCTGTTCCTCTAGACCACTTACAGTGGATCCCGATGGAGGCTCTTGCTCCTTCTTGCCAACTAGCCTCCTTGACTGTTGAATTGCTGAGAGCATGGCGAGTGACATGGGGTGAATTGAATGGGAAATCATTGGTTAGCTCCCTGACCCCAATCTTCCACAATCCAGCTTTTTCCCCGGGCATGACCCATCAGGTTCTTCTCTTGTGGCGAGCGGAAGATGATACCCGGGTGGGTCAGATTCTTTGTCGAGGTGAACTTCCTTCGTTTACCGAATTACAGGCGTCTTCCCCAGCCGTGAGATTGAAATGGTGGGAATACCTCCAACTTCGCTCATTTGTGCGTTCTCTACACCTCTGAAGGGACTCGGATGTTACATTATCTTCCCTAGAGATGATATTTACCTCCAAGCAGGGACCTACTAGAGGTATATCGGTCTTATATTCCATCATATCTAGAGCAGCCGCGACAGGGGCCCATAGTTACCAGCGAGCATGGGAGGCTGACTTGGGAAGGACGATAGACGCTCAAGACTGGGAGAGGTGTTTTCTGATGTCCCGTAAAACCTCAGGATCTTGTGAGGCACTGGAAAAGTGTTACAAGATATGCCTTAGATGGTGTCTTACTCCGGACAGGCTGCATCGGGTCTCCCCGAGCAACTCCCCACTCTGTTGGAGATGTGGTCTTGAAGTTGGCACAATGATCCATGTATGGTGGAGTTGCCCCCTTATCAGTGACTTTTGGAAGAAAGTATTCCGCAACTATAACCTGGTTACAGGCAGGCATGTGGGAAGTACCCCCGAGGTGGCCCTACTTTCTATGCTCCCTGGCTCATGGAAAAAACAGAAGAAAGACATCCTTCGGTTCTGCCTTTGTGCAGCACGCAATGTGATCCCCCGACATTGGAGGGAGCAGTTACCTCCTACTATTTTTGAGTGGTTCACCGAGTTGGAATCCCTTAGACGTTTTGAGGAGATCTCCGCCGATTTCTCTCAAACTCAAGCAGAATATGTAAACACCTGGTCAGAATGGATCCTTTTTAAAGATGCATCTAATTTTGGTGACCTCTTTACCTGAGTGTTGGAACATCTATACCGTCCCTGTTCTTATGCCACCCTCTATTTACATGTAATACCACCTATGACAGTCTGGTCTTTTTCTCGTACACCCTCCCCACCCCTTGAACTCTTGTTACATTCCCTTCTTCCCCCCTAAAACACTACATTTTTCTTTTTCTTTTTGTTTTCTTTCCCAGGCTCCCTATAATATCACTCTGATACTTACCCTTTCTCCCCCCTGTTGGACTGAAATTAGATATACGCCAGTTGTATATGACCTAATATATACGTTCTCTTTATTCTATATTTCTTTTGTTGTTTTATTTTGCAGAGAGAAGGAATCTAACCTTTTATTTCTACGAACACTAAAAAGGGGATTTCCCCTTTATACATATTCGGAGAGACTTTTTGAGACCACAACTGTCTGGACTTGTACTATATGGTTTCTGGTTCATTAACTTTATTCATTCCATTCTCTACTGGAATTACACAGTTGTATATGCTTTACTGTACTGTTTTGTACTTTTTCTAAACGAAAAATTTCTCAATAAAAATATATTTACAAAAAAAAAAAATCACGCTGCCCGTGGACAATAAAGGATGGATCAGTCCAGCGTTCTAAAGAACCTTTATTCCAACGCATTTCATGCGACCACCGCAGGCTTTTTCAGAGAATGATTTCAGCTGTAATCATTCCCTGAAGATGTGTGCGGTGGTCACATGAAATGCGTTGGAATAAAGGTTCTTTAGAACGCTGGACTGATCCATCCTTTATTGTCCACAGGAAGAGCGATTTCAATCCATCCATTCCTGCACTCTACATGTTGTCTACATTCCTCGGGTGGTTCGTTGCAGCCATGTGCTCTTGAGTGGTTGTGTCACACAACCTCACTAGGTGAGTGCCTATATTATCTTCAACTTTTATATACGTGAGATAAGACGGTATTTGCACTTGTTTCTTCACCAGCTATATTCGTCACTGGATTGTACTTTAATTTTCTGAAATAATGGCCTCTGGGTTTTCATTGTCTTTAAGCAATAATCATCAACATTAACATAAATAAACATTTGAAATAGATCACTCTGTAATGACTCTATACATGAGTTTCAATTTCTATATTGAATTACTGAAATAAATTAATTTTTGATGATATTCTAATTCATTGAGATGCACTGGTATTTAAGCCATCACTATACTTTTTTAACTTTTACACTTAGGCCCCTTTCACATAAGCGTTTTACGCTGATCGCGGCATTGCGGTGAAAAAACCGCAACTGTCGCGATTACCGCATAACGGCCGCACTTGCGGTTCACCTGCGGCAAGCCCCATACAATGTCTATGGGGCTTGCGGTAGGTGCGGCAAGTGTGGTGTAGTTGTGGTTTCGGCACTTGCGGCAGGTGTGGCTGCGAAAAACACGAAACCGCACTTGCCACACCTGCCGCACACTTACCGGAAGCCCCATAGACATTGTATGGGGCCTGCCGAAGGTGAACCGCAAGTGCGGTTGTTATGCTTTAATCGCGGCAGTTGCGTTTTTTTCACCGCAACTGCCGCGATCAGCGTATAACGCTGATGTGAAAGGGGCCTTAGACTGCATTTGCACATTTTCAAAAAGCAATTAAAACAAGAGTTTCATGAAAGCACAGTAGCCTAAATATTTCATGTTGTATATTGATTGAGTTGAGTAAAGTGCTAAATTTGAATTTCAGCAATTTCACACACCAATACTATTATGAATATATGGTCGGCTCGTTTAATTTCTTTGTCCAATTGTCTTCCTTTTTTTTACCACAACTGATATACAATGTGAGAATTAATCATAATTTTGGGAAATTACTGGATATAAATACAATATGCTATCCTCTTTGTTGATTTCTTGGTGGGCAAATCTCTATTCTATAACCATCGCTAACTAGCCATTACGTATTTCTATGATATAATGGGTTGTATGTAAGCCATTACTACACTTTTTTTTAGTTTTAAGACTTAGACTGCATTTGCACATTTTCAAAAAAGCAATTAAAACAGGAAAGCAAAGTAGACTAAATATTTCATGTAGTTCATTGATTGATTTTTTTTCTCTTCTAGAATGCTATCACAAGCACTTTGGAATTGTGTGTGGCTGATATGGCATGTAGAGTAAACCTTATACTGCGAGAAGAGCTTAGCCAGCTCTAATGAATACTTTATATAGTGACTGCATTAACTGTCCAAGGTGCCTGGAAGATTAACCGGTGACATGCAGTTGGTAACTAAAGACATTTAGGCCTTGTTTTCACATGCAAAAACACTGAGTTCTTATTCTGCTACATTTTTTCTGCTCCAAAATATGCAATAGCAATGTATCAAATTTTTGTTGATTTTTTTCTGCATTTTCTCCTTTTCTGATGTGTTTTTGGTGCTAATTGATGAAGCAGTTTTCATCCATTTTTTAGGCTGGAAATGCTGAAATGGTATTTTTATATTTACAATTTTGTCAGGCTCCTCATAGATGCCTGCAGAAAAAAATTCCCCCAAAAACGTACAGTTCAATAGTAGCTTCAAATGCACCGTGGGAATCAGTTGTCATAAAATCACAGACATTGGCCAGGTTCACACATACAAATCCGTTTTTTAAGACCTTAGAAAAACTGATCCGTTTTTCTAAGGGTGCCAATTGTGTCCTCTGAGGTCCTGGATGTTTTTGGCAAATTTTGGGACTTAGGGCCGCTTTGCACACACCAACTGCTGTGTCCAACTTCTGAACAGATCTCTGCTGCAGTGAAATCATGGACACATTGTTCCATTTTGTGGCTGTGTACAAATGTAACAATGTGTCCATGATTTGACTGCAACCAGAGATCTGTTCAGAAGTTGGACACAGAAATTGGTGTGTGTAAAGCGGCCCTAAATCATTTTTTCATTAAAAACGCATATGCGTTAACGCCTATATGAGCCTTGCGTTAACGCACGCGTTTCCCATAGGGCCCCATGTTAGAAAAATGCATGCGTTTTTTTAAAGCACCCCAAAAACACAGCTAGCAGCCTAAAAACTCATGCGTTTTTTCAAAACAACGCTCACACATGCGTTAACACATATGCGTTTTTGGACTTAGGAAAAAAAATATCCAAAATGTTCCCAAAAAAGGATGCAAGGCAAAAACGGATGGTATGTGTGAACCTAGCCATTCTGCTTCCATATTTAAGAACAGATTTTCTGAACAAAAAGTGCAATCGACAAAATGCAGCATTTACACTACATGGAAACGTGTTCCTACCGGGTATATCCACTAGAGTACTAGAAACAAATATTACTGTGGAAATGCTGTAGATTTTGATATCCACAGCATACATTTAATTTCACAGCATTGATCAGTTTACACCCTGAAGCATATAAATGAATAAATGAGATTTAGTGATATTTAAAGGGAACCTGTCTAGTGATGAGCGAGCACTAAAATGCTTGGGTGCTCGATGCTCGGGTCAAGCATCTCGAGATGCTCGGGTATTCCACCCGAGCACCAAGCCCAATGTTATCCTATGGGTGACCCGAGTATTTTTCCGGCATGACCCCCGGCAGCATGGATAAACCCTGAAAATGTCACAAAAATATAACAACAGTGCTCAAATGACATGGGAACATCATGGGGAAGACCCCATTCAGCATTTCTGACTCCCAGGTAACTACTGTTAACAATGTTGTCTGAGTACTACGTCACTTTTACGAACTCACAATAAAACGTCCAAAAATGAAACCAAAATGCATTTTCCTTGGGAAAATTGTTAAGGGCTCATACTCATTTGTGAGACAGTGTTGCTGTATGTTAGTTTTTTGGATTGCATGAAAGATTTAAAAAAAAAAAAAGCATGGCACTCCGATGCCCCTGGCAAGAGACGTGGATGAGGGCCTCTTTAAATAATGTGCCCATTAATAGAAAGTGGGTCTTTTCTGGTATTACCCTAGGCAGGGCTGCCAAAAATTGGGAGGCATTCTGATGCCCCTGGGAATAGATGTGGATGAGAGCCTCTTTAAATATGGTACTCCTTATTAGGAAGTGTGTATTTTCTAATATTGCCCTAGGCAGGGCTGCCAAACATTGGGAGGCACTCCGATGCCCCTGGGAAGAGACATGGATTAGGGCTTCTTGAAATAATGTGCCCATTATTAGGAAGTGGGTCTTTCCTGGTATTGCCCTAGGCAGGACTGCTAAATATTGGCAGATATCTTATCTCCAGTATCCAATCTAAAAAACATTCTTTGCATACCATTATTTAGTTTTATACAGGCAGTGTATATAGCACACCACCATTCAAAATGCGCAAGGATGGTGGCAAGGGACGAGTGAGTGGACATGATGCTGGTGGTGCATGTAGAAGCTGAGGCCGTGGGCAAGCTCGAATTGTGCCACGACAAACGCCCACATCATTTCACCCAACCTTCCTGTCCCAATTGCTAGGGGACCGCAACAGCAGACCACTTTTAAATCAAGAGCAGTGTCAACAGGTTGTTAGTTGGATAACAGATAATGCTTCCAGTCAGTTTGGCACCACTACAAACACCCCCTCTTCCACACGGTCAAGTAAGTAGCTGTGAGACTGGACCACATCTTCGTCACCCTGATCCTCCTTCCTCCCACCATGCCGAGTGCCCAGACATAACTGATCCCACACTTGGACACTCTAAAGAGCTGCTCAGTTTTCCATTCATAGATTCGGGTCTCTCGCCCGCTCTGCTTGAAGTGGGTCATGAGGAGATCATATGTAGCAACGCCCAAATATTTGAGCAGCTATGGTCGCACAAAGGCAACGGTGGGAACGTGTCACAGCAAAAGGTGGACGATGATCAGACACAATTGCCTGAAAGTCAGGAGGACCAGGGTGCTGAAGTGGGAGATGATGTGGTGGATGATCCAGTAAGGCTGGGGTCACACTTTTAAAAGCAATTGCAGTTGCTGCCTCCAGATCCGGAGGCGGTAACCGCAATTGCCTTCACACACATTTTTAAGGAAAAAATGTGTGCAGAAAACCGCAATCTGGTAACCGGATTGCTCCGGATGTGTTATCCGGAGCAATGCGGTTACCATATACTTTGTTCATCCCAGCTGCCGCAGGGATGAACAAAGTGTTAACTGTTTAATAAAGCATCAATTATTAATATTAGTTGTGTGCAACATGTCTCTAGGGTGTGCCCACCCCCCCAGAGACATGCTGCCCACTCCTGTGAGCATGTTAGGGGCTAATAACCCATTTACAGTAAGCTGGCTATTGTCGGCTTTGTACAATTTTATCAATGAAGCCGCGGCTCCCCTGACAGTTGCACAGATACTGTACGTAATGTATGTATAGTACCTGCCGCTGTCCAGGGTCCTGTAGACATTTACATTAGATCTATGGGCAGCTCACCACCATAGATCTAATGTAAATGCCTACAGGACCTCGGACAAAGACAGATACTAAACGTACATTACGTACAGTATCTGTGCAACTGTCAGGGAACCCCTAACATGCCCACAGGAGTGGGCAGCATGTCTCTGGGGGGGTGGGCACCCCCTAGAGACATATTGCACACAACTAATATTAACAATTAATGCTTTATTAAACAGTTAACATTTTGTTCATCCCTGCGGAAGCAGGGATGAACAAAGTATATGGTAACCGCATTGCTCAGGATTACACATCCTGAGCAATGAGGTTACCGCATTGTGGATCACAGAACCACTCCGAAAACTGCAGCCTGCATTATTTTTCACGCAGGCTGCCGATCCGGATGTGGTAACGGGATTGCATGTAATGCAATCCGGTTGTTATAATGAACTCCTATGTGCTGCGGTTCCTGATCCGGTTTTGAGCATTTTTAATGCTCAAATCCGGATCAGGATCTGCATAGCCCTGCCCAGATGTGACCCTAGCCTCAGTGACCCAACCTAGCAGGAGGACATGCAGAGCGAGGAAAGCTGTGCACAGGGGGAGGGAGGCGTAGCATCACAACAGGCCCAAAGAAGCAAGGTGGTGGCTGTAGACAGAAGGCGGGCAACCGTTCCCCGTAACACCAACACGACACAAGTTACAAGTACAACAGTTAGATCTTCCCAAGTCTGGCTGTTTTTTAAGGAGTCTGCAGATAATTCAAAAAAGGCCATTTGCAACACCTGCCATGTCAGCATCAGCAGGGGTAGCAAAACTAGCAGCCTGACCACCACCACCAGCATGATCAGGCACATGGCAGCAAAGCACTCAACTTTGTGGGATGTACCAGAGGGTCCAGGTGCAGTGTCTGCGGGTGACAACACTGCTTTTTCCACCGTTGTACATGCAAGCCAATCCCCTGTCCATAGTGCATGTGAAGTTGCCTCCTGTCTTGCACCTGTCGTTGCACAATCAGAAATGCCACCATCATCAACCACGTCCTTGTCCCAGCGCAGTGTTCAGATATCCATACTCCAGTCATTGGAACGCAAGGGCAAATACGCTGCCAATGCCCTACAGGCCACAATCCTAAATTCACTCATTTCACAACAGCTTGCGCTGGAAATGTTGCCTTTTAGGCTAGTGGAGACGGAAGCATTCCACAACCTGATGGCAGCGGCCGTCCCTCATTACTCAGACCCCAGCCGCCACTATTTCTCCTGCTGTGCTGACCCTGCATTATACATTTGAGTCGACCAGCAGGGGGTACTTGGGAAACGGGCAGTTCTGTAAGCTGGGAAACACTGATGGTCAAGACCCGGCATTGTGCCCTGGGTGCTCAATGAAAAGTGGTTCAAAAATAAAAAGGGAATAAAATATAAAAGGTAAATGTCTCATGATGCCCCCTACAGTGTCTCGTGATTGCACCAGCGCTGCAGGACAGACTTCTGAGGAGATGTGATGGCAGCAGAGAATACTACGCTCCCCGTAGGTGGAATACCAATAATTCAAGCGACCAACATCTGAATATCAAACAGTTTATTAAGCAAAAAATGTACAAGGAGGGACATACACATAAGGAGAGAGGACAACCCAAATGAGGTGTCTCCTGTTTTAAGTGCTGATGCATAGAGTATAAATTTTATAATAGTAATAATAATACAGCAGAAACTGACATGCAGGTAGGACCTTACTGACCAAAAAGAATATCACCGCAATACAGTACAATAGTATAATATAAGAGTCAAATAAGCTACAGGAATAATACCCAATAACTGGTAGCTGACAAATATTAAAGTGCAAGTGCTTATACTTGTTCTTACAACTTTTAATGCGGTTTAGACTAATTCGATACAGGAAAGCTAACCATCCTTAACATCCAGATTATTTAAAGTCTATAACATTTAATAGTACTGATGTTTGATGCAATGTTGCCCATAATGAGTTTTGACCCAGGATTTGGATCAGAGAAGCACTGGATGCAGCATGTCAGAAAAAATTGCCAGTATCAAGTAGCATCACACATGAATGTAATAGTATGGCTATCTCACCAGAGAGGAGTTCACAGCCAGGAGACACACACCCCGATGGCCATTTCGTATCCTTCGTCAGGGGGCATTGGTTTCAGGGAGAATGAGGCTTTAAAAAGGCCGGCCGGCATTGTAATCATCGTGATCAGCTGTTGTGCTGACGCGCGACCGCAGCAGTGGAGGCAGGAAGCGGAAACGTCAGCACGTAGTCGCTAGGCGGAGGAGACTGCTCTGTTTATTCAACAGATGGTCATAAAACGCACTAAGCTTTGGTGGAATAAAATCTTCCTCCAGAAATATCTGATGAATAATCTCATACCAAGGGGACTACGTGTCCGAGTGATCCCCACTTTCCCGGTGTCCGATGAATCTTTCATTTCTAAATGGGAAGATGCATGTGGTGCTTGCTCTAAGGTTTTCATGGAGCTGTTGATTGCCTCTAATAGTGATATGATTTCCAATATCGACAAAGATCTTGAGGACCTTCAGGCGAAATTTCGGTCTGAGTGTCCTGAAGATAAACGTGCTACTATAGATATTCAGCTTGATAAAACCTTGGAAGAGTGTGTTAAGAAAATTAAAGACACTCAAACTAAAAAGTATGCACGAGATATGAAGGATTGGCAATCCGGCTCTATGTACCAGTGGCGGCGCCCCATGCAACATTTTGGGCAACCCCAACTACGCCCAAGTACATCTACAGTATCCATCTCCTCTCTGAGTGACCAATCCGATATATCGGTATCCTCCATTGTTACAAGATCAGGAATGACCTTACAACGCAAACTCGACACCACATACAAGTCTAATCGACGCTATGGAGGACAGGGAGGCAAGAGAGGGACAAAGGTAATAAACCTTAGTAAACACGTGTTGTCACCTTATGATTTATCTCTTCTGGAGAGGGGTCTTTCCTTTGCTCCGGTGGCTCGTTTCAACCGGTTTTTGGCCATCAAGGACCTCCATTTGTTTGCGAGGTCTTTGCTGTTCAAGAGACATTTTTTTGACCCTATTAAGAATTCTCTCTTTCCTACAGAAAAAGAAGAAGTGACTTTGGAGGATTTGGAGGACTTGGCCACTGAAAATACGGCAGAGGGAGGTAAGATCCCTCCCAACATCCGCCAACGTTCTAAATGTTTCCCTTTGCTCTCCACCTGCCCGAGTATTGAGGTATTTGTGCAGGTGGCGAGTAAACTTTTTGAACAAATCCCCGAACATATTCGGCAGGATAATTTGAACAGTAAAGAACGAGCAAGATTGGGAGAACTACGAGATATGCCTGACATACTAATAAAACCAGCCGACAAAGGTGGTAGTGTTGTAATTTGGCCAGTGGACAAGTACGAGAGAGAGGCATATAAACATTTAAATAATAAAACCTGTTATAAGAAATTAACTTATAACCCATCTGCCTCCTTCTCCGAACAACTACTTGTCATACTAAAATCAGCCAAAGATGGCGGTATTATTACTAGCAAATTAATGTCGGCTTTGATCATGGCGGACCCCGTGGTTCCTACCCTGTATTTCTTGCCCAAAGTTCACAAAGACCCGGTGACACCACCGGGTAGACCAATTGTGTCCGGATCAGGAAACTATTTGGAAAATGTTGGCAAGTGGATTGATTCCAAACTACAGCCGTTAGTGGCTAGTCTTCCATCCTTCATCAAAGACACTAACGAATTCTTAAAAAAGGTAGACTCCCTTCAGATTGAAGATGATGCGATTCTGACTACTTGTGATGTAGAATCTCTATACACGAGCATCAGACATGCAGATGGCCTGAGAGCCACCAAATATTTCCTGGAGATGTCGGTGCTGCCGGCCGACATTGCCTCTCTTGTCATGGAGCTCTTGGAATTCAGCCTTACCCACAATTTCTTTGTGTTTAAGGGGTCCTTTTTCCTACAGCTCCAGGGAACAGCGATGGGGGCGTCTTACGTGCCCTCATATGCTAATCTGTTCCTGGGGCTGTGGGAAAGGGACCTCTTCATGTCGGATCGGCTGCCGTCGATGTGCCGTGTCAATTTGTGGGCACGGTACATCGACGACATCTTTTTGATCTGGCATGGCTCTGAATTTGAACTTCACACTTTGATTGACTCATTGAATATCAATGATGTCAATATTAAGATTACTTATCATATGGATAAAAATAGGGCTGACTTCCTCGATGTTTCCGTGGTGAGGGGGGAGGGTGGCCGGCTGTGCACCGACATCTTCAGGAAACCTACTTCCTCTAATGCCCTTCTCCATGCCTCTTCGTCCCATCCCACGTATATGATACGTGCGGTCCCGGTGGGCCAGTTCCTCCGACTTAGGAGGATCTGCTCCACCGAGACCGACTATGCACTTCGTGCCGAGGAGTTGAAATTGCGATTCCTGGCGCGGGGTTACAGCCATCGTGCTGTCAAGTTTGCCGCTAATCGAGCCAAACATGCCACACGAAACGATCTTCTTTATAACACAAGACCCAGGGCACGAGATGGTCACGTACGATTCGTGACAACATACCATGGTCAATTTAATCAGATGAGGAAATGCTTGGATAAAGCTTGGCCAATACTACTCAGTGATAGTACTTTATCAAAAATTTTACCATCAAGACCTATGGTCGCAGTAAGACGATCTCGAAATCTACGTGACCATCTGGTGCCTAGCCACTACACAAAAAATGCTCGCACTACGTTTTTAGACTATATTCCTCGGACCCTTGGTTGCAGTCCTTGTGGTAGATGTGTTTCATGCCCAAATATAGAGAGAACAGATACTTTCTCAAATGCGGCGGGCACCAAAATCTACCACATTTGGAAAAAGATCTCGTGTGTAACTACAGGGGTTATCTATTATGCTACCTGCCCCTGTCCAAAAATATATGTGGGTCTAACCACACGAGCTCTTAAGATCCGTGTGCGGGAGCATGTTTTGGGTATCGAGGCGGCAAAAGGTTGTGAAGATCTGAGGACCTTAAAAACATTACCAAGGCATTTTTTTGAATGCCACCAATCTCGCGGTGACCTCTTAAAAGTGAGGGGGATCGATTCTGTAGACTTGGGGATTCGTGGTGGGCCACTAGCCAAACGAGTTGCCATGCTAGAACAAAGTGGATCTGGTTACTCGGTACACTGAGACCCAATGGGTTAAATGAGAATATTAGCTATGCTCCATATCTTTGATCTGTTTTGTTCTGTTTCGCTATTATATAATTGTAGACTGACTATGTCTTTTTAATTATTCTTTTTATACAGGCATGCCGGACTATTGTTGAATCGTTGTGGACTTGAACTTTATTTGCTATTTTTCAAACTATGGACCTGTTTATCTGTGCTTGTGTTGCATTTATATTGTGATAATGTGATTTCTACTGTTATATATATGTATATATACTTTAATGAATAGACATGCATGTCACATGATATAATATTATGTTTTGTATGCTGTAAAACTACTTTCTAAATAACAGCTATATTTTTCTAACTTGTGACAATTGCATAGACCCTATATATATATAAATGTTGCACTGGTTGTTCTATAAAGGGTGTATTTTACAAGCCCCATATGGCTACAGAGCATCGCTCTGTGCCAGGAGCGCAATGCTCTGTGCAAAGCACTCGCCCAGACAGTGTAAACAATCCTATCATGTGACTAGCTATGACGCGCGGCTCCGTTGCTGTGGGAACGGTGAAGCGGTCGGACGCGTCGGCTTCTGAGTCGCTGGCTGCGATCGCGCGCTCTATACGCGCTCGCGCCTAGCGACTACGTGCTGACGTTTCCGCTTCCTGCCTCCACTGCTGCGGTCGCGCGTCAGCACAACAGCTGATCACGATGATTACAATGCCGGCCGGCCTTTTTAAAGCCTCATTCTCCCTGAAACCAATGCCCCTGACGAAGGATACGAAATGGCCATCGGGGTGTGTGTCTCCTGGCTGTGAACTCCTCTCTGGTGAGATAGCCATACTATTACATTCATGTGTGATGCTACTTGATACTGGCAATTTTTTCTGACATGCTGCATCCAGTGCTTCTCTGATCCAAATCCTGGGTCAAAACTCATTATGGGCAACATTGCATCAAACATCAGTACTATCAAATGTTATAGACTTTAAATAATCTGGATGTTAAGGATGGTTAGCTTTCCTGTA